>CM045732.1:32050474-32262974 GCA_024760905.1 Plotosus lineatus | reverse complement strand
TATATACAATCAATCGGATATGAACTGCTGTCTTAAGATCACAACAAAACATTTAAATAGTAACGCTGCCACCCTCTCGAAAGTGTCAATATATACAGTTTAGGGCCGCAACAAACAATTCTAATAAATCGATGAATCTTCAGATTGTTTCTCCAAATAATTGGCAAATCAAATAAAAACAGTTTTTATTCTCAATTTTATTCAAAGAAGTTTTAATTAAAACCGAAAGGTGAGAATATGAACACGATTTAAAAATCATGGAGAAACCACAATGCAAACATTCGTAACAAACCTATTTAACAACTTAAGATACCATCACCGAGCAAAACATACTGTTCCGATATGCCCAATTTGGGGAGAAAAGGGGCGGGGAACTGCACAGCTCGCATGTTCAATGCACCAAAACAAGCTTTTAAGAGAAAGATGAGTAAACAGGAATCTAAAACCACACTTGAAGATGGCTCAGAGAAAGTTCAGATCCCGACTAAGTTACAAATCTGCTGCTACTATTTAATAACAACGCTGGCACTATTTCTATTACTGCACTTACTAATACAATAGTAAATATTACCATGATATATATTTATTATTACAGAAAGAGTAGCAATTTCTTTACTGGAATATAAACAAAACGATTCCTTAAGAAAATTTATTTGCATATGCATATATCTCACACACGTGTGAATCAGATGATTCGCTGTTGCGACTCTCGAGTAAAAGGGAAATAGCCGAAAGGAAGACAGAGATATATCTCACACACAAGTGTGCGTATGCTGTTCAAAAGAAATTCATATAGAACAGCGGATACTCAAATCAAAATTTGAAATCATGGAAATCTCATGCAACGGTTTGCCCACAGCAATAAGCACTCAAATTATTCTTTCAGCTTAGTTCAGCTTTTAACCTAGCTGGTGTTTCAGTGACAAATTTGAACCACCACTTCACCATTACAATGTCAATGGCTTGTTCTAATTGCACAATCATTATAAGCTATATAACATTATGGAAAATAAAGAACGGAAGCTTGCTGACAATGCACGATAAATTCATAATAAGCTTGTTGCATGTTCTATTTACCCTTACGGACTCTTTGTTATATCGGATTGAATTTGAAAAGTAGTTAGGAACAGTGATGACACATGGGCTACATTCCTGAAATTAATCAGTCATAAAACAAAATTAAAATTAGCACACACAGGAAGTTTATAATATACTCTATAACGCATGAGTATACAGCAGTGCTTCTCAATTATTTCCTGTGGCACCCCCCTAAGGAAGGGGAACAACCCCCCCCCCCCCTCCCAACAAGCGACTATAAATCGTATTATTTGTACATAAAATCATCAGTACACCACTGAACATTGTATCTTTATTAACATTGCTTTTTTTATCTGTAATAGGAACAATTTAAAGTACACCAATGTGCCTGAAATTTAAAAATAAATACATCCTTATTTAAACTCATTTCCACTTATGTATGCCTTAATATCCAGGTCTCTCTTCACCTTTCTTCGTTCCTGTTAGAAATTTTTCCGTGTTGTTTCTTGAGGGGTTGTTTACTGCACTTCATATCGTTTGCCAGTGAGCATAAAATGCTACACAATAGCGTGACAATGAGAGTGCCACTGCCACAGTGGAGTGGAGGTGCAATTACACTTAATTCTTGTGCACAATTCCAGAAAAGCATGTTCCCCAGCCCAGTACCCCGGCATCATGCCACACCCCCCTTGGGGAGGGGCACGCCCCACTATTTGAGAAGCACTGGTATACGGAGACCTTTACTTACAAATGGTATGTGCATCTCAATTCTTGGAAATTAATTTGTTCTGATATTTAAGCAAGTTTGAGACGTACGTGGCTTTGTTAATGGAACCACAAACTGGAACACCGAGCTTAACGATTCATTTTAAATATGACAAGATGCAAATTGTGCCATTAGTCAAAACCATCCCTCAAAATGATACAGGGTTTTATGGCCTAACTGTGTACATTAAAAGTTTGTACCGTCAATATCTTGACCAAATGCATTTATAGATTGCAGCCAAGAGAAATTTCCTATCTGGCCACTCACTTTCAAAGCCTGTAGAACAATTTCAAATGGCCATCAGCTGTTAGATACTATCACCATAAAACAAAGTCATTCAGTCACCATATACCAGCAAGAATAATTGAAGTAGCTACTTAGAAATTGCAATATGCAGCGCTATCACATTTCTACCATAAAAATACAGTGATCCTTGTTACTTCGTGCATCTCGGGTTTTTCAAAAATATTCAGTGTGTATATATATATATATATAAAAAATTACACTGTACAGTCGGCCCCGAAATTAATCTGTTCCAACTAGAGGTGTGACGATTCAGTTATGAGACGATTTGATTCACGATTTTTGCCTCTTGAGTCGATTAAATTCAAATGTGGATTCTAGTTTCATTTTCTGTAAAATGTGCACTTCAAATATATAAAGTCATCATTCAACTACAATTATTAACATATATCAACACATGAAAATAAACAAACATAACCTTTATTTGTTTCCAGTTTTCCACCAGTTACATATTGTGAATGTAATCTACCATCTACAGTGTCAGTTTCTGCATCCAGGAGAAACAATTCAACAACAAATACTTCACCTTGCTTCTCAGTTCTCACTTTTGCAACTTGCACAGATAAAACACACTTTAAATGTTTAATCTAGTTTACCATGTTCACATTCACACTGGAGTATTTATATTTCAAATGTCAACTCAAGATCATAAAGAACCAAATCCTTAATCTTTAAGGACTCTTAAAGTTAATGTTTTCTTCTAAACTTTTAAACCATGAACTTTAACACTTAACAGATGTAACAATAGGTTTTCCACCAGTTACATATTGTAAATGTAATCTCAGTTTCTGCATTCAGAGCAACAATTCAACAACAAATACTTCACCTTGAAGTTTCTTTGCTACCGGCTCACCGTGTAGGCTTACTTTCGGTTTGACACCGATGTCAATTGTCTTGTGATTCTGCAGATTGGTTGTGTTGCAGTGGTAAGGGAATTTCATCTCGCAAAGTCTGCACAAATGAGCCCAAACTGGGCTTTTGTGTGCTGCTGCCGGCTTGACAAATTCAGCGGCAATCACCATTTTTGTTTTTGCAAAGTCTCGTTCTCTAGCAACGGAGGAAAATCGCGACCCCCATTGACAGCGTTATTTTATAGCTTTTTGTGAATCCTTTGTTGCTTTACATGAATTGATAAAAAAAATCGTAAAAACAGAAAATAAATCGATTTTAAAATCACGTTTGAAAATAAATCAATTTATTAGTAAATCGATTTATCATCACACCTCTAGTTCCAGCGCCTTTTTCATAACGTGGGCATTTCGTCAGTAGGGGTCGTATTTTATATGTTAAACGCCTGATTCGTTCCAAGGCTCCAGTCTTTGGATTGGACAAACCCCATAAACCCTTTAAAAATGATAAAAGTACACACATTTTGTATGAAATGTGTTAAAAGTAAAAATAAAATAAAGTATTAAAAAATTTAAACATTTTATTAACATATTTATTAATTAGACCATTATTAAACATTTTTTATTAGCACACACCTGTGTGTCTCTCTCTCTCACACACACACACATGCATTACATATGTATTGTATACACATTAAATGTTTATTGTAGCGCTGCGAGCCACGCCCACAAGACATGGAATTCAAAGTGAATTCTCTGCTTGACAGATCGGAGGTCCAAACTCAACTTTAACTTGATTCCTTGAGGGATCAGAATTCCAGATGAGCTCAAATGCGCCCACATTTATTAAACATTTACTGAATTTAAACAACTTAAAAATACTCAAGACCTCTCTCTCTCTCTCTCATATACACACATATTATATACATATATATCGTTCACACACACACACATATATACATTACATGTGTATTGTATACACATTAAATGTTTACTGTAACACTGTGGGCCACACCCACAAGACGTGGAATAGACTAAATTAGCATCCCGGCTCGCGCACGGCATCATGGGATCTCGACTACCAAACGTGGCGGAAGTAAACCTTGATGTGGATGAGAACTGCACTATCGATACGTTTAATTTATGGAAAGTTCCCGACCTTTGAGCGTACAAAGGTGGTAAATACAAGTTTTACAGCTGCGCCAAGTGATCTGACAGCTCTTGTTCGTCTATTTTACAAATTAACAGTAATTTTTCAAGATCTAAGCTTATTATATTTAATGATTACGGCATTGCCAAATTTTTATGGAAACTTAACAGGTAAATAAAAGGTAATGTAGTCTATAGGGTCTATGAATTCGAACAAAGAACACTTTAATAATAAACTTACTGCTTTAATCCAACGTTTGCGTCCCTCCGGATCCTTCAGCTTGGTAGGGAGGGTATATCATGTGAATGGCGGCGGACATGTATATGCGTAAGTCCCAAATTTGCAGGCATGTATACTGCAAATTTCCTTTTCCAACACTCGAGATGATAAATGCCGTTCCCACAGTTCACTACGGCACAATGCGCACCAGGGATGTAATTTAAGGCTTAAGGCAGGCTTTAAGCGGCAGTTGTTACGATGTGTTCACATACAAAAGCAAGTGGTTACAAGAAAGTTTGGGATCAGAGATTGGGTCACGTTCCCCGCACATGTGCAGTCGTAATGCAAATTTAGTCTATTCAAAGTGCATTCCCTGCTTGACAGATCGGAGGTCCAAACTCAACTTTAACTTGATTCCTTGAAGGATCGGAATTCCAGATGAGCTCAAACGTGCCACTTTTATTTAACATTTACTGAATTAAACAACTTAAACTAAACACTAAAGAGTTAAGCTTCCTTCTCTCTCTCTCTCTCACATACACAAACACACACGGACGGGATGTTTTATTTAAAGCGGAATTACAGTACCTGTTTGAAAGATCAGAGGTCCTCACTGTATTTACGCTTTAAGGTCTCCTTCTGGTTCTGCATCATCCCTCCTAGCCAATGGGAGGCCAGCGGGGCGGGATGTTGAGAGACAGCCAATGAGAGAGCAACTCGCGCATTGTGTGAAATTTTGATTGGCACGTTTGAATTTCTTTTAAGAGGGGGTCGTTTTTGTATCCCGTGGACGAAAACTTAGGAAAATGTTTTTCGTTACCCAGGGATTTCATACAGATGGGGCTTCGTAAGTAGGGGGCCGACTGTATATATAAGGAAATCATGGAAAAATAGGAGAAAAAGTTAAGGAAAATGCCACAAAACAAGGCCAATTATGCAAAAAACAACAAAACTTCACATTTTTACATGAGGTGTGCATCTGTGTGAGAGCACGCGTGTTTGTATGTGTGTGTATTTATATCTTATTCATTATTTTTGAATGTTTATTATTAGAAGTATTTATAGTGTTAAATATGTATTTATTGATATTATATACACATATACGTCAGTCGGGGGGGGGGGGGGTTGATCCTACTTCGCGGAAATCGGTGGTTTCGGGGGGGGGGGTGTTAATGGTACCCCATTAACCGTGGAAAGCGTGGGATCCCTGTGTACACACACACACACACACACACACAGACAGACACACACACACACTTTAGTAGTTATTGCAAAATTAGCGAGCTCTTGTTTTGTAAATCAACATAACAGAAGTAAAGTAATCCAGAAAAACTATTTCAGAATCAGCAAAACACATTATTGATCCTGGAGAAAACAACCTCAAATCAACAGGATCTTTCAGATTGCCGAACCCTTCCTGAAGACTCCGCACCCGACTTGCTCCTTGGAGAGGCAAGATGTGCACAACAGACAACCAACACTTTTACCCAAGCCAGAGCAACCAAAAAAACAGGCCAAATGGTCCGCCTTGCATCTAAGCACCTGAGAAAAGCAATGCATCGCACCAACCATGCATAGCTGGAAGGATCAGTTTGTGGTCTGCTGTAGCTGGCTTCAGAATAAGTAGCTGAGTCACATGAAAAAAACGGGTTGAGATACTACCCAGCTGGTTTAGTATTTGTGGTGTCTGGGAGCACAACTTCAAAGAAAAATAGACAACAGAGGTCCAGAGGCTTCTGCGAGCAGGACCATTTAATAAGTCCAATATAGCAAAAAAATGTGACCTTGACCTAATGTTAAAGTGAACCATACCCAATCCCAAACATTGATCCCCTAAGTGGGAGCCATACACCAAATTTGGTAATTGTGCCAATTCCTTCTGAAGTTGTACAAAAAAGGGACCCAATTTCTACAATTCCCACTCAGTCCACCAGCTGGGACTTCATTTATATTAAAAAAAAAAAAACAAGCAGCTGACTGCTGTAAACGAAACAAAATTAAAGTGACCCATATACATCCTAATCAAGTCCACCTGGAGCGCAACCCTTGCCTAAGATTTGGTGATCCTATCTCATTTAGAACGAATACACATAGAAAATCCCAACCAAAACTTGCTGATTTTGTAACTTTTCCTTTAAAAAGTTATGTTTTTGTGTATTTGATTGATATTTGATGAGTGAATTTGATTAAAATTTATCTATTTGAAATTATTCTGCTTGAATTTAATTTATTTGAAATTAATGTTATTTTACGATGTTATGTTTATAATTGATTTAGGGGTGTTTTATGAGATACAGTAATGGTATTTATGGATGTATATATAGTACAGTATGAACGTCATACGTCACTGGTACAGTAACAACTTACGTTTTTATTACCTTGCGTTCGGCCGTACGGAACCTAACTAAAATGTAAGTTGGGGAGCGTCTGTAACACGAATTCTTGCAAAAGAAATAATCCCGATAAGGAATTCCCTGGGCTTTTGAGTTACACCAGGGGACACCTTTCACCTCACGAATTACACAAGCTCGCTGTAAATACACGTCTCTTAACTGGTACTTTTATACACCCTACCACCCACAGTCATCGGGGATGGTAGAGAGGACTAATCGAACGATTAAAGACAAATTGGCTAAAGCAATGCAGGCTAGAGGGACGAAGAACTGGGTTGATCTATTGCCAGCTGTATTGCAGAAATTCACATGACCGTTCAAGAAAACCTCGGTGGCTATTCACCATATGAAATCGTTTTTGGTCGACCTTTCCCTCTGCCGTGGAAAAAAGGTAAGTCAGCCCTGGGTACATCTGATTTACCAGTACACACGGACAAGTACTCTGCTGCCCTAATTGATAAACTGCATGAGTTATGGACTGATGTGAACAAATCCACACCGTTACCACCTGCTGTGCCCACTCACCCATTTCAGGTGGGGGACATGGTGCTGGTATGGCTATTAAAACGATCTGGACAATATACCAGGCCACCAGAAGTGGTCGCCATTACTCGAACTGCTGTTTTAACAGATTTTATTTCCACAGTGGATTCATGCTACCAGGCTGAAGGCAGCACCTAGCGGAGTAGGAGGGGGATAACCCTATTAAGGATTAATGTGTCTGTCTTGAATGTCTATGTTTAACTGTTGTATGGTTTCTTTGTTCTTTTTATAAGCTCTGTGCAGGAACGGTGATCCCCTGTTTCCTGAGCAGGAGAGCTGATCTTAGACAAATCACTGCTACTACTGTCAGGTTTCGTCTTCCTTTTCTCTCTCAATGGAAACTTCTGGTGGCTCTCCGGAGGAGCGCATCTCTGCTCGTGACATCACTACCGGAAAGGAATAAAGACAGTTCACCGCAGCTGTATCTTGGCAGAATGAGATTCATCTTCATGGGAATTCTTCTGGTAGTTCTCTCGATGGGAACTCTCAGCGGAGCTCATCCACAAGGATAGCTGAGTACCAGATTTAAGCTAGAATGATGCTATACTAGGAAATCCTAGTATAAAAGAGGGGTCAAAGGGATTTTCTGATTTCTTATAACATATATACAGACTCTGCTCTCAATCACATGCAATAATCATATACCAACTATCAGTTATTTTACCCCCCCCCCCCAACGTACATGTTTCCAATCAACATTACATTGTTTTGATGCTGCAGAATTTGTTGAATTCTATCACTTTCAGCTTGAATGAGATATACGCTTTTACACGTTTCCCCTTGTGTGACGATGTTGCATCCATCATAAACATCTGATCTTCATTTAGGAGTAAAACCTGGAAAGATTCCACATTTAGTTACATCATGTACATATGGGTTGCCTTTGGGCCAAAACAGCTTGATTATTCCTCACGATAGTTCTGCTGTAGCAGTTTCTAATGGTTCATCGGTTGTTGGACAATTACCAAAAAAAACACAACAAAATATATATATATATATTTTTTTTTTTTAAAGCACAGCGGAACAATCAAATGGGTTTTTACTGATGAAGATTATAGACATTCCCCAGTGGCAAGGGGTGTGATGGCAGGAACTTTCAGCCGGACCCAAAAATGCAGGAGACAGAGTATATACACAGATGAGCTTTAGTGTTCACAGGGAAGGCACGAGAGCACAGGGAAAGCAGTCACTACTGGTGAAGCGGAATAACACGAAAATCATAAACTATGGGGCTTCGCCAGCACGGAGCTGAGAACCAGGAACCAGAGTGATCACGGGAAGTGGGGTCGCAAATCGGGACAATCTAGCGCTGGAGGAGCGCACTGCTCGTCTTTATAGAATGGTAGATTGGCGAGTTGAATCAGGCATGTGCATCGCGAACCGCCCACATGTGACAGCCACAGCGCTCTGCTGGAGCCTGTAGTGCTTAGAATACCGTGTAAACTCACTTTTACAAGCAGTGAACGCCTCATTTTACGGTTACAGAGACTGATCAAATAAAATTGGAAAGATTGATCTACAATTTTGCTGCCAGTACACATGGGCGGTTATTAGACTTTAGATCAAAAACACTGGGGGAAGGCTCTTATTGGAGCAGGGTGCCTATAAATGCTTAGAGCATTGACTATGTATTTATTGATATTATATTGATATTATATACACATATACATCAGTTTGGGGGGGGGGGGTTGATCCAACTTTGCAGAAACTGGTGGTCACGGGGGTGGGGGGTCCTCGGTCCCCATTAACTCCGGAAGTGAGGGATCCCTGTACTATATGCAATTTTAGTAATTCCTCCTGTACTTAAACAGATGTTACAGGAGTTAAAGCATTTGCACTACATATCACCAAGACAGCACACATTGTGGTGAAAATATACATTATACATTACATTATTTTTTCCCCCAGAAATTCCGAGGTGGTCAATGTAGGGCCGGCCACTGGTTGAGTTCATGTGGAATGACCTGGATTTAACATGTAGTGCTAACAATACATTTTCACAGTCTCTGCCATGTTTCAAATATTTTCCCCCTGAAGTGATGTAGCCAGTTATTTGACAAAGCATGAAACGAACAGACAGACAATTAAATTTGTTGCCAACTGGTAAGAGTTTCATCGATTTAATCAGCTTGCTGTTGCAGCCCTAGTTCAGATGGAATATTCAAATTCTAGTTCAGCACAACCACAATAATGTCTTTAAAATGTGACAAGGCAGGCTTACTTCTTGGTCCGTTCTTCATGCCCATTGGAACTTATGGACTTGGTCTCATCCTAAGCAGGGTTGATAGAAGAACATCATGAGGAGGACGCCGTAACATAGCAAGTCGTAAGGATAAGGGGGGGTGGGAACAAAAGAGAATATAATATGATCATTAAATATGTGCATTTTTAGGAACTATGTGTAGGAAAGTGACAGAAAAGGGTCATTAGAACCACAAGGCTGTCATTTTCTTCCTTCCTTACTAATGGTTATACTGCGTTTGTGGTACGGTCAATAGATGAACTAGTGCTATGCTGTAAATGTATAAATTGCATATTTAGTGATTTCTTTCTTTCAACAGCCGGAAAGGTTCTGTACCAAGGCTATCTGTGCCTATAAGACCCAACGTGGCAATGCTAGCAGCCAGCCACTAAGTGAGCTCCTGTGGTGGATGCCATTCCAGTGATCTTCACCCCATTTTCCTTCGTGGATTGTAAGAGTTCGATGCCACCTCTGTCACACATCTCGCCCTGAAGCAAACAGGGATTCACACGGCTTAGTAATATCGACTCCCAAAGAACATCTAAAGCTGAGATGTTCTTTAATCTGCCTAATTATGTGCATGAGTGTCTTAAAAACAAACTGGCCATTTGCATTCAATAGAAAAGGATTTTTTTTTTTAAATCAATGCTTTTTGCTATATGTAGCGGTCCACCATTTCCTATTGCTCAATCCAATGAAATAACCATAGGTGGGTATATTAAGTCAGTTGCATGCATAAATGTTAAATACAAAAAATATTCCTTTAATGCTTCAATATTAATGATTCTTGGTTACAAGTTATGATGTACATCTCTGTCCATTTCCAATCCCATGAAAAACATGAGAAGTGTATGGAATAGAGCTCGTGCAAGTGACGTCACAGGTCATGTGAAATTGTTGGTTTAATCACATCGTCAGGCAGATGATGAGGTAGCGAAGTTACTCGCCATGCCAGGAATGTGTGCGGTTAACTGAACAAACAGACGTGACGGAAAGTCTGGAGTGTCATTTTATTATATTGCAGTGGAACAGCGAAAGGATCGATTTATAATTGCTGTGAATCCGATTTATAAGAGTCAAACAAAACAGACCTGGCTATACAGTGCACACTTGTATATAAGGTAGGCTACATCATAATCTAAATAAAAATTTATATTAAAAACAAATTGTTCCATTGCAAACTTGGTGGGTGCAGGGAATGCCCATGCATGTACACACTCCTGCAGCTATAAGGGGTTTGAGCATGCTATATGGTCTAATCTCATACATATATATTACTGATGCAAGTACAAATTCCCCATGCCGAATTAATACAGTACATCAAAATCAAAGCCTATAGGTTTTTTTTTTAAACCAGAGACTTTCACTAACCAAGAAAGACACCATCCAATAAGATCTCTTTTTATAATTTATCTCACATGCTTCATAGATAAAGACATAGGCTTTAATAATAATGAGTTCATTTTTCAAAGCGTATTTTAACTTGTGAACATATGCGGGTGTCCAAAAGTAATGCCCACTGGGCAGATACGGGTGTGATATTTGTGCAGTTTTTCGTTAATGTAGTTGACAAGCTGATGTATGCGGCAGGATAGAAAGATTGTGACATTAGGGGCTTTCGTTACCGCATTGACTGCCAGGCTCTGCCAAAAACTCCCTTGAAAATATGGCTGCGTAACACACAGGTGACAAAGTTGTGTGACGTAGCTGCACGAGCTCCATAGCTTGTATAACAAATCTATACGTGTAACAAATGCTACAATTAAACTATTTAAGACATGCAATTTAGAATGATCCTCCAGTAAGAGTTTACACTGAATACCAAATAGAAGGGTGGGCGCTAAGATTACCATGCATACAAAAGTGTGAATAGTCTCCAATGACTTCATACCAGCACTTAACTTCATGTGCATCCACTGTATTTATTTTGTCGCCACCAAAATCAATCAGCCTAAATATTTTGTAACCATGGGTACCACAGTACATCAATATATGGGGCAATTACTACCTTCATTTTTTTGACAGTTCACACTGGAATTCATGGGAGTAGAGGTGAGATAAAGGCATGTCTACAAAAAGAGATAGATGGGCATTTATTCATTGAAACCACTATCATATAAACAAACATGGTATTTATCTGTACATAATCTAGCGAAAAATAGGCGTAGATTGGACTGCAGTTTCATGTATTTAAATGTAAAAGTTTATTTACTGTTTCGTCATACGCTCACCTTTTTATAAGGAGCTTCAAGCATGGCTTCGATGTCCAAATCGTCCGCCATGATGGTGAACTCTGTCAACACATGAAACCAAACAGAATGGCACATCATATTATTCCGACAGACTCCTCCTCCAAACCGTGTCTCATTATCACTCACTTAGCTACCACAACAGCTTCTGAATAATAAACAAACTTGCGAACAACGGAGGTCTATGAGAAAGTCAGAAAGCTAAGCGACATGCTAACTTGTCAAGGTTTACATGCTAACCAAGCTACATGCTAACTAGCCAAGGTTTACATGCTAACTAAGCTACATGCTAACTAACTAAAGTTTCTCTGACTCGAATACACTGAACCATAAAAGTACACTAATCGCAAACTCGGTAAACATTATCATTTCAATACATTTAATTATGAAGCAAATATTCCTGTGAAATATCATGATAATATAAAGTTTTAAAACGCAGACTTCATTTAATAAAGACGGTTACAACCTTTAGGCCGCAGTCTCTGCAATGTTAGTAACAGACTAACAATTAGCTAAATTAATAAACAATGCGACTGTAATTTTACCTACATAATATCAAGAATTTACAGTTGTTTAAAAATATCACATTTAATACTGACTATCACTTCAGAAAATAGCTATTATTGCTATATCTTCTTTACCGCCTTACCGTTAATGAGGCCTAGCGGAATCCTGCACAAACGACGCTCCTCTTCACTATTCACCTCACAGAGCCCGGAATTCTCCAACGCCCTACGAAACACTCGCAATGTACCTTTCTGTGCGTTCGTATTTTTGTTTCCTTTTTTACAGGAACGCTAAATATATACTTAATAACCGTGCTGTGCGTCCGCCTTGTACGACAGACTGTGGCATCAAACAATTGTGGCGCACCAACAGTCCGTGTTACGTAAGAAACACTTCAGGATTTGTCCACAAGACGGACTCGCGAGCACTGCGTCCTGGGGGGTCGTTACGCTGTTACTGCGCATGCTCCGCAATCAGGCACGCAAGCAAGGTCAGCACAATGACGTACAGAAACAGTAGACCGCGTGCTCTGCATATATTATGCATGCAGCCGTGGTCAGTAGGCTCTGACTTTCGGTTAGGGCAAAAAGCTGCGATAAATCTAAATACTTAGGATGTTTTGGATCCCTAGAGACATGAATATAATCTAAACATTTGCAGCATGCACAGGAAGGTTTGGAAGATACAGCGACACATAATAGGAGGTACAGACCTTAATAATATTCCCCATGCCCAAACAATTCGACTGCCACGCCCACCTCTCTTGTCTTAGTATAGTGTAGCAGGGATTTCAATTGATATATTCCACAAATTACAAGGAATTTTTCGGACATTTTTGTAACAAAACGGCACTACACACTTATAACCACAAACACTTACAGTTAAGCTAAACATGTAATATTGTGTCATATAAATAAGCAGGAGCAACATGATACTTTTTTATTGATTACAGATACAGTATACACAATAACAGACCAGTTACATACATGGCTTGTCATGTTAACAATTAACTCGTTTAAGCTATAGGTACAAGTTCACCTGGGATACTGATGCACAATGGCCGAACATCTGTACAATACACATGCACATGCCATTTCAGTACCAGTTTAGGGGAGAGCACAACGAGTCTCCTTAAAAGTAGTTCCTAAAGTGACCCTCCTACTTGCATAAAAGGTGACAGATTTGTTAAGAAACCACCATTCTGCCTTTAGTCCTATTGGTGTTTAAACAACACAGTTTTGTTCAACTGTGGTCTGACACTGTCCCCTGCAAGACTGAGATTGGTGAGATTGATTGTGTGAAATCTACGAACCTTGATGAATTGTTCACAAATCAATTTGATCGTTGCATAACAGTGTGTGTCATTACCTTTTGTAGTTTCTATAAAATTCTGAGTCATTTGAGGAAACAAATCATTTGGAAGGTCAATCAACATTTTAGAAACAAACATCTTCTCCCACTGCACTAACAACTTTCTTGATGTTAACAGAAGACCTCAACACAATTTCACAGTGTTTTGCAATACGAATAACGCTTTATGCTGGGACAACAAGTCCACCTTTATTTTTCAAAGTAAGCAAGGTTGATGTATATTCTGAGGCAAGCCTGATAAGTGCCACTGAACATTCGCTGCAAGATATCTTCTTCTCTTGACGCTTTGTATTATGAAGATCAGTCTGTATCTCCTCTAGCTTCTGGAGGGTATCAATATACTTACGCTTAAGGGTATCAGGCTGGCAGGCGTAACTGTGCTCTGAAGTTATTACCTCCACACCAGCACCAACGTCTGCTGGGGGTGATGGCTCTTCCATGGATTCCGAGGATGGAGCACGCATTCTATGACTCGCTGGCCTGGACTGGTTCTTCAGAATATAAGAACACACTATAAAATACCTATTAATACTTATCTGAACCTATGGTAAACTTGAAATCGACCACAATATACCAGTATACAAAATTTGAAAATAGTATATCAAAGCTTATAAAACCTGTGTATATATTAGCAGTGAAACAAAATCAAGAACTGAGTTACTGGATAAGTATAATAATACTTTATAGACATTATTAAAGATCCAATGGAAATGTATGTTTTTACCAACTAACTGATATATAATATTGTGCAGATTCATTAAAGTTAATGGCTCCTTAAAGGTTTCTACCTCATTCTTCCAAGAAAAAACAGATGGCACCTCAGTCTTCTTGAGTAGCTTCAAATGCCTGTGCTCGGAGAGATAGAAGTCCTCTTCTCTGAAGTGTTCAGAACAAACAATGCCATATCTTGACAGCACCCATTGCTTTTTTGTCACTGCATCAATGCGATTGATGGCATGCACCCATAATTGCCTACGATGCTTATCCAATGGTACTCTGGAGTAATATAAAAAGTTCTCAAAATATAATTTCTGTAGCTTTCTGTGGCTATGTTGCATACATCAATCTATTCGCCCTATCCATACCTATATCTAAATGCAGATCCTGCTCAGTTTTAGTGTTCTTCTGATATATGTAATAGTGGTTAGAAAAACTCAGTGGTCTATGGGAGAAGTGTTTAATCAACTTACTAACTTATTGCTATTATCAGGGTTCTTTCTGCCCAGGATTTTAAGAGAGGTGGGTATAATTTGATTCAGAGAGTGAAAAGTGCCAGAAGCGCTAAACTTCTCTAGGGGGGTTCCGGGGGCTCCCACTGGGAAATGTGTGAAAAATGAAAGCTCCTGATATGCATTCTGGTGTATTCTAGCAGTAAATATTAGGACTGCAGAATGTACTGTGTTCCACTAAACATAAAAGTATTTCATCCTGCTTTTCTCATTTGGACATCAAAAATGTTAAATGAATAGGGAAACACGAACTCACACAATCTTTTAAACTGGACCTCCAACAAAGGACTAAAAGGTTAACAATAATTAAGTCTGAATGTAACTGGTTACACGGGGCTAATAAAAAGTAGTCAATTCATAAATTTCAGGGTAAGTAATGTTACTTAAGCTTCAAGCCTACCGCCTACACTTACCAGTGAAAAGTTACTTTCTTTGCGACTGCCTGCATGGTTTTGACAGCCAACAAGAATTAACCATATTGACACAGAACAAGCTAAACCTAATTCCAATTAAATTTGATGTTGTTTTGTTTAAAAACGTACTATTATAAGGACGCCAAAGGACGTCGATCCTCAATTGAAAATAATACCCAAAGTTTTGTTTTGCCCTAACCAGAAGTTGAAGCCGAATTACCACGTGAAAGGGGCCTGTCCGCGGTCTAGTGTTTCTTCCACGTCATTGGGTCAGCGTAAGAAAAGTCAGATGAATGCATGCACAGAGCAACTTGTGTGAAATCACACAGTCACGTGCCCAAATCACTGTGGGGAATTAGTTTAAGATAAGATAAGATACAGCTTTATTAATCTCACAATGGAGAAATTCAGTGTTACAGGCTCTTGAGGTACCATCAGTAGGGGGTGCAAAAATAGATACAAATACAAACATACACACATACATATATTATATAAGTAAATAAATAAATAGATACATAAATAGTATAAATTAATAAACAATAAAATAAAAGAAGGGAACAACTTTGTAGACTGGCCTATATTCAAGTGTATATGTATCTGAGGACAGAGTAGATGGGTTGATATGGTTCACAGTCAGTGGGGTAGATGTGGTTGATTAAAGTGCACGGGGTTTTTATTGCACATAACCGGTATTTTCACAGACAGTTACAAAGTGGCGTTGTACAGTCTAACAGCGGTGGGAATGAACGACCTGCGGTAGCGCTCCTTCCTGCACTGAGGATGTCTCAGTCGTCCACTGAAGGAGCTACTCAGCTTCTCTACAGTCTGGTGCAGTGGGTGAGAGCTGTTGACCATGATGGATGTGAGCTTTGCTACCATCCTCCTCTCACTCACCTCCTCCACAGAGTCCAGTGGGCAGCCCAGGACAGAGCTGGCCCTCCTGACCAGCTTGTTCAGTCTCTTTCTGTCCCACTCTGTGCTGCCCGGGGCCCAGCAGATGGCAGCGTAGAGGATTGCAGAGGCTACCACAGAGTCATAAAAAGTCCTGAGCAGAGTACTGCATACTCCGAAGGACCTAAGTCTCCTCAGAAGGTGGAGGTGACTCTGGCCCTTCTTGTACAGGGCGTTGGTGTTGTGGGACCAGTCCAGTTTATTGTTAAGGTGAATGCCCAGGTATTTGAAACTGTCCACTGTCTCAATGTCCTGTCCCTGGGCGTTCACTAGTGTGTGTGTGTGTGTGTGTGTGTGTGTTAGAGTGCTTAACTCGGTGATGTTAAAATACTACTCCTTGGTGCTGCTGTGAGCTGGTGGTTTTCTGCTGCCTTTTGTTAAATTAAATTTGTGGCTTGGATCATTTATTTGTCACTACATTTTTGGGGGAGCAGTGGTGGTCTAGTGGTATAGGGTGCTGGATCGCTGAACTTAGGATTGGGGGTTCGAGTCCCACTCTCCAGAAGGTTGTCATTGTCCCCCCCAGTGCAGCTAATTGGGTTATCAAAGGCTGGCCATGTCTCTCACTGTCTAGTGAGAGGTTCATGTAAGAGAACCATTGCTCACTTTCATAAAGGGTAGGCTGCAAACTCGTTAGCGCGTTTGTGTCCCTTGCTAAAGGGTTGTCAGGAAGGGAATCCGACGTAAAAACCTATGCCAAATCAAATGTGCGAATCAGATGATTTGCTATGGCGACCCCTGAAAAAGGGAAAAAGCCAAAAGAAGAAGAAGAAGAATGAAGCTTTTTTTGTGGGGCGGGTTGTGTAGTGGTTAAGGGGCTACACTCTTGATCAGGACATTGTGTTCAAATCCCAGTTAGACCCCCACTGTGCTAAGAGTCCGGGCAAGGTCTTAAAGGGTACCTCTAGTGAAAACGCTCATATACCTAATTTGATTTATTGTGTATAGCTAGTGACAAATATACCTATAAGGCGTTAATTATATTCTCTCACAAACCAGCTTTAAGCGATTTAAGGGCTTCACTAGCGTCAAGTTTCAGAGCACAGTTTTGCAGCGTCGCATTTCCTGTGACGTCACATCGTTGACAAAGCCTCGACTGGAACTGCGAGATTGCAGTGTAAACCTATGGCTGTATACCTGACGCACAACACAAGCTCACGGAAACTTGGAAAAAGCAGACATTATAGTATTTTTTTTTTTTAAACCATGGACGAAGACAATGTCGTAAAAGGAGCAGAAGGTTATTTATATGAACCACTGAAGAAAGACTATCCACATTTAGTGAAATCAGACCAGGAAAGTGACGACTCGGAGGACGATATTGGAGAGTCGGCAGAAGGTCTTACACAGGAAAATCGTAGCAAACAACCAGCAAATATTTGGTGCTCTTGTGGAAAATGCGTGCGTCAAAAAACCGATCAGGAGTGCTATTGTTATAAAGAACATGAATTGCTTGAGGAAAATATACCGACATTCTGCAATTGGCGATACGACTGTCAACGATGTTATGTCACAATGACCTTTGACCCCGGTGAAAAAAAGCCAACATGTCCGCGCGCTGAACCTTTGTGAGCAAGGAATGTCATACAGAAGAAAAGGAAATGTGGACTTATACATAAACTACCGACATCACGCGATGTTTAAAAGTTAATAATAAGGTATGGTGGATCTTTTTTTAACGCTGTCAATTTTGGGTACAGGTACCCTTTAACCACAAGTGTGCCTCTGTTCACCCAGCAGTATAAATGGATTCCAGTAAAAATATACTGGGAAGGTAACCTGCGATGGACTAACATCCCACCCAGAAGGAATTGAATTCCTGGTCGCTTCAGGCTACGGAAGCTGGGGATAAGCACCGGCCTGATGAGCCGCTAGATTCGAGTGTAAAAAGCCCAACAGACTTTTAGCTTCAACAACATTATAACTTGAATCTATTTCATTTTAAAAATGATCAGTTTTACATTTTACTGTACTTTCTTTTCATTTTTTTCAATCTCCTTAATACTTATTTTTTACTATTGTGCCTGGTTGTGCTTTCATATTGTGTCTTAATGCTTTTTTAAGTGAAATTACCTTCATTTAAATTCCAGGTAGTGGCACGGTGTTGTAGTGGCTTCACCGCAAGGATCGATTCTCAGTTCAGGTTGGCTAATTAGGGTTAAGCGGCTTAGAAGATAAATAAATTACAGGATAATCTTTCCTTTCTGTTTCCTTTCCTTCTGTCTGCTGGACATTTTCCCAACAGCCCAAACACACTACATGATGGTATGTATTGTTTGTTTACTGACCATGTTTGCTTGTAGACTACTTTTCATGATGCATTACGGGATACATAAAGTGCACTATATAGTTCACACTATACCTCCAGTCACCATTACAAAATGCTGAACTCATTACGTATATAGTGAATGATTTCACTCAGGGACAGACACACTGAGCAGGATGTGTGGGTTATCGAACACCTCTCTTTATAATTTTTATTTAAAGGAGAGTGAAATTATGCATTAGTTATTCTGTTAAGAAAGGCCACCTGATTTATCTGAGAGCCAGATGCAGTCATCAAAAGCGCCTCGTCTGGCTCGCGAGCCATAGGTTCCCGACCGCTGAACAGGCTTGCGGGCGACTCATGTTGTCCTTGTGGGTGACCTGGTGCCTGCGGGCACCATGTTGGTGACCCCTGGTCTAACTTATACAGCACTGTAGCTCAGACAATGGATCACATGACGTGGCCTATAAAAGACTGCCACCCGCTGATTCAAATCAGATCTGCACTAGACATCGCAGTATCAACATCACTGTCATGCTAAAGAAATGATGAGGTCATGCTGATGTTGGAGGCCAGCTACTATGTATTCTCATCTCAGCCTCACTGGATCATCCATCTCTCAGATACATATCTGCTCCCCATGAAGTTCTGTGGTCGTCCGGGACATGTTAGATACATCAATAGATGTTCGAGATAAGTTCGATACAAGTTAGCTATAAATTCATGATGGATTCTGGACAAGATACTAATAAGTTATACTGTATATACGTTCAGAAATGGAATCACATCCATAGTTCAGCTATGCCAGTGTTTTAGAAATCAGTGTAGGTTCTACAAATTGAAAATGTGTAATGGGGCCTAAGATCAGGACTCTGGGGGGTCAATACATGTGAAAATGGTTCCTCATGCTCACTGAAACATTCTTTCGTTACTCGAGTCCCCATTTTATATATGTTCCAACAGGGAAGAAAAAGTGCATTGACGTGATAACCTGCACATTCAGTACATTCAGATCATCAGCTACTTCATTTTATTATCACATTAATGTTGCTGAGCCCACACCGGAACAACATTACCATGGAGATAACACGCTGTGATCAGGGCTTAATGCTCTACATCAAAATACAGCGTGCAACTTTTTTTTATTTGTTTTGGCCAGGCAGTGTGATACAGATTGAAATCCAGTACTGTAGTTTGACCTTACAACAGCCAAAAAGATTATCATGGAAAGCATCTGTCATGGTGAAAAATGTTCAATTCATGATGCAAGAGATCAAAATTCACTTTTCTGATCTTTATTTATCCTTTTGGAAGAAGTAGCTTACAATTATTCACACAAAGGAAATTATTTTAAGATCAGACCCCTTCCACAAACCCTGTACAGGCTATTGTGCCCCTTTTACTCTGATTGGGCTACAATCCTTTAGCTCTGATTGGCTCCAAAATTTCTCCTCTCTCTCTCTCTGTCTCTCTGTCTCTTTCTCCTCTCTCTGTCTCTCTCTCTGTCTCTCTCTCTCTCTCTCTCTCTCTCTCTCTCTCACACTCTCTTGCCACTATTTTCAATGGTCTGGTTGGTCCGTTAAGACCCCTTCTACTTCTGCCGTGATTATTTTATAAGAGGGCATCAGATACCTTCTAAGTGGTTCTTCAATCCCTAGCCTCCTGGAAATGCCACGCTGAACTATGGCTCTCTTAATGCAAAGTGAAATCATGTGTCATCTTGTACTGGTTTGTCTTACCTTGATGCCATCTTGTCTTGATTGGTCGGATTCCAGCTTTATCAGGGTGTGGATGGGAAGAGAAATGGAGTAGGAGTCATCTTGAAGGAGGAGTTTGCCAGGAATGTTCGAGAAGTGAAAAGAGTGTCAGACAGAGTGATGAGTCTCAAGTTAGAAATTGAAGGTGTGATGTTCAATGTTGTTAGTGCTTATGTCCCACAGGCATGATGTGAGCTAGAAGAGAAGGAGAGATTTTGGAGTGAGTTAGATGAAGTGATACAGGGTACCCCCAGAGGTGAAAGACTGGTGATTGGTGCAGACTTCAATGGACATGTTGGTGCAGGCAACAGAGGGGATAAGGCGGTGATGGGCAGGTTTGGTATCCAGGACAGGAACACAGAAGGACAGATGTTGATCGATTTTGCAAAAAGGATGGTAAT
Source organism: Plotosus lineatus (assembly GCA_024760905.1). Classification (NCBI taxonomy): domain Eukaryota; kingdom Metazoa; phylum Chordata; class Actinopteri; order Siluriformes; family Plotosidae; genus Plotosus; species Plotosus lineatus. Next base: position 32,242,328 of record CM045732.1, on the reverse strand, counting down.
GGCTGTGGTAAATACTTTCTTCCAGAAGAGACAGGAGCATCGGGTGACTTATAAAAGTGGAGACAGGAGCACACAAAGTAGACTACATCTTGTGCAGGCGATGTAATTTGAAGGAAGTCAGTGACTACAAAGTAGTAGTGGGTGAGAGTGTTGCCAAACAGCATAGGATGGTGGTGTGCAGGATGACGCTGATGGTGAGGAAGGTGAAGAAGGCAAAGGCAGAGCAGAAGACAAAGTGGTGGAAGCTGAAAAAGGAAGAGTGTCGGGTTGTCTTCAAGGAGGAGTTGAAACAGGCTTTGGGTGGTCAGGAAGTGCTTCCAGATGACTGGACAACTACAGCTAATGTGATCAGGGAGACAGGTAGGAGAATACTTGGTGTGTCATGTGGAAGGAGAGGAGATAAGGAGATTTGGTGGTGGAATGAGGAAGTGCAGGAGTGTGTACAAAGGAAAAGGTTAGCTAAGAAGTGGGACATTGAGAGGACCGAAGAGAGTAAACAGGAGTACAGGGAGACACAGTGTAAGGCGACGGTAGCAGTGGCTAAGGCCAAACAGAGAGCATATGATGACTTGTATGTTAGGTTGGAAAGTAAAGAGGGAGAAAAGGATTTATACAGGTTGGCACAGCAGAGAAATAGAGATACGAAGGACATGCAGCAAGTTAGAGTGATTAAGGACAGAGAGGGTAATGTATTGACTGATGACAGAAGTGTGCTGGGAAGATGGAAAGAGTACTTTGAAGAGCTGATGAATGAGGAAAATGAGAGAGAAAAAAGAGTAGAAGAGATGACCGTCGAGGACCAGGAAGTAGCAAAGCTTAGTAAGAGTCAAGTAAGGAGGGCACTGAAGAGGATGAAGAATGGAAAGGCAGTTGGTCCTGATGACATACTGGTGGAGGTATGGAAGTGTCTAGGAGAAGTAGCAGTAGATTTCCTGACAAGAACATTCAACAAGGTCTTAGAGAGTAAGAGGATGCCAGAGGAATGGAGGAGAAGTGTGATTGTGACCATTTTTAAGAACAAGGGAGATGTGCAGAGTTGTGGCAGCTACAGAAGGATAAAGTTCATGAGCCATTCCATGAAGTTATGGGAAAGAATAGTGGAAGCTAGACGAAGGGCAGAGGTCAGAATTTGCGAACAACAGTTTGGTTTCATGTCAAGAAAGAGCATCACAGATGCAGTGTTTGCCTTGAGGATGTTAATAGAGAAGTACAGAGAAGGTCAGACGGAGCTGCATTGTGCCTTTGTGGATCTGGAGAAAGCATATGACAGGGTGCAGAGAGAGGAACTGTGGTATTGCATGAGGAAGTCTGGAGTGGCAGAGAAGTATGTTAGAGTGGTGCAGGACATGTATGAGAGATGTAAGACAGTGGTGAGGTGTGCTGTCGGTGTGACAGAAGAGTTCAAGGTGGAGGTGGGACTGCATCAAGGGTCAGCTCTGAGCCCCTTCTTGTTTGCTATGGTGATGGACAGGCTGAGAGACGAGGTTAGACAAGATTCCCCATGGACTATGATGCTTGCAGATGACATTGTGATCTGTAGTGAGAGCAGAGAACAAGTGCAGGAAAATCTAGAGAGGTGGAGGTATGCCCTGGAAAGGATAGGAATGAAGGTTAGCCTCAGTAAGACAGAATACATGTGTATGAATGACAAGGACCCAAGAGGAACGTTGAGGTTACAGAGAGCAGAGATACGGAAAGTGGAGGATTTTAAGTACTTAGGCTCAACAGTCCAGAGCAATGGAGAGTGTGGAAAAGAGGTGAAGAAGCGTGTGCAGGCAGGCTGGAATGTTTGGAGAAAAGTGTCCGGTGTGATGTGCAATAGGAGAGTGTCAGCAAGAATGAAAGGAAAAGTGTACAAGACTGTGGTGAGGCCAGCGATGTTCTATGGTTTAGAAACAGTGGCGCTGAGGAAAAGGCAGGAGGCAGAGCTGGAGGTAGCAGAGATGAAAATGTTGAGGTTCTCTCTGGGAGTAACGAGGATGGATAGGATTAGAAATGAGTACATCAGAGGGACAGCCCATGTAAGATGTTTTGGAGACAAAGTCAGAGAGGCTAGATTGAGATGGTTTGGACATGTACAGAGGAGGGCTAGTGAGTATATTGGTAGTAGTATGCTGAGGTTGGAACTACCAGGCAGAAGGCATAGAGGAAGACCAAAAAAGAGATTTATGGATGTGGTGAAGGAGGACATGAAGGTCATTGGAGTAAGAGAAGAAGATGCAGAGGACAGGGTGAGATGGAGGCGGATGGTTTGCTGTGGCGACCCCTGAAGGGAACAGCCAAAAGGAAAAGAAGAAGTGATTTCTGTCATAATTAGTGATGACATATCGAGCCAAAAAAGAAGGTGGTCAGACGAATATGTACAACATGGACTCAAATATATAACGGAATGTGATGGGAGTCAACGTTCTATCTGCATGATTTGCAATTCCAAGTTAAGCAATTCTAGTCTAGTACCAGCAAAGCTAAAGCCTTGACCTGCATGGAGATGGGAATACAAGAACTCAATGCTTGCTGCATTCAAGGTGAAGAGAGCCAGATTCGATGAAAAGGCGACTCTGCCTGCTCTCGGCTTTGTACCTATCAACAAACCGATCCTCACAGCATTGTACGAAGTTGCTTACCTGATCGCAAAGCAAGGCAAACCATACACCATTGGTGAAACAATCATAATACCAGTTGTGTTGAATATGGCAAATCTAATGCTGAGAAAACTGTCCGAAGTTAAATTATCCCAAATTCCATTTTCAAATGACACCATCAGCGACAGAATAGAGGACATGAGCAAAGATATCTTGGCTCAAGTAGTTGCAGGTCTGATTTCAAGCACGGCAAAATTCAGCCCTCAACTAGACGAGTCCACGGACGTTTCTAATCTATGCCAACTTGCTGTATTTGTGCGCTGTGTAAAAGACGACATGATAAAGGAAGATTTTTTTTTTGTAAGCCTCTTACAACAACAACTAAGGTGGCCGATGTGAAAAAACTTGTGGATGACTTCTTCAGAGACAACAATCTTTCGTGGGATATGTTTTCTGCAGTTTGTACGAACGGAGTCAAGTCTGGTTTTGGTGCGCTAGTGAAATCCGATGCACCATTCATCGTTGTTACACATTGTATTCTGCACAGGCATGGGTTGGCAACAAAAACCTTGCCTCCAGAAATGGCAGAAGTATTAAAAATTGTAGTGGAATGTGTGAACTACTGTATGTGCAAAATTGTGCTCTGAGGCATCGCATCTTCAGTGAGCTGTGTAAAGAAATGGGCTCTGAATTTGAGGTACTTTTGTACCATTCTAATGTGCAGTGGTTATCCCGGAGACAAGTGCTGAATAGTGTTTTTGCCATGCGTGAGGAATTAGCCCCGTTTTTGCAAGAGCACCAGCATCGTCATGCAGGTTGCTTTAAAAATTCTAAATTCATTCTCATTTTAGCGTCTTCTTTTCCTTTCGGCTGTTCCCTTTCAGGGGCCGCCACAGCAAATCATCTGCCTCCATCTTCATGGAAGTCATATGGAAGTCATATTAATGATTCGCATATTTGATTTTGCATAGGTTTTTAAGTCGAATAGGAGAGTATCAGCAAGAATGAAGGGAAAAGTGTACAAGAAGAAGAAGACCCTTCCTGACACAACCCTTAGCAAGGGGAAGAAACACACTGATGGCTAAGCAGCCTACTCTTGACGAAAGTCAGCAATGGTTCTTTTACATGCCTCTCACCATAGACAATGAGAGACATTGCCGGCCTTTGATAACCCAGTTACCTACACTGGGGGGACAGTGACAATCTTGTTGAGAGTGGGACAACCCTAGAAGCAACGATCCGGCACCTTTTACCACCAGGACACCACTGCCCTATTTTCATTTTAGCGTATATGGCTGAAATATTCGCAGCTCTCAATCAGCAGATGCAGGGTGGTGGAGTCAACATCATTGAAGCGGAAGAAAACCTGAAGGCTTTTCAAAAAAGCTACCGTTATGGAAACGACAAACAGAGAACGATAACTTCATAAACTTCCCCCTGCTGGACGATTGTGTAAGTAAGATTGAAGATGTGCCTGGATTCAGAGACATTTCTGTACCCATAGAACTGAAGCAAGCAAATGCCACGCACTTACCTTAGAGGAGCTTGCAATGTCTCTCGATGGATGCTTCCCTACAAGAGAGTCATATCCAGCATGGGTCAGACAGCCGTTCACGTTTGATGTTTGATGATGATATGATGAATATGTTGACAAAATCATTGAAATTCAGCAGAGACAAGTTCAACAGCAAGTCTTCAGAACAACAACATTCTCAAAGTTTTGGTGTCAACAAATGGTAACGTATCCTGTTCTTGCTAAGAAAATTCTAGAAATTTGTATACCATTTATTACAACACATCTTTGCGAACAAACCTTTTTGAGGAAGCTGGACATAAAAACAAAGAAAAGTAACAGATTTTGCTATGAAAATTACATGAGAGTGACACTTGCCAACATGAAGCCATGCATTTCTGAACTGGTCTCTCAAAAACATCACCAGAAGTCACACTGATTTGCAGTAAATATTCATTATTATTGTAGCCTGATGGAAATTAGGTGATGGGTGTATGTTGAAATGTTAAAAATAAATAGAATAAACACAGTAAGTTCATTATTGGGATGTTTTTATGCCTTATAAGGTTAAACATTAAAACTATTTCAGTGTGGTGGTATTAAAAAAAGGCCATGCCTTTGTGAAAAGGTATGTAATTTGTTGCAAGTTCATGAATTGTATTGGTTTTGTTCTTTGAACACAGTGTTCTTAATACATTCATTTTGGTGCCCCAGTAAAACATATACCTATGTCTTGACTTTGAAAAGAATCATATTTTATTTTTCAATAAAGAAGGGTTCTGTGGATGCGCATATGAAACTGCTGGGGTTCAGTACCTCCAACAAGGCTAAGAACCACTGGTTTCGAAACAGTGGCCCTGGGGGAAAGACAGGAGGCAGAGCTGGAGGTAGCAGAGATGAAAATGTTGAGGTTCTCTTTGGGACTAACGAGGATGGATAGGATCAGGAATGAGCACATCAGAGGGACAGCACATGTAAGACGTTTTGGAGACAAAGTCAGAGAGGCTAGATTGAGATGGTTTGGACATGTACAGAGGAGGGATAGTGAGTATATTGGTAGTAGGATGCTGAGGTTGGAACTACCAGGCAGAAGGCATCGAGGAAGACCAAAGAGACGATTCATGGATGTGGTGAAGGAGGACATGAAGGTAGTTGGTGTGAGAGAAGAAGATGCAAAGGATATGGTGAGATGGAGGCAGATCCGCTGTGGAGGTAGAGGTCGCTGTGGCGACCCCTCAAGGGAAAAGCCGAAAGGAGAAGATAAAGACTGTGTAAAGCTGCTTTGTGACAGTGTCAATTGTAAAAAGGGGCACATAAATAAAACTGAACTGAACTGAATATATCCAGTTTCTTCTGCATTGTTGGGAAGGATAGCTTGATTGCTGCTGTGTCCGGTGGTCTCGCGAGTGTGTTCTGATTAACGTTTATGCGTCACTCTGATCTGCAGGTTTTCGCGCTGCTTGACTCCAGTCCGACAGGTGGCACTGTTGCATTGTGGATTTCCCATCGCTGTCAAGTAACAGAAGAAGCAGCAACACTCAACTGTGGTTTGTTTTACTGAGGAAAGACTGGGTGTAAACTATGTTTTCGTGCTCGTGTTAGGAATATTTTTTGCATATTTCAGTTTGATATTTGGTACGTATGGGGGGGGAGTTTATATTGTATATATTTTCCTTTTACATCCATTTTTAAAGGTGCGATAGAAGTCAGTGTCCGGTTAAGAAGCGTTAGCTTCCTGTGGTTTGAGATCTCCAGCAACTCGAGTTTATTGAGAGAATATTGTTGCATAGTTTACATTCTTTGTGTTACTGAGTAGAAACCAGCGCTGGGTTATTTTTGGTAATTGTATTTGAATTAAATGATTGCACCTTGTATTGTGTTATTTAGTACTTTAGTTGTTTGATGATGGAGAAGAGCCCGAGTGACCCATTCAGCCTTGTTTCAGAAGATGGAAAGAATCGGAAATCAGTGTTGTGCCAGCGGTGTGAATCCAAAGTACTGTGTCCGGGCATGGCTGTGTTCACAGAAAAACAGGTAAGATTTGGACTGGCCATGATGTGCTCATAGCACACTTAAATTTAAAGCAAATAAATGTATTGAAATATCTGTGCATCACAGTTTTTATTCTTGTTGTTGTGCATCTCTTTCACGGCTTCTTTGATTTCACTGAGTGGTGGAGAGATCTCTAATAATAAAATGCCTCTGTGGTGTCTGAACCCAAACCCGAACCCTCCCAACAGCTCTTTCTACCCTCAATGCAAAAGAACACCACTCAGCAGTCGGATGGAGCTTTAGAAGGAGATACTCTGACATCTCACTGGCTGGTTGATGATATGTACACCTTTGAGAATGTTGGCTTCACTAAAGATGTCGGTAAAATAAAATATCTTATTTGTGCTGATTGTGAGGTTGGACCCATTGGATGGCACAGTCTTGATGAAAAAAAATGTTTCTACGTAGCACTGGATCGAGTTAAACACGTGTAGGATGTTTGAACTTGTTTTGTATAAGATTGTACTACATGACTTTCATTTCGCAGTTTTAAACACAGACCTATTTAATCAATACACTGGAAGTAGTGTTTAATGTAAACTGTTTTGTTTTGCTTTTTTGTTATAATTTTTAAAACTTTTTTTTTTCATGTTTCCTTCATACATTATTTTAAATATGCCTAATACATTGTTTTTCATTCATTAAGAATGTGTTTCCTTAATGTTGGTTCATGATAATTCAGTAAAATACTTTTAACACTGTCATTGCTTGTACTTTCAAACACAGGATATGAAACAGAAATGGTGTGTTTATGGTGCTAGAAAAGTAATAAAGTATTATATTTGCTGGTTTTGTACTGTAGCTATCGGACAAGAACATGCGGTTGGACGAGAACAGGGGTCGGCAACCCGCAGCTCTTTCACCTCTCTGGTGTGGCTCCATGGCTTTTCAAAGTAATATTGTACTTTACGGTGGCCGACGGATGCACCACAAACATCATCTTCAAAAACCACAGCATCAAACTGCAAAAAGAAAATGCCGCTTATTTACTCACAGTCACGGGTGTGGACAGATATTTATTTGGTGTGGGTGGGCTGATTTTGTGTGTGTGTTCTTGTGCATACCTATCGTTATATTAATCAGCTACATTGAGAGTCTCAGTGTTTTTGATCTGCTGTGTTGGTGGATTTCCAAATTTTTGTGCTCATGGCAAGGAATGTTCTCACCATCAGCAGCGTGGCGAGCGAGAGAGATTTTTAGGCTGCTGGGGTTTGTAATCCAGGAACGGAACTCACAGCTGAAGTAATGGAAGGTGGATGAGATTTATTTATACACAGCAATCTTCGAATTATGTCTCCTCCCAGTGACAAAATAAATGACTGGGTGTGATTCAGTTTCCACTCTGAGAATGGGTCGATCAGTGCAGCATTAAGCATTAATATTATTTAACAGAATGTTGAGCAGGCTTCTTCTTAAAATAAGTCTTCATATACTTGCTGTTGTTTTTGTAAATTAAAACTATGACAAAACAACATTAATATAAATTTAAAGAAAAAGAAGATCCCATGAAGGGTGTGATGGTGAGGTATGGCTACCCAACCCGTTAACACATCTGGCTGCACCCGTCCCACGCTTTGTGGGATAGATATGCTTTTTCTTTATAAAAATACAAGAAGGACTCAAACACATTCATTCATTTTCTGAACCACTTAATCCTAATTAGGGTCGTGGGGAGGCTAGCAATTTTTTTTAATCTAAATGTTTTTGTTGCAAGCAGAATTGTAATTTAATTGTCTCTGCAGTCGTTTAAATCAATGCAACACATTGTTGTTTTATATTAACATGAAGGAAAAGGGGGAACATAATATGCAGTGTTATTTGATTTTAAATGTCAAAAAAGTATTTGTGGCTCACAGTGTTTTCTTCAATGTGGAAAACGGGTCCAAATGGCTCTTTGAATGTCAAAGGTTGCCGACCCCTGGGCTAGAACAAGTATTCATTACGGGTTATATCTAAGCGCTTAATATAATACGGGTACTGCAATGTTATTAAGAAAAGTAAACACAAACAAACAAAAGTATTATTATTCCATTAAAGTTAAAGAGAAAGGACATAATCCAAAGTGAATGTTAGGGCATCATAGTGATTAGCTGGAGTATCCAAAATATGTTCTGTTTCTGGGCAGCATACTGGTCAGTACGTCCGCCTCACAGCAAGAAGATCTTGGTTTGATTCTGGACTCTTCACCAACATTTGTGTCAAGTTCCTTATTCTTCCTGAGGGTTTCCTCAGGTACTCCAGCTTCCTTCCACAGTCCATTAGGCAAGTTATTTGTTACAGATTGCCCCACGGGTGTGCATGTGTGTTGGCTTTGTGATGTTCACGGTGTCCCCTACTAGTCAGTAGAGATGTTTTAATGTAATTTTTTTCTTTCTTCCAGATATTGATACTTGACCTTACTGGCAGTAACATCTCTGTACCTTTAACCCTGTGGACCTATAAATATCAGTATACATGTCTCTGGATTATATTATCTTATTACACACTGCCTCCACAACAGCTGAATAGGGTTGACATCCACGCCATTACTGAGAGAATTGCGGCTGAATGTTTCTCCTTAACTTATTTCAAACACAGATTGGGTCATTGTCCTGTTCTTGGAGGAAACTTGTTCCCAGAACCAACCTAAAATTGGAATGCCAAACCAAAATTAGGTTTATACACACACACATATTGTGGCATCCCAGGGGTCTTTTCTCCAATGGTTCATCTTACTTATTTATACTGAATATGTTTATGATTGTGCAACATCACCTGTATACATGTGTTCATAAATGTGTAACGATACAGCAATGCAACCTTATCAACATGTACTACAGGCTGAGAATTTATACAGCTCAGTTTGGTGACAGTTTTCTACTGCCAATTTCAGAAATGTAGAAGAGGTTTCCTGCTTACCATAAGGACCCGGGTCAACTGTCACGGTATGTGATTTCGCTGATGCCTCTTTTGTTTGTGGGGATCGATCGGGCATCATGGGGTCACCAATAGTAGAAGACCATAATTTATAAGCCTCACTGATTCCTGGTATTCACTGATGTGTGAACACCAGGAATCAGTGAACACCAGGAATCAGTGAGGCTTAGTGTTCACTGATGTGTGAAAGACCAAGCAGATGTGATCGGTTCCCAAATTTAATTAAATAAATCAGAATAATTAAAATATGTGATCTTGCACACGACCGCATTTCACCAAGTCCGAGTCGACCCTTTCCAGTGATCAGACGATCCCAAGTCTTTCTCCTCTTCAGGATGTTTCCAGCTTGTTGACTGTTTATGTGTGAAATTACATATGAAATAGAATCTCTATCTGTCAACACCAAATGAACTGACCAATCTCATCAAATTCTGGAACGGATTGAAGATTCTATCAACTAGTCTCTGTGGAGGTAGCTGAGGGAAATGACCTTACAGCCTCAATCTTCTATGAGGCCTGCGCATCCCTGGACATTACAAGAATTATAAACAGTTTAAGAATGACACCTTGGCCTGAAAGTTTGTTGAATGTTAAAATTGTTGAATTAAAATGTGGATTATTGATTGGTCACTTGAGAGAGATGACTTGTCTGCCTCTTGAGTATAAATCGGTTCTAGGACACTTACCACCCCGGACATTCACCCCTCGAACATTCACCCCTCAACAACTACCCCTCTAGGACAATTACCCCAGAGGACAACAACCCCCATCAAATTTACTTTGATGGGGATAGTCAGTGAATGTATGAGTATGTAAGATGATAATGCAAAATGAAAATATCTGATGATAATACAAAATAATAATAAGAGATATCTTTAATTGAGATTTAATGTTTTATTCATAAACATGATAAATGTACAAATGAAACATATAATTTAAACATTTATAATTGAATATTGTGTGCAATTCCTCTTAGATAATCTACTAAAGGTCTGTTCTCGTAGTCAGCAACAATTTTAGTCAGGCATTGCGTGATGGCTTTGTACTTCTCTCTGAGGTGGAGCTGGTACACCTACTGACATCTGAACCATTACAACCTCATTTAATGATTGTTCCCGTTGTAACACTCCTAAGAATGTCCAGAAGTTGGGGTGGTAAGCTCCAACATTCGACTGCATGTGGGGGTGCCATCCCTCAATGTGGCTGTTGGTATGTGGAAGTCCTTCTTCAACTCGATTCTTCACATTCCACATTGCATGGGGGAATACTGGCAGTCGACGACCACGGCGGTAAGGACGACCAATGAAGTAGTCTTTGAAGTAGTCGGCTACTGTTTGCTCAGCTTCTGGCATAAGCTCTGACAGTGTTTCGAATGCGTCATTGATGTCATCGAGTGGAATAAATGCTAATTCACCGAGCTGTGACACACATTTTCAGTGTATGATTGGCCCATTTAAAATATTTGACACAGACTAGCGGAATTATTTGCTGCGCAGGGGCCAGGCTAATTAATATGCCATTTCACTGAAACTGAAGCGAGGCATATTAGTTACAGCTTGCCCAAAGGAGAAAAAACATTTAGAAAAATTTAGACAAAGGCATAAGATCAAAGAACCTAACTGAGCCTTTATCCACAGATTAAATTTAAAGATCGCAGGGCGGCGGCGCGCTGACGGTTATGCAGCTAATCTTGTCGAAAGTCAGCAATTATTATTATTATTATTTTAAATACATCCCCGAAGTTCTACAATGCATCTGAGGACTCAAGTACTTTATTTTTAATTTTTTCTTAAAGTTTGGACTATACATTTCATCACCCACTAATCCCAATTCCATCACCATTGTAATTCACTGCAAACCCCATAAAATGAGGCACGACACACAAATTCTCCAGTCCATGCTAATCTAGCTATCGTCATGTGCTTCCTGCTATGATTTTTGCTGTAATCCACGTTCACAGTGAGCGCTTGTTTGTCTCTTTCCAAATGTCTTTTAGACATTTAGGCAAACCTTAGAAAACATTCCGAAAGAGAGAAGATACAATACAACAAATAATTTGGGTTAGCACACAACCAACCTTTACTAGCAGTTCCACCATTTTCCATTAAGCTGCGTCCAATATTTAAAAATACAATCCCCAGAGAAATCCCATGGGAATAAGGGGAATAAGTGCTGAAAGTAGACCGGAGAAAGGACACTTAAAATCCACCAACTTACACCACATGATTGGTCTAAAGCACCTCAGGGTGTACAGTAATTGACTCAAAATAATTCATTCATACATCTTTTGATTGATTTGGTGATTGTCCTAGGGGGTAGTTGTCCTAGGGGGTAGTTGTCCTAGGGGGTGGTTGTCTTGGGGGGTAATTGTTCTAGGGGATGGTTGTCTGGGGGTGTAGTGGTCCGGGGTGAGCGTCCGGGGATTAGTGTGTCCTAGGGGTAGTTGTCCAAGGGAGTGGTTGTCTGGGGGATTGTCCAGGGCGGGGATGTCTGGGGGGTTAGTTGTCCGGGGGTGAACGTCCGGGGGGTAAGTGTCCTGTTACCGTATAAATCACCCCACTTGCCTTCCCTACACCACTGGACTAGTTAAATATTCATGTTTTGTCCTACATTTGACATATTCAAAGTTTAAACGATTATTTTGAAACAATCGTTCATAAAATATTTTGTTTTAAATCTTTGAGGTGTTACAAAAGACAAATGCCAAAACAATCTCTGCACTTAGAAACACCAACAACAATGAAGCAGGAGTTCAAGGTGAATGTGTACTTGTAGTTTTCAGACTTTCAGAAGTTTCAAGACAAAATGCAACAGTGAGTATTAAACTACCACAAAGTTTTCTACAGGGTGTTTAAAACCACTCCCAGAATTCGATGTCATCACTAATTATGACAGAAATCACTTCTTCTTTTCCTTTTGGCTTTTCCCTTAAGGGGTCGCCACAGCAAATCATCTGCCTCCATCTCACCCTATCTTTTGCATCTTCTTCTCTTACACCACCTACTTTCATATCCTCCTTCGCCACATCCATGAATTGTCTCTTTGATCTTCCTCTAGATCTTCTGCTTGGTAGTGCCAACCTCAGTATCCTACTACCAATGTACTCACTATCCCTCTTCTGTACATGTCCAAACCATCTCAATCTAGCCTCTCTGACTTTGTCTCCAAAACATCTTACATGTGCTGTCCCTCTGATGTGCTCATTCCTAATCCTATCCATCCTCGTTACTCCCAAAGAGAACCTCAACATTTTCATCTCTGCTACATACAGCTCTGCCGCCTGTCTTTTCCCAAGGGCCACTGTTTCTAAACCATACAACATCGCTGGCCTCAACACCATCTTGTACACTTTTCCTTTCATTCTTGCCGATACCCTCCTATCACACATCACACCGGACACTTTTCTCCAACCATTCCAACCTGCCTGCACACGCTTCTTCACCTCTTTTCCACACTCTCCACTGCTCTGGATTGTTGAGCCTAAGTATTTAAATCCTCCACCTTCCTTATCTCTGCTCCCTGTAACCTTACCGTTCCTCTTGGGTCCTTGTCATTCATACACATGTATTCTGTCTCACTGAGGTTAGCCTTCATTCCCCTCCTTTCCAGGGCATACCTCCACCTTTGTAGATTTTCCTGCACTTGTTCTCTGCTCTCACTACAGATCACAATGTCATCTGCAAGCATCATAGTTCATGGGCAATCTTATCTAACCTCATCTGTCAGCCTGTCCATCACCATAGCCAACAAGAAGGGGCACAGAACTGACCTTTGATGCAGTCCCACCTCCACCTTAAACTCTTCTGTCACACCGACAGCACACCTCACCACTGTCTTACATTTCTTATACATGTCCTGCACCACTCTAACATACTTCTCTGCCACTCCAGAGTTCCTCATGCAATACCACAGTTCCTCTCTCGGCACCCTGTCATATGCTTTCTCCAAATCCACAAAGGCACAATGCAGCTCCATCTGACCTTCTCTGTACTTCTCTATTAACATCCTCATGGCAAACACTGCATCTGTGGTGGTCTTTCTTGGCATGAAACCAAACTGTTGTTCACAAATGCTGACCTCTGCCCTTAGTCTCGCTTCCACTATTCTTTCCCATAACTTCATGGTATGGCTCATCAACTTTATCCTTCTGTAGTTACCACAACTCTGCACATCTCCGTTGTTCTTAAAAATGGTCACCATCACACTTCTCCTCCATTCCTCTGGCATCCTTTCAGTCTCTAAGACCTTTTTGAATGTTCTTGTCAGGAAATCTACTGCTACTTCTCCTAGACACTTCCATACCTCCACCGGTATGTCATCAGGACCAACTGCGTTTCCATTCTTTATCCTCTTCAATGCCCTCCTCACTTCACCCTTACTAATCGTTGCTACTTCCTGGTCCTCAACGGTCACCTCTTCTACTCTTTTCTCCTTTTTCATCAGCTCTTCAAAGTACTCTTTCCATCTTCCCAGCACACTTCTGTCATCAGTCAATACATTTCCCTCTCTGTCCTTTATCACTCTAACTTACTGCACGTCCTTCCCATCTCTATTTCTCTGCTGTGCCAACCTGTATAAATCCTTTTCTCCCTCTTTACTTTCCAACCGAGCATACAAGTCATCATACACTCTCTGTTTGGCCTTTTACACCGCTACCTTTGCCTTACGCTGTGTCTCCCTGTACTCCTGTTTACTCTCTTCGGTCCTCTCAATGTCCCACTTCTTCTTAGCTAACCTCCTCCTTTGTACACACTCCTGCACTTCCTCATTTCACCACTAAGTCTCCTTATCTACTCTCCTTCCAGATGACATACCAAGTATTCATCTACCTGTCTCCCTGTTCACATTAGCTGTAGTTGTCCAGTCATCTGGAAGCACTTCCTGACCACCCAAAGCCTGTTTCAACTCCTCCTTGAAGACAACCCGACACGCTTCCTTTTTCAGCTTCCACCACTTTGTTTTTTTGCTCTGCCTTTGCCTTCTTCACCTTTTTTACCGTCAGCATCATCCTGCACACCACCATTTGATGCTGTTTGGCAACACTCTCACCCACTACTACTTTGCAGTCACTGACTTCCTTCAAATTACATTGCCTACACAAGATGTAGTCTAATTATGTGCTCTTATCTCCGCTTTTATAAGTCACCCTATGCTCCTGTCTCTTCTGGAAGAAAGTATTCACCATAGCCATTTCCATCCTTTTTGCAAAATATACCAACATCTGTACTTCTGCGTTCCTGTCCTGGATACCAAACCTGCCCACCACTTCCTTGTCCCCTCTGTTTCCTGAACCAACATGTCCATTGAAGTCTGCCCCAATGACCACTCTTTCACCTCTGGGAGTACTCTGCATCACTTCATCTAACTCGCTCCAGAATCTCTCCTTCTCTTCTAGCTCACATCCTGCCTGTGGGGCATAAGCCCTAACAACATTGAACATCATGCCTTCAATTTCTAACTTGAGACTCATCACTCTGTCTGACACTCTTTTCACTTCTAGAACATTCCTGACAAACCCCTCCTTCAAGATGACTCCTACTCCATTTCTCTTCCCATTCACACCATGAAAGAACAGCTTAAACCATGCTCCTAAGCTTCTAGCATTGCTACCTTTCCACCTGGTCTCCTGAACACACAGTATGTCCTTGGTCCTCCTCTGCATCATGTCAGCCAGCTCTCTACCTTTTCCTGCCATAGTTCCAACATTCAAAGCCCCTACTTTCAGTCCTAGACTCATGCCTTTCCTCTTCTCTCTCTGCCTACGGACATGCCTCCCGCATCTCCTTCTTCGACATCCTCGACCAACAGTAGTCCAATTTCCACCAGCACCCTGTTGGTTAACAGCACTGATGGCGGTCGTTGTTAACCCAGGCCTCGACCGATCCGGTATGACATTCTTTCTTGTGATTCGCATATTTTATTTGGCATTTGTTTTACACCGGATGCCCTTCCTGATGCAACCCTCTGCATTTATCTGGGCTTGGGACCAGCGTGAGGGAGAGACACTGGTTTGTGCCCTCCCCACAGCTGCATTTATGACAGAAATCACTTGTTTCACCTAAATCGAAAATGCTCACAAAACTGTAGCGCAACAGCAGAATAAATTTCACAGCCAAAAAACTGGAATACAGCAAATGGGTCGACTGCATTTAAAAATTCTGCTGTCTGTCCAACCGTCAGTATGTTTGGAACAATGACACTTCAGTGATCATTATAAGACAATCCTCTCTTTTCCTGCTCGGTATCGGGAAGAGGCATATCCTACAAATACAAAACCATTTAATTTTTTGAAGTAATAATAATATGGTTGAACAAACACTCACTGCAGTTTCTAATACTCTGCGTGTTGGCTTCTAATTGTATTGTGTGAACTACACTTCATTATTATTACATAATTTTTGCATGTTATCTGGGTCAGGAAACGTGTACAGCCCGGTGCCCACAGCTGGTTCAGAGTCCTGTGTGGGAAGATTGCCCCGACCACTGTAAAAAGTATCCAGGTCATCCTAAAAGCAGGGCAGAAACGTGCAGATGTGTAGCATTAGAAATGTGAAGGTTCTTCTTCAAGGTATTGGAGAATATCATGATAGATGCTCGTTACAGCCACATACAGGTCTCACCACAGTCGTTCAATCCTGAAAAATCATTGATGTGCACAAACTACAGTGGTACTTCATTGTAAGGCTTTATGACGGCCCTAAGCAGTTTTCTCGCAGATCAGCTTCGCGTGTGTCACCCAGCACTGGAGTGATCAGCAAAGAAAGCACAGACACCGATAAAGTTTTAGGTGTTTAAGTGTTTATTCACCGATCACCAAAGTCTGCCAACCAGTACAGGGGTATTTATACACAAAAACAGGGAACTTAGATCAAGTTGACGCATAACTGTCAGACATCAGGTCATCATGACCAGGTCACGTTGTCCAATTTATGACAATTACACAATATGCAATGTGCAGGATTATGATAAAACAGGAAGATTATGATAAGAAAAGAAGAAATGAAATGTTCCTGTTCTAGTCTGACTGATTTCTGGCCCCGAAAACAGGTATAAGAATCTCTCGGTCTCTCTTCAACCTTGTGAACCCTAAATAACTCGGAATGTTCCAGAACATCCAAACATGAACACATAGACATGGGAGTAAATGAGGTGTCACCTCTTCTCTCACTGAGCTGGGAGAGAGGGAAAGCACTACAAACCTCATTATCCAAATTGTTACAGACAGTAGAAGATGGAGTACAACTGAATGCATGTATAAATGACTACAAAAATATAAAACAGATACAAAGATACAAAATTAGTGCTAATGATATTAGATAGCTGCCATATAATAATGAGAACATAGTAGGTATGTAGGTTGATTAGTACAAGATAGCATAAAATCCCTGTCATTCATCTTACAAATGTCCCTTATAACGACTTTTCCATGATACGAGCTTCCATCCCACCAAACATCCGCCCAACCAGCAAAAATTCGCTTTACAAGCTCTCCTCGAAATGGCTTTTCTGAGCCGATTAGCCTTGTGTTCTTCCATGTGTATTCCTCTGGCTGTTTTGTGCCTCCACTGCTGGGGCGGCAGCCCTTAGCTGCGTGTGGAAGGTCATCAATGCTTGTTGTGGTGGACAGCTGCAGTGAAGGGGCAGCTCAGCTGAAAAAAGGAGGCCTATTGGATCTTATTGGGATTCCTGAGGCAGCAGACAGGTACCAGCAGGTCAAACCTGCTGCAGCCAAAGATGTCGTTGATGCAAAATATCGGGCATGGGAGAAATTCAGTGAGGGCCTGGAGAGCAATTATCAGTTGGCCTGAAAAAAGGTTCTCGACCACCATCCGATGCCTCAGGAGAGGAAAGTAGTTCTCCACAAATTCAAGTTCAAGTATCTTGGGGTCTTGTTCATGAGTGAAGGAAATATGGAGAGGAAGATTGACAGACGGATCGCTGCAGTCTCTGCTGTAAAGTGGAGCCTGTACCAATCTGTCGTGGTGAAGAGGGAGCTGAGCCACAAGGCAAAGCTCTCAATTTACCAGTCGATCTACGTTCCAACCCTCACATATGGTCACGAGCTTTGGGTAGTGACCAAAAGAACAAGATTGCGGATACAAGCGGCTGAAATGAGCTTCCTTCGCAGGTTGGCGGGGATCTCCCTTGGAGATAAGGTGAGAAGCTCAGCCATCCGAGAGGAGCTCAGAGTAGAACTGCTGCTCCTGCGCATTGAGAGAAGCCAGTTGATGTGGCTCGAGTAGGGTAAGTCTGTTGGGTTTTTACACCCGAGCCTAGTGGCTTAGCCTTGTGGCTCATCAGGCTGGTACTTATCCCCGGTTTCCGTAGCATGAAGCGACCAGGAGTACAACTCCCCCTGGATGGGACACTAGTCCATCGCAGGTTACCTTCCCAGTATATTTTACTGGTACTCATTTATACTGCTGGGTGAACAGAGGCACACTTGTGGTTGAGACCTTGCCCAGGGGTCTTAGCACAGTTAGGGTCTCAGTGGGATTCAAACTCACAACCTCCTGATCATGAGCACAGCACCCTAACCACTACGCCACCGGCCCCATATAGGTGGCTTGAGTATCTGATTAGAATCACCCCCGAACGCCTCCTTGGTGTGGTGTTTCGAGCATGTTCAACCGGGAAGAGACCCCGGGGTCGACCTAGAACACTCTGGAGGGATTATGTCTCTCGGCTAGTCTGGGAATGCCTCGGTGTACCCCTAAAGAACTGGAGGAAGTGGCTTTGGAGAGGGACGTCTGGACGTCATTGCTTAGGCTGACCTTGGATAAACGGAGCAAGATGATGATGATGTTCTTTAAAAAATGATGAAAAAGACTATGCCGAATTCATAATGTTATTAAACCTCAGGTTTGTTCACAAATTTGTTCTTAGAATGGTTGTCTTTGTAAATCGAAAATATATGAGTTTTCCCCCTAAATCCCCATAAATGGACATAAGGGTGTGGTCAAAACAACTACTACAGTCCCGGTGTAACAGAGATAAAAGTGCACCTGATCAATTTTTATTTTCAGTTTGTAGTTCCTGTATTTTTTTTTTCTTGATACGATGGATTATTTTTTAATGTTATACAATTGAGCAGTCTTTATGTAGCTCTGTTATTATTATTATTTCTTTGGAAAATTATCTACTTAATAATCTACTTGCCTTTTCTGTACCTCCTGAGTGTCTGTAGCTTCCTCTTCACCCTCTCCCTCAGGAGCGTCTTGCACTGATGAACTGAAGTTGTATCTGTAAACAAGGCAGTCCAATTTTAGTGTTTTTCTTGTAAAACATGCGGATAAAGTTACAGATATTAAATCCTAACATTTACCACTAAATCTACAGTTCAGTTCATCATTTTCTGTAACCGTTTAATTATAATTAGGGTCACGGGGAGGCTGATGTCTATCCCAGCCAACTCCAGGCAAGGGCAGAGTACATCCTAGGCAGCTCGCCAGGCTATCGCAGGGCGGAAACACGATGACGGCTATGCAGCTACTCTTGACAAAAGTTAGCAATGGTTCTTTTACATGAACCTCTCACTATAGACAGTGAGAGACATGGCCGGCCTTTGATAACCCAGTTAACTGCACTGGGGGGACAGCAATAACAACCCAGTCACAGTGGGATTTCAGTCTCTGACCTTGAAATCAGTGACAACCCATGGTGACTGGGGCTTGAACCCCCAACCTTAGGATCAGCGATCCAGCACCTATACCACTAGGCCACCACTGCCAAATCAGTACTGTACAAATCAGTCTTGGTTGCTAACTCTCAAAATACTGTATCTCAGTTTTGTTGAATCTATTCATGGACGTATACTCTGCACAGTTTTTAATTTCTCCACCAGGTGGCACTGTTTAATGATTATACATAGTTACACAGTAGTAAATTTTGATAGGAGAAAGAGTTTATAACGTTATAAAACCCATTTTTTCATGAATTTTCTGAACCGCTTAATTCTAATTAGGGTTGCCGGGAGGCTGGTACCAATCTCAGCCAACTCTGTGTGAGGGTAGAATACAGCCCAGACAGCTTGCCAGGCCATTGCAGGGCAGAAACACGCTGACAGCTATGTAGCTCCTCTTTATGATAGTCACTAATGGTTCTTTTACATGAACCTCCACCACAGACAGTGAGAGACATGGCCTGCCTTTGATAACCCAGTTAACTGCACTGGGGGGGACAGCAATAACAACCCGGTCACAGTGGGATTTGAATCCCTGACCTTGGAATCAGTAATCCAGCATCTTACCACCGGGCCAGTTCAGTTCGTTCAAAGTAACATTCTGGCAACTCCTGCAGTGGCACTGGAACCCAGTCGTATCGACACTTGCCATTCCATTGGAGCATTCCGGTGGCGCTGGGAGGGTGGACTTGCTGCTTGGGTAACAGCCTGTCCTCCATTACTCCCTACCCTGGCTCTGCGCACTGGAGAGTATCACCAGCCGGGATACCAGCCCGAGCGCAGCCATAGTCCTTCGGGACTGACGGAGGCCTACACTACACACCACCGGGCCACTACTGTCTTTTGTTATAAACCTGAAAAAAGAAAGAAAAATTTAAAAAGTCCAGCATAATGATTATTATAATGATGTAATGGATGTAGGTGCTTTGTGAAACTATATAATGCAACAGAAGGACACGTGCAAGGTAGCGACTTGCACTGTTGAGGGAGCGGATGTGCAGCAGAAAAAAGAAGAGAAGACAATTAATATCTGTGTCGTGTCTTGTCCAGGAGCCAATAAATGCTAGACACACATCATGTCAGTTGTATTTGCCATTGCCTTGACCACATATATATGACACTAGGACCACCAAGATGCCACTGTTGGGCTCTTCAACAATACCTTGTGTTGCTCATGTGACAAATTGACTGTCAGGGGCCTTGCTTCTTATTGTTTTAGAAAAATCGTTTGAACGTTTGAAATTGGTGGGCAGTGATGGTTATCAAAGGTCGGCCCTGTCTCTCAGTGTCTATGGTGAAAGGTTAATGTAAAAGAACCATAACTGACTTTCGTAAGGAGTAGCTGCATAGCCGTCAGCGTGTTTCTGTCCCTTGCTAAAGGGTTGTGTCAGGAAGGGCATCCGACATAAAAACCTATGCCAAATCAAAGCTGTGGTGACCCTGAGAAAGGAAAGCTGAAAGGAAATCATCATTATAATCTGGTTAGTAGATCGACACTCTGCAGGATTTGCTGGAAAACACGACTTGTGAAATTCAACTCAGCTTGTCTCTGAGCTCCTGCTGAAATGACCCTGTGCTCAAATGCAGGCGGAAGTAACTAAGTGCATGCAAACCAATTGCTGACAATTTAATTGAAAGATTTCTGTAAATCAGTCAAAAGTAAACCTGTATGAATGTCTGCATTCATGTTAGATCATATCTTATCAGAAAGAAACGTCAATGTCAAGCCAATGGAAAAAACGTCAAAATCCCCACTGAAAATCTTAAATAAGTTTGATTATATCTAAATATTTAAAAAGCCAATCAGAAATGAGTTCAGTTCATTTTCTGTAACTGCTTAATCCTAATTAGGGTAGTGGGGAGGCTGGTGCTCATCCCAGCTGACTCCGGACAAGGGCAGAGTACACCCTTGACAGCTCATCAGGCCAACGCAGGGTAGAAACATGCTGACGGCTATGCAGCTACTCTTGACAAAAGTCAGCAATGATTCTTTTACATGAACTTCACACTACAGACAGTGAGAGACATGGCCGGCCTTTGATAACCCAGTTAGCTGCACTGGGGGGACAGTGACAACCTTGTGGAGAGTGGGACTCGAACCCCCAACCTTAGGATCAGCGATCCAGCACCCTATACCACTAGGCCACCACTGCCCGTCAATCATAAATGATTCTTTCTAAATTTTTAGACACCACTGGTAAAGTTGAAATCGATCTGTTCACAATTCCGATCCCCACCTTCTTGGTCTGGAACCGCAGAGAATGTAAAATGGTTTAAGTTGAACATGTTTTTGTTGATAAAAAGGATTCAAGTTTACTTTAGCCAAAGTTTATTTTGTGAAGTTTGTGAACTGTCTACTCCACAAAAGAAATTATTATTTATTTGAAACAAATTTGGGATCAAAACATATTTTTCCACGGTCGTCTCGGAGACCTGTTTGATGGACTGGTCTTGAGTGTCAACAGGCCAATATGTTTTAACACATTCTACAGAGATTTTGAGGTATTTTTTAAAGTATTAGCTTTTGCAACATCAAACTGATGTTTTTTGCTCTTCGGGGCTTCCAAAGAGGTGGATTTGGTGGTGTCTCTGAAGCACGCATATTGTTCCTCAACATCATCTCGGATGAGCTGGTCATGAAATAGCTTGGTGTCCAGAGCTTCCTGTAGTTTCTGTGCAGTCTGAGTTTCAGTTTCTCCACATCAAGCCGCTTGGTGACCTTCTGCCCCTGGGAACGACTTCTTGGCTGGATATCGAGGCTCATCTAGAATACGATGAGTCAGTGATCTGTTCAGCACTCGGCACCATGCAGGGTTTTGGTCAGCCACACATCCCTTCTGTCCCTCACCTTGATGATGACATAGTTGATCAGATGCCGTTAGTTGATGACATAGTTGATCATAGTTGACAAGATCGCGAATGCATCCGTGATGTCTTGTTGCAAGTTGGGAGGTGGAATATAGTGTTGGTGATATAGTGGTGCACAGACCGAGCAGGCGAAGGCTGTTGCTGTTGTTCTTGCCCACTCCATGGCAGCCAAGGACCCAGTCACAGGTGGAAGATTCGGTTCCAACGTGAGCGTTGAAGTTGCCAAGAACAATCAGCTTCTCATTGCCTGGGACAGCAGCGATGAGGTTGCCAAGTTCTTCATAGAACTTGTCCGTGGTTTCTTCAGAGTTGGTCATGGTTGGTGCGTAGGCACTGATCAGCATGTCAAATCTGCCCTTCTTAAGAGTGAGCTGCATCTTGATTAGCCACATGCACATTTACTCTCTCTCTCTCTCTCTCTCTCTCTCTCTCTTTCAGTTTCTATCTCGCCCCCCCCCCCCCTCTCTTTCTCAGAGGGGCAATCTGAAACAGGCAGACCCCAACACCTTGCTGGGGGCTGACATGCTAACCATGCCACCCACCCTATAAATAATGCATGGATTTATTACATAAAATGTGGTTTCCAATACTCATTATCATTATTTAGTGATAATTATTTCTATTATTCTTTGTAATACAATGAAAATATTTATTAAGGTAACTTAAGCAAGTCCACAGGGGCAGCCTTATCCTAATGGTTAGAGAAGTGGCTGTGGGACCGAAAGAAAAAATGGAACAGGGAGTGACCTGCACCATCCCTACCCCCACATTTATGACTGAAGTGCCCTTAATCAAAGCACTTAACCGCAAACTGCTCTCTGTGGACCTCAATGTGTGTGTGGCAGCCCACTGCTCCGTGTGTGTGTATAGGGTATATCAAAAATCTTTTTTTACTTTTAATCTATTATGATTTGTACAACTGACATTATGTCCAGACAGAAATTGATGTTGTTTTAACAGTCATAAAGCAATCAACAAAAAATGTTGGAATTTCAGGTTATATTTGTATCCCCGTGAAATGGAAAGGTCTTTTTCTTTGTTGTTTTACAAGTTCATTTATTTTGTTCTGCTATTCATTACCATTTACGTGATCAACAGGGGAATGGACAGTGATAATGGGATGCCAGTGATAATGAAAAACAGCAGAACACAGAACATCAGTTCACAATTGTGAGAGAGGATTAATGAGTCAGAATAATGAGTTATGCTGTGAGATAAATATTGAAATGTGAAAATAATTCAAATAATATACATAAAATGTAATAATTAGATTTATATTATGAAAAAATACACTATAATAAAATATAATCCTCGAAAAACATCTTTATGTCCACATAACTGCGATTCCATTATATTTGTAATAATGAAATGATGTACACCTCCGGCCTGTTGCAAAAATATTTTTCACTTGAAATCAGTCAGTGATGAAAAAAGGTTTGGTTCTACTGCCGTATGTGATTGAGACATTCGAATTTATAGTATGACTCATAGTTTCACACAATTTAGCCTCACAACCAACATCATTGTTCCATACAATACCTACAGTTTTCCATTGAAACCGATCACTGCGGAGAAATATGCATCACTTTAGCCATGTCTGTTTTGAAAGGGGAATACCAATCTAACGCTCTGTAATATCATGAGAATAAGAGAAACCCTGACTTGCATTCAGGCACTTCCTTTTTCCAGAAACCACAGGAGAGCTGAAAAAAGCAATGAATGAGACAGAAACACTTCCTCTTTAGCTCAAGGTGAACTTGATTTGTCATGCCACTGCCTGTCCACATTACGCAGCTCTTAACCAAACTGCCAACTCACATTTTAGTGAAATCTGTGCAACATATTGTGTCATTTAGAAAACATAATGGAGTTGGGGTTTTGTTTGATTGTTATGTTTTTCTGTTTATTTCTTCTATTAAATCAGAAGGACAGTGTCAGTTTTGCATACAAGAACCGAAATCATTAAACACCAGATATGGCATGTTAAGCAAAATTCTTTGTATGATAATTAACCAACACCTTGCACACTCACTTGAGATTAACTTCCTACTGAGACAACACTCAGTCATAGCCAGCACTACCATGCTTTCACATGCTGAGCTGAGCTCAGACCAGAATTCTGTGGTCACACCATGGTAATTGCTGAGTCATATCCTGCAATATTCATGCAATCTCAGAGCACACAGCTGCACACACAATCATGACTGACTTTCAGTACCTCTATTCATATCACTGAGGGAGCTGCTGAGTATGAGGGCATGTATGTGTGAAGCTAAACATTCCAAAACTGGCCATCATTACATTCTGGTTGCAGGGTTTCACAGCGTGGTAAGCACTGTAGTTTTGCTCTGTTGCAGGGATAGACAGCTATTGCATGTACTTGCACGTGCTCTCTGATAGTACATCATTAGCTGAGTGTTGTGGTATCAGATGGGCTTTGTATATGTTCTACCTCTTCCAAAAGCACAGACACCAAAAGGTCTGGGTAAACATAAACTAACATAGTTATATGATTCTGTTTTTGGCAGAGAGCCTTTTAAAATTTAATTTTATTTATTTATTTTTTTTGCTGCTGTTCCTCTTTCCTCTCAGTTTACCTTGCAAACTGCTACAGAAATAGTCATGTTCACCTTTTTCTTTCTGACTCTATCTACAATATTGTAATGAGTGGAATAGAGCAGAAGCTCTGGAGTTCAAGAAAGGAAATTGTGCAACTTCTGCCCTCCCCTGCTCTGTTCTCCACAGAGGTTATAGGCCATGTATCTACACTGCTTTACCTCCCCTGCACATTAGCTGAGAGCTTTCCTCAAAACAGAGGCTTTCACATATTTGGCACTGCAAAAGGAACAAAAAATGAATTCATTTCTTAACAGAGGGAGGGACTAAGTGTAAGAAAGCAAGTGCACACCTCTGAAAGTAAGAACGAAAGGCGGTTTTACGCAATACCCTGGGAATTGCTCAAGAATGTCTCACTAACAGCCGACAGGAACTATGTCAACACAGAGGCAGGGAAAAACAAAGCAACCATGGTAACATGTAGGGCTGTGCAGAGACCATGAGGGGCAGGCACTCAAGTTTATAGAGGGCACAGGAATCAAGATCTCATGACACCAACTACAGAACAACTTGTCAAATCATAACAATTGATATTCATCAACAGTATAACATCGTATAACTGCATCATACTTTAGTAGTGCACCTCAGAAGAGAATGGAAGAATCTTGTTGTATTTATTTGTTTGAACTCTGATTCTTCCAAAGCCCTGCAATGGCCTGGTGAGCTGTCCAGGGTGTCTTTCACCCAGTGGACTGAGATGGGTGCCAGAAACCCCACAACCATAAATAGAATTATGCGATTGGACAATTAAAACTAAATTTTAAACTGATTTAGGAAGACATATCTTTTTTTTATTATATTAAAAAGCAAAGACTGTTTATGATACTCTGTAGTTATTCATTCATTCATATTCTAAACTGCTTGATCCTATTTGGGTCCTGGGGAGGCTGGAGCCCATCTCAGCCGACTCTGGGTGAGGGCAGAGTTCACCCCAGACGGCTTGCCAGTCCATCGCAGGGCAGAAACACGCTGGCGACTATGCAGTTCATGGCTGGCTTTGATAACCCAGTTAGCTGCACTGGTGGGACAGTAGTGATGACCGTTGATAGTGGAGATTGAACCCCCGACCTTGGGATCAGTAATCCAGCACCCAACCACCGGGCCCGCACTAATAGCTCACTTTACTTAATACTCAATCTTTCTGTAAAGCTCACATTTCAATTTAAATAGCATTTAGCAAAAAAAAAACCCCAAAAAACTTTATTTAGTTTATGGCGGATGTTATAGTTATCAATCATGGCTGCTTATTAGTTTTTCAAATATGAGCTTTATTTCTATTGGCTGACAGACCCATCAATCACTGAGGGATACTGGCAAACAAATGATAATACAACCTACAGCACGTTGCTCTTCAGTGTGTCGTCATTTTTAAGTTATAATATTATTTGGTACCCTGTATTACAATTTAGTATCATGAATTTAGCATCTTAAATCCACCAAGTTCTTTCAAGATCATCTTGATTCCTTCAAATCGTGGAGATCGTGGCTCCAGTGTAACCCAGGTTTAGTTAAGCTCTTACTTATAGGTGCAAGCCAACCCCCCCCCACACACACAATACTTTGACAGAAAAGGCTGTAGAAGGGAAAAGAAGCAGATGATTGAGTAACTATAGCCCCATCAGCACACATATAGTAACATGGTATCTTGATTACTATTCAAATCAGAACATACATGTACTCCATTTCCTCTGATGATCAGTTACAAAAGAAATCAACGTTTCTAATGCAATGCCCCATATTTATCATGCAGGGTTTCCTGTCATTATGGACGTAGACCATATTAAGGTAAATAGTGGTAAATGTTTGACAGGTTATTTAACGGCAGCCGGGTGGATCTGGGAACTTTGTTAGAGAAGGCAACCAATGAACAGTGTGTTGTATGCAAGAAGTTCTAAGAAAGGCAGAGGACTGAAAATCCATCAGAAGAAGAGGGATTGTCTGGTCTGGTGGCAATGGCTGCTGGTGGCGCCAGGCCAGGGGTCCCACCGGAAGTCGCCGAAACCCATGCTCATAGAAGTGGCCCGGCCTGGTCGGTGGCTGACGAGGACCAGAATCCCTATCAGTCCGTGTCTGCCTTTGAGGAGTCTGGGCCACCATGGGAGCATTAGGCTGGCCCAGGTAGGTTAGTTCAACTAACTTTATTATTCCTTGAAGAAATGGCTACAAGTTCTTCTAAAAAAATTAGCATATTGTGATAAAGTTCATTATTTTCTGTAATGTACTGATAAAAATTAAACTTTCATATATTTTAGATTCATTGCACATGAACTGAAATATTTCAGGTCTTTTATTGTTTTAATACTGATGATTTTGGCATACAGCTCATGAAAACTCAAATTTCCTATCTCAAAAAATTAGCATGTCATGAAAAGGTACTCAAAATGAGCTATTAACCTAATCATCTGAATCAACCAATTAACTCTAAACACCTGCAAAAGATTCCTGAGGATTTTAAAAACTGGTTCATTACTCAAAACCACAATCATGGGTAAGACTGCCAACCTGACTGCTGTCCAGAAGGCCATCATTGACACCCTCAAACAAGAGGGTAAGACACAGAAAGAATTCTCTGAGCAAATAGGCTGTTCCCAGAGTGCTGCATCAAAGCACCTCAGTGGGACATCTGTGGGAAGGAAAAAGTGAAAGAAGGGCCGATTCCAGACCTTGGGGGACCTGTTGAAGCAGTGGACTGAGTCTGGAGTCGAAACATCCAGAGCCACCGTGCACAGGCGTGTGCAGGAAATGGGCTACAGGTGTCGCATTCCCCAGGTCAAGCCACTTTGGACCAGAAACAGTGGCAGAAGCGCCTGACCTGGGCTACAGAGAAGCAGCACTGAACTGTTGCTCAGTGGTCTAAAGTACTTTTTTCGGATGAAAGCAAATTTTGCATGTCATTCAGAAATCAAGGTGCCAGAGTCTGGAGGAAGACTTGGGATAAAGGAAATGCCAAAATGCCTGAAGTCCAGTGTCAAGTACCCACAGTCAGTGATGGTCTGAGGTGCCATGTCAGCTGCTGGTGTTGGTCCACTGTGTTTTATCAAGGGCAGGGTCAATGCAGCTAGCTATCAGGAGATTTTGGAGCACTTCATGCTTCCATCTGCTGAAAAGCTTTATGGAGATGAAGATTTCAGTTTTCAGCACGACCTGGCACCCGCTCACAGTTCCAAAACCACTGGTAAATGGTTTACTGACCATGGTATTACTGTACTCAATTGGCCTGCCAACTCTCCTGACCTGAACCCCATAGAGAATCTGTGGGATATTGTGTAGAGAAAGTTGAGAGACACCAGACCCAACACTGTGGATGAGCTTAAGGCCGCTATCAAAGCATCCTGGGCCTCCATAACCCCTCAGCAGTGCCACAGGCTGATTGCCTCCATGCCACGCCGCATTGAAGCAGTCATTTCTGCAAAAGGATTCCTGACCAAGTATTGAGTGCATAACTGAACATAATTATATTAAGGTTGACTTTTTTTGTATTAAAAACACTTTTCTTATTGGTCAGATGAAATATGCTAATTTTTTGAGATAGGAAATTTGGGTTTTCTTTACTTTTATGCCAAAATTATCAATATAAAAACAATAAAAGGCTTGAACTACTTCAGTTGTGTGTAATGAATCTAAAATATATGAAAGTCTAATGTTTATCAGTACATAAAAAAATAAGACAGAATAAATAATACAGAAAATAATGAACTTTATCACAATATGCTAATTTTTTGAAAAGGACCTGTATGTGCAGGATGAAGAGAATTTGTGTTGAACTCAATATAGCCATGTTCGAACTTGACAGCCACCGCGGCATGTGTGCAGACAAGTCACTGTGAAACTCTTTGCTCAAAATGTGGAAATTAAAACAAAATAGACATCCTGGAAACAGAATTCCACTCAGAAACATGTTGTGAAGCTCAGTGATTTCAACACACATTTCTGTGAAATGACTTCAATCTGTGAATTATTATCAGAAATCAATCCCAACAGTTACCAGCTAATAGTAGCTTATCAACTCTGTATATTAAAAAGCTGAAGGATGCTGCTCTGAGGACATTAAACATATTACATTTCTCTGTTATTTACACCTACCTATTATGAAAAAAAGCTCAGGGCTGAAAGCAAAACTTAACATACTTAAAGTGTACTGAAGAAACAGTAGTGCAGGAAGTGGTGGTGATGGTGGTGGGGGTGTGTGTGTGTGGGGGAGAGGGTAGGGGTGAGACATTGTCGTAGTTTAATTATAATTAGAGAAATAGTCCTCCATTTACCTTGCCTAGTCTCATTTGTGGTCACTAGCTTTGGGTAGTGACCGCAAGAACAAGATCACGGATACAGGCAGCTGAAATCAGCTTCCTTCACTGGGAAGCAGCTTCTACAAGTTACTTCACAATATCTGCAAACTGTACTCAGCCATAAATAGAATTTTGTCAAATATCTCCATCTACTGAAGGTGCGCTATTCACCAATAACTTCTTAAGTTTTTTCTTAAATTAAAGAAAATTCATAAGGAAAATCTACACTAAATTTATAATATGGATTTATTTGCAGCAGTGTTCTTAAATTGGTGAATCCCACTGTCTTCTAAATTGAAAACGCATGAAATTTGCTCTAAGACACATAGGCGAACACCCCCATTTTAGAACATACACAAATATTAATGACTGGATACAATGGTAAAGTTAACCTACAAATCCATGTCAGCATCGAAATATAACCGGAGGAATTTACTTCCTCTCTCTCTCTCTCTCTCTCTCTCTATATATATATATATATATATATATATATATATATAGGGTTCCGGCCCATCCCACGAATGAAGATAATCCGCGAGTTCTGTACCTGGAAGTAAAACCCCATGTATCATATTACATGCGCGAATGAGCAACTGGAAGTAAAATACTGTGTATCTATTACATGCAATATGCTTCTTAAACACATTCTATAGACAGTCTTTCTCATTAATACAGTATTAATGTAGTAAAATGCAGTAATGATTAATAAAAACTTTTCAATTTTTACTGTTATATTTATTGATGATAAAATATAAACATTATACAGCATATACTGTTGTAAAGCACTAGTATTAAAGTATTTTTCAATTATTATTCCTGTACAGTATGTTTAGAATGTTTGTGTGTGAGATTTTATGTTCTGTAGCATGTTTAACAAACAATACCAAAAGGATAAACTTTATTATGCTTCATGTCCTTTTACATTGAACTTGGAGTGACGTCTTGGAGTGACGTCTCCAAAATAGCACTGCCTAGAGGGCGACGTCGCGGAGTTCTCAGAGTAAAATTGTTTCTTTGTTGTTTTGTTTGTTCATGTTTTGCACTATGCTCGTCTCTGCCCGGTTGACCCTACCACAGCTATGAGATCGGAGTTTTCAACTCCTATCCTGAGCTTATATGCAATGGTAGCTCAATGCTTGCCGCACCCCAGCTAACAATAAGCCCAGGCGGGAAGGGGCCGAACGACGACTCCGGCGCTTGGGATCGCAGGGGATGAAGGCCGTGTAGCCGGCTGGTGCAATTGCCTCGTTGGGTATACTCTCCTCAAGCCATGTTTCATAGAAACACAGCATAGAGCAGTCCTGTAGATCCCTCTGGGCTGTAGAATGAAGCTCTTCCATCTTGTTTCGCAGGGACTGAACATTTTCAAACAATATCACCAGAAGTGCTAACCTTCCACTTCTAACCAAGCGCCGGAGACTCTGAAAACGCCGCCTGGACTTATTGTTATCTGGGGTGTGGCTAGCATTGAGCTACCATAGCATATTAGCTCAGGACAAGAGATGAGTGTGCTTAGTTGCCCGAAGACTCTGATCGCATAGCTATAGTAGGGTCGACCGGTCATAGATGAGCATAGTGCAAAACATGAACAAACAAAACAACAAATAAAACAAATTAAAACGAACAAAGAAACAATTTGACTCTGAGAACTCCGCAACATCGCCCTCTAGGCAGCACCATCTTGGAGACGTCACTCCAAGTTCAATGTAAAAGGACATGAAGCATAATAAAGTTTATTTTTTCGGTATCGTTTGTTAAACATGCTATAGAACATAAAATCTCACACACAAACATTCTAAACATTACCCTAGATACTGTACTGGAATAATAATTGAAAAAGACTTTAATACAACAGTTCAGAGGAAACTGTCATTTCTTCAGGAGAAAGTCTTATTTCTTCAGAAGAGACATCCAGCGTTTTCTATCGCTTAGCCAGAGAAGACGCACAGTGTTTGAGTGGCATCATAGAGCTTAACTGGTAATTAAAACACACACAAAACAGAGGCTCATTGACAACTTTTGCGCGAATGAGGAAAAAGGGGCATTACATCATCTCAACCAATCAGCAGGAAGGAGGACAGCCATTGGCTGAATTTGAGTGATGCGTCAGTTGCTTGGCAGTTCGCGAATACTCAAACCGTGAATGCAAAACAAGAGTAAAAAAGGGAGGAGGAATTGAGCAGAAAAAATTGATTAGAAATACTATTAGCTGTACAAATGCCCATTTTTAGCGACTATAATTTTGTTATGGTGGCGTAACTAATTCTGTTCACTAAGTTTGTTTTGTTAAATGTGTCATTGATAATAAGAGAAAACTCTTTTGCAGTTATGTCAGCACAGCTGGAAACTATTGTGCTTATTAAAGGAACTAATAAAATTGCCCTCTTTTAGGTTACCTTTAGGATAGTTATCTGGAAAATCAGAATTAAACTCAGAACGACCAGAAAAAAAATAACTTTCATCTGAAATTCATCAGTGTCTAGTTTTTCTGAGAAATGAAGGATATTTCAAATAAAAAACTAAAGAACTCATCCAACCGTGTACTACTCCCTTCATAGAGCAGTGAAAACCGGTCTTTTTTTTGTATTCACGTTGCAACTCAGTTTATGACTGTAAGTTTGTATTTTCAAGCAATATGTGAAATTTTCTTTGTGTTGTATTTTACTAGTTTTCATGAAGAAGAACTAATTCCTTATACGTTGAAGGACAAAACATTAGATTGAGTTCATTACTGGCTACAATATACCTCTGACACTGCCTTGTGAATAAGCTGTGTGTGGGGATCCCCCTTTCCTATTTCTTGGTGTCAATGGCAGTGGCAGTATTGGTGGATGTCCTTCATCTCAAGGATAGGCATCTCAGTGTTCAGTTCAGTTCATTGTCTGTAACCGCTTAATCCTAATTAGGGTCGCGGGCAGGCTGGCGCCCATCCCAGCTGACTCCGGGCGAGGGCAGAGTACAACCTGGACAGCTCTCCAGGCCATCGTAGGGTATGCTGACGGCTTTGCAGCCTATTCTTGTTGAAAGTCAGCAATGGTTCTTTTACATGCCTCACACCATAGACAGTGAGAGACATGACCGGCCTTTGATAACCCAGTTAGCTGCCCTGGGGGGACAGTGACAACCTTGTGGAGAGTGGTACTAGAACCCCCAACCTTAGGATCAGCGACTCAGTGCCTGCCCTATGCCTAGTGGTATCTCAGTGTACACTAGGGAAAATTTCATCCTGATTTCTGAGCATTCTCACAGCCCTGTCTCCAGGTCTCACTCAAATACCTGTCTTTCCCAAAATATTCCTGAAAATGAACATCAGAATTGGCCAAACCTGGGGTATGCAGCATAGAACCCCTATAAACTGGTATAAAGTATAGTCCTAGCACTAAAAAGTGGCCCAACACAAATCCTGTTAGTGTCATACTCCTTTCCATGTCGTCAGACCACAATGCTTCTCATTTATGTGGCAAGATTGGATTTATGACTTCAGCATACACTGAAACTGACTGAGTAATTAGTGGACACAATTCAATAATTGTGTGACTAATTTTAGTTGGCCTTTACATGATTAATAGGTCTGGTTCTCTATGGAAAATCGTGTTGGCTTCCATTTTCTGACCTTTTAAGTGCTTCTTTATATGGTAAGAATTTCTCGGTCCAACTTTCCTGCTCTGTGTGCACACATATGACAGAACTTGCATAAAAAATAAATGCAGCAGAACAGAACAGGCAGTGGTTGCCTGATGGTGCTGGGTCACTGATCGCATGGTTGGGGATTCAAGCCTCACTCTCATTGGTTGATGCTGTCCCCCCAGTGCAGCTAACCGGGTTATCAAAGGCCGGCCATATCTCTCACTGTCTATGGTGAGAGGCATGTAAATGGACCATTGCTGACTTTCAGTAAGCGTAGGCTACATAGCTGTCAGCATGTTTCTGCCCTGCGATGGCCTGGTGAGCTGTTTAGGGTGTACTTTGCCCTTGCCCAGAGTTGGCTGAGATGGGTGCCAGCATTCCTGTAACCCGTAACATAAGATTAAGCAGTTCAGAAAATGAATGAATGAATGAGAACAGATGGGAGGGTAAAATCCCCAATGAGAGAATGACTCCCTTCCAGTTTCTTCACATGGACGTGCCATTCCAATCCAAACTATCAGTTCTGAGTTAGTTGTATGACACAATGGTCCATCACACCAGTGCACTGAAGAACTCCAGAGCCAGCATACTGGCATGAGGGATGCTGGGAGCTTCACAATCAGAATACTTTATTAATTCCAGAGGAAATTGTGTGGATACAGTTGGTCCTTACAAAGTAAGAATGAGATAAAGTCTTGATAAGGGAAATTAAACAAAAATTACAAATATTTATGATATATAATATGTATAATATGTAATATGTAATATGTACCCTTTCATATATAGTATTTATAATATAATATGTCAGGTCAGGGTTAAACACTCTGCTACAGTATGACAGTAGACTGTACTACCTGCATCTGTTTCTGCTGCCTTGTGGATACTTCTTGGTTGGAAAAAGGCTATGGGAGTTAACTCAGACAGAAAATCCTGCAGTCGCATACTGCAGCAAGGGCATCTTTACAGTGCACCACCTGTGGTTTTGGCCATATGCTGCGACCTACTATCTGCTATCCAGTTGTCTGTGTCTCTTCGAGTACAGCTGTCTTACCTCGGTTTGCCCTGGATCTGTGGTTGCAGGTGGAGAGACTTTCTGCTGCTCCGCACAAACAACAGTATCTTAAAATTGCGCATGGCACCTAGCGCCAAAAACTTTCATGACAGAGTCATATACACAATGGCCCTCAGTCCCCAGCGGCTCTGGACCCACTGCTCAAGGTAGCGAGCAGACAGAAAAAGGAGCAGAGGGTGCGAATAATCTCTGAGTTTGGACAGGCTACCGTCAACGGAAACGGACCGGAAAACCTCTAACACTTGCCGCTTGGAATGTACGCACTCTTTTGAATAGAGAGGAAGCCCACATACCAGAGAGAAGGACTGCCTTAGTCACAAGGGAGCTCAAACAATACAATGTGGACATTGCTGCCCTCAGCAAAACAAGGTTCTTGGAAAAAGGAGAATTAAGCAAAGTTGGTTCTGGTTATACAATTTTTTGGTCAGGTCACAATAGTGTAAAGAAAGCAGGTGTTGGCTTTGCTGTAAGGACTTCCCTTGTTTCGCAACTTAAATTGCAGCCAAAAGGTATCAATGACAGAATAATGACAATGACACCGCCCTTACAACACAACACAAATGCTACTTTTGATAAGTGTTTATGCACCCACCATGTCAAATCTGGATGAAAACAAGGAATTGTTCTATCAACAGCTGGATGAGATTGTACGCAGCGTACCCACAGCCGACAAGCTAGTCATACTGGGCGATTTCAATCCAAGTATTGGGCAAAACAGCAGGCCCCCATGGCATCCCACCTGAAGTATTTAAAACTGGTGGCCAGTCACTGGTGAAGAAGCTCACTGAATTTTTTTGCATATGTTGGGAGGATGGAAATCTGCCCCAAGATTTGAAAGATGCTAGAATCGTAAGAATCGTACATTTGTACAAGGGCAAGGGCGACAAGTCCAGGTGTGACAACTATCGTAGAATCTCCCTTTTGAGTATCGCAGGAAAAATCCTTTGTAAGGTCATTTTAAACAGACTGCCTGAAAGCCAATATGGTTTCCGCAAAAACAGAGGTACAGTTGACATCATATTCTGTACCAGACAGATCAAGGAGAAGTGCAAAGAGCAAAGCAAAGATCTTTATGTCTATCTTTATGTCCTCTTCGTCGACCTTACAAAAGCCCTTGATACTGTTCCGTGCCCAGGTTTATGGTGTATTCTACCACGAATTGGAATACCCCGAAGATGGTGCAGATAATACGGTGTTTCCATGATGGCATGAAAGCTGGATTAGTTAATGGAAAAGAAGAGGATGATTTCCATGTCTCCAATGGTGTAAAGCAAGGTTGTGTACTCACCCCCACACTCTTCAGTTTTTTCTTTAGCATGATGTTGCTCTCTGCCTTTAAGGACACAGACCCAGGTATTCCGATCTCATACAGAACAGATGGTAGTGTCTTCAACCTGCAACGATTGCTTGCAGAGAACAAAGTCACATTGGCTCTTATCTGTGACCTGTTGTATGCCGATGACTGTGCTATTGTCGCTCACAGTGAGCATGACCTTCAACAACTGGCGGATTCCCTCTTAGCCGCCACTAAGCGATTCCGGCTAATGATCAGTATCAAGAAAATGGAGGTGATGTTCCAACATGCAAGGGGATCCATAGCCAGTACACTTAAGCTCAAGATTGACGGCAAGATCCTGAAGTGTGCTGACTCCTTCACGTATCTTGGAAGCAGCCTGTCATCCTCCAACTCCCTTGACAAGGAAATTTCTACCCGAATTGCAAAGGCAAGTGCCTCCTATGGCAGATTGCAGAAGCGAATTTGGAGTGAGAGGGGACTGAACATGGAGACAAAGTGTGCAGTGTACAAAGCTGTTGTTCTGAGTGTGTTGCTGTATGGTTGTGAAACTTCGACACTACCAAAGGCATGTCAGGCTCCTAGACCAATTTCACCAGCACTCTCTGAGACGTATCATGAACATCAAATGGTTGAACAAAATATTAAACATTAAGGTGCTACAAGGGGGGCAGTGGTGGTCTAGTGGTATAGGGCGCTGGATCGCTGATCCAAAGGTTGGGGGTTCGAGTCCCACTCTCCACAAGGTTGTCACTGTCCCCCCAGTGCGGCTAACTGGGTTATCAAAGGCGGGCCATGTCTGTCACTGTCTATGGTGAGAGGCATGTAAAAGAACCATTGCTGACTTTCGTAAAGAGTAGGCTGCAAAGTCGTCAGCGTGTTTCTATCCCTTGCTAAAAGGGTTGTGACAGGAAGGGCATCCGACGTAAAAATCTCTGCCAAATTAAACGTGCGAATCAAAATGATTCGCTGTGGCGACTCCTGAGTAAAAGGGAAAAAAGCCGAAAGGAAGACAGAAGGTGCTACAAAATGCCAAGACACAAAGCATTGACACTTTGATAACACTTTCCCAGTTGAGATGGTTGGGACACCTGGTGCGCATGTCTGATGATAGGCTGCCAAAACAACTGTTCTATGGCGAGCTTTCAGAAGGGCACAGGCAAAGAGGAAGACCAACACTTTGCTTCAAAGACACCCTGAAAAAGTCGCTTCAGAATTGCAGCATTGACACGGCCTACTGGGAAACCATTGCCTCAAACAGATATGTCTGGAGACAACATACCAGGAAGGAAGGGCGCATGCTGAGAAGCGTGCAGCATCCACTATCAATGGTGAACCTAGTGGATTCTCTATATAAGTGTGTGGCCGCATCTGTGCATCTGACTTTGGACTCAGATCCCACTTACGGGTACATAGATAAATCTCCAATCAAAGTGTTAGGCTGGATTTTATCGTTTTACAATAGTCGACCATATATATATATATATATATATATATATATATATATATATATATATATATATATATATATATATATATACTAGTCCTTCTAAAAAAAATTAGCATATTGTGATAAAGTTCATTATTTTCTGTAATGTACTGATTAAAATTAAACTTTCATATATTTTAGATTCATTGCACACAAACTGAAATATTTCAGGTGTTTTATTGTTTTAATACTGATGATTTTGTCATACAGCTCATGAAAACCCAAAATTCCTATCTCAGAAAATTAGCATATCATGTTCAGGTAGTCTAAACGAGCTATTAACCTAATCATCTGAATCAACCAATTAACTCTAAACACCTGCAAAAGATTCCTGGGGCTTTAAGAAACTCCCAGCCTGGTTCATTACTCAAAACCGCAATCATGGGTAAGACTGCCAACCTGACTGCTGTCCAGAAGGCCATCATTGACACCCTCAAGCAAGAGGGTAAGACACGGAAAGAAATCTCTGAGCGAATAGGCTGTTCCCAGAGTGCTGTATCAAGCCACCTCAGTGGGATGTCTGTGGGAAGGAAAAAGTGTGGCAGAAAACGCTGCACAACCAGAAGAGGTGACCGGACCCTGAGAAAGATTGTGGAGAAGGGCCGATTCCAGACTTTGGAGGACCTGTGGAAGCAGTGGACTGGGCTACAGGTGCCGCATTCCCCAGGTCAAACCACTTTTGAACCAGAATCAGCGGCAGAAGCGCCTGACCTGGGCTACAGAGAAGCAGCACTGGACTGTTGCTCAGTGGTCCAAAGTACTTTTTTTGGATGAAAGCAAATTTTGCATGTCATTCGGAAATCAAGGTGCCAGAGTCTGGAGGAAGACTGGGGAGAAGGAAATGCCAAAATGCCTGAAGTCCAGTGTCAAGTACCCACAGTCAGTGATGGTCTGGGGTGCCATGTCAGCTGCTGGTGTTGGTCCACTGTGTTTTATCAAGGTCAGGGTCAATGCAGCTAGCTATCAGGAGATTTTGGAGCACTTCATGCTTCCATCTGCTGAAAAGCATTATGGAGATGAAGATTTCATTTTTCAGCACGACCTGGCACCTGCTCACAGTGCCAAAACCACTGCTAAATGATTTACTGACCATGGTATTACTGTACTCTTGGCCTGCCAACTCTCCTGACCTGAACCCCACAGAGAATCTGTGGGATATTGTGAAGAGAAAGTTGAGAGACACCAGACCCAACACTCTGCATGAGCTTAAGGCCGCTCTCGAAGCATCCTGGGCCTCCGTAACATCTCAGCAGTGCCACAGGCTGATTGTCTCCATGCCACGCCGTACTGAAGCAGTCATTTCTGCAAAAGGATTCCCGACCAAGTATTGAGTGCATAACTGAACATAATTATTTGAAGGCTAACACAACACAACACAGATTGAAACAACACAGCACAACAAACTGAAACCGCCCAGCACTTGCTATGAATTAATCTGAAGTGTATTCTTCACCTGCACGTTCTTTCACAGGCGAAATAAACTTGTAGCCTTACTTTGCACTGCTCGCAACATCACTTTCACATTTCTTTGCCTA
Source organism: Plotosus lineatus (assembly GCA_024760905.1). Classification (NCBI taxonomy): domain Eukaryota; kingdom Metazoa; phylum Chordata; class Actinopteri; order Siluriformes; family Plotosidae; genus Plotosus; species Plotosus lineatus. Next base: position 32,204,796 of record CM045732.1, on the reverse strand, counting down.
TTATCTTCCAACCACGCGCATAGCAACTTTTCCATCTCTGCAATCGGTCCTTCACGCTGTTTTGTGATGATAGTTGACTTAATTGGGGCTGCTGCTTTCACTGCTTCCATAATGCTGTTCTTGTCCTTCAAAATTGTAGACACCGTGCAGTGGGGGGAGATGGAGATTTCACTTTCACGTTCATCTTCGTCTCCAACGACAGTGCCTTTCTTGATTTCTTGGTAGAATTGCCATATGATGAATTAGACTTCCTCTTGGGACCATGGTACCGGTGTACAGTAAATTAATGTAAAATTGAACTTTAAAAGAGATGTTACTGCGATGGTATCAAGTCACTGAGTGTAGTGGTAGAATGCTGTGAGTGTGAGATGCTGTGCTGCCACAACTATCTTACGCGCTGTGTTGCTTGACATATACAGTAAACTCGTAACAGGCATCTGCTAGACGTAATCATAAGTACAGGTGGTCGTAACTCGGGTACGTCATAACTTGGATAGTGACTATATATATACATACACACTGCACTCCATAATTGTTGGCACCCCTGGTTAAGATGTGTTAGAAGACTTAAAATTTTTATTGCAGAAGCATGTCTGCTGTATGGAACCTTCAAATCAAGTTAATTTTAAGGGGGGTGGATTCCTGACTAAAATAATTTTCCATAAACTCACTTGTTCCAGAATTATTGACACTCCTAACAATTTCTATGAAATAAATGTAATTGAAGTATTTCTGTAATTTGTACAGTAGTTTACAAAGTTGGTCAGAGTATCTAGGAACATTTAATTAGTAATTCACCACTTCCTGTGTCCCTGGGGTATAAATATGATGTGACACAGAAGCCATTTCTCTTATCCACTCTTCAACATGGGAAACACAAAGGAACACACCATTCAAGTCAGGCAGATGTGTAGGAAGCCAAAGTTTGGATCCGAAATGTCCTCCCTTGACGACAGAGTGAACAGGATTCTAGCAACAGCCGAACAGCTGGTGAACCAGAGAAGGGAAGTGATGACAGCCGATGAATCTCAGAGGACAAGTTTCACCAGTTGTGTGGCAGCTATCCTGAAGAACCAAGAACTTATGAATGATTGCTTGTACAGAGCTGAAGCCTTGGAGATGCAGCAGCAGCAACCACCTCCGATGCAGCAGCTGTCGCAGCAGCAGTTGCAGCAGCTCCAGCCTCATTCACAGCAACACCACCAGCAGCTTTCTCAAAAGCAACAGCAGCAACAACAACCTCAGCACCACAAGTGGCAACAGCAACTGTAGCAGCAACAGTACTGGTCGCCTCCACCAACGCAGTGGCCCACACAGCTGTCTTGTCCACCTCTGTCTGTTTGGGGATCTCAAGACATGAGATGGGTTGCACAACAGTGCTCTCAACTTTCAAAGTTGTCTGGAGGAGAGCAGCAACAACCCAGCAGACCAGTCAGTTGCCCTCTGGTTATCTGTACATCAATGCCTGAAACCACCCCTGCAGCTAGAGACACAAGTGGGAGTGAGCCCAGCCTGTCGAACATTTCCAGTGTGCTCAGACGGTGTTGTGATGACTTAGAGGACTCAAACTCCACTACTGAACTGTGATAGTGTTTTCGATTTCATGTTTTCTGTTTTAAATGTTTAATACATATTAAATTTTGAAATTGTAATCACTGTGGTTTTGTCTTCTGTGCATGTTTTGTAGTGGTACTAAAGGAATGAGTTCTTGAAGGTGCAAATAATAGGAACATATTGACACTGGGTAGTAACATGACAAACGCAAAATTTTAAGAAAACACTGTAAAGGACATCAGTGTTTACAAGATTAGTTCACGCCCATTGTACAGTTTCACACTTGCTCCTGGCTGGTGACATACGGTTGCCAAGTGACTTGTCCAACTTCACTGCTGAAGTAGAGCTTCAGGTATTCTTGCTGTTTCTTGGCCTCTACAGTGTCTCTGTTGGGACCCACCACATGTTCCAAGTCATGCATATTAGCCGTTACATGCTTACATCCTTAGTGACATTGTATCTCATCCTTATGATGTTGTGAAGACAGACAGCAACTTCAACCATAAGTCTGATGACATCTGGTCCTTGTTGCAGTGTAGAGAGTAGGAACTGCCAGCCATTGGTCAAGATGCCAAATGCATTCTCAATGACTCGATGTGCTCTGGATATCCTGTAGTTGTATGCTAATTCTTCCTTTGTAAGGCCTCGCCTGGAATATGGCTTCATAAGGTACTACCTGAGAGCAAAAGCATTGTCCCCAAGAACGAAGTATGGCATTTCAGTGTTGTCTTTGAGCAAAGAAGTGTGGGGAAGTTGATGGTACCATCTTCAATGCGTTCTTTAAGCTCCGAGTTGCTGAATATCTGGGTATCAGACATGTGGCCCATACCACTGACATCTATCCATAGAAACCTGTAGTTGGTGTCTCCCAGTGCTAGCAGAACAATGGAGAAAAATCCCTTGTAGTTGTGGTAAAGGCTTCCAGAAGATAGTGTGGTTTTCTAATGATGATAAGTTTCCCATCCAAGGCTCCAACAGCATGAGGCAAGTTCCATTTATCCTGGAAATCTCAGCTGAGTGATTTTCATTCCTGCTCAGTATGTACACAGTGTATGACTTCGTCTTTGTAGTGATCGATGATGGCCTGACAGACCTCTGGTAGAAAACTTGCAATGGTGTGATGAGATACCCTGAAGTTGAAGGCCAGAGTTGGATACTTGTCGCCTGAAGCCAGATGATGCATGGTGACAGCTAGTTTCAGACCAGGACTGAGTGCGCTTCTGAAGTTTGTATCCTTCTTTGTCAGTTGAGGAGCCAAAACCATCAGCAACTGATCGACCAGGTCAGGTGGGACCCAGACATAGTTGAAGAAGGACTGTTATTCTTCGAAACAGAGCTCTTCCATAAGGTCGTCACAGTTCCCAAGACCAATTCTTTGTTCCATCCTCAGCCATGGATGTACCCAGAAGCGTTTGGGTGTGTATTTCCTTCACTTTTCTCGTCTTCTGCGGTCAATGATAGTGTCTCGTTGCATTTTGGTGCATGCATGTGGACAGTTCAACGTCAGCCTTTTCTCTAGCCTTGTCCATTTTGGGAGAGCTTCTTGAAGTGTTTCCAGTACATCTTCACTTGGCAGAATGAGTTTACTTGATTGAATCCACGTGTTTATATGCAGAATCAGGTGCAGATCCTTGATCTTTGCTGATTTCTCAAGATTGAAATGAGATTACACCGGGTATTCCTCAGTCATTCCGTAGCTCTTCCTTCTCAAATAGATTAGTGCCGTAATTATTCTTCGAGTGTTCCGTGCTTTCTGTGAATTATCTGAAAGTCTTACTTTGCAGTCTGTAGCTATTCGTACTTGTTCCGTAGTTCATCCGTGGGCTTTTCTGTACTTATTCCGAAGTTGTGCCATAGTTCTGCCATTCTTTGCCATGCCTGTTCCGCACATGCCGTGAACCTTCCGAAAGTATTCCGAGAGTGTAAGAAGTTCCACTTTTCTGTAGGGTTTTGACCCATTTTCCTTGTAAAAATGCCGAAGCTCTTCTATAGACTGCGTTCCGCGTCTTTCCACTACCATTGTTGCATGCCATGCTCCAGTGAAATGGGGGTATAAATGTGTGGCTTTGTAAGAGACAGCACCACAGTCTGCAGTAGTCTGCACGATTTTTTCCGCATCATGCAGTGACATCATATTTCTGATTTTAGAAATATTCCTGAGATGAAAGAAGCCCACCCAAGTAATAGTATCTACATGAGCTTCAAAGAACAGACTGGGGTCAATAATCACACCAAGGTCCTTTACTGCTGCATATGATAGACTGAACACCATCTAAACTTATTACATCATCAGAAAGCTTATTTCTATCTGTCTTTAATCTGAGTACAAGTACTTCTATCTTATCAGAATTTAATGAAAATAAATTAATAAGCATCCAATGCCTAATGTCCTTTACACATTTCTCAACTTTGGTTGTTTGGGGTTGTTGGTATTTCTCATCTGGCTTGGTGAATGCTAATAACTATACCATGAATAATATTACCCAAAGGAAGCATTTATAGAGAAAAAACATTGGACATAGAACAGAAACTTGTTGAACACTAAACTTTCCATTAGAGCAGAGAAATCAGCATTTATACTGACAAACTGATAACGGTCAGTGAAATAAAATATAAAGTAGGAGAAGGCCGTTACCTTAACTCCAACAACATTTTTCGAATCTATTAAAAAAGAATATCAAAACTAAAAAGGATGATCAGTCGTGTCAAAGACTGCACCAAGATCAAATAACTCAACGAGGGAAACCCATCCTTGGTCATTAGGCCTACAGAGATCATTTACCACCTTAACACGTGCTGTCTCTGTGCTATAATGAGGCCTAAATCTTGAGTGGCTCTTTTTTATCAATGTTATTCTTACACAAATAGAAACTGCTACACTACAACAACAAAAATAAAAGGTAGGTTTGGTCTTTCTTTGAACAATAGACAGGGGACAAGGTCAGGTTTATTTTAAGTCAGATGTTTTATAGTGGCTAGTTTTAAAGGATTTTGGTACAAAACCAATGCTAAGATTAAAAACTAATTACACTTAATACTTACACTCTTAGGGCAGTGGTGGTCTAGTGCTATAGGTGCTGGATCACTGATCCTAAGGTTGGAGGTTCAAGCCCCACTCACTACAGGTTGTCACTGTCCCCCCAATGCATCTAACTGGGTTATCAAAGGCCGGCTGTGTCTCTCACTGTCTCTGGTGAAAGGTTCATGTAAAAGAACCATTGCTGTCTTTCGACAAGAGTAGGCTGCAAAGCCGTCAGTGTATTTCTGCCCTGCGATGGCCTGTTGAGCTGTCCAGGGTGTACTCTGCCCTCGTCTGGAGTTGGCTGGGATGGGCACCAGCCTCCCTAATTAGGATTAAGCGGTTACAGAAAATGAACTGATGAACTTAAACTGTTATAGTATCTGTTTAAAGAAAAATGTAGGTACTGGATATAGCACACAGGTTGAAGATTTTTATGGAAAATTAATGAGATTTGTTCTGTCTCTTGAAGGGAAATAAAACATTGCAGTTACTGATCTGATAGCAGTGTATTATTTATGGATTAACTTACTGACAGTTCTGACTAAGTTTAGGAAATTAATTTTTATATATTTTCAATAATGCAGCCGTGAGGGGGGGCACAAACAAGTGCCTGCCCTCACACCAGTCCCAAGCCCGGATAAATGCAGAGTGTTGCGACAGGAAGGGCATCGGCGTAAAACTTTTGCCAGAATACAAAATGCAAACCGTAAAGACAAATCTCATACAGGATTGGTCGAGGCCCGGGTTAACAACGACCGCCATCAGTGCTGTTAACCAAGAAGGTGCTGGTGGAAATTGGACTACTGTTGGTCGAAGAAGGAGAGGTCGAAGAAGGAGAGGCAGGAGGAGTGTATGTAGGCGGAGAGAGGAAAAGCATGAGTCTAGGACTCAGAGTAGGGACTTTGAATGTTGGAACTATGACAGGAAAAGGTAGAGAGCTGGCTGACATGATGCAGAGGAGGACATACTGTATGTTCAGGAGACCAGGTGGAAAGGTAGCAAGGCTAGAAACTTAGGAGTGGGGTTTAAGCTGTTTTTCATGGTGTGGATGGGAAGAGAAATGGAGTAGGGGTCATCTTGAAGGAGGGGTTTGTCAGGAATGTTCTCGGAGTGAAAAGAGTGCCAGACAGAGTGATGAGTCTCAAGTTAGAAATTGAAGGTGTGATGTTCAATGTTGTTACTGCTTATGCCCCACAGGCAGGATGTGAACTAGAAGAGAAGGAGATATTCTGGAGTGAGTTAGATGAACTGATGCAGAGTACCCCCAGAGGTGAAAGAGTGGTCATTGGGGCAGACTTCAATGGACATGTTGGTGCAGGCAACAGAGGGGTCAAGGAAGTGATTTGCAGGTTTGGTATCCAGGAGAGGTAAACGGAAGGACAGATGTTGACAGATTTTGCAAAAAAAGTATTGAAATGGCTGTGGTAAATACTTTCTTCCAGAAGAGACAGGAGCATAGGGTGACTTATAAAAGCGGAGGTAGGAGCACACAGGTAGACTACATCTTGTGTAGGCGATGTAATTTGAAGGAAGTCAGTGACTGCAAAGTAGTAGTGGGTGAGAGTGTTGCCAAACAGCATAGGATGGTGGTGTGCAGGATGACGCTGATGCTGAGGATGGTGAAGAAGGCAAAGGCAGAGCAGAAGACAAAGTGGTGGAAGCTGAAAAAGGAAGAGTGTCATGTTGTCTTCAAGGAGGAGTTGAAATAGGTTTTGGATGGTCAGGAAGTGCTACCAGATCAGGGATACAGGTAGGAGAGTACTTGGTGTGTCATCTGGAAGGAGAGTAGATAAGGAGACTTGGTGGTGGAATGAGGAAGTGCAGGAGTGTGTACAAAAGAAGAGGTTAGCTAAGAAGAAGTGGGACATAGAGAGGACCAAAGAGAGTAAACAGGAGTACAGGGAGACACAGCGTAAAGCAAAAGTAGCGGTGTCAAAGGCCAAACAGAGGGCGTATGATGACTTGTATGCTAGGTTGGATAGTAAGGAGGGAGAAAATGATTTATACAGGGTGGCACAGCAAAGAAATAGAGATGGACGTGCAGCAAGTCAGAGTGATTCAGGACAGAGTGGGAAATGAATTGACTGATGACAGAAGTGTGCTGGGAACATGGAAAGAGTACTTTGAAGAGCTGATGAATGAGGAAAATGAGAGAGAAAAAAATAGTAGAAGAGGTGACTGTTGAGGACCAGGATGTAGCAAAGATCAGTAAGGGAGAAGTGAGGAGGGCATTGAAGAGGATGAAGAGTGGAAAGGCAGTTGGTCCTGATGACATACCGGTGGAGGTATGGAAGTGTCTAGGAGAAGTAGCAGTAGATTTTCTGACAGGAACATTCAACAAGGTCTTAGAGAGTGAGAGGATGCCGGAGGAATGGAGGAAAAGTGTGCTTGTGCCCATTTTTAAGAACAAGTGAGATGTGCACAGTTGTGGCAAATAAAGAGGGATAAAGTTAATGAGCCATACCACAAACTTATGGGAAAAAATAGTGGAAGCTAGACTTCCACTGTTAGGCAGAGGTCAGAATTTGTGAACAGGTTTTATGCCAAGAAAAAGCTCCATGGATGCAGTGTTTGCTATGAGGATGTTAATAGAGAAGTACAGAGAAGGTCAGAAGGAGCTGCATTGTGCCTTTGTGGATCTGGAGAAAGCATATGACAAGGTACCGAGAGAGGAACTGTGGAATTGCATGGGAAGTCTGGAGTGGCAGAGAAGTATGTTAGAGTGGTGCAGGACATGTATGAGAGATGCAAGACAGTGGTGAGGTGTGCTGTCAGTGTGACAGAAGAGTTCAAGGTGGAGGTGGGACTGAATCAAGGGTCAGCTCTGAGCCCCTTCTTGTTTATTATGGTGATGGACAGGCTGACAGACGAGGTTAGACAAGAATCTCCATGGACTATGATGTTTGCAGATGATATTGTGACATGTAATGAGAGCAGAGAACAAGTGCAGGAAAATCGAGAGAGGTGGAGATATACTCTGGAAAGGAAAGGAATGAAGGTTATCCTTAGTAAAACAGAATACATGTGTGTGAACGACAAGGACCCAACAGGAACGGTGAGGTTACAGGGAGCAGAGATAAAGAAGGTGGAGGATATTAAGTACTTAGGCTCAACAATCCAGAGCAATGGAGTATGGAAAAGAGGTGAAGAAGCATGTACAGGCAGGTTGGAACGATTGGAGAAAAGTATCCGGTGTGATGTGTGTTAGGAAGGTATGGGCAACAATGAAAGGAAAAGTGTACAAGACGGTGATGAGGCCAGCGATGTTATATGGTTTAGAAACGGTGGCCCTGGGGAAAAGACAGGAGGCAGAGCTGGAGGTAGCAGAGATGAAAATGTTGAGGTTCTCTTTGGGAGTAACGAGGATGGATAGGATCAGGAATGACTACATCAGAGGGACAGCACATGTAAGAGGTATTGGAGATAAAGTCAGAGCGGCTGATTGAAATGGTTTGGACATGTACAGAGGAGGGATAGTGAGTATATTGGTAGTAGGATGCTGAGGTTGGAACTACCGGGCAGAAGGCCTAGAGGAAGACCAAAGAGAAGATTTATGGATGTGGTGAAGTAGGACATGAGGGTAGTTGGAGTAAGAGTAGAAGATGTAGAAGATAGGGTGAGATGGAGGCGGATGGTTTGCTGTGGCGACCCCTGAAGGGAAAAGCCGAAAGGAAAAGAATATATTTTCAATTTTAACATTAAAAAAGTTTATAGAATTGTCACTGCTATAAGTCTGCACGTTTTTTTAATTGTCTTTTTCCTAGTTAATTCCACAACAATATTAAATATGTAAGTAAGTTGGATTATTTTTGCTATCTTCTATTCGATTTGAGAAATATGTTGCTGAGCACCACTAAAAGATTTTGTGTAATGAAACACTTTGTCTACTAACTGGAATACAATTAATTTAGTTTGACATCGTTTTTGTTTAAATTTCCAAATGTTCTGTTTTAGTTTGCATGTATCATCCTTCTACCAGGATGCTAATTTTTTTTCTCAGATTACTTTTATTTTAAGAGGAGCTTCATTATCTAGGGGACAGCACTATTTTGACTCAAAGCACTCAGTTGCCTGGTTGAGTTCTGTGCGGTCTGATCATATAGATACAGTTGATATTTCTGGGAGATTCTTAATGAAACTAATGAAAAAAATTATTTCATGAAAAGTTGATGTAAAAGTACAGTTACTGTGATAACATGGCAAAGTGTTTACATGAGTACTAAGAAGCAGTGTAAGCAAGATAAGACAAAATAGTTTCTGACTGTCGAACTGAGATTCATTGAGTCATTAATTTTCTGAACCGCTTATTCCTAATTAGGGTCATGGGGAGGCTGTCGCCCAGCTGCGCTAACGCTGGGCAAGGGCGGGGTACACCCTGGACAGCTTACCAGGCCATCACATTAGAACTGAGACTGTTTTTCCTATATTTAATTCCAGTTAGTATTAAATCTGTAGTGTGACCAGCATTATGAGTTGATCCTATTATACTCTAATTTACCTCTACTGCATTTAGGATAGATGTTCTTTAAACACCCTCTGGATAATCAAAATTAATATTAAAGTCACCAACAATTAAGACTATCCAACAAAACAACCACTTCTGAAATGAAGTCTGCAAATTTACAAAGAATTCAGAGTATGATCCTAGAGGTCTGTAAATTTAATACTAAAAATTTTGCCTAAGAATTTTGCACAGTGCTATAAATCATTATACTTGCAATGCTATATATTCTTGCTGCACTCGACACAATAGAAATATTGTGCAGTATCTGGTGCCTCAGGAGGGGAGCAGTATTCGACAAACACTGTTTACATGAAGGTGGAGAGCTGTTTACCTCGAACGGACATGCTGTCCAGAAGTGGACAGAGTATTGCAAGGACCTCCTCAATCTTCTCACATACCCTCTGTGGAAGATGAAGAGCCTGGGGGTTCAGGAGGGGGTCTGTCCATCACTGGGGTGGAGGTCACTGTTAATTACTGGCCAAGCTCTGGATGTGAATGAAATCAGCCATAAATACCTCGGGGCTCTGGATATTGTAGGACTGTCTTGGTAGATATGTCCCTGCAACATTACATATTCCTCAAGGGCTGTACCTCTGGACTGGCAAAACTGGGGAGGTAGTTCCTCTTTTTAAAAAGGGGGCCCAGACAGCGTGTTCCAACTGTAGTGGAATCATGTTCCTCAGCATACAGAGGAAAGTCTCTTCAGGAGTACTGGAGAGGAGGGTCCGATCAATGATTGAACCTAGGATTCAGGAGGAACAATGTGGTTTATGTCGCAGCCACAGCACTTTTGATCAGCTCTACACACTCTATTGTGGGGCTGGTGGCATAGTGGTTAGGATGCTGGGCTAATGATCGGAAGGTTGTGTGTTCAAATCCCAGTTACACCCCCACTGTGCTAAGATCCCTGAGCAAGGTCTTAACCACAAGTGTGCCTCTGTTCACGCAGCAGTATAAATGGGTACCAATAAAAATATATTGGGAAGGTAACCTGCGATGGACTAGCATCCCATCCAGGAGGAGTTGAACTCCTGGTCTCTTCACGCTATGGAAACCGGAAATAAACAGAAGTTCTTCTCTGAGCTCCACCAGGATGGCTGAGTTTCTCACCCTATCTCTAAGGGAGAGCCCCACCACCCAGTGAAGGAAGCTCATTTCAGTCACTTGTAGCCGCTATCTCGATCTTTTGGTCACTACTCAAAGCTTGTGACCATGAGTGAGAGTTGGAATGTAGATCTTCACCATGATGGACTTGTACAAGCTCTCCTTTATAGTAGAGGCTGCAACGATCCGCCTGACAATTTTCCATTCCATCCTTCCCTCACTTGTGGACAAGACCTTGAGATACTTGAACTCCTCCACTTGCAGGACCTCATTCCAGACCCAGAGGGTGCATTTCACTCTTTTCTGTCTGAGAATCGTGGCATCAGACTTGGGGGTGCTGATTCTCATCCCAGCCACTTTGCACACAGCTGTGAATCACTCCAACTAGAGCTGGAGGTCCCGGATTGATGGAGCCAAAAGGACATCATCTGCCACAAAATGCAGAGAGGAGATTAGATAACAATCAAACCCCTCAATGCTGTGGCTCCGCCTAGAAATTCTCTCCATAAAATTTATGAACAGAATCAGTGACAAAGGTCAGCCTTGGCAGACTCCAAACCTAACCAGAAAAAAAAATTGACCTGTTGTAAGGCTTGTTGTATTGGCTTCTGTGATACAGCAACCGAATGACCCGTAGTAATGGGTCTGGAAAGCCGTACTCTCAGAGCACACGTCACAAGATAGCCTGAAGGACACAGTCAAAAGCCTTCTCTAAATCCACAAAAATGTGGACAGATTGGGCAAACTCTCATACCCCCTCCAGGATTCTGCAGAGCATATAGAGTTGGTCGAGAGTGCCGTGGCCAGGACAAAAACTGCATTGTTCCTTCTAAAGCCTAGGTTCAACTATCGTTTGGATCCTTCTCTTCAGCACCCCTGCACAGACTTTCCTGGTTGGCTGAAGACTGTGGTTCCACAATAAGTGGAGCACGACACTGAAAAGGGAGACTACCGTCCCAGTTTGCCAATCCAGAGGTATGGCCCCCAATGACCACATGATGCTGCAGAGACATGTCAACAAAGACAGTCCTACAAAATTCAGAGCCCTAAGATATTCAGGGTAGATGTCATCCACCCCCGAAAGCCTAACCACCAAGAAGATTTTTGACTGCCTCAATGACCTCAGCTTCAGCGATAGATGGACCCCCACCCAAATCCCAAGGATCTTCCTCCTTCACAAAGGCCGTGTTGCTGGGATTGAGGAGGTCCTGAATGTATTCCTTCCACCGTCTGACAACATCCCCATTCGAGGTAGCAGCTCTCCACTTCCACTGTAAACAGAATTTGTGGAGAACTGCTTCCACCTCCAGAGGCATTGGATGGTGGTCCACAACCTTTTTGCAGCCAACTGAAAATTGCTTTCCAGGCCCTCTCCCATGCTTGAGATTTTGCTATGGTGACAGCTCAGACTACAGCACATTTGGCGTGCTGGTACTTGTCTGTGGCCTCGGGAGTCATACAGGCCAATAGACCAGATAGGCTTCCTTTTTTAGCTGAACGGCCCCCTTTACCGTAGGTGTCCACCACAGTCATAACAGGCACCGATGACCTTCCAGCCACAGCTGCAGGCTGCCACCTTAATAATGGAGACACAAAACATGTCCCATTCAGATTTTGTGTCCTCTGCCTCCTTCAAGATGTGGTTGTAACTCTACCAGAGGTGGGAGTTTAAGGCCCCTCTGAAAGGAGACTCTGCCAAATGTTAACAAGAGACAATAACTATGCTTGGGCTTGCTAGGTATGAAAGGAGACTTCCCCCACCTTCGGAGCCAGCTCACCACCAGGTGGTGATCGGTTGACAGCTCAGCTCCTTTCTTCACCCGCATGTCAGAATATGTGGCCGCAAGTCCAGTGACACGACTACAAAGTAGATCTTCGTACTGAGGCCTACAGTGCCCTGGTGCCAAGTGCACTTATGGACACCCCTATGATCAAGCATGCTGTTTGTGATGGACATACCGTGATGAGCACAAAAGTCCAACAATGAAACACCATTCGGGTTCAGACTGGAGAGGCTGTAATTACACATCTCACCCTTCCAGATCACACTATTGTTGCCCACATGGGCATCGAAGTCTCTCAGGACAACCTTCTCCAACACACCCCCTAAAGACTACAAGAAGGATGGGTACTCTGAACTGTCATTGGATGCATAAGCACAAACGACAGTTAGGACCCGTCCCCCCACCCGAAGGCAGAAGGAAGCTACCCTTTCATCAACCCCAACGTGTGGGCACCGAGACAAGGAGCAACAAGGATACCCACACCAGCTCGCCACCTCTCCCCATGAGCAACTCTAGAATGAAATAACATCCAGCCCTCCTCGATGGGTGGTTCTAGATCCCAAGCGGTGCATCAAGGTGAGTCTGATTATATCCAGTCGGTATCTCTCCACCTCATGTACCAGCTCAGGCATCTTCCTCGACAGAGATGTGACATTTCAGCTACTGACTTCTACCAAAAATTTTTTAGAGTATTAAACAATGTGATTAAAGAATTAGAGCTTGTTGATCCATGGAAATATAACAATCCTAAAGGAAAGGCTTTTACTTTCTACTCTAAGCCACATGGTTCGCTATTCAAGGATAGATTTTTTGTGTCAAAACAGCATATACATAAGGTCATGAATTACAGTATAGAGACCACCACTATAAGTGCCCCTGCCCCTGTTACACTGTCTGATGAATTAAGTAAGGAATCCTTTTTTAAGTATTGGAGACTCAAAGTGTCAGTCCTGTCAGATCAGAGTGCTGTCACAGAACTAAAGCAAAGTTCAAATAAATGAACAGTGAGATTTTGCCATCAACTTTGTGGGCTGGGGTAAAGGTACTCATAAAAGGGGAAATAATAGAGGAGACATTCAGATTGAAAGAAGCCAGACTGGAGCAGCAAGGAAGGTTAGAACACAAAATCAGAGACCTGGAGACAGAACATATAAAGAACATCTGTCAACTCTGTATTCTTCAAATTAAAGCAAATTAAGCATGGTTTGGATGAACTTTTAACATGCAAAGCAAAAGCTGCTCTTTGCTTTATAAACCAAAATATATGCGAAATAAGGCTAGCCAATTACTAACATTCCAACTTCGAAAAGATCCAACAAATGGGATAAAAACAAAAATAAAACATCCCAGTTCTAAATTAACTGTGGTAAAGCCAGAAGAGATAGTGCAGGCATTTGTGGAATACTATAAAAACATATACAGTGACGCCAAAGCAAATACCATTGAGAACAAAACACAGTAATTTTAAAAAAAAATTAAATTTACCAACCTTATCAGCAGAAGAAGCATCTGGAATGGTAAAACCAATTTCATTCACATAAATACTGATACTATAAAGGCTCTTAAAAACAACAAATCACCAGGTACAGATGGTTTTCCAGGTGAATTTTATAAATGCTTTGCAGAGGAGATCACACCAGTGTTACTGGGAGTTTTTAACTATTCTTTATCAACCGTAGATTCTCCAAATACTTGGCCAGAGGCCATAATCTCTATGCTGCATAAAGAGGGCAAAGACCCAACTCTGTGTGAAGAACCTGTCAGCTTGTTCTGTAAATATTAAAGATATTAACAAACATACTGGCAATGAGAATACAGCAATATATACATAAATAAATTAATTAATCCAGATCAAACAGAGTTTATCCCTGGGAGACAGGGGTTAACAATATTAGTAAAACATTAAATCTTATATTGGTGTACTAAAAGCAAGCCCCAATCTACAGTGCTACTTCGCTTAGATGCTCAAAAAGCTTTTGACTGTGTGATGTGGAATTTTTCATATCAAACTTTAACATTTTTTGGGTTTCATTCAAAATTTATAGACTCGATAAAATTGGTATGTAATGATCCCAAATCACGGATCAGTTAATAGTTGTTCAGATTGTTTATACCTCGAAAGAGGAGTCAGGTAAGGAATTGCCTGAGTTCATTACTATTTTTTTTTAATTATTATTATATGGATGCTTGTATAGCACATTATTCATACAAGCATATGCTCAATGCGCATGAGAATATTGCATTTCTCTATTCTTTTGATGCTGAGTGCCAAGCAGGAAGCAACAACTCCCAATTTTTAACGTCTTATGGTATGACGAGGCCGGATTCAAACTCCAACCATCCGGAGGATAAAGCGGACGTTCTACCAACTGAGCTAAATCCCCGGATATTTGCGATTAGTATTGAACCACTGGCTGATTCAATAAGCCAAAAAATATAAATATAAAAAGAATAAAGGATGATTGAGGCATTGAGTACAAAATGTCTTCATTCACAGATGAAGTATTAGCTTATGCAGGGAGCCCTGCATGTCTACACCAGCCCTACTGGACAGTCTGAAAGAGTATGATGAAATTTCAGGGTACGTATTTGATTAATTAATCCAAATCAATAGCCATGATGCTTTCTGGAGATTATCCAGCAGAACAAAAAGAAAAGGTTAATTTTAAATGGACTAACAAAGGGTTTAAATAGCTGGGTGTAGTTATCACTTCCACTGCAGAACAGCTGTTTGAAGCCAACTGTGGGGAATTGATCACTGAGATAAAGGAAGATTTGGAGAGATGGGGAACTTTACCAATGACTCTGATGGGAGTAATACAAGCAGTTAGTATGAATGTATTACCAGGATCGTTGTTTTTTTCCCCAGTCGCTGCAGATTTTAGTTTCAGGATCTACTCTAAAAAAAAAGGGACAAAATCATATCAAAATTCTTTTTGCAAAATAAAAAGGCTAGAATTAAATACAGGATACTTTTGTGCAAAAAAAAGGACGATTGTATTTACCTAATCTTTTTTAATGTTAAAATTGAATATATATTCTTTTCCTTTCGGCTTTTCCCTTCAAGGGTTGCCACAGCGAATCATCTGCCTCCATCTCACCCTATCCTTTGCATCTTCTTCTCTTATACCAGCTACCTTCATATCCTGCTTCACCACATCCATGAATTGTCTCTTTGGTCTTCCTCTAGGCCTTCTGCCTGGGAGTTCCAACCTCAGCATCCTACTACCAATATACTCACTATCCCTCCTCGGTACATGTCCAAACCATCTCAATCTAGCCTCTCTGACTTTGTCTCGAAAACATCTTACATGTGCTATCCCACTGATGTGCTCATTCCTGATCCTATCCATCCTCGTTACTCCCAAAGAGAACCTCAACATTTTCATCTCTGCTACCTCCAGCTCTGCCTCCTGTCTTTTCCCCAGGGCCACTGTTTCTAAACCATACGACATCGCTGGCCTCAACACCGTCTTGTACACTTTTCCTTTCATTCTTGACGCTACCCTCCTTTCACACATCACTCCGGACACTTTTCTCCAACCATTCCAAGCTGCCTGCACACGCTTCTTCACCTCTTTTCCATACTCCATTGCTCTGGATTGTTGAGCCTAAGTACTTAATATCCTCCACCTTCTTTATCTCTGCTCCCTGTAATCTCACCGTTCCTGTTGGGTCCTTGTCGTTCACACACATGTATTCTGTTTTACTGAGGATAACCTTCATTCCTTTCCTTTCCAGAGCATATCTCCACCTCTCTCAATTTTCCTGCACTTGTTCTCTGCTCTCATTACATGTCACAATATCATCTGCAAACATCATAGTCCATGGAGATTCTTGTCTAACCTCGTCTGTCAGCCTGTCCATCACCATAATAAACAAGAAGGGGCTCAAAGCTGACCCTTGATGCAGTCCCACCTCCACCTTGAACTCTTCTGTCACACCGACAGCACACCTCACCACTGTCTTACATCTCTCATACATGTCCTGCACCACTCTAACATACTTCTCTGCCACTCCAGACTTCCTCATACAATACCACAGTTCCTCTCTCGGCACCCTGTCATATGCTTTCTCCAGATCCACAAAGGCACAATGCAGCTCTGTCTGACCTTCTCTGTACTTCTCTATTAACACCCTC
This sequence comes from Plotosus lineatus, assembly GCA_024760905.1. Classification (NCBI taxonomy): domain Eukaryota; kingdom Metazoa; phylum Chordata; class Actinopteri; order Siluriformes; family Plotosidae; genus Plotosus; species Plotosus lineatus. Next base: position 32,188,687 of record CM045732.1, on the reverse strand, counting down.
AAGGCAAACACTGCATCTGTGGTGCTCTTTCTTGGCATGAAACCAAACTTTTGTTCACAAATGCTGACCTCTGCCCTTAGTCTAGCTTCTAGTCTAGCTAGTATTAGCATATAACTTCATCGTATGGTTCATCAACTTTATCCCTCTGTAGTTGCCACAACTCCACAACTCTGCACGTCTCCCTTGTTCTTAGAAATGAGCACCATCATACTTCTCCATTCCTCTGGCATCCTCTCACTCTCTAAGACCTTATTTAATGTTCTTGTCAGGAAATCTACTGCTACCTCTCCTAAACACTTCCATACCGCCACCGGTATGTCATCAAGACCAACTGCCTTTCCATTCTTCATCCTCTTCAATGCCCTCCTCACTTCACCCTTATTAATATTTGCTACTTCCTGGTCCTCAACGGTCACCTCTTCGACTCTTTTTTTCTCTCTCATTTTCCTTATTCATCAGCTCTTCAAAGTACTCTTTCCATCTTCGCAGCACACTTCTGTCATCAGTCAATACATTTCCCTCTCTGTCCTTAGTCACTCTAACTTGCTGCATGTCCTTCCCATCTCTATTTCTCTGCTGTGCCAACATGTATAAATCATTTTCTCCCTCTTTACTTTCCAACCGAGCATACAAGTCATCATATGCTCTCTGTTTGGTCTTTGACACCGCTACCTTCGCCTTATGCTGTGTCACCCTATACTCCTGTTTACTCTCTTCGGTCCTCTCAATGTCCCACTTCTTCTTAGCTAACCTCTTCCTTTGTACACACTCCTGCACTTCCTCATTCCACTACCAAGTCTCCTTATCTACTCTCCTTCCAGATGACACATCAAGTACTCCCTTACCTGTCTCCCTGATCACATTTGCTGTAGTTGGCCAGTCATCTGGAAGCACTTCCTGGCCACCCAGAGCCTGTTTTAACTCCTCCTTGAAGACAACACAGTCACTGAACTCCTTCAAATTACATCACCTGCACAAGATGTCGTCTACTTGTGTGCTCCTACCTCTGCTTTTATAAGTCACCCTATGCTCCTGTCTCTTTTGGAGGAAAGTGTTTAGCACAGCCATTCCATCCTTTTTGCAAAATCTACCAACATCTGTCCTTCTGTGTTCCTGTCCTGGATACCAAACCTGCCCATCACTTCCTCGTCCCCTCTGTTTCCTGCATCAACAGCATGTCCATTGAAGTCTGCACCAATGACCACTCTTTTACCTCTGGGGGTACTCTGCATCACTTCATCTAACTCACTCCAGAATCTCTCCTTCTCTTCTAGCTCACATCCTGCCTGTGGGGCATATGCACTAACAACATTGAACATCACGCTTTCAAGTTCTAACTTGAGACTCATCACTCTGTCTGACACTCTTTTCACTTCTAGAACATTCCTGACAAACTCCTCCTTCAAGATGACTCCGACTCCATTTCTCTTCCCATCCACACCATTAAAAAACAGCTTAAACCCTGCTCCTGAGCTTCTAGCCTTGCTACCTTTCCACCTTGTCTCCTGAACACACAGTATGTCCACCTTCCTCCTCTGCATCATGTCAGCCAGCTCTCTACCTTTTCTTGTCACAGCTCCAACATTCAAAGTCCCTCCTCTCAGTCCTAGACTCATGCCTTTCCTCTTCTCTCTCTGCCTACGAACACGCCTCCCACCTCTCCTTCTTTGACCAACAGTAGTCCAATTTCCACCAGCATCCTGTTGGTTGACAGCACTGATGGCGGTCATTGTTAACCCGGGCCTCGACTGATCCGGTATGAAATTTGTTTTGATTTTTGGCATAACAATTTTGGCAAAAGTTTATGCTGGATACCCTTCCTATTGCAACCCTCTGCATTTATCCGGGCTTGGGATTGGCGTGAGGGTGAACACTGGCTTGTGCCCAACCTCACGGCTACAGTCAATGCTATAAGTGCTTATAAAAATTAAACATTCAAAAATAATGCATAAGATCTAAATAAAATATAAATAAACACACATACAGATGTGAATGCGCACACAGATGCGCCTGCACGCACTCAGATGCGCACCTCACATAAAAATGTAAGTAGTTTTGAAGGGGGGGGTTTGGGTTGTTTTTTTGTTTTTGTTTGGGTTTTTTTTTTATTATTATTTTGCATAATTGGCCTTGTTTTGTGGCATTTTACTGAACTTTCTCTGCTAATTTTCCTTATTTTTTAATTTGATGAATATTAAAAAAAAAAAAATACGATGCATTGAAGAAACATTAATTGAAGCACCAAATAACAGAGAATCCCTCTATATATGTACACAAACCGGATTCCATAAAAGTTGGGATACTATACAATTTGTGAATAAAAACTAAATGCAATGATGTGGATGTGCCAAATTTTAATATTGTATTCTGAAAAGAACACCGACAACAGAGTCAAAGGTTTAAACTGAGAGAGTGTGTCATTTGAAGAAAAAATATGTTGATTTTAAATTTCATGGTGTCAACAAATCTCAAAAAAGTTGGGACAGGTAGCAATAAGAGGCTGGAAAAGTCAATTGAACTTATAACAAACAGCTGGAAGTGCAATTACCAATAATGAGGTCCACTGGCAACATGACTGAGCATAAAAAGAGCTTGTCAGAGTGGCAGTGTCTCTCAGATGCAAAGGTGGGTAGAGGATCACCAGTTCCCCCAATGTTGCGCAGAAAGATAATGGAGCAATTTCAGAAAGGTGTTTCCCAGAGAAAAATTGCAAAGAGTTGAAGTTATCATCAGCTATCTATTTCTATTATCTATATCTATCTATCTATCTATCTATCTATCTATCTATCTATCTATCTATATATATATATATATATATATATATATATATATATATATATATATATATATCACGATCCCCCCAGTGCAGCTAACTGGGTTATCAAAGGTGGGCCATGTCTCTCACTGTCTATGGTGAGAGGCATGTAAAAGAACCATTGCTGACTTTTGTAAAGAGTAGGCTGCAAAGTCATCAGCGTGTTTCTGTCCTTTGCTAAAAAGGGTTGTGATAGGAAGGGCATCCGACAAAGAAACCTCTGCCAAATCAAACGTGCGACAGGCAGGATGTGAGCTAGAAGAGAAGGAGAGATTCTGGAGTGAGTTAGATGAAGTGATGCAGAGTACCCCCAGAGGTAAAAGAGTGGTCATTGGTGCAGACTTCAATGGACATGCTGTTGATGCAGGAAACAGAGGGGACGAGGAAGTGATGGGCAGGTTTGGTATCCAGGACAGGAACACAGAAGGACAGATGTTGGTAGATTTTGCAAAAAGGATGGAATGGCTGTGCTAAACACTTTCCTCCAAAAGAGACAGGAGCATAGGGTGACTTATAAAAGCAGAGGTAGGAGCACACAAGTAGACGACATCTTGTGCAGGTGATGTAATTTGAAGGAGTTCAGTGACTGTGTTGTCTTCAAGGAGGAGTTAAAACAGGCTCTGGGTGGCCAGGAAGTGCTTCCAGATGACTGGCCAACTACAGCAAATGTGATCAGGAGACAGGTAAGGGAGTACTTGAGGTGTCATCTGGAAGGAGAGTAGATAAGGAGACTTGGTAGTGGAATGAGGAAGTGCAGGAGTGTGTACAAAGGAAGAGGTTAGCTAAGAAGAAGTGGGACATTGAGAGGACCGAAGAGAGTAAACAGGAGTATAGGGTGACACAGCATAAGGCGAAGGTAGCGGTGTCAAAGACCAAACAGAGAGCATATGATGACTTGTATGCTCGGTTGGAAAGTAAAGAGGGAGAAAATGATTTATACATGTTGGCACAGCAGAGAAATAGAGATGGGAAGGACATGCAGCAAGTTAGAGTGACTAAGGACAGAGAGGGAAATGTATTGACTGATGACAGAAGTGTGCTGCGAAGATGGAAAGAGTACTTTGAAGAGCTGATGAATAAGGAAAATGAGAGAGAAAAAAGAGTCGAAGAGGTGACCGTTGAGGACCAGGAAGTAGCAAATATTAATAAGGGTGAAGTGAGGAGGGCATTGAAGAGGATGAAGAATGGAAAGGCAGTTGGTCTTGATGACATACCGGTGGCGGTATGGAAGTGTTTAGGAGAGGTAGCAGTAGATTTCCTGACAAGAACATTAAATAAGGTCTTAGAGAGTGAGAGGATGCCAGAGGAATGGAGAAGTATGATGGTGCTCATTTCTAAGAACAAGGGAGACGTGCAGAGTTGTGGAGTTGTGGCAACTACAGAGGGATAAAGTTGATGAACCATACGATGAAGTTATATGCTAATACTAGCTAGACTAGAAGCTAGACTAAGGGCAGAGGTCAGCATTTGTGAACAAAAGTTTGGTTTCATGCCAAGAAAGAGCACCACAGATGCAGTGTTTGCCTTGAGGGTGTTAATAGAGAAGTACAGAGAAGGTCAGACAGAGCTGCATTGTGCCTTTGTGGATCTGGAGAAAGCATATGACAGGGTGCCGAGAGAGGAACTGTGGTATTGTATGAGGAAGTCTGGAGTGGCAGAGAAGTATGTTAGAGTGGTGCAGGACATGTATGAGAGATGTAAGACAGTGGTGAGGTGTGCTGTCGGTGTGACAGAAGAGTTCAAGGTGGAGGTGGGACTGCATCAAGGGTCAGCTTTGAGCCCCTTCTTGTTTGCTATGGTGATGGACAGGCTGACAGACGAGGTTAGACAAGAATCTCCATGGACTATGATGTTTGCAGATGACATTGTGATCTGTAGTGAGAGCAGAGAACAAGTGCAGGAAAATTGAGAGAGGTGGAGATATGCTCTGGAAAGGAAAGGAATGAAGGTTATCCTCAGTAAAACAGAATACATGTGTGTGAACGACAAGGACCCAACAGGAACGGTGAGATTACAGGGAGCAGAGATAAAGAAGGTGGAGGATTTTAAGTACTATGGCTCAACAATCCAGAGCAATGGAGAGTGTGGAAAAGAGGTGAAGAAACGTGTGCAGGCAGGCTGGAATGGTTGGAGAAAAGTGTCCGGTGTGATGTGCGATAGGAGAGTGTCAGCAAGAATGAAAGGAAAAGTGTACAAGACGGTGTTGAGGCCAGCAATAGGTAGCAGAGATGAAAATGTTGAGGTTCTCTCTGGGAGTAACGAGGATGGATAGGATCAGAAATGAGTATATCAGAGGGACAGCCCACGTAAGATGTTTTGGAGACAAAGTCAGACAGGCTAGATTGAGATGGTTTGGACATGTACAGAGGAGGGGCAGTAGGATGCTGAGGTTGGAACTACCAGGCAGAAGGCCTCGAGGAAGACCAAGGAGGAGATTTGTGGATGTGGTGAAGGAAGACATGAAGGTCGTTGGAGTCAGAAAAGAAGATGCGGAGGACAGGGTGAGGTGGAGGCGGATGATTTGCTGTGGCGACCCCTGAAGGGAGCAGCCGAAAGTAAAAGAAGAAGAAGAAGAAGAGTGTTGAATATGTATTTAGTGATATTATATACAGGATCGCTGATCCTAAGGTTGGGGGTTTGAGTCCCCACAAGGTTGTCACTGTCCCCCCAGTGCAGCTACCTGGGTTATCAAAGGCGGTCCATGTCCCTCACTGTCTATGGTGAGAGGCATGTAAAGAACCATTGCTGACTTTCGTAAAGAGTAGGCTGCAAAGCCGTCAGTGTGTTTCTGTCCCTTCCTAAAAAGGGTTGTGACAGGAAGGGCATCTGACGTAAAAACCTATGCCAAATCAAATGTCCAAATGAGATGATTCGCTGTGGCGACTCCCGAGAAAAGGGAAAAAGCCAAAAGGAAGAAAGAAATATACACATATACATATACATATCCGTCAGTCAGGGGGGTCAATCCTACTCCACAGAAATTGGCGGTCAGGGTGGGGGGTCTCGGTCCCCATTAACCGCGGGAAGTGAGGGATCCCTATATTATATATATATACAGACGCTCCCCGACTTACGTTTTTAATTGGTTCCGGACGGCCGAACGTAAGTTGAAAGTGAACGTAAGTTGTTACAGTGACGTATGACGTGTGACGTATGACGCTCATACTGTACTATACATCCATAAATACCATTACCATATCTCATAAAACACCCCTAAATTAATTATTATAAACATAACATTGTAAAATAATATCAAGTATATCAAATAATATCAACATTAATTTCAAATAAGTCACTTATTTATACCGAGTCACTTTACATGAAGCTTAAAACTGCCAATCAACGCTTACAATATGTGAGATACTCAAAACCAAAAGTAGTGTACTTGCAAAAGTAGTGTACTTGCTGTGGGTTATACAGACTTGCGGTCTTTCAAGTGCGCAAGGGTGCCATTGAACTCATTTAGAACACAGCCTGCACTGATGTGAATCCCCAGCAAAGTGGAGAGTTCTCTTTCCTGGATTTGGGTTTTCATTCATTTTAGAACTCTCTTTGCTTAACTGAGTATGCATAGTAGATTGTGCCAATCCGAGCAGATAGTTAATTCATCTCTGTGTATGAGACTTGCACCCATGCTAGTATTCTTATGCTTCTGACGAACCATATTAACCATATTCATAAAAAGTCCGCAAAACAGTGTAAACACAAAGATCACAGAGACGACGTCTTAACACAAGGGTTACAACACACTATATAATTTATATAAAAATTTCTATATATAAAATTGAATTTGGAAGAAGGAGGGGAACGTTCAGTCTGTCATTTTTAAACAATGGACGCAGAATCATTATGTCAGCGTACTACATAGGTATCAAAATTTGACTTTTTTTAAAAAAAAAAAACAAAAAACGTAAAATCGAAAAAAAAAAAACGTAAAACGGATGAACGTAAGTCGGGGAGCATCTGTATATTAATTTCCACATCAAATTTCACATCATCCAGTCTTCTGGGATGTCTTGACAGTAACATTGCAAAGTGATTTCATAAATACTGACAAAGCCTTGGTAAGATTATCATAAGTACAATAGGCCCTTGACTATTCGCGGTTTTGCACTCGTGGCTTTGCATATTCGCGGATTGCCGAGCAACTGTCAGGTGATTCAAATTCAGCCAATGGCACGCCCCTTTTTCCTCATTCGCGCACACTTTGACACTTTGTGCCTGTGCTTTTTTAGTGTGTGTTTTAAGTTACAGTTAAGCTATGTCATGCCACCCAAACGCTGCGCACCTTCTCAGGCTTCTGGCAAGGTAATGATACTACATGAAAAAGTAGAACTGCTTGATATGATTCAGGAAGGAACACTTTGCTGCAGAGGTGCTAAGAAGGTGAATGTTTTATGAAACAAGGTCATCATCAGAATGGAACCTGCCTTAGTATTCTGGATACTTCTAGTTCAGGGGTCAGCAACCTTTGCAATCCTTTTTTGACATTTAAAATCAAATAACACTGCATATAATGTTTTCCCCTTTTTCCTCCATCTTACATTGCATTGATTTAAATGACTGCAGGTACAATTAAATTACAATTCTGCTTGCAACAAAAACATTTAGATTAAAAAAAAAAAAAATTGCCAGCCTCCCCGCGACCATTATTAGTATTAAGTGGTTCAGAAAATGAATGAATGTGTTTGAGTCCTTCTTGTATTTTTATAAAGAAAAAGAATATCTATCCCACGAAGCATGGGATGGGGTGCAGCCAGATGTGTTAACGGATTGGTTAGCCTACCTCAGCATCACAACCTTCATGGGATCTTCTTTTCTTTATTCATTATATTAATGTTATTTTGTCATAGTTTTAATTTACAAAAATGACAGCAACACAGAAAAGTATATAAATACTTATTTTAAAAGGAGCCTGCTCAACATTCTTTTAAATAATATTAATGCTTAATGCTGCACTGACCGACCCATTCTCAGAGTGGAGAATGAACCACACCCAGTCTTTTACTTTGTCACTAGAGTGGAGTTATTTAATTTGGAGATTGCTGTGTATAAACAAATCTCATCCAAAGCCTCTTACTTCAGCTGTGATTTCTGTTCCTGGATTACAAACCCTGGCGGCGGAAAAATCTCTCTCGCTCATTGTTCCGCTGCTGGCTGATGGTGGGAGCACTCCTTGCCATGAGCACAAGAATTTGGAAATCCACCACAGCAGATCAAAAACACTGAGACTCTCAATGTAGCTGATTCGATAGGCATGTCCACAAGAACACACACACACACAAACACACACACACAAAATCACCCCACCCACACCAAATAAATATCCACCCACACCCGTGAGTGTTAATTTTTATTCATGTCATTTTCAACCCAAAAAGAGCATTTTTGAAAGGGTACCCACTAGGTACCTGTGGGTACCTGAACGTTGCAGAACTCTGCCTTAGGCAGATTCTCCCATCATTCAGGTGAAAGCGGGTTTAACTACCCCTGGAAGTCCGATTCTATGGATGGTACAACGCACAGGGCAACCTCATAAGACGGAGGAGGGGCAGGACCAGGTTACACCCCACCGTGTCCAGAACGTCCAAGTTCCATCTGAGGATGAGGTCAACAGCGACAGATCAGAGAACGTTATGATACAAGGCTCAGGGGAGAGCAGCATACCAGAATCTGAAGGCACTCAAGGCAGATTGACAGCAAACATAGACATGAAAAAGAGGATCAAGTGGCCAGCAAGTTCACAGAAGAAAGAATGGTACACATTTGAGGATGATGTTGACATGATGCTTGAACGTATTCTTGCTGGGAGGGTAGACCACAAGCTTGCAGCTATGGCAACAATCATGTACAGTATGGCTCTAAGCAGATTTGGTGTTCAGGAGAAGAAAGCCCCAAGGACAACATTGATAATAAATCGACGCGAGCAAAAGATCAATCGGCTCTGGGGTGACCTACGGTGCCTCACAGCCAGATACAAGGCAGCTCCAGAGGAAGAGAGACCAGGATTGGCTGAGTTGAGAAAGAATTGTGCATGTATGTATCTGATTTTACGGTAAAGAATCCCGAAGCCTGAAACAGAAAGAGAAGCTGTATGTCAATGTAAAAGACATAGCCAATGGCATTTGCTTACGGAAATTACATCCTAAGAAAATAATAAAATTGGGAAAGAACTGTATTAATGCATGAGATTTTAGACACCTTGCGTGAGAGATTGAGGAGGAGATGAAATGCGTGAGGCTCAAGCTTGATGCGTGAGAGTTGACAAGTATGGTCCCAAGGCAATCAGCTGGTCTGCGGGTTGAAGTTTTTTCATTCTGTCCATTTGTGCTTTGCTTGCCAGCTCTGCTTGGCTTCTTGCTCATGAGCTGATCAAAACGAGGGAAATTTTACCCAAAAACAACTTGCGCATGCTGTTGCATATACTGTAATCCAATAAAATTAGAGTTTCAAGGTATCGGCCCTGCCCACACACTGGAGGACAGAAAAGATTGGCTCTCCGCTGCATGCCACAGTGACAAGAGGCATTGAAAATAGATGTATAGATTGAAATGTGTGAGATTTATTTATGTTTTTGATTTATTTGATGGCTTTTTATGTATTTTTATTTAAAGGAGAGTGAAATTATGTATTAGTTATTCTGTTAAAAAAGGCCACCTGATTTATCTGAGAGCCAGATGCAGTCATCAAAAGAGCCTCGTCTAGCTCGCGAGCGATAGGTTCCCGACCCCTGAACAGGCTTGCGGGCGACTCATGTTGTCCCTGTGGGTGACCTGGTGCCCGCATGCACCATGTTGGTGACCCCTGCGGTAGGTTAATTAATTGGATGCCGCCCCTGGACTCTTGGGCCTGAACTGGGATTTTGATGTAAAATACACTTATAATGTTTTTTTTTTTGGGGAAATATTTTGCATAAAACAAAAAGAAAAATATTTCCAGAAAGCAGCATTAAAACCTAAAAATGCTTTATTTCCACGTTATATTTATTTATATATGCAAATTAAATTCACCGCGTGTTATTTATATTCGGAGATATTTGCTCTAGTGGCTCATGGAACGTTTACTCCTCGCCCAGCCCCCCCCCGGATGTTGTTGCAGCACAGCGTTACAGATGTCGTCAGACGTAGGAGGAGGAGCCTGAATTGTTGCAATCTCTCTCAGTACGGCATCATCGAGGCGAAACTGGTGTGACAAAAAAGCAGAATAGGAGTCACCGACTAAACTGAGAGCCCAGAACCTGGACGGCCAAGTAGAGGGTTAGGTTTGTTGTAAAATCTTAATCAATAACAACAGCAAGGTTTCAGAGCAGTCTGGGACTTCCGGCTCGAGGACGCTTGGAACAGCTTTTATTATTATTATTATTATTATTATTATTATTATTATTATCCAAAACACTCTTTAGAAACTTCAGTTCATTTTTACGTGAACCTTTTGTTGTGCTGGTGGTCCATCTTTGATTTATTCAGAGTTTGTGCTGCTGGAACTTCCGGAGTTTCAGTCCATTCGACCGGAGAAAGAACAAAGAGCTGAGTTTGAGCTCGGGACAGAAACTTCACCTCAGCGCTCAAGCTCAGAATCACCCCAAGGAAACTACAGCACTCTGAGTGAGGGCAGAAACCCGGAGTTTATTCAGGACGGTCTCCGTTACCGTCTAGGACACGCTGTGGAATCTGAACTACAGTTCAGGGACAAGCTCTTTTTTATATACAGTACTGTACGTATATCCGGACCGGCTCGTCTGGACCCGCTTCCCGTTCACATTCACCTCATACACGCTCATTCCTCAAACTTCAGCTCGAAAGGTTTTCTGTGTACAGACAGATCAAGAGATGCTGGATTTGTGAATGATTATTGTTGTTGTTATTATTCTTACTCTATTATTATTGATATTGAAGAGGAGCAGCTTTTTTATTCAGCAGCAAGGTGAGTGTCACTAGCTTAGTTTTACTTCAATAATAAACACACACACACACACACACACATATATATATCTTCTTCACTTTTCCCTTAACATCTGAGGATGTCGTTGGGGTGCTTTCATGGCGAAACTTGGGCTGATTTGGCCTAGCAGAACCCATCCCTCTCCACTCTTTACGAAAGTCAGCAATGGTTCTTTTACATGCCTCTCACCATAGACAGTGAGAGACATGGCCCGCCTTTGATAACCCAGTTAGCTGCACTGGGGGGGCAGTGACAACCTTGTGGGGACTCGAACCCCCAACCTTAGGATCAGCGATCCTGTGCCCTAACCACTAAGGTCATTTTAAAATAGTTCTGGTTCAACTTGAGCTGTAAAAGTGCAGTTCTCTGACAGACCTTTTGAAACAAAAGTTCAATCCTTCCTTCGGCTTTTCTTGGAGTTTCATCTGAACATAATGGTTTATATTTCCAGAATTAAAACTCACTTACATCATATCTAAATTATCACACAGTGGAAAAACGAGACTGTGTTACGTCACACCATGACGCCCGCATGAATGTGTAATAGGTCGATGTGTATGTGACTCACTGGCAGCGCGAGAAACTTTTGACACGAACTTGACAGACAAGCATCCTTGCACCAAGCAGCTCAACACACACTCTGATACACACACTGATACAAACACACACACCCACTGATATACACACACACACACACACATTCTCACTCACATATGCACATTCACTCACACACAGTGTCACATATCCACACACTCATACACAGTCACTCACACACATACAGTTTCATATATGCATACACTCACATACACACTCACTCATACACATGCTCATACACACGCACTCATTCACAAAATACACACTCTCACACACACACATCCTCACTGTCACACACTCCAGATTTAGTGTCTGATGGAACAGCGGATGTGATTCAGTGTTGTTCTCTCACTTGGTTTTCTAAGTAAACCCACACAGAGTTCAGCTCAGCTCACTCTAAATCTACACCGACAAATTTCATACATTTATTTGGCTCAGAGATATCACAATTCCAACCCTTTTATTTTATCACCTCAATACTCCAGTAATAAAGAAATTATCACTCACTCATGTATTTATCAAACTATTCTGAACTGGTTAAGGAAGCCAGAGTACCCAGAGTATACTCACCTAAGCATGTTGAGAAGATGCAAACTCTCACACAGAAACACCCAGGACCTTCTTGTGTACAATATTACACCATGGCATGGCCTTGTTCGGGCGGCATGTCAAGATGGTCCTGGGTTTGGATCCCGGGCTCAACAAGATCATTCCTGTGTGGAGTTAGCATATTCTTCTCACAGTCCTGTTTCCTCTCACAATCCTAGGCTCTTTGGCTTTTTCAAATTGCCCCTAAGTATGTGTGTGTGTGTGTGTGTGTCTGTGTCTGTGTGTGTCTGTGTGTGTCTGTGTGTGTGTGTGTGTGTGTGTGTGTGTGTGTTGGCCCTGCAATAGTCTGGCAATTTATTTAGGATGTACTGTACCCTGCCTTTGTTCAGGATCACTAATCCTTTTGCTGTCATGGAGAAATGCTGCGATTGCCATTCACAAAACAGAAAATATGTCAAACCCCCCACCCCCCCCCCACACAGCCATACAGTATACTGCAGGCATGTCACACACAAAAAATGGGCAACTTAAAAGGGCAGCATAATTGTGCGGATTGCGTCATGCCAACAGCTTATGGCATGCTGCAATTACTGCAGTCAGTAGCATTTTATTATCACTGACTGGGTTCTGTACAGATCATAAACAGATCATGTTGTAATATTTGTTGCCGTCAGTCAAATTTTTCATTGTCCTCCGATGACATGTTGACTTATTTCTGGTAGATGGCTCTGTTTGTTCCTAACTCTTACTTCATCTTTTAAATAGATGAGTGTGAACCTCTCAGCCTCTGCACCCCCCCTGCACCTGAAGCGAGTAGACCGTGAAGACCCCCAAAACAATAATGCACTAAAATGCAAGCGCCAAAGGCTGAGCCAGCCCCTCTCTCCTGGGCTAGCCCCTTGTCTTCGACCTCAAACACCCAGTACAGGGAACACAGCCCCAGAGAACTTTTGTATCTCTTCTATTGGGTCCTATATTCTACTGGAGGCCACAGAAGGAACTCAGACATATCGTGCAGTCCATCGCATCACAGAGCAGGAGCACACTTGTAAGGTAAGCTTAGTGTCCTTCAGTACAATTCAGGGGTTCTTGTTTCAGTAATGGAGCATTTGTCCTTCCCTTGATAATTTAATAAGTAACAAGTGGTTTCTCGTATGGACTTTATATTTTAAATCTGTATATGATGGGTTGATTTTGGTTCTTTTGAAAATGGTATTAGTTTAGTTGTTTGCAATTTTATAAGCAGAATTCTTTTTTTTGTAGGTGTTTTCTATGAGGAGGTACCACAAGCTTATTGCTACTTACACCCGTCTTTTACCTCATGATAACATTTGTAAGATATCGGAGGTGATCATGGGGGAGAAGAATGTGTACATATTCTTCGAGCGCAACCACGGTGACATGCATTCGTATGTGCGAACTTGTAAGAGGCTCCAGGAGGATGAAGCTGTGAGACTCTTCAGACAGATGGTGAAGGCAGTTAGGCATTGTCATGAAAATGGAGTTGTACTCCGAGACCTAAAGTTGCGCAAATTTGTCTTTATGGATGCACAAAGGTCAGTAACTAACTATTTTCAGGAAAACACGCTTCTTGTAGTAACTACAGTGTATTTGATATCTTTAAAACCTTTTAAGTTTGACTTCCTGTTTCACAACACAATAACCAAATGTACTGATGGACAATGATCTAAAATCACGTTACTCTTGGCCCACAGAACAAAGCTGGGTTTGCAGAACCTAGAGGACTCCTATCTCCTGAATGGCAATGACGACTCTCTCACAGACAAACATGGCTGCCCGGCCTATGTAGGACCGGAGATCTTGAACTCACGGCATTCGTATTCTGGAAAGGCAGCGGACATTTGGAGCTTAGGAGTAGTTCTTTACACCATGCTGGTGGGTCGCTATCCCTTTCAAGATGTGGAACCTGCCGCTCTGTTTACCAAAATCCGTAGGGGTGCCTTCACCATACCAGAGACTCTATCACCCAGAGCCAAGTCTCTAGTGTACTGCATGCTCAGAAAATCACCTTTGGAGAGGCTGGAGGCACCAGATATTTTGCTGCACCCATGGCTCCACTGTAGCACCAGTGCCATTGTAAGCCAGCACCCTCATTTTAAGCACTCGACTGACCAAAGGGTGCCAGACATTTTTGAGAAGCCGATTGGGGACTGTGAGTGAAACTGATGGAGCACCAGAGTAAGCTTGTGTCCGGTTGTACCATTGGAGATGTTTTGGTCTGCTTGCGGTGGTCCCGTACTGGAAAAGGCTCCAAGATTCCAAAGCAAAATGAATTGGTTTGTTTTAAGGCAGATTCGCAGATTTGTTGCATATGCAAATAGACCTGAGAACATTGGTTTGATTGGTTTATTTCTCTGCCTGTGGTGTATGCTGTGTGAAAGAAATTTAAAAAGGGCTATAAAGGAAGAAAGGGTTGTGTAATATTGACTTAAAAATGACTTCAGGCACAGACTTAATATCCATGCACAGCTGGATGTTTAAACTGCTGCTCCTACAGTCTTTTACTTCAGCAGTGTTGATATTCATGTATACAGTGTACATTTAATTTGTTTAAGAATATCAATCGCCTGATATCTCTGACTCAAATCCTGAAATACTTGACGCACAGAATGTGCCTTTTTGGTGTCTGCTGTACTGTTTACACAATTTTCATTAGGAAACACAGTTAAATAATTTAAGTGCCTTTTCACTATGAAAAGTTTGAGTTTTTTTTTTTCCCAATGAATTTACCAAAGATTTGTTTCATGACCATATCACATTTGTTGTGTGATTAATGTCTAAGCAAGCAAAAGTACAGTACTCCTATTTGCTGTCTTGTATATGAAGATGTATCTGGCGAGACCAGTCTTGGATTCTAGTCTTGATCTTGTTCTGCTACAGTTCTGTAGTTACCCTTCAGGATAAAGATTCCTCAGTGCCTGGTTGAAAAGCATGTGCTAAGAATCCGCTGATGTCATCGTTGGCATGGTGTTTTTGTTCATAGATAAAAACATGTTTACACCTTGAGTACTGTGTGATATGTAAGTACTGAGGGTGGAGATGGATCCTGAAGGACACGCTGTTCGTTCACTTACAGCAGGGGTCGGGAACCTATGGCTCGCTAGCCAGATGTGGCTCTTTTGATGACTGTATCTGAGATCTCAGATAAATCAGGTGGCCTTCCTTAACAGAATAACAAATACATAATTTCACTGTCATTTAAATTAAAATACAAAAAAAGCCATCAAATAAAACAAAAACAGATGAATAAATCTAGCGCATTTAAATCTATACATCTACTTTCAATGTCACGTCACTGTAGCGCGCAGTGGAGAGCCAATCCTTTCTGTACGCCAGTATGCGGGCGTGCCCGATACCTTGAAACTCGAATTTTATTGGATTATAACAAAAGCCACAGACTGCGCGTCTTTTTGAGTAAAGAGGTAAATTTTCTCGTTTTGATTAGCTCATTTGCACGAAGCCAAGCACAGCTGGCAAGCAAACACAAATGGACAGACATAGAAAAACTTCAACCTGCAGACGAGCTGATTGCCAAAACTTGGACACGCTTCCTGTCACATACCAAATACTGCAGCGTGTGGGTCCTGTCATATTGACCATGTTTGGCTCCTCATGTGCACGCAAGCAGTCCTTCTCACCTGAAAAGCATCAAGACCAACCTGCAGTCACGTTTAATAGATGCAAGCCTAAACGCCTGCATCAAGCTGAACCTCAGCACGTACCAACCAGTCTACAAAGCCATCAGTAAAACCATGCAGCACCAGAAGTCGCATTAATAGTAAGAAGTATGTTTCTTATTAATAATAACTCCGTTATGACAATGTCATTTAAAATAAACTCAGAATGTTATTATACTCTAAAATTGTTGGTCTTCTTTTTCAGTTTAGTTGTATTCAGTATTAAAATATATATGGCTCTCAGAGGATTACATTTTAAAATATGTCTTTTTTTGGCTCTCTTAGTCAAAAAGGTTCCTGACTCCTGACTTACTGCGTGCAGAATGCAACACATTCGAGATAAATGATGGCATTACAATTCTTAGTAATGATGTCTGTGTACAATACGTTGGCTTTCATCTGTTTGTCTGACTACTTTATGTATTTGTAAATATCTATTTTTGACCATGGCAACAAACGGACACTACATTTTGTTTTTCAAATGAAGGGGCTGTTTTTATTTCTTTTGTCAGTATGTGTTGCCAGACAAATAAATAAATGTATAAAGAATGGTTGTGGTTCTCGTTATGATTCTGAAATGAACATGAAATTATTTATGACTTATTTAAGCAGTGAAACCCCTCATAAAATTATTTTCCAACATTAGATTATACATTTACAAAATAAAAGAATTCACCTCACTACAGCTTGAGATTTTATTAAGCAACATTTCAAGTTTGCATGTTCTCCCCGTGCATGTGTGGGTTTCCCCCTAGTACTCCGGTTTTATCCCACAGTCCAAAAAATTTGCACAGTAGGCTAATTGGCTGCTGCAATTCACCTTCACACTTAAGGTACGGCACTCACCTAAAAATGGCTGAGATGGGCACCAGCTTCCCATGACCATAATTAGGCGCTTAAAAAAATGAATGAATGAATGAATAAACAGTGGGGCAGTGGTGGTCTGGTGGTATAGGGCACTGGATCACTGATCCAAAGGTTGGGGGTTCGAGTCCCACTCTGCACAAGGTTGTCACTGTCCCCCCCAGTTGAGCTAACTGGGTTATCAAAGGCCGGCCATGTCTCTCACTGTATGGTGTGAGGCATGTAAAAGAACCATTGCTGACTTTCGACAAGAGTAGGCTGCAAAGCCGTCAGCGTGTTTCTGCCCTGCGATGGCTTGGCGAGCTGTCCAGGGTGTACTCTGCCCTCGCCCGAAGTTGGCTGGGATGGGCACCAGCCTCCCCGTGACCCAAATTAGGATTAAGCGGGCACAGAAAATGATGAATGAATGAACTGAATAAACAGCTTTCTAAAGCTTACTGTCGGCAAGGAAGGAAAAAACATATTTCTAGATTTCCATAGCAAAAAAAACCTTTCATTTACAGAAGAACTTCATTTGCCTTTGTTTCTCATACTTTTTATCTGTGGGTGTGTACTTTCTGAGTGCCTTTCATACACACATGATATATATATATATATATATATATATATATATATATATATATATATATATATATATAGGGGATTTTCTGAGTAGATCCTTCTGTAGGAGAGTGCTCAATACTTTTTGGTAGAGCAAATAACAATAAAAATAAAAGGACAGGACAAAGACTTTCTATTGAAACTCCATTTATCACTACAGATCTGTTTCGAGGGTTGGTGAAACCATCCTCTCTCTTCAGGTGATTATAGATTCTTCCAGGTTTTCCACCTCTTTCCTGTAGGTCATCTCATTGTTGTTGGAGAAGAGGCTGAACACTCCTGTATTGTTAGCAAACTTGATAGAGTTGTAACTGTGAGTGGACACACAGAGGTGTAGAAAGTGTACAACAGTAGGATCAGCACACATCCTTGCGGGACTGCATTGTTGGGGGGTGATACTGCTGGACACCAAACGGCCCACCCAAACCACTTAATGCATGTCCATGAGAAAGTGTGGAACCCATCTATACATCTGGGTGTTCTGTCCCAAGTTCCTCAGCTTGGTAGACAGTCTGAGTGGGGTCACTGTAATCGATGAATGGCAGTCTCTCTTAATTCCCATTCTTACTGTTCAAGTGTGTGACGGTGGTGTGTAGGATATGGGAGATGGCATCCTTCATCAGTCTGTTTGGATGGTAGGTGAATTGCAGAGGGTCAATGTAGCTGGAGGAGCAGTAGTCATTCAGGCTGGAGGACTTGTGCTTTAGCAGGAAGTGCCCGGAGACCTCCATCAGGACCTGTAGATTTTCTGGTGCTCATGCTAATATGCTAATATTGGGGATATTGACCTCAAGCCGGGCTTAGAACGAGTGTTCAGCTGGTCATCAAGCACAGGGTCAGCTCTCAGAGGGGCCCTGTAGTCTGTGATGGTGCACAGACCATAAAATAAGTGGCAGGAGTCTCCAAGATGGAAGTGAGACTCTCCCTACGCCCAGCACTGATGTTTAGCCTCATGTCGCCGTTCCTCAGTCCCTTTCTGTAGGCCACTGTTTTGGCATTCACTGCATCTTGGTCAAGTTGGTCAAGCCATTTTTTGGTGAGAGAGGAAATGATCTGGTCTTCCAGTGAGCTAATGAAGCTAATGGTTATATTTGTAAACTCACTGACATCGGCTGAGATGCACCGGAATATGTTCCAATCATCTTACAGCTTGGCTTTTGGTTGGGCAAATCAGCGCTTCACTTCTTTTTTCTTTTTGTTGCTGAGAGTCCCAGATATGCATTTGTTTGTACTCCAGGATGAGAAAAATGGCTTCGTAGTCACTCTTCCCCAAACCTGGCTGCAGCACTGCTCTGTACCCCTGCTTTAACTGAACGTAACAGTGATTCAGTTTTCACTCTTGTTAGATAGGTAATGTCTTGGTAAAGGTTGGGCATGACGTGCCTGATCTGAGCTCTATTAAAGTTCCCCATCACAATGAGAGCAGCATCCAATAGTAACAGCAGGTTCTGCTGACAGTCACTAAGCACATCATGTAGTAAAGCCAGAGCTGTGCCTGTGTCCGCCTGGCGTGGGATGTACACGGCCATGTTGGACACTGCCATGAGCTTGCAGGGTAGGTAAAATTCCCAACAGATGAAAGGTGTTCCAGGTGAGTAGTGCGGGAGCGGGAGAGAGTTGTAACGTTTCTTGGGTCACACTAACTGTTGTTGGTCATGAAACAGACCACACCACCGCAGAATTTCCCAATCTCAGCAATTCTGTCCACTCAGAACATGGAGAAAGAGGTCGATGGCCTCACAGTGAGGTCCAGGATCACAGGGATGAGCCATGTTTCAGAGAAACACAGGAGGCTGCAGTCCCTGATGGAATGCTGGAACATTACTCTGGCCATGAAGTCATCCAGTTTTTTCTCCAATGACTGAACATTAAAATACAAATTACTGGGTACTGGAGGACAATGTGGTTTCTACATCAGTCTGAGTCACAGTCTAGTGGATTTCTCATGATATTTGTTTGTTCATTACTGGTGAGGCTCACCACTGCTGCTGCCAATGTTGCGGAGTACCTTGGGCAGCCATGATGGATCAACTGAGAAACCTATCAACTGATAAGTCAGTGGGAGTTTGATGTTTAACAGTTTTGCTGTCATAGGCAGTGAAAGCTGCACATGTTTGTGTGAAAGGCACCACTAAAAAGAGTTTAAAAACTAGATAAACATACAGTCTAGACTAGACCCCCCCCCCCCCGCATATTCGTGGATTGCAGAGTAACTGTCATGTGATTCAAATTCAGCCAATGACTGTTCTCCCTCCTGCTGATTGGTTGAGATGATGTATACGCCCCTTTTTTCTTATTCGCGCACAAGTTGTCAATGTGCATTTTTAGTGTGTTTTAATTAAAAGTTAAGCTCTATGATGCCACTCAAATGCCATGCATATTCTCTGGCTAAGCACCAGAAAAAGGTAATGACACTGCATGTCTCTTCTGAAGAAATAAGACTTTCTCCTGAAGAAACGACAGTTTCCTCTGAAGTGCTTGCTCATCTGAACTGTTGTAAAGCAGTGTAGTATTAAAGTCTTTTTCAATTACTATTTCAGTACAGTACCTAAGTTAATATTTAAATGCAGCCGTGAGGGGGGAGGGCAAATGCAGCCGTGAGGGGGGCACAAACCAGTGTCTCTCCCTCACGCCGGGCCGAAGCCCGGAGAAATGCAGAGGGTTGCGTCAGGAAGGGCATCCGGCGTAAAACAAATGCCAAATAAACTATGCGAATCACAAGAAAGAATGACATACTGGATCAGTCGAGGTCCGGGTTAACAACGACCGCCGTCAGTGCTGTCAACCAACAGGGTGCTGATGGAAATTGGACTACTGTTGGTTGAAGACGTCGAAGAAGGAGAGGCGGGAGTCGTGTCCGTTGCCAGAGAGAGAAGAGGAAAGGCATGAGTCGAGGACTGAAAGTAGGGACTTTGAATGTTGGAACTATGGCAGGAAAAGGTAGAGAGCTGGCTGACATGATGCAGAGGAGGAAGGTGGACATACTGTGTGTTCAGGAGACCAGGTGGAAAGGTAGCAAGGCTAGAAGCATAGGAGCAGGGTTTAAGCTGTTTTATCATGGTGTGGATGGGAAGAGAAATGAAGTAGGAGTCATCTTGAAGGAGGAGTTTGTCAGGAATGTTCTAAAAGTGAAAAGAGTGTCAGACAGAGTGATGAGTCTCAAGTTAGAAATTGAAGGTTTCATCAATGTTGTTAGTGCATATGCCCCAAAGGTAGGATGTGAGCTAGAAGAGAAGGAGAGATTCTGGAGTGAGTTAGATGAAGTGATGCAGAGTACCCCCAGAGGTGAAAGAGTGGTCATTGGGGCAGACTTCAATGGACATGTTGGTGCAGGAAACAGAGGGGACGAGGAAGTGATGGGTAGGTTTGGTATCCAGGACAGGAACACAGAAGGACAGATGTTGGTAGATTTTGCAAAAAGGATGGAAATGGCTGTGGTGAATACTTTCTTCCAGAAGAGAGAGGAGCATAGGGTGACTTATAAAAGTGGAGGTAGGAGCACACAGGTAGACTACATCTTGTGCAGGCGATGTAATTTGAAGGAAGTCAGTGACTGCAAAGTAGTAGCGGGTGAGTGTTGCCAGACAGCATAGGATGGTGGTGAGCAGGATGATGCTGATGGTGTGGAAGGTGAAGAAGGGAAAGGCAGAGCAGAAGACAATGTGGTGGAAGCTAAAAAAGGAAGAGTGTCGTGTTGTGTTCAAGGAGGAGTTGAAACAGGCTTTCGGTGGTCAGGAAGTGCTTCCAGATGACTGGACAACTACAGCTAATGTGATCAGGGAGACAGGTAGGAAAATACTTGGTGTGTCATCTGGAAGGAAAGTAGATAAGGAGACTTGGTGGTGGAATGAGGAAGTGCAGGAGTGTGTACAAAGGAAGAGGTTAGCTAAGAAAAAGTTGGACATTGAGAGGACCGAAGAGAGTAAACAGGAGTACAGGTAGACACAGCGTAAGGCGAAGGTAGCAGTGTCAAAGGCCAAACAGAGCGCGTATGATGACTTGTATGCTTGGTTGGAAAGTAAAGAAGGAGAAAATGATTTATACAGGTTAGCACAGCAGAGAAATAGAGATGGGAAGGACGTGCAGCAAGTTAGAGTGATAAAGGACAGAGAGGAAAATGCATTGACTGATGACAGACGTGTGCTTGGAAGATGGAAAGAGTACTTTGAAGAGCTGATGAATGAGGAAAAAGAGAGAGAAAAAAGAGTAGAAGAGGTGACTGTTGAGGAACAGGAAGTAGCAAAGATCAGTAAGGGTGAAGTAAGGAGGGCATTGAAGAGGATGAAGAATGGAAAGGCAGTTGGTCCTGATGACGGTGGAGGTATGGAAGTGTCTAGGGGAGGTAGCAGTAGATTTTCTGACAAGAACATTCAACAAGGTCTTAGAGAGTGAGAGGATGCCAGAGGAATGGATGAGAAGTGTGCTGGTGCCCATTTTTAAGAACAAGGGAGATGTACAGAGTTGTGGCAACTACAGAGGGGTAAAGTTGATGAGCCATACAATGAAGCTATGGGAAAGAATAGTGGAAGCTAGACTAAGGGCAGAGGTCAGCATTTGTGAACAATAGTTTAGTTTCATGCCAAGAAAGAGCACCACCGATGCAGTGTTTGCCTTGAGGATGTTAATGGAGAAGTACAGAGAAGGTCAGAGGGAGCTGCATTGTGCCTTTGTGGATCTGGAGAAAGCATATGACAGGGTGCCTAGAGAAGAACTGTGGTATTGCATGAGGAAGTCTGGAGTGGCAGAGAAGTATGTTAGAGCGGTGCAGGACATGTATGACAGATGTAAAACAGTGGTGAGGTGTGCTGTCGGTGTGACAGAAGAGTTCAAGGTGGAGGTGGGACTGAATCAAGGGTCAGCTCTCAGCCCCTTCTTGTTTGCTATGGTGACGGACAGGCTGACAAACGAGGTTAGACAAGATTCCCAATGGACTATGATGTTTGCAGATGACATTGTGATCTGTAGTGAGAGCAGAGAACAAGTGCAGGCAAATCTAGAGAGGTGGAGGTATGCCCTGGAAAGGAGGGGAATGAAGATTAGCCTCAGTAAGACAGAATACATGTGTGTGAACAACAAGGACCCAAGAGGAACAGTGAGGCTACAGGGAGCAGAGATAAAGAAGGTGGAGGATTTTTTAAGTACTTTGGCTCAACAACCCAGAGCAATGGAGAGTGTGGAAAAGAGGTGAAGAAGCGCGTGCAGGCAGGTTGGAATGGTTGGAGAAAAGTTTCCGGTGTAATGTGTGATAGGAGGGTATCGGCAAGAATGAAAGGAAAAGTGTACAAGACGGTGTTGGGGCCAGCGATGTTGTATGGTTTAGAAACAGTGGCCCTGGGGAAAAGACAGGAGGCAGAGCTGGAGGTAGCAGAGATGAAAATGTTGAGGTTCTCTTTGGGAGTAACGAGGATGGATAGGATTAGGAATGAGCACATCAGAGGGACAGCACATGTAAGATGTTTTGGAGACAAAGTCAGAGAGGCTAGATTGAGATGGTTTGGACATGTACAGAGGAGGGATAGTGAGTATATTGGTAATAGGATGCTGAGGCTGGAACTACCAGGCAGAAGGCCTAGAGGAAGACCAAAGAGACGATTCATGGATGTGGTGAAGGAGGACATGAAGGTTGTTGGTGTAAGAGAAGAAGATGCAAAGGATAGGGTGAGATGGAGGCAGATGATTCACTGTGGTGACCCCTGAAGGGAAAAGCCGAAAGGAAAAGAAGAAGTGCGAAGCTAAAGACTGACAGAATTTACCAGGACCGACCTACAGACTCGTTCAGACCGCGGATGAAGAGTTCAGAGGTCTCGGTCACGACGTGGGCTGTGTCGTGTGTTAGCAGATGTCAGGCAGAGGTGGCTTTATGTTTATGATCCAAACCTCGGGGGTTCGATCCCGGTACCACCCTGCTGCTATAACACAGTTTACATTTTCTCATCCAGAGAAAATTACATTTATAATTTAAAAAAATGATGGGTGGGATTTTCTCAGGATGAGAAAATATAAACTGTGTTCTGTTTGGAACATCAGCAGAACCGTGTCTGAAATCCTGCAGGTGCACTTGAAGATATTCCATTAATGCTGATGAGACTCTAAGTTAAGAAGAAGTGGGACATAGTGAGGATTGAAGAGAGTAAACAGGAGTACAGGGAGACACAGCATAAGGCGAAGGTAGCGGTGTCAAAAGCCAAACAGAGGATGTCTGATGACTTGTATGCTAGGTTGGACAGTAAGGAGGGAGAAAATGATTTATACAGGTTGGCACTGCAGAGATGGGAAGGACGTGCAGCAAGTTAGATTGATAAAGGACAGAGAGGGAAATGTATTGACTGATGACAGAAGTGTGCTGGGAAGATGGAAAGAGTACTTTGAAGAGCTGATGAATGAGGAAAATAAGAGAGAAAGGAAAAAAAAGAGTAGAAGGGGTGACTGTTGAGGACCAACAAGTAGCAAAGATTAGTAAGGGTGAAGTGAGGAGGGCATTGAACAGGATGAAGAATGGAAAGACAGTTGGTCCTGATGACATACCGGTGGAGGTATGGAAGTGTCCAGGAGAGGTAACAGTAAATTTTCTGACAAAAACATTCAACAAGGTCTTAGAAAGTGAGCAGATGCTGGAGGAATGGAGGAGAAGTGTGCTTGTGCCCATTTTTCAGAACAAGGGAGACGTGCAGAGTTGTGGAAACTACAGAGGGATAAGGTTGATGAGTCATACGATGAAGTTATAGGAAAGAATAGTGGAAACTAGACTAAGGGCAGAGGTCAGCATTTGTGAACAACAGTTTGGTTTCATACCAAGAAAGAGCACTAAAGATGCAGTGTTTGATTTGAGGGTGTTAATAGGGAAGTACAGAGAAGGTCAGAAGGAGCTGCATTGTGCCTTTGTGGATCTAGAGAAAGCATTTGACAGGGTGCCGAGAGAGGAACTGTGGTATTGCATGAGGAAGTCTGGAGTGGCAGAGAATTATGTTAGAGTGGTGCAGGACATGTATGAGAGATGTAAGACAGTGGTGAGGTGTGCTGTCGGCGTGACAGAAGAGTTCAAGGTGGAGGTGGGACTGCATCAAGGGTCAGTTCTGAGCCCCTTCTTATTTGCTATGGTGATGGACAGGCTGATTGTATACTGATCTGTAGTGAGAGCAGAGAACAAGTGGAGGAAAATCTAGAGAGGTGTGGAGGTGGAAAGGAGAGGAATGAAGGTTAGCCTCAGTAAAACAGAATACATGTGTGTGAACGACAAGGACCCAAGAGGAACGGTGAGGCTACAGGGAGCAGAGATAAAGAAGGTGGAGGATTTTAAGTACTTAGGCTCAACAATCCAGAGCAATGGAGAGTGTGGAAAAGAGGTGAAGAAGCGCATGCAGGCAGGTTGGAATCATCGGAGAAAAGTATCCGGTGTGATGTGTGATGGATAGATACAGCTCTATTAACCTCACAATGGAGAAATTCACTGTTACAGGCTCTTGAGGTACCATCAGTAGGGGGTGCAAAATAGAGACATATACATTAATACATATACATACATACACACATAAATATATATTATATAAGTAAATAAATAGTATATAGTATAAAGCAATATACAATAAAAAAAAGAAAAGAATAACTTTGTAGACTGGCCTATATTTAAGTGTACATGTATCTGAGTGCAGAGTAGATGGGTTGATATGGTTCACAGTCAGTGGGGTAGATGTAGGAAGGTATCGGCAAGAATGAAAGGAAAAGTGTACAAGACGGTTTTGAGGCCAATGATGTTGTATGGTTTAGAAACAGTGGCCCTGGGGAAAAGACAGGAGGCAGAGGTGAAGGTGGCAGAGATGAAAATGTTGAGGTTCTCTTTGGGAGTATCCAGGATGGATGGAATCAGGAATGAGTACATCAGAGGGACAGCACATGTAAGAGGTTTTGGAGACAAAGTCAGAGAGGCTAGATTGAGATGGTTTGGACATGTACAGAGGAGGGATAGAGTATGTTGGTCGTAGGATGCTGAGGTTGGAACTACCAGGCAGAAGGCCTAGAGGAAGACCAAAGGGAAGATTTATGGATGTGGTGAAGGAGGACATGAAGGTAGTTGGAGTCAGAGTAGAAGATGCAGAGGACAGGGTGAGATGGAGGCAGATGATTCGCTGTGGCGACCCCTGAAGGGACCAGCCGAAAGGAAAAGAAGAAGAATAAGAAGACCTAAGTTAATGTTTGTGTGTGTGATTTTATGTACTGTGTTGTAGCATGTTTATCCTTTTGTTTTGTTTATCTTATTTATTACACTTCATGTCCTTTTATGTTCTTTTTGTTATGGTCTGTGTTTTGGGGGGACTTTGATTTTGACGGCTGTGTTCTCATTTCATTTCATTTTCTGTAACCGCTTAATCCTAATTAGGGTCACAGGGAGGCTGGCGCCCATAACAGCCAACTTCGAGTGAGGACAGAGTACACTCCGAAGAGCTCGCCAGGCCATCGCAAGGCAGAAACAGGCTGACGGCTTTACAGCCTACTCTTGTTGTCTGTCTTCCTTTTGGCTTTTTCCCTTTTACTCGGGAGTCGCCACAGCGAATCATCTGATTCGCACGTTTGATTTGGCAGAGGTTTTTTTTTTACGTCGGATGCCCCTCCTGTCACAACCCTTTTTAGCAAAGGACAGAAACACGCTGATGACTTTGCAGCCTACTCTTTACGAAAGTCAGCAATGGTTCTTTTACATGCCTCTCACCATAGACAGTGAGAGACACGGCCCGCCTTTGATAACCCAGTTAGCTGCACTGGGGGGGAAAGTGACAACCTTGTGGAGAGTCAGACTCAAACCCCCAACCTTTGGATCAGCGATCCAGCGCCCTATACCAATAGACCACCACTGCCCCTTACAGCCTACTCTTGTTGAAAGTCAGAAATGTTTTTTTTTAACTTGCTGCACACCATAGACAGTGAGAGACATGGCCAACCTTTGATAACCCAGTTAGCTGCACTGGGAGGGGCAGTGACAACCTTGTGGAGAGTGGGACTCGTACTCCCAATTTGGATCAGCGATCCAATGGCCTATACCACTAGACCACCACTACAGCTGTGTTCTCTAATTCTATTTTCTCCCTGCTCTGGCTGAGAGGTGTGGCTGAAATGCTTGGATGTAAGTAGCTCACACT
The DNA here is from genome assembly GCA_024760905.1 of Plotosus lineatus. NCBI lineage: Eukaryota > Metazoa > Chordata > Actinopteri > Siluriformes > Plotosidae > Plotosus > Plotosus lineatus. The sequence goes on along the minus strand of CM045732.1, from coordinate 32,162,495 downwards.
TGAATTCACTCCTCTTATCTACTCCCAATAAACGCAAGCACGCTCACCTCTGCTTCAGAGGATTATCTCACATCAAGTCCCTGTTTCTTTGTGTTCTCTAACTCTGTTTTCTCCTTGCTCCAGCTGAGGGGCATGTCTGAGATGCTCGGGCTGAATGCAGTTTACACTTGAATTAAGTTCTCTCATCTACTCCCTATAAACACAAGAATGCTCACCTCTGCACCAGAAGATTGTCTCACATCATGCCCCTGCTTCCTTGTGTTCTCTCTGGTTCCTGGTTCCAGTGGTTAATGTTGTTTGTGTTTTTCTTCTTCATCAGCACTGTACTTAAAGTGTGCACTCTGCTTAAGTGCTTCCCCTTTGAATAATAAATCCACTCTGTGCCATCTCCCACGGCCTCCTGCATTCGGCTAAAACTTCATTACATCACACTTTTATATTCTTTATATATATACATTCTGTGCATGTTGTCCCTCTGACTAGGATCACTGGAGTAGTAGCAGCATTAGTTAGTTGCTGTTTGTGGATGTTGCAACACTGAGTTACTAGTTGTTTTGCTGTTATTTTTGATTGTGGGTTTTGAAGTAACCATTTTCCCCAACATTCTTTGCATGTAGCCCCTCTGAGTAGGATTACTGGAGTAGTAGCATTCCAACAGAACCGTGTTCTCACATCTCGCCCATTTCCGTCTTGTTCCAGTAGCCCATTTTTCATCAAGGTGCTCTGGTTGCCCAACACCTGACACAGACCTTATTTGGTCGGGCAACGTCTGAGCCGGTATGTCATTCATTTCTTTATCTCTCATCATTGTATGAGGTAGGCAATAGCACCAAGGACCCACACTGGGTATTGCTCATTTTGCCCCTGCCGGGAATCGAACCCTAGTCTCCGGTGTGTAAGTCAGTTGAGCTACCCAGCCACTATATATATATATGGCTGGGTAGCTCAACTGACTTACACTAATTTATTTATATATATATATATATATATATATATATATATATATATATATATATATATATATATATATATATATATATATATATACCTATACTTATTTATATATATACAGTGGGGCCAATAAGTATTGGGCAACGTAAAAATGTGCAAGTTCACCCATTTAAAAAGATAAGAGAGGTTTATAATTTTCATCATAGGTACACATCAAGCTTGAAAGACAGAATGTAAAAAAAATCCAGGAAATCACATTGTATCATTTTTAAACAATTTATTTGTGAAAATGGGAGGCCAATAAGTATTGGGCAGCTAGAAAACAAACATTATTTTGGCCCCCACTCGTTACAGTATGAATGACACCTGTTTCAACTGATTAGATGCATAAAAGACACCTTCAAACAATGCATAAGAGACACCTTCAAACCTGCACACACCTTCAAACTGTTAGACTTCAGTCTTCACCATGACCAAGACCAGAGAGCTTCCCAAAGACTCCAGAGATAAAATTGTACAACTGCACAAAGCTGGGATGAGTCAAACTGCAATTGGTTAACAAATTTGTGAGAAAACATCAACAGTTGAAAACATTATGAGAAAATGGAAAGATAACATCACTGACAACCTCCCTAGGAGTGGCACTCTATGCAAGATCTCACCTTGTGGGGTTCAAAGGATCCTGAGAACAGTGAGTAATCAGCCCAGAACTACACGGCAGGAACTGGTCAATGATTTGAAGATGGCAGGAATCACCGTCACAAAGATGACAATAACTAACACACTACGTCGTCATGAGATGAAATCCTGCATTGCCCGAAAGGTTCCCCTACTAAACAAAAAACATGTAAAGGTCAGTCTGAAATATGCTAAATACCATCTGGGCGATCCAGAGGAGGATTGGAAGAATGTGACGTGGTCAGATGAGACTAAAATTGAACTTTTTGCTTTAAACAGCACTCGCCGTGTTTGGAGGAACAAGAATGCTGAGTTGCATCCAAGAACATCATACCTACTGTGAAGCATGGGAGTGGACACATCATGCTTTGGGGATGTTTTTCTGCAAAAGAGACAGGAAGACTGCACCGTATCAATGGCAACATGAATGGGGCCATGCATTGTGACATTTTGGGTAAAAACCTCCTTCCCTCGGTCAGAGCATTAAAGATGAAACATGGCTGGGTCTTCCAGCATGATAACGATCCAAAGCACACAGCCAAGAAAACCAAGGAGTGGCTCCATAAAAAGCATATCAAGGTTCTGGAGTGGCCTAGCCAGTCTCCAGACCTCAACACAATTGAAAACCTGTGGAGGGAGTTAAAACTTCGAGTTGCCAAGCAACAGCCCTCAAACATCACAGCTCTAGAGAAGATCTGTGCAGAGGAGTGGGCCAAAATACCAACTAAAGTGTGTGTCGACCTGGTCAAGAACTACAGGAACCATTTGACCTCTGTCATTGCCAACCAAGGCTACATTACAAAGTATTAAAAGTAACTTTTGCTGGCTGCCTAATACTTATTGGCCTCCCATTTTCATAAATAAATTGTTTAAAAATCATAAAATGTGATTTCCTGGATTTTTTTTACATTCTGTTTCTCAAGCTTGATGTGCACCTATGATGAAAATTACAAACATCTCTTATCTTTTTAAATGGGTAAACTTACACATTTTTACATTGCCCAATACTTATTGGCCCCACTGCATGTGTGTGTGTGTGTGTATATATATATATATATAAAATTTTATCAATAAATATCACAGTACAAAATTATAAAGTTTTTACTTAATTACTACATTTTACTACATTAACACTGTATTAATGAGTAAGACTGTCTATAGAATGTGTTTGAGAAGCATATTTTAGGGCATGTAATAGATACATAGGGCAGTGGTGGTCGAGTGGTTAGGGTGCAGAACTCGCGGATTATCTTAAGTCACGGGAGGGGCCGGAACCGTGAAGAATTTTTTTAGGCATTTTATTTGGAAAACCTGACAGTTTCCACATAGAATGACCCTTAAAAGAGTTTAAATGTAACTTATGAATGAAATTCTTTAACCATCATCATCATCATCATCATCTTCTTCCAATTAATCTGGGTCAAATTGCAGAGGCCAAAGCCTAAGCAGTGAGGTTTAGATGTCCCTCTCCTCAGCTACTTCCTCCAGGTCTTCTAGGGGGCACTGTGTCTTTATCAGACCGGCCCAGAAACATAATCCCTCCAGCGCATTCTTAGTCAACCCCGGGGTCTCTTCCCAGTTAGACATGCCTGAAACACCACACCAGGGAGGCGTTCAGGTGGCATGCTAACCAGATGCCCGATCGAGCTCAACTGGAACCTTTTAATGCGGAAGAGTAGCGATTCTACTCCGAGCTCCTTCCGGGTGGCTGAGCTTCTCACCCTATCTCTGAGGAACAGCGCCAACCACCCTGCAAAGGAAGCTCATTTCAGCTGCTTGTATACACGATCTTGTTCTTTTGGTCACTACCCAAGCTCATGACCATAAGTGAGGGCTGGAACGCAGATCAACTGGTGAATTGAGAGCTTTGCCTTGCAGCTCAGCTCTCTCTTCACCAGGATGAACCGGTATTAGCTTCACTTTACAAAAGAGGCTGCATCGATCTGAATGTAGATCTTCATGTCCATTGTTCCCTCACTTATGAAAAACCCCTTGAGATTCTTGAACTCCTTCACTTGGGGCAGGACCGCATTCTAAACCCAGAATGTGCATTCCATCCTTTTTGAGCTGAGAACCATAGCTTCAGAATTGGAGGTGCTGATTCTCATCCCGGACGCATCGCACTTGGCTGTAAATCGCTCCAATGAGAGCTGGAGGTCCTGGATTGATGGAGACAAAAAGACAACATCATCCACAAAAAGCAGAGACGAAGTCTGATGAACACCAAACCAGAACCCATCAACACCTTTGCTTCACGTAGAAATTCTGTCCATAAAAATTCTGAACAGAATCAGTGACAAAGGACAGCTTTGGTGGACTTCCATCCTCACTGGAAACCAATTCAACCTGTTGTTACCAATGCGGACCAAGCTTTAGCTCTGGTGATACAGAGATCTAATGGCTAGAAGAAATGGGTCCAGAACAATGTACTCCCAGAGCACACCCCACAAGCTACCCCAATGGGACCAAGTCCAAAGCCTTTTCTAAATCCACAAAACACATGTGAACAGATTGGGCAAACTCCCATTGACCCCTCCAGGATCCTGTAGAGACTATAGAGTTGGTCGATTATACACAAAACCACAATGTTCCTCCTGAATCTGAGGTTCATCTATCAGCTGGATCTTCCTCTCCAGCGCCCCTGCATAGACTTTCCAGGGTAAGCTGAGGAGTATGATTTCACGATAATTGGAACACACCCTTTGGTCCTCCTTTGTAAAAAGTGGGACTACCACCCCAGTTTCCCAAATCCAGAGGTACAGCCCCCAATGACCACATGATGTTGCAGAGGCATGTCAACCAAGACAGTCCTACAACATCCAGAGCCCTGACATATTTAGGGAAGACCTCATCCCCTCCGGAGCCCAACCACCAAGAAGCTTTTTGATGACCTCTTCAACCCCCAGTGATGGGTAAACCCCCACCGATACCCCTGGGGTTTTCCTTCTCCATGGAAGGTATATTTGTAAGATTGAGGAGGTCCTCGAAGTATTCCTTCCGCCTCTCGACAATATCCCCAGTCGAGGTGAGCAGCTTCCCACTTCCACTGTAAACAATATTTGTGGAGAACTGCTTCCCCCTCCTGAGGTGTCTAATGGTGGTCCGGAACCTTTTGAAGGCCAACCGATAGACGCTTTCCAGGCCCTCACTGAACTCCTCCCATGACTTTTGCATCAGCAACAGCTCAGGCTGCAACATGTTTTGCATGCCAGTACCTGTTTGCTGCCTCAGGAGTCCCATAGGCCAATAAGGCCCCATAGGCCTCCTTTTTTCAGCTGTATGGCCCCCTTCACCGCAGGTGTCCACCACCAGGTTTGGTGGTTACAGCTACAACAGTCACCGATGACTTCTGTCCCCAGCTATGGGCTGCTGCCCCTATAATTGAGTTATGAAACATGGCCTTCGGAGTCCATGTTCCTCCTTTGGAACGTAGTTGTAGCTCTGCTGGAGGTAGGTGACTGACACCACTTTATATCAGAAAAAACTTGATCTTAATATATTCCAATAGAGCTATCTCATGGTATCTCCGTGCTATTTCTTCAGTGTTACTGTGCCATTAAGCGGTTTAGAAAATGAATGAATGGATGAAATTATGTTTTCAGAGACAGTAATGCATTAGTTCATAAGTCCATGGCATCAGAGTCTATACTAGTTTATATAACTTACCTGTTTTGGAAGCAATTCATTTGTACTATATTATAAACAATAACACACACACACACACACACACACACACACACACACACACACACACACACACGCACACACACACACACACACACAAAGAAGAATAAACTAACTAACTAACTAACTAACTAACTAACTAACTACCTGACAAACAAAAACAAAAAAACCCACAACACCTGTATTTTTTACGGTTTTGGCTGATGGTTTTCTGAGCCTGTGCCTTAGTGAATCAAATCAGAATGTATTCATTGATAATGAGCTTAAAGCTTGTCTCTAAGGCACTGGTAAGGACTTCTACCAAATTCAGCAAATGTAACAAAATACACTGCCCTCCATAATGACTCTCCTGGTTAAGATGTGTTACAAGCCTGATTCATTTATTTGTTCATTTTCTGAACTGGGTTATCAAAGGCCGGCTGTGTCTCTCCCTGTCTGTGGTGGAGGTTTGTGTAAAAGAACCATTGCTGACTTTCATAAAGAGGAGCTGCATAGCTGTCAGCGTGTTACTGCCCTGCAGTGGCCTGGTGTGCTGTCCAGGGTGTATTCTGCCCTCGCCCAGAGGTGGCCGAGATGGCACCAGCCTTCCCGGGACCCTAATTATGATTAAGTGGTTCAGAAAATGAATGAATGGATCAATGAATGATAACTGGGGAAGGGAAGACAAAGAGAATGGGATGATCAGAAAAGTCTGTTGTTTATATATACAATCAGACCTGGTACCACCGTCTCCACCAAATTGCTCATTAGGGATGTAAAGGGGTTGTAGGAAATGTTTAAATTCCTTTATTCTTTGTAAGCTCACAGTTTGACTGGTTTACTGTGTAATGTGACAATGTCCATTATAGAAAGCGAAGTACAAATAAAACTGAATTAAACTGAATTGAATTGAATATGGTCTTAAACACACAGAACATACAGAAGAGTAGTCGGAGTGAGATATTTAATAAACAATTCCTTGAAAATAGAGGTAGACATCTTCTTCTTCTTCTTTTCCTTTCGGCTTTTCCCTTCAGGGGTCGCCACAGCGAATCATCTGCCTCCATCTCACCCTATCCTTTGCATCTTCTTCTCTTACACCAACGACCTTCATGTCCTCCTTCACCACATCCATGAGGTAGACATGGTGGGGAGAAATAATAAGTGTGCTGTTCCAGCATGCACAAAAGAGAACTAGTCTACATATTCTAGTTTCTAGTCACATTCAAGTAAATATGCAACTACTGGCATAATTGTATTTATCCCTCCATTCATCAACTTTTGAACCACTAAATCCTAATTCAGGTTGTAGTGAGGCTGGCACACATCTCAGCCAACTCTGGGAAAGGGCAGGTTAAACCCTGGAGAGCTTGCCAGTCCATCGCAGGAACAACACTCACACCTAGGGGAGATTTGGAACAGCCAATTAACTTCATGTTTTTGGACTGTGGGAGGAAACCTACACAAGCACAGTCAGAACATACAAACTCCACACAGACACACACAAACTGGGAATTGAACTCAGGTCCTTTTTGCTGTGAGGTGGATGTGCTAACCACTGCACTACCTTGGCATGCTTGCCACCACTGTAACAGTATTTCACACTATAACAGTATTTCACATTACTTTTAGTGGCTTTATGCAATTCCTAGTGGCAAAATGTAATCAGTTTAGAGTCTCTGATGTCTTGCAACAATCCACTTTCCTACTGCTCATTGCCCAAAGGTTGAAAATCGGACTCATCAAAGAAGCTGACCTCAGTCTCACTATGTCTAGTCCAATTCTTATGATCCTCATCAAACTCAGCCTGTCTCTTCTCTGCTTCTGATTGATATTGGGCTTTTTACTAGATTTGAATGACTATAACTCTGAGGAGTCTGTCTTGAATCGTCCTTGTGATGCCCTTAATCCAAGCTGCCATTTGTCATTACTTGGGTTTGTTACTTGATATCACACTTAGTTTTTACGTCGGATGCCCTTCCTGACAGAACCCTTTAGTAAGGGATAGAAACATTCAAATTTCCTCTAGGTGTGGATGTGATGTGTAATTGTGTCTGTGGACCCTGTGATGGACTGGTTGTTCAAGGTGTACCTGACTTTGCCCAGAGTAGGCTGAGATAGGTACCGGTCTCCCCACAGCTCTAGTAGCATTAAGCTGTTCAGCAAATGAATGCATAAATTTGCAAATTTCATTCATCCATTCATTTTCTTAACCGCTTAATCATAATTAGGGTCGTGGGGAGGCTGGCGCCCATCCCAGTCGACTTCGGGCAAGGGCAGGATACACCCTGGACAGCTCACCATTGCAGGACCAACATCCACAACCATTTATACTCACACTCACCTGGGGTGACTTGAAACAACCTACTTTGCATTTGGACTGTGGGAGGAAACCGGAATACCTAGAGGAAACTCACACAAGCATGGGGAGTACATGCAGTGTTTTACGGGGAGGCTGGCACCCATCTCAGCCGACTCTGGGCGAGGGCATAGTACAACCTGGATAGCTCACCAGGCCATCACAGTTCATACTACTATGACTATTACTGCTGCTGTTGCTGCTTCTACTACTACTACTACTATTTTTATTATTATTATTATTATTATTATTAATAATAATAATAATAATAACAATAATAATAATTACATTACCGGAGTAAAGATCATGAGTATGTGTGATAACTTGGCAGTGTAACATGGCAGAAAGTGGAAAAGTCTGAGACCAAGTGTTAAGAAACAGAAGAAATGAAAAGATTTCAAGTTAATTAATAAAGATGTTGATGTTATTAATATGACGGTAGTCAGTGCAGGGCTCATTAACACTCGCGTACAGGAGGAAATGGTTGGTGACAAGCGACTCTATACGACCAAATGGCAAATGAAAAATTCAGACCCATCTGGTTTGTAGAGGACACGGTGGGGTAGTACCTTACTTTGTTTCCCCAAAGAATGAGTCTGAGGGGAAAAAGCCCTCTTTTACTTTTATTGCAAACTCTTCCTAAAGATGAAAGTAATTTAATAAACTCAGGGCTGAGCTAAGGGATTGGAAACATGCAAGTGTTTTGCTGACATCTGATGACAGCAGTCCAGAACATAACATCTGCATGAAAACATAAATATAACTGCTAAAAATGATTAACAAAACAGAAACAATCGATAAGTAAGAGATGAGACTCCTGGAGACTGAGGGCATGAGATGGAGGGAGATGTTGACATGCTGATCTTCTAGCACAATTTGAGTTCATTATTAAAATCCTCCTTAACTGGGACCTCAAGCCACACCACCTATCGTAGCCACTCAGTGATCTGCTGAACAGTAAGATCATTTTTGTGCCTGTAAGTGACGTCGAGCTCGCAAACCTTTTCCTCGCTGATTTCTGAATGGACTCCAGAAGTGAGCCGCACTTAATCGACACCTTAGAATTAACCAAAGCGCTCTCTTTGTGCCTTGTGGGTCTCATATGTTAAACCTGGCTCAGGCTGATGCTGCTTCAGTTTCTGTTGATGCCACAGGTTACTTTGTCATCTTATAGAAATTCTGCATCTTGTTCTTAGCCTCCACACAGTGATGAGCCAACCTGAAATAAAACAAAACAAAACATGTGAACATCACTTTGACTATGCTGTCTGAGAATGACTATCAGGCAGCTGCATTTGAATGAGGCTATAGCTGAGGTAAAGAATCAAGCCAAACACCTTGTAATAAGGACTGGGGTAAACTTCTATTCAGAGGAGGTGAGATCCTATAGCGTTAGTATGTGCCTGATGGTGTAGTATGACATATTGTGCCAGAGCTAACATATGAATAAGCTAATGCAGCTGCACAATATGCATGAGAAGTTTGTCATCAGTCTTCTCAAAAAGATAGAGAGAAACTGCAAGCAACTACAGGGCAGCAGGTTTAATGACTTATGATGAGCCTTAACACTCTGTTTGCTGCCTGCATTACTGTTTGCGCTTCTCTGCTTGCCCCAGCAGGTCTTGGGTGAGAACAGGAATGAGCAAGTGAAATGGGTGGGTTGTCTGGCTATGGGTTGGCACCTATGAAGTGTATAAAGATTTCCCACAATGACTTGCTCTCTCTCTCTCTCTCTCACATGCTCCTCATGCTCCTCATGCTCCTCCTCCAGCTCCTCCTCCAGCTCCTGTTTGGTCTGTTAAACTGCACAGAATACTTTACGTCACATTCTCACTCATTCAAGCATTTCAGACATGACTGGCTTTTGCTGTCCTTTTCCTTTTGGCTTTTCCCTTTCTAAGGGGTCACCACAGTGAATCAGAGCATGTTTTGATTTGTCAGGTTTTTATGTCGGATGCCCTTCCTGACACAACCCTTTATCAAGGGCTGTGCAGCTGCTCTTTACAAAAGTCAGCAATGGTTCTTTTACATGAACCTCTCACCAAAGACAGTGAGAGACATGACCAGCGTTTCAGTTAGTGCACTGGGGGGACAGTGACAACCTTGTGACGAGTGGGACTTGAAACTCCAAACTTAGGATCAGCGATCCAGCATCCTTTACCACCTTTATTTGAAACTCTTATCCCTGTTCACATTCAAGCAATGGGGGCATTAGTTTGACCTTTTGTTTATTTATTTATTTATTTTGTTTGTGAGAAAAAATTAACCTGTTCAAGAAAATCTTCTTCTTTTCCTTTCGGCTGTTCCGTTCAGGGGTCGCCACAGCAAATGATCTGCCTCCATCTCTCCCTATCCTCTGCATCTTCTACTCTTACTCCAACGACCTTAATGTCCGCCTTCACCGCATCCATAAATCTTCTCTTTGGTCTTCCTCTGGGCCTTTTGCCTGGTAGTTCCAACCTCAGCATCCTACGGCCAATATACTCACTATCCCTCCTCTGTACATGTCCAAACCATCTCAATCGAGCCTCTCTGACTTTGTCTCCAAAACATTGAACATGTGCTGTCCCTCTGATGTACTCATTTCTGATCCTATCCATCCTCGTTACTCCCAAAGAGAACCTCAACATTTTTATCTCTGCTACCTCCAACTCTGACTCCTGTCTTTTCCCCAGGGCCACTGTCTCTAAACCATACAACATTGCTGGCCTCATCACTGTCTTGTACACTTTTCCCTTCATTCTTACCGATACTCTCCTATCACACATCACACCGGACACTTTTCTCCATCCATTCCAACCTGCCTGCACACGCTTCTTCACCTCTTTTCCACACTCTCCATTGCTCTGGATTGTTGAGCCTAAGTACTTAAAATCCTCCACCTTCTTTATCTCTGCCCCCTGTAACCTCAAAGTTCCTCTTGGGTCCTTGTCATTCAAACACATGTATTCTGTCTTACTAAGACTAACCTTCAATCCCCCCTTTCCAGGGCATACCTCCACCTCTCTAGATTTTCCTCCACTTGGTCTCTGCTCTCACTACAGATCACGATGTCATCTGCAAACATCATAGTCCATGGAGATTCTTGTCTAACCTTGTCTGTTAGCCTGTCCATCACCATAGCAAACAAGAAGGGGCTGAGAGCTGACCCTTGATGCAGTTCCACCTCCACCTTGAACTCTTCTGTCACACCGACAGCACACCTCACCACTGTCTTACATCTCTCATACATGTCCTGCACCACTCTAACATACTTCTCTGTCACTCCAGACTTCCTCATACAATACCACAGTTCTTCTCTCGGCACCCTGTCATATGCTTTCTCCAGATCCACAAAGGCACAATGCAGCTCCTTCTGACCTTCTCTGTACTTCTCTATTAACATCCTCAAAGCAAACACTGCATCTGTGGTGCTCTTTCTTGGCATGGAACCAAACTGTTGTTCACAAATGCTGACCTCTGCCCTTAGTCTTGCTTCCACTATTCTTTCCCATAGCTTCATTGTATGGCTCATCAACTTTACCCCTCTGTAGTTGCCACAACTCTGTACATCTCCCTTGTTCTTAAAAATGGGCCCAAGCACACTTCTCCTCCATTCCTCTGGCATCTGCTCACTTTCTAAGACCTTGTTGAATATTCTTTTCAGAAAATCTACTGCTACCTCCCCTAGATACTTCCATACCTCAACTGGTATGTCATCACTCTTCATCCTCTTCAATGCCCTCCTCACTTCTCCCTTACTAATCTTTGCTACTTCCTGCTCCTCAACGGTCACCCCTTCTACTCTTTTTTCTCTCTCATTTTCCTCATTCATCAGCTCTTCAAAGTACTCTTTCCATCTTCCCAGCACACTTCTGTCGTCAGTCAATACATTTCCCTCTCTGTCCTTTATCACTCTAACTTGCTGCACGTCGTTCCCATCTCTATTTCTCTGCTGTGCTAACCTGTATAGATCATTTTCTCCCTCCTTACTGTTCAACCTATCATACAAGTCATCATACGCCCTCTGTTTGGCCTTTGACACTGCTACCTTCGCCTTACGCTGTGTCTCCTGTTTACTCTCTTCGGTCCTCTCAATGTCCCACTTCTTCTTGGCTAACCTCTTCTTTTGTACACACTCCTGCACTTCCTCATTCCACCACCAAGTTTCCTTATCTACTTTCCTTCCAGAGGACACACCAAGTACTCTCCTACCGGTCTCCCTGATCACATTGGCTGTGGTTGTCCAGTCCTCTGGAAGCACTTCCTGACTACCCAAAGCCTGTTTCAACTCCTCCTTGAAGACAACACGACACTCTTCCTTTTTCAGCTTCCACAACTTTGTCTTCTGCTCTGCCTTTGCCTTTTTCACCTTTCTCACCATCAGTGTCATCCTGCACACTGTTTGCTGTTTGGCAACACTCTTACCCACTACTACTTTGCAGTCACTGACTTCCTTCAAATTACATCACCTACACAAGATGTAGTCTACCTGTGTGCTCTTACCTCCGCTTTCATAAGTCACCCTATGCTTCTGTTTCTTCTTGAAGAAAGTATTCACCACAGCCATTTCCATCCTTTTTGCAAAATCGATCAACATCTGTCCTTCTGTGTTCTTGTCCTGGATAACAAACCTGCCCATCACTTCCTCGTCCCCTCTGTTGCTTGCACCAACATGTCCATTGAAGTCTGCTCCAATGACCACTCTTTCACCTCTGGGGGTACTCTGCATCACTTCGTCTAACTCACTCCAGAATCTCTCCTTCTCTTCTAGCTTACATCCTGCCTGTGGGGCATAAGCACTAACAACATTGACCATCACGCCTTCAATTTCTAACTTGAGACTCATCACTCTGTCTGACACTCTTTTCACTTCTAGAACATTCCTGACAAACCCCTCCTTCACGATGACTCCTACTCCATTTCTCTTCCCATCAACACCATTATAAAACAGTTTAAAACCTGCTCCTAAGCTTCTAGCCTTGCTACCTTTCCACCTTGTCTCCTGAACACACAGTATGTCCACCTTTCTCCTCTGCATCATGTCAGCCAGCTCCCTATGTTTTCCTTGCATAGTTCCAACATTCAAAGTCCCTACTTTCAGTCCTAGGCTCACGAATTTCCTCTTCTCTCTCTGCCTACAGACACGCCTCCCGCCTCTCCTTCTTTGACGTCTTCGACCAACAGTAGTCCAATTTCCATCAGCACCCTGTTGGTTGACAGCACTGATGGCGGTCGTTGGTAACCCGGGCCTCGACCGATCCGGTATGAATTCTGTATTGATCATTTGCATTTTTAAATGTGGCAGAAGTTTTACGCCGTATGCCCTTCCTGTCGCAACCCTCTGCATTTATCCGGGCTTGGGACCGGCATAAGGGGGAGAGACACTGGTTAGTGCCCCCCCCCCCCTCATGGCTGCATTCTGTTCAAGAATCTAAAAAGAAAATAAAATTCAAGAAAATAATAATAAATAATATAATCTATAAATAATAATAAATAATAAAGTTCAAGAAAATAAAAAGGTTTTATAATTTGCAGGGAGAGCAGCATGAATTCTGTTTTGATGATCAGGTTCTGGCATCCTTGAGCACTAAATTTCACAAAAAGTTCTCCATACACAGTGACTCTGAAAGCAACAGTTCATTTTCTGTAATTGCTTCATTCTAATTAGGGTCGCAAGGAGACTAGCACCAATCTCAGCCGACTCCAGGCAATAGCAAGCAGAGTACACCCTGGTCAGCTCACCAGGCCATCGCAGGGAGGAAACACGCTGATGGCTTTGCAACCTATTCTTTACGAAAGTCAGCAATGGTTCTTTTACGTGAACCTCACACCATAGAAAATGAGAGACATGGCCATCCTTTGATAACCCAGTTAGCTCCACTGGGGGGGACAGTGACAACCTTGTGGACTGTAGGACTCAACCCCCAACCTTTGGATCAGCGATCCACCACCCTATACCAGGCCACCACTGTCCACTGAAAGCAACAGGTTTAATCTTTATGTCAAATTTCCTCTCCTACCAGGAACAATTAGGTCACATTAACTTGTTCAAACCATATTTAATTAGCTCCCCTGTGGGAGGCTCAGACCCTTCACCTTCCTCTGTTCCTCTGTTGGATCAGTTCATTAATTTTCTGAACCACTTAAACCTAATTAGGGTCGCGGGGAGGTTGGCACCCATCTCAGCCGACTCTGAGAAGCTCTTTATATACTCAGTCATGTTGCCTCATTAATGGTAATTGGTCTTCCAGCTGTTCTTTATGAGTGCAATTTACTTTAAATTAAAATTATACATTTTTTCAGTTTAAACTTTAAACACTGTCATCTATGTTCTATTTGGAATAAAATATTGAAATTTGGCACTTCCACATCATTGAATTCAGTTTTTATTCACAATTTGTATAGTCTAGGGTAGTGGTGGCCTAGTGGTATAGGCCGCTGGATCGCTGATCCTAAGGTTGGGGGTTCAAGTCCCACTCTCCACAAGGTTGTCACTGTCCCTTCGTGCAGCTAACTAGGTTATCAAAGGCTGGCCATGTCTCTCACTGTCTATGGTGTGAGACATGTTAAAGAACCATTGCTGACTTTCAACAAGAGTAGCTGCATAGCCGTCAGCGTGTTTACGCTCTGCAATGGCCTGGTGAGCTATCCAGGGTGTACTCTGCCCTCACCCGGAGTTGGCTGAGATGGGCGCCAGCCTCCCTGCTACCCTAAGTAGGATTAAGCGGTTACCAAAAATGGACTGAATTGTTATAGTGTTCCAACTTTTTTTTTGGAATCCGATTTGTATGTGATATAACTAACTTTTCTTGTGAATTTTTTGTTCAAATGATCTGGAGACACAGCATATCTTCATTTACTTTTGAGGACATCCAGTAACTTTTTTCCTTACTGCACTCAGGAAAGGAAAACGATTTGGCACAACCTCTGGTTGTATCCCATGGTCCAAAGACATGTACATTAGACTAATTGAATATTCTTGATTTCCAATAGATCTGAATGGATGTGTGTGTATTGACTCTGTGATGGTCTGGCAAGCAGCTGAGGATAACTGAGCAGCTGAGCAGCTGAATCCCACCTTTGCCCAGAATTGGCTGACTTTGGCAGCAAACTTCCTGAGACCTTAGTAGGATTAATTGGTTCCGCAAATGGATGGCTTGATCGAGTAAAAATCTGCTTCTTTATGCTAGTTCTTAGTTCAAGTACTTGGTGGACGCTATAGCATGGACTGAGTTATAGTACTTTTATTCTGGGGGGGAGTCGAACTCCTGGTCGCTTCACGCTATGGAAACCAGGGATAAGTACTGGCCTGATGAGCCACGAGGCTAAGCCACTAGGCTCGGGTGTAAAAACCCAACAGACTTACCTCCTCCTCTATTCTGGAGGGGTGGGGGGGGGGGTTTACCTCTGTGTTTCTTTTCCCCTTTCTTGTGTCCTTCATTTTTTGGTGACCTGTGACACCGTGCTGCCCTGACATGATACCATTCATTCATTCCTTTGCTGAACCACTATCCTTCTATGGTTCTGGAGAGGCTGGTGCTTATCTTAGCCTACAGTGTGCAAAGGCGGGGTACCAGTGCATTATAATTTACTAGCTGAAATGTCTAGTTTGGAGGGTTGAGCAGAAATGTTGTATGTTAGTGTGTTTTGGGTTGGCAATGAGGTGAGTGGACACAAACCCAGCCTTTATGTTACTAATTGAATGTTATGTCATACTTAGTAACTAAATAAACATGCCTGACCTGCCCTCAAAAACTGTTATTCTGCTTGAACTACTGACATTCATACAGGAATCTTGGATACGTACCAAATTTGTGGACTGATCACAAAAATTCTCTTATTGTTCTAGTGAAGCTTCGAGAGCTTACCTGAGGTTCACTATGTCACAGCAAAAAGCGTAGTGTTTCCACCATCATCATAATCAATCATATTTCACAGGTTCATTCACTGCTCGATTGAACGTTTGTTTCTGTTTTAGTGCAGAAGTGTAATTGTTCGGTTGGCTTTATTAATGATACTGTTTGAGTGTTCATGTGATAAATGACTTCACAAAAAATGTAATTTTATTTATTCTTTTAACTTTATTGGCATTTATAATCATTATAATTGTATATAAGAAGGACAGCCCATGTAAGATGTTTTGGAGACAAAGTCAGAGAGGCTAGATTGAGATGGTTTGGACATGTACAGAGGAGGGATAGTGAGTATATTGGCAGTCGGATGCTGAGGTTGGAACTACCAGGCAAAAGGCAGAGAGGAAGACCAAAGAAGAGATTTATGGATGTGGTGAAGGAAGACATGAAGGTCGTTGAAGTAAAAAAAGAAGTTGCAGAAGACAGGGTGAGATGGAGGCGGATGATTTGCTGTGGCGACCCCTGAAGGGAGCAGCCGAAACGAAAAGAAGAAGAAGAAGATAATTGTATGTAGATTTGGTGTATTACGTTTGCACTGCATTGTCAGTATAAATATTATGTGTAGTATCATAAAAGGCGATAAAAAAATAACTTCTGGATCACAGAAATGTTATCATGTTTGAAGTATGCAGTGAATTTGATTTTCTCACAACAAGATGTTCACAAGAGAACAGCATCGAAATGGCAGCTTTCTAGGGAAGCTCTACAACTACTAAAGCAAGGGGTCCCCAACCTTTTTGAAACTGAGAGCTACTTCTTGGGTGCCAATGAATGTGAAGGGCTACCAGCTCAATATACATTTCTGAAATAACAAATTTGCTCAATTTACCTTTAATTATGTGTTAGTATTAATAATTAATGATATTCAGGCATGTGAAGATATTGATTTGATTTTAAAAAAATAGCAAAAAATTAGCTGCAGCTCAATGGAGAGTGGCACGATGCACTGATGAACATTATAGACATTCCCCAGTGGCAGGGGGTCTTGAAATACCGTGTAAACTCACTTTTACAGGCAGTGAACCCCTCATTTTTATCATTACAGAGACTGGGCCAATAAAATTGGAAAGTTTGCTCTACCATTTTCCTTCCAGTACACATGGGCGGTTATTAGACCTTCGATCAAGACCATTGGGGAAGGGGCGCTTATTGGAGCAGGACACTTGTTACGTTAAAAACGGTATACAGGGATCCCTGACTGATGTATACTTGCATTATATGTATGTATAATATCAATAAATACATATTCAATGTACTATAAATACTTATAATAACAATTAAACATTCAAATAATGCATAAGATGTAAATAAAATATAAATACACACATACAGACACGCACACACACACATTCAGATGCACACCTCATGTAAAAACATAAGTACAGTCAGCCCCCTTCTTACGAAATGAATCCATTCCAGTGCCTTTTTCGGACCTGAAGTTTTTGTAAGTAGAGGCGCATTTTACATGTAAAAACACGCAATTCGTTCCAAGGCTCCCAAGACTACCCCATAAACCCTTTAAAAATTATAAAAGTACACCAATTTTGTATGAAATATGTAAGAAATATGTGTCAAAGGTAAAAGAAAATTATTTATTAAACCATTTAAACATTTTATTAACATATTAAACCATTTTATTAACATATTTATTCATTAAACCATTATTAAACATTTATTATTAATTTTTACATTCATTATTAAATATTTGTGGTGCACTCCCGTAGCGCGCTTCACCGAATGTAGGTGCCACCCACACTCGGCGGAGTGCGCCACATTTGTATTATGCACCAAAACTTGAGTGTAGAAGGTAGCGCTTTAAGACGACGACTTCTTCTTTTCCTTTCGGCTTTTCCCTTCAGGGGTCGCCACAGCGAATCATCTGTCTCCATCTCACCCTATCCTTTGCATCTTCTTCTCTTACTTCACCCTTACTAATCTTTGCTACTTCCTGGTCCTCAACAGTCACCTCTTCTACTCTTTTTATCTCTCTCATTTTCCTCATTCATCAGCTCTTCAAAGCACTCTTTCCATCTTCCCAGCACACTTCTGTCATCAGTCAATACATTTCCCTCTCTGTCCTTTATCAATCTAACTTGCTGCACGTCCTTCCCATCTCTATTTCTCTGCTGTGCCAACCTGTATAAATCCTTTTCTCCCTCTTTACTTTCCAACCGAGCATACAAGTCATCATAAGCGCTCTGTTTGGCCTTCATATTCACTGTTTGAAATGCGGAGAAACATGAAAATCATAAATTAAAGCGGGAGCTGGTTGAGCACAGAGCTTTTTAGCCCGGTGATTGCTGAGTGGAATCAGGTGTGTGGTTTGCACTCCACCCGCATTTGACAGTCACGCACCTCTCCAGCGCCTGCATGCATAGAGAGCGAGAGCCGCCAAAACCAGTGTCTCTCACAACACAGACCATAACACACTAAAATAAAAACCACAGTACAGTTAAAGCATAATAACAATAAAGATAAGAATTTTTACTTTTGTGGTGGTGAGCAGTTGGCATATGTAAATGTTGGAGAGGGAGAGAGGAGGAGGAGCCCCTTCCATAACAGAGAGGGAGAGAGAAGGGGGATCCCCTTCTATATCAGCTTCAGGTAAATCAGCCAAAGGTGTATTTTCTCTTACTACTTGCTTTGGCATGAATGACTCTTCTTCAGGATGTTTCTTTCTTTTCTTGAAGAACATTTCTAACGTGGCTTGTTTCTGCCTTCTTTTCAAAACCTTATGGAAGTGGATCATGACCTCATCATTAAAAGTGTTCAAAGGAAGACTGGGGAGAAGGAAATGCCAAAATGCCTGAAGTCCAGTGTCAAGTACCCACAGTCAGTGATGGTCTCGGGTGCCATGTCAGCTGCTGGTGTTGGTCCACTGTGTTTTATCAAGGTCAAGGTCAATGCAGCTCGCTATCAGGAGATTTTGGAGCACTTCATGCTTCCATCTGCTGAAAAGCTTTATGGCGATTTCGATTTCATTTTTCAGCACGACCTGGCACCTGCTCACAGTGCCAAAACCACTTCTAAATGGTTTGCTGACCATGGTATTACTGTGCTCAATTGGCCTGCCAACTCTCCTGACCTGAACCCCATAGAGAATCTGTGGGATATTGTGAAGAGAAAGTTGAGAGACACCAGACCCAACACTGTGGATGAGCTTAAGGCCTCTATTGAAGCATCCTGGGCCTCCAGAACACCTCAGCAGTGCCACAGGCTGATTGCCTCCATGCCACACCGCACTGAAGCAGTCATTTCCGCAAAAGGATTCCCGACCAAGTATTGAGTGCATAACTGAACTGAATTATTTGAAGGTTGACTTTTTTGTATCAAGGGACTTTTTTTTTTTTATATTGGTCGGATGAAATATGCTAATTTTTGAGATAGGAATTTTGGGTTTTCATGAGCTGTATGCCAAAATCATCAGTATTAAAACAATAAAAGACCTGAAATATTTCAGTTGGTGTGCAATCAAACTAAAATATATGAAAGTTTAATTTTTATCAGTACATTACAGAAAATAATGAACTTTATAAAAATATGCCAATTTTTTGAGGACTAGTGTGTCTATATATATGTATATATATATATGAGAGAGAGAGCGTATTAAATTTAGAATGCCACTGGCTGAAGGTTATGAATGACTGGTGACCCTTTTTGTCAGGGCAGTGCATTAAGCGTAATTTGACTCCAAATTGTGCACATTAATAGTTTATTGTTAAATAATTATTTATAAAATACTGAGAAAATATAACTTCACCTTCAACTTCAGTAACATTAAGGCTGAGCGTTTCCATCCACTTTTAGTTACATCTTCCTCTCTTTCAGAGCCGTGGTAGATATCCCAAACAACCCTGGGCACAGGCAGGCCTACAGCCTGCGAGAGGGTTCACAGTGCACCATCCATCTGTTCATTGGGCTGCTACTTTGATTAAGTTATTAAGCAAACTGAAACCCTCTGAACAATTTAATTTCACAGACAGTAAACAGAGTTGAAGTGCTTGAGGACACCACCACACTA
This sequence comes from Plotosus lineatus, assembly GCA_024760905.1. Taxonomy (NCBI): domain Eukaryota; kingdom Metazoa; phylum Chordata; class Actinopteri; order Siluriformes; family Plotosidae; genus Plotosus; species Plotosus lineatus. Next base: position 32,142,928 of record CM045732.1, on the reverse strand, counting down.
CCCTGGGGAAGGCAACAGATGGGTGGAAATACAAACTATATCTCAATTGAGAACCTGAAAAATAAATACATAAAAATCAAGAAATGTCTACAGAATCTCAAAGAAATTCATTTAGAAATGTTTTAATAAATCTGTTCTTAATACAACCATGATGCAGATGCCATATTACACATATATAAACAAACTGATAATAGCACAGAGACGCCCTCTGAATGAGCACTTAAACCCACCCCGGGTAAAAAAATCATCTGGAAAACTAAAGCAGTCCCTGAGAACCTGTACATACAATAAAACCAAGAGACTGGAAACAGTTTATAATTATTATAGTTGATGCTTTCAATATAAGTTAAAGATATTGTAGGTCTGATCAAGTCCAATTCCTGAAAGATCAATCATCCATTCATAAATGAAGACTTATACACAAACATTTCATTAAAATAATATAGTCCATCTACAGAAAATAAACATATAGAAAATCCAGTTTCAAAACAGGACATTAATTCTTATCAGTGAGTATTAAGATGGCGCGGTGTCTTCCAGGCCCTCCATCATCTTTCAGCCCCAAAGCATACACAGTATACAAATAACTACTTTCTGCACTGATATGATTCTAGCTCCAGTTTCTTCACTCTACTTCACAAATCAGATGTCAGAACCAAGCCACAAAGATAGTTTTAGATCAAATAAAATATTCAGCGTATAATTTAATGGCATAATGAGTTCTCTTAAGATGTCAAGAAGAGGCATTAATATTGAAGTGCATTTTACTCAACATCTGCAGAAATGCAATATTTACAGCATTTTAAAAAGCCAAAAATAAAACAGAAACCTGGAGTAGGTAATCTTCACTCAGTTTAAAACAAACAAAAAAACCACACATGCATGCTTGACCAAAGAAAAAAAACAAAACAAAAAAACCCCAGCAGAAATCAAGAGTGAACAAAGGGCTTGACCTTGACGTTGGGAGGAAAAAAAAAAAAAAAAAAAAAAAAAAGTGAAGAACAAACATTAACTGACAAAGTTTAGCTGTCAATCATCTCAGAAAGTTCTAACAAGAGGTCATCCTCGCCTTTGCCTGGGTCCAGCTCAATCTCACTCTCTAGCCGATCATCAGTAAATTCGTCCAGGAGATCCTCAAAGTCATCCATACTTGAGGAGTTTCCTGGAGGAGCCGTCCCACGCGCAGAAGCAACACTTGCCCGACGTGGTCGGTGTTGGGTCGGAGATTTGATGATTGAGCTTCAAAACAATTATCCAAATAAATACATAAACACGCAATCAGAACACCACCCACCCACACACACACACACACCCACACACACACACACACACACCTTTAAAAAGAGTAGAGTAGCAACAAATCTCAATCAAGCAATTAATGCACATTGGATCACGGTTATAAACTTGGCTTATGGGGAAAAAAATTATATACAGTCAAACCTCGGCTGACGAACGCTTAAGCTCACGAACTTTTCGCCTCAAGAACTTTAAATTCGCGAAAATATAGTCTCGGCTGAAGAACTACTTTTCGGCGGACGAACCAAACCACGCGGTCGAACAGCGCCACGGTGGCGGCCACGAGAAGCTGACGCACGCTCATGGCGTCACAGTTCGTCACCCCCTTTCTTTGAATGCGGAAGTGGTTTGTGTTTGCTAGACATTTTGGACCATATTGAGTGTACTTTTGCTATTATGGGACCGAAAAAGCCCCCACCACAGGCGGAGATCATTGAAAAACACGAACGAGGTGTGCGTTTGTGTGACTCAGCGTCCCAGTACCAGTACACTAAGTCTACCACCATCCTTAAGAACAAGGAAGCTATTAAGGGTGCGTGTGTGGCTATGCGTGTTTCCAAACAGTAGGCGTTTCCAAACACTCCTTCTAAACGGTAAGTCCCTCCCTCCCTCCTCCTCCCACTCAATTCCATCAAGCCGTCAACTACCATCACAAAGGTAAATAAAACGACTTTATTATACAGTACATTTTATTTCTTTAATTACAATACAATAGACATTTATTATACATAAAATAAGGTATATTTTTGTGTAGTTTTAAGGCTTATTTAGTAGAAAATTATGTTTTATGGGGACCTGGGAACGGATTATTCTCATTTTAATGGTTTCTTATGGGAAATAAATGTTCGGAAGACGAACTTTTCGCCTCACACACACTTTCTGGGAACCAATTATGTTCGTGAGCAGAGGTATCACTGTATCATAGTTGTGTCCGACTAAAATCAAGCAGTGACATCTCCAACTGATATTTCTGTCAGGCTACGAATGATTCGTGGGATGGTGATGCGTATTGGGTTGTTCCAGCCTCAATATGATAAACAATCCTTTATCACTCTGCACTGGGAGGGCGAAACTGGCTTTAGCTGTTCACATTGCTCTCATGGTAGTGCTGAGCAATATACTGTCCAGTAAACCACCACGAGAATGAGCAGCCGGCAGTAAAATACTATGTATCTATTACATGCCCTACAATATGCTTCTTAAACACATTCTACAGACAGTCTTACTCATTAATACAGTATTAATGTAGTAAAATGTAGTCATGATTAAGAAAAACTTCAATTTTGTACTGTGATATTTAGTAAAAAAAATATATAAACATTATACAGCATATACTGTTGTAAAGCACTCGTTTTAAAGTCTTTCAATTATTATTCCAGTACAGTACCCAAGTTAATTCTGAGAATGTTTGTGCATGAGATTTTATGTTCTGTAGCATCTTTAACAAATGATACCAAAAGGATAAACTTTATTACGCTTCATGTCCTTTTACATTGAACTTGGAGTGACGTCGTCAAGATGGCGCTGCCTAGAGGGCAATGTCGCGGAGTTCTCAGAGTCAAATTATTTTTGTTCATTTTAATTTGTTTGGTCATGTTTTGCACTATGCTCGTCTATGATCTGTCGACCCTATACACAGCTATAAGCAGCTTCAGCTTCGGGCAACTAAGCACGCAACAATTTATATCGTGAGCTGCTATGCTATGCTATCATTAAGCCCAGGCGGAGTTTTCAGATTCTCCGATGCTTGGTCAGCACTTCCGGCTAACCGTTCAGTCCCCGCGAAACAAGATGGACAAGCTTCATGCTCAGATTTCAGCGCAGAGGGATCTACAAGACTGTGTACTCTCCTCAAGCCATGCTTCACAGAAACACAGTCCTGTAGATCCCTCTGTAATGCCACGCCATGCTATCATTAAGCCCAGGCGGAGTTCTCACATTCTCCGGCGCATGGTTAGCACTTCCAGCTAACCGTTCAGTACCTGCGAAACAAGATGGACAAGCTTCATGCTCAGATTGCAGTGCAGAGGGATCTACAGGACTGTGTTTTTGTGAAACATGGCTCGAGGAGAGTACATCTGATAAGTTGAACAAACAAAACAACAAATAAAACAAATTAAAACGAACAATAGCATGCTAGCTCTGCTAATAGTATGCCCGCTCTGCTTCATTATACACGCCCGAAGATACTCCAATCTTATCGCTGTAGTACAGTCGACCGGTCATAGACGAGCATAGTGCAAAACATGAACAAACAAAACAACAAATAAAATGAAGAAACAATTTGACTGAGAACTCTGCGACGTCACCCTCTGGGCAGCGCCATCTTGGAGACGTCACTCCAACTTCAATGTAAAAGGACATGGAGAGTACTGTAATAAAGTTTATCCTTTTGGTATACAGAACATAAAATCTTACGCATAAACATGAACTTGGATACTGTACTGGAATAATAATTGAAAAAGATTTGAATACAACAGTTCAGAGAAAACCGTCGTTTCTCAGGAGAAAGTCTTATTTCTTCAGAAGAGACATCCAGTGTTTTCTATGGCTTAGCGTTTGAGTGGTATCATAAAACACACAAAAAAGAGGCTCATTGACAACTTGTGCACGAATGAGAAAAATGGATGGGACATCAGCTCAACCAATCAGTAGAAAGGAGGGCAGCCATTGGCTGAATTTGAATCACGTGCCGGTCGCTCGGCAGTCAGCGAATACTCAAACCATGGGTGCAAAACCGCGAATAGTCAAGGTTAAAACAATTGAAGAGCTGATGACCATTAAATGCAAGTGTTACCCCGTAAAGTAAATAAAATAATAATTGCATTCATCACTTCTTTTTGTTATTTGATTACTTTAAAATGGAAACATTGCTTTTCAATATAAGAATGTATGCTTAATAATAGTCTCTGTATTGCATTTATTGTGTTTCAGATACAAATATTACAATCTGTGAGAAAAATACATGCCAAGTATCACATTCTCACTGATATGTGGTTAGAAGTAATTTCTCTGATTTGCAATGAGTTTGAAATTCAACTTCCTGTAATTCCAATTCACATTCAATTCCATATCCTCTGGGGGTGGAGCCAACTCAAATTCACTTCCTGAGTCTCCACTCAAGTCTGACACACAAACACACACACACACACACACACACACACACACACACACACACACACACACACATACACACACTGTACCTTTGTGAAAGTGAAAGGGGCTCAAGTGAACAGTGCTCAGCAGGAGAGGCCATATCCTGCACCCTGGCTTCAGCTTCTAACTTGCAGGGTTGGCCACACAACTAAAAGGGAAACAAAGGTTCATGAAGAATATGATCATCAGATGTTTCCCTTGAGCAGTATTACTGTACGTTACTATCACATGTTTTACCTGCACACGCTTGCATGAAGTCTCCTCAGCAGGAGTCAGAAGGGCAGTCAGAGGTTTCACTGCAGCCACAGCAGAACGATACAGGGCTGTAGCTTTCCTTTTCTGGCCCGGTTTCACCTGAGCAGCTGGCTTCATCACTGATGGCTTCACATTCAGTTTGGGTCTCACTGAAAAGCAGATATGAATCAGAACTATAAACTTACTTTACGTAGCTCAATAAACTTTGTTCTATTCTGATCTGAAAACAAATACCGTTAAAAAACCATAAAGTGCTCCTGTAGATGGTACCTTTTAACTCAGCTGCTTGGTTTGGAGACATCCTGCTGACTGACCGTGTGTTCTGTGAATGCTGGCCTGAAGAATCTTCTAATTCTGACACTTGCGCGGGAACTACCATTGAAGAGGATGATGTGCATTTCTTGGGTCTTATGCCACGCGAATTCTCTTTGTTCTGCGTTTCCAGAGGCTGCCTCTGGAGTACAGGAGAGGAGGACTGACGCCTTGCGTCTTGTTGTACAGATGAGATCACTGGGATGGGAACTTCTGGTCTAACGGGATCAGAAGTCTTCTTTTCACAAAGAACTGGGACTGGGTTCTGGGCAGATCGCTCTGGATCCTGTTCCTGCTGCTTGCGAAGTCTTTTCTCTCGCATGATTTCCTCAAAGCTCTTCACTGTTACATCTTGAATGGAGCCGTCACGCTTTCCATTGGATTCAGAGGGCTACATTTACAAAAATAAAAGAGAAAACAGGTTCAAATTGCATGTAAAAAGGTATAACAAGTAATATATATGTGTGTGTGTGTATATGAGACAGTAGAGATGGCTATTCAGTAGAACTGCCAATTCTACTCGTAGAAATTGCAACTGGCATCTCCCATAGGACAAGTTCCAATTCTCCTAGGACAGTTGTGTTCTTAAATGGGTGCTATAAACATTAAAACAGACTTCAAACAAGCAGATTAGTGTTATATAATTAGAAAACTGTAATTGCAACATGCAAGGAAGACTTACGTTTAAAAATGTGAAGTGTATAATTGTTTCATATTGTGTTCATATATGGGCGCTATGAACATTATAAAATCATGTGATGAAAATTGTGATGTGAAAAATATGACGTTGTGTGGAAGCAAATAAAAACACTATTTTAACAAAATACAGTCGGCCCTCTACTTACGAAATTAATCAGTTCCATAGCCTTTTTCGTATCCTGGAGGTTTCGTAAGTAGAGGCGCATTTTACACGTAAAATGCGTGATTCGTTCCAAGGCTCCCAAGACTACCCCATAAACCCTTTAAAAATTATAAAAGTACACCAATTTTGTATGAAATGTGTTAAAAGTAAAAGAAAACTATTTATTAAACCATTTAAACATTTTATTAACATATTAAACCATTTTATTAACATATATTAATTAAACCATTATTAACGCGCGCACACACACAAAACACTGTCCTCTCTCTCTCTCTCACACACACACACACACACACACACACACACACACACACACGGCGCACTCCGCTCTGCCCACACGCAAGAGCATTTTAAGACAGGGAACTCAAAGCGCTTTCCCTGCTTGACAGATCGGAGGTCCAAACTCAACTTTAACTTGATTCCTTGAGGGATCGGCGGTCCAGATGAGCTGTGTTTTGCTCACATTCGGCATAGCGTGCCACATTTATTGAATTAAACAACTTAAAAAACGAAAAATACGCTGCACTGAGCACTCTTGAAAGAGAGTTAAGACTCCTTTCATCTCTGACTGACTGTGTAGGCAGTCTCTATCTCTTACACACGTGCGCGCGCACTCTCTCTCTCTCTCTCACACACACAAAACTGTCTCATCAGTTCAGTTCAGTTCATTTTCCGCAGGGTGGAAACACGCTGACGGCTTTGCAGCCTACTCTTGTCGAAAGTCAGCAATGGTTCTTTTACATGCCTCACACCATAGACAGTGAGAGACATGGCCGGCCTTTGATAACACAGTTAGCTTCACTGGGGGGGACAGTGACAACCTTGTGCAGAGTGGGACTCGAACCTCCAACCTTTGGATCAGCGATCCAGCGCCCTATACCACTAGACCACCACTGCCCCTTTCTCTGAAAAACTGTCTCTATGGTGTGTTTTGCCGAATACAGGTTCCACCCACACGCAACGCGCAGCTGAGGGAACAATTCTAATTCTATTTAAATGTTTAAATGGAAGGGATGTTGTATTTAAAGCGGAATTACAGTGCCTGTTTGAGAGATCAGGGGTCCTGATTCAATATTAACTTGCTTCTTTGCAAGATCGGAGGTCTTGTCCCACGGAGCACTCTGCTCATGCTCCTTCTGCTTCAATGTCTTCCTTTCGGCTTTTCCCCTTTGACTCGGGAGTTGCCACAGTGAATCATCTGATCCGCACATTTGATTGGGGGGGGGGGGGGGGCAGGGACAACCTTGTGAAAAGTGGGACTTGGACCCCCAACTTTGGATCAGCGATTCAGCGCCCTATACCACTAGATCACCACTTCCCCGCTCCTGTTTCAATATCGTTCCGAAATAATCGCCTCCGTCACTGTATTTCCGCTTTAAGGTCTACTTCTGCTTCAATATCATCCCGATTGTAGAGAGGTTTCGGCGATAACGAAATATAACATTGCAATGATCTCAAAACAAACGAACAGTCCTGGTCAACTCTCCTTCATGCGTGTGACAAACAGGAAGTATGGGTACAGGAAATATAGGTACAGTTCAGCTCCCTCCTGGCCAATGGGAGGCCAGCGGGGCAGGATGTTGGGAGACAGCCAATGAGAGAGCAACTCGCGCATAGTTTGAATTTTGAATGGCGTGTTTGAATTTTTGAATGCCGCCTTTGGCGCTTCTCGTAAAAAGAGGACGAAAATTTAAGAAAATGTTTTTCGTGACCTGGAGTTTTCGTACCGAGAGGGTTTCGTAAGTAGAGGGCCGACTGTATCTGGTCTCATCATTTATATTGTCCAATATTATTGAATTCTGTAAATGTGATATGTTAAATAAAATTGTTACTCGAGATGCTTTCCATATTTTTAGTTTCCTTTTCTACAGATTTCAATTGCCATCTCTCCTAGAAGAACTGCCAATTCTCCTAGGTGAGATAGCAGCTGAGATTGTACTTGGTTAGGATTTCAATCTACCCTAAGGGAGATCTCTTCTCAGGGAGATTGTGATTGGCATCTCTACTTGGAGAACTGCCAATTCTACTGAATTGCCATCTCTACTGTGACACACACACACACATACATACATATATATGATCGATCCCATAACAAGGAAATGTGAGCCTTGCCTTTTCACCACAACCCATCTTCTGAAGATCTTGTTCTTTTTGAGATTTGATAATAGCTGCTGTAAATAAAATGAAAGAAAAAAATATTTATCAAACAAATTCTTGAACCATTCCAGGAATGATAACACAAAGAAAAAGAAATGTATTAAATTTACATCGAGTGTTGCCACTGCAAACTCCAACTTTCTTTGTGACTGCCTCACTCGAACTGGGTGAGTCATCGGCTGTGTCCAGAGTCTGGGCTTGCATTCTGGCAGCTTTTTCTTTCAGGATCTCCTCGAGCGTTTTTACTCGGATCTCAGGGCCCTTGTTTTTCTCTGTATCACCACTTGGGTGGTCAGGAGACGCCTTTGTCTCTTGGAGTTTCTTCTTCTCATGCAGGATTTCTGAGAAAGTCTTTACAGTAGGCCCGTTGATGGGCTTATTGGCCTTTTTGGTGGCGACTGGTGTATTTATGGGTACCTCAGGGACCACTCTCTCTCCTTTTAACTGCAGCAGAGATTTGGCAGCCTTTTCTTGACGAATCTCCGCCAGAGTTTTTATCCGAATCTCACCAGAATGTTCTGGTTCATCATTTGGTGATTTTGATGCAGTGCTATCAGGACTTATTCCAAGTCTTTCGTGCAGAGCTGAAACCGAGGATATGAAAAGGTTTTGAAGTGCACAATACACATGTACTGCTGAAGTGTGCAATGGGTACTGCACAGACACTTACCTTTAACTTTCTGGCGAGGAACATCGACTTTATTCTGAGGGCAGTCAACAAATCCACCAAGGCGCTTTGCGAGGGATCCTTTTAACCTTAGACCACCTTCCACCGGGACAGCTTAAAATAAATAAACAAGATGTTTATTAGCTGAAATAACTCATCTACAGTATGATATTCTTTTATTTTATATGGTTATGACATACAGGAGTTAGTGAACTGCATCAAGTGCCAATTTACCTTCACCAAATCTTTTTCCAAGTCGATCAGTAATTTTCCTTTTTCTGGCATGTGCCAAAGTGGGTGACTCTTTTTTGGGGTAGGTGTCATCGGTACAAAAGAAAGATTTTTGAATTAATTAAATTTTGTACAGGATAGTTTTGCTCTACACCCCCCTTTCTTTTTAAAATACATTTTTTACAAAGACTCAATAAATAGAGCAAATTATCTCAGAAATATTTTGCACACTCAAAAATAACACATCAAGGAAGGACGACCAGGAGTGAGATTTACAATGAAATAATTTAAGAAGGTCTTGCATCTACAAAATATAGAAGAGTCGAGCGTAATTACTAACGTACCACTGGCAGAAACAACTGCATTCCTTGTCACGAACTGAATCGTTTCCTTCACTCTACCAACTCCATTGCAGTATTGTTTTGTTGAAGTGAAACTACCAGGGATATTTAACAAGGAATGACCTGAATGATATACACAAAGGTAAAATGTAAAGAGGACGACTATGATACACATGTAAAAGAAAAATACTTTCAAGAAAAGTGACTAAAGGTCTTACCTGGTCCATTCAGCTTGGCTTTCAAATCTTTCCCCTGCCTTACCTCCTTCAATGTTTTTATGCCAAAACTCCGGGACCCATCTGTAGAAGCAGAAATACAAATACTGGTTTAAATGAGCCCAAGACCAAGAGACCATATATACAATGTCAACTGAGCCCTGAGGTAAACCCATTCATTAGATTTTGTAATGCTGAGATTTCCTTTCAATGTTATCACACTGACAGGCCTTGAACATAAAAGCCAAACACAAACACACACACACACACACACACACACACACACACACACACACACACACAGTCATACCTCACCTTATGAAATTAAGCCGTTCCAGAAGTGGTTTCGTAACCTGATTATTTTCATAAGTTGAGTAACATTTTACATGTAAAAGGCCTGATTTGTTTCAAGGCCCCCAATACTACCCCCTAAACCCTTTAAAAATTATAAAAGTACAGATAGTCCCCACTTTACGTTTATTCGTTTTACGTATTTTTCAATTTTATGTTTTTAATTTTTTATAAGTCAAACTTTAAGTTTAGCGTGCTGTCTGTAGTATGAGACGTACCGAGGTAGTATGCTCACGTAGTACGCTATTTACACATGACGCTGCGTCCATTGTTTACAAACGACAGACTAAATGTGGTTGTTGGAAATATGGTTGGTCAAAAGTGTAAGCCTACGAGTGATAGTGGTAATCAGAAAAAGCGGCAAGCCATGTCGTTAGAAACGAAGCTGGCTATTATTACAAGAAAATTGATGCTGGTGAAAAACTTGAAATGTTGCACGTTTCTTCCAAATAGTTCCGTCGACCATCGGAACCATTTACAAGCAGAAAGATCGCATCACAGAGCATGTTAAAGGTAATATTTGATGCTGTATTTGATATTTGATTAGTGAATTTGATTAAAATTTATCTATTTGAAATTAGTTTGCTTGAATTTAATTTATTTGAAATTAATGTTGATATTATTTGATATTATTTTACAATGTTATATTTATTATAATTGATTGAGGAGTGTTTTATGAGATACGGTAATGGTATTTATGGATGTATAGTACAGTATGAACGTCATACGCCACTGGAACTTACAGTAACAAATTACAGGTTTTTTTTCACCTTCCGTTCGGCCGTTCGGAACCTAACTAAAACCTAAGTCGTGGAGCGTCTGTATACCTTTTAAGGCCGCTTCCTGCTTCAATATCATACCAATGGTAGATAGGTTTAACCATATTTTGCGATATCACGCAACCGCATGCCATGAGCCCGCTTCTTCTTTTCACTCGCACCGGGAATCACACATGCACGTACGTGCATGTGTGTATGTGTACGTGTGTGAGCGAGTGTGTGTGTGCGCGCGCGCACGTGTTGACTATGTCTTCTTGAGCACACTCGAAAAATTCACGAAACAACACTAACTCTGTCCTTTACACGAAAAGCATCAGGGGGTATTATGGAGATGTAGCTCCCTCCTAGCCAATGGGAGGTCAACTCGCACATTGTTTGAATTTTTGAGATGGCGCGTTTCTTATCCAGAGACGGAAATTTTAGGTAAATGCGTTTCGTAACCTGGATTTTTCGTTTGTTGGGTCTTTCATCGGGTGAGGTTCTTGGGTCTTTCATAGGGTGTTATCTCTGAGCCAAATAAATGTATGAAATTTGTCGGTGTAGATTTAGAGTGAGCTGAGCTGAACTCTGTGTGGGTTTACTTAGAAAACCAAGTGAGAGAACAACACTGAATCACATCCGCTGTTCCATCAGACACTAAATCTGGAGTGTGTGACAGTGAGGATGTGTGTGTGTGTGTGTGTGTGTGTGTGTGTGTGTGTGTGTGAGAGAGTGTGTATTTTGTGAATGAGTGCGTGTGTATGAGCATGTGTATGAGTGAGTGAGTATGTGAGTGTGTGAGAGTGTGCATATACGAAACTGCATGTGTGTGAGTGACTGTGTATGAGTGTGTGGATATGTGACACTGTGTGTGAGTGAATGTGCATATGTGAGTGAGAGTGTGTGTGTGTTTGTATCAGAGTGTGTTGAGCTGCTTGGTGCAAGGATGCTTGTCTGTCAAGTTTGTGTCAAAAGTTGCTCATGCTGCCAGTGAGTCACATACACATCGACCTATTACACATTCATGCGGGCGTCATGGTGTGACGTAACACAGTCTCGTTTTTCCACTGTGTGATAATTTAGATATGATGTAAGTGAGTTTTAATTCTGGAAATATAAACCATTATGTTCAGATGAAACTCCAAGAAAAGCCAAAGGAAGGATTGAACTTCTCTGACAGACCTTTTGAAACAGAACTGCACTTTTACAGCTCAAGTTGAACCAGAACTACAGTAAAACCTCCGCTGACGAACGCTTAAGCTCACGAACTTTTCGCCTCAAGAACATTAAATTCGCGAGCATATTGTCTCTGCTGACGAACTAGTTTTCGGCGGACGAATCAAACCACGCGGTCGAACAGCGCCACGGTGGCGGCCACGAGAAGCTGACGCACGCTCACGGCGTCACAGTTCGTCACCCCCTTTCTTTGAGTGCGGAAGTGGTTTGTGTTTGCTAGACATTTTGGACCATATTGAGTGTACTTTTGCTATTATGGGACCGAAAAAGACCCCACCACAGGCGGAGATCATTGAAAAACACGAACGAGGTGTGCGTTTGTGTGACTCAGCGTCCCAGTACCAGTACGCTAAGTCTACCACCATCCCTAAGAACAAGGAAGCTATTAAGGGTGCGTGTGTGGCTAAGGGTGTTTCCAAACAGTAGGCGTTTCCAAACACTCCTTCCAAACAGTAAGTCCCTCCCTCCCTCCTCCTCCCACTCTCCCCCCACTCCATTCCATCAAGCCATCAACTACCATCACAAAGGTAAATAAAACGACTTTATTATACAGTACAGTTTATTTCTTTAATTACAATACAATATCACATTTATTATACATAAAATAAGGTATATTTTTGTGTAGTTTTAAGGCTTATTTAGTAGAAAATTATGTTTTATGGGGACCTGGGAACGGATTATTCTCATTTTAATGGTTTCTTATGGGAAATAAATGTTCGGAAGACGAACTTTTCGCCTTACACACACTTTCTGGGAACCAATTATGTTCGTGAGCAGAGGTATCACTGTATTTCAAAATGACCTTAGTGGTTAGGGCGCAGGATCGCTGATCCTAAGGTTGGGGGTTCGAGTCCCCACAAGGCCAGTGCAGCTAACTGGGTTATCAAAGGCGGGCCATGTCTCTCACTGTCTATGGTGAGAGGCATGTAAAAGAACCATTGCTGACTTTCGACACAAGTAGGCTGCAAAGCCGTCAGCTTTTCTGTCCCTTGCTAAAGGGTTGTGACAGGAAGGGCATCCGATGTAAAACCCTATGCCAAATCAAATGTGCGAATCAGATGATTCGCTGTGGCGACTCCCGAGAAAGGGAAAAAGCTGAAAGGAAAAGAAGAAAGAAGTTGTATTCAGTTTCCTGGCCTACAAAACCAGGAATAACGTTAACACGACTAACTGTTAAAGGGTACCTGTAGTGAAAGCGCTCATATACCTAATTTTATTTATTGTGTATAGCTAGTCACAATACACCTGTAAGGCGTTTATTATATTCTCTCAAAAACCAACTTTAAGCGATTTAAGGGCTTCACTAACGTCAAGCTTCAGAGCACAGGAGTTTTGCAGCGTCGCATTTCCGGTGGAGGCTTTGTCACAGGAAATTTTTTTTTTTTTTTTAAAACCATGGATGAAGACAATTTCGTAGAAGGAGCAATAGGTTATTTATATGAACCACTGAAGAAAGACTATCCACATTTAGTGAAATCGGACCAGGAAAGTGACGACTCGGGGGACAATATTGGAGAGTCGGCAGAAGCTCTTACACGGGAAAATCGTAGCAAACAATCAGCAAATATTTGGTGCTCTTGTGGAAAATGTTTGCATCAAAAAAATGATCAGGAGTGCTATTGTTGTAAAGAACATGAATTGCTTGAAGAAAATATACTGACATTCTGCAATTGGCGATACGACTGTCAACGATGTTACGTCACAATGACCTTTGACCCCGGTGGCAAAAAGCCAACATGTCCGCACGCTGAACCTTTGTGAGCAAGGAATGTCATACAGAAGAAAAGGAAATGTGGATTTATACATAACCTACCGACATCACGTAATGTTTAAAAATTAATAAGGGATGGTGGATCTTTTTTTTAACGCTGTCAATTTTGGGTACAGGTACCCTTTAACTACAGGCTGCCAACTTTTAAGGTTTTCAGTCATTTCATGTAGACTGCTGTTTTACTCTTGTTATTGAGTTCATATTACAGAAAGAAGAATCCGTTATCCAGTCCACATTACCGCAGGCGGAACATTAACATCAACCTTTAATCACCAAACAGAAGACGGAAACGGCATTAACCGAAGTAACCTGTTCTTAGGTTCTATTTCAGCTTCTTTACTGTTTTATCATTGTTGGCTTCTCAAAATACCATACACATTATGCTGATCGGTGGGTTCCAGTGGAAAATTACTGAAAAAATGTCAGGTCTGGAAACTTGTTAATTTCAAACACTGAAAGGCAATATATTTGTTCGTTCATTTTCTGAAACCTTTATCGTAATTAGAGTCCGGGGAGGCTGGTGCTGCAATATATTTATAATACAATTTATTTTTTTCAAGAAATTACTGTAGGATGAAAATCTACTATACTCAGATACATTACCTCTGGTAGGGCTCAGACGTTTCTTGGGATAAACACTAGAAACATCATCCCCCTCTTCAGAAACCTGATCTAAAAAAAAATAATGCAATTACGATTCTAATACAAAGCCTGCATAGCACTGATGCAAATAAAGATTGGGAAACTGCGTTACCATCTTCATCATCCTCATCATCCACAGGATTAATAACTACGGGTGGGTGTGTGGGACTGGGGACGCTCTCTTGAGTCTCCACCTTAATAACCCCTCTGAGTTGTGGGTTGGTGGTGCTGGGAATGTTGGAAGAAACAGAAGAAACGCTGTCATCCTGCGATGTTTCTTCTTCTTTCTCCTTCTTCACTAAAGGCCCTGTAAGGATTCAAAGTAACCCTTTGAGATCGAAAATCAATCACGAGCCACATGATAATGATTTAAAAAGCTAAAGGAAACAGTCCAGTGTAAATCATGACCGGTTTAATTTATACCTTTATCTGGGGCAACAAAAAGGCCATCAATGCAACGTGGCTTCTCATGATAAAAAGCACAGTGACACTTTTGGCATCCACCAGGCTGATTTTCCCAGTAACAGGGGATTTCCTTTCGATTTTTCTGAGACACAGTATAGAAAATGGCCAGTAAGGGAATATCAAGAGCACCAGAATTGGAAAACAGTGCATTCAGATAATATTCAAACTGTTCTGCTACACCCCAACTAAGACCCAAAATATGTTGTGAGAAAATTGATACGCAAAAATGGTCATTCACAAAGCCTCTCAAGGAGTCTGATGCAAATTTTAAAATAATTTGTGCTTGATTTTGTTACTTTCACACTGCAGTCTTGAATTTGATAACAAATCAGTCATAATGCTGCATGTGCAACAGAAAAGAAATTAAAATATCTATCATCCTAAATGACTTCTCACTGAGCACATCGAATCCAATCTCATCAAAAAGGGCCGTTTTTTAAAGGAACAAGAAGTAAATACACACCTGGCAGCTATACTCATTTCCACTCCATCCAAAAACCATCAAATTTAATATTTTATACATCATGAATCAGAAGCATCATCTGGGGTACAAATGTGCAACATGGGTAGTTAAAAAAGTAAAAGGCAAAAGGGCACATTCTTCAGATTAATTAATCTAATATATAATTTACTTTTTAAACTGATTCATGATTCTAACTTAATATGTACTGTACTTCACGGTTGTCAAACGCAAGGTCCACTGGGAGACTCCGGCCTGCAATAGCTTTTAAACAATATGATTATCGTACACACCCTGCATCAGCAATTACAGTAGGCCCTTGACTATTCGCGGTTCTGCAGTCTCGGTTTGCATATTCGCGGACTGCCAAGTTGTCAATGAGCCTTTTGTTAGTGTCTTAATTACCAGTTAAGCTCTATGATGCCACTCAAACACTGGCTAAGTGCCAGAAAAAGTTAATGACGTTGGATGTCTCTTCTGAAAAAATAAGACTTTCTCCTGAAGAAGTGACAGTTTACTCTGAAGTGCCTGAAGAGGAATAATCATCTGAACTGTTGGAAAAAACTCTAGTATTAGTCTTTTTCAATTATTATTCCAGTACAGTACCTAAGTTAACATTTAGAATGTTTGTGTGTGTGATTTTATGTACTGTGGTGTAGCATGTTTATCATTTTGTTTTGTTTATCCAATTTATTACATTTCATTTTCCTTTTGTTATGGTCCGTGTTTTGGGGGACTTTGATTTTGGCTGCTGTGTTCTCTAACTCTAACTGTCCACTTCGGCTGAGGGGCATGGCTGAGCTGCTCCATGGTTCACACCTGAATTTCACTCTTCTCATCTACTCTCAATAAACACAAGCATGCTCACCTCTGCGCCAGAGGATTAACTCACATCACATCCCTGCTTGTTTGTACTGTAACTGTCTAACTCTAAAACTCTGTTTTCTGCACGCTCCGGCTGAGGAACGTTTTCAGTAATCTCATCTACTCCCTATAAACACAAACTGCATGCTCACCTCAATTAAAGAGCGCTGCTTAAGTGCTTTCCCTTTGAATAATACTGTATATCCACTCTGCCATCTCACACTGCCACAATGCACCTCACAAATAGTAATAGAACAATATATTGAAGTGAAGAAAGTATTTTCTTTTGGACAATTTTGAGCCACTCCACCGAAAGTAGGTGCTTGTCCAAAAATTAGCTTTTTACAGTCAGATAGAGGAGACCCAAAGCTGCAAAATGCAGCAAAAAGTTTGTCAATACCTTGAAAACTGACCGAGCTACGCCATTTCTTGTGTCAGAATTCAACAAAAAACTTCAAAAGACATTTTAGAGAAAAATGAAAACGAAGATTGCACTTATTCCAAGATCATTAGTCCTTAGCAACCCAACATTTTTATGCACTCCAGCCATATAAACTTTTTGAAAACATGTCTAGGAAGAGTTTTAGAAAGAGATGATTAGTGAAATCATCTTCATTTTAATCTGACCGGTCCTTTTTCAACCAATCAGTCACCATGGTAAGCCCCAAAACAACAACAAAAAAAATAAACAAATAAGAAAATCATATAACAAAATGCTCTGATCTCTTTATACAAGTAAGCTTCAACTCTGCCCTCAGCATTATCATCATCTAGATCCTGCTCAGCAGATAAGATCACATCTTCACAGACAGCAGTCATCACACTTATTAACAGATGCCTCTTCTTTATCAACATCAAAATCTTCATCAACACAGCTGGCATCATCAGTTTGTTTATATGTAAAAGGTATGAAGCATTTAAGTATTTTTCAGGTCTTGACCAATTTTCATACAAAACTAAACAACCCACGATCCAGCATGTCCAGTCCAGACAAGATTACACACAAATCAAATGATCAAAAAAATTCCATAATCGAATTTTGCACGCAGAGAAAAATACCAATACTCATACAATACTCATTAAGTTTCTAAAGTACATAATACTGAGCATATGGGATTTTCTTTGACTGAATTGCAATGGAATCATATCTTTTTCTTAATATTCCAGCAGTTCCAGCAGAATCACACGCACACACAGACAGACAAAGACTGTAAGCAGTGAGTGACTGCTCATTTGTGCATCTATCACACCATTTGCACTCATTTGCCCCACTCACTTCAGGCACTACTCTTCACATTTTTTAGACCCACCCATACATATATTTTCTTCCATTCAAATTGCACTAGTTAATTTGGATGCTGCTCATTTAACCGTTTACACACTGTGTGTGAGAGAAATAATCTTTAAGAACGCCAAGCATTCCGGCATCTTCAAAGCCGAATTCTAGCATTGAATTCAACATCTATACTAATGCTGCTAGACATTGCAGACGACATTTCGCTCTCCTTTTCCAGAAATTATGTCTATTCACAATCTTATAAAAAAATAAATAAATAAAAAAAAAAAACTTACTGACTGTTATTGAACAGAAAGTCGGAGATAAGTTCCGCATGTGGTTAAACTAGAGTCAGGAAGTAAACGGAAGTTAACGTATGACTGGCACTGCGCATGTGCAAGCCCAAGCTGACCAATCAGTGTGCTCATTTCAGATCTTCCTTAGCAACCAGTCTGCATTGTTTACGTGTATATCGTCTTTATAACCTTTATTTTATTCACTGAAACTGCATTTTAATATCAAAACAGTATCCAAAATGGAGAGACGACTTCACAGTCGTTCTTCTGGTATATGGATTATAGTGTGTCTTGTACCAAACTCTGTGAATAATTGTAACAAAAACCAGTAAGTTTTGCTACTGTTTTTATCTAGTTTTATGAGGGTACTCATCAGAAAAATAGAAATAAAAGATATTTTCAGTGAGTTTTAGTAAATTTCACATGAGCAAATCATAATTGAATACTTGTTTTAATAGTTTATGCAAAAATCCAAATTTCGATAAAAATGGACCACTTTTACTTTTCTGGCCTTTATCTCAAAAGTGGTCTGTGCGACAAGCACCTACTTTCGGTGCAGTGCCTCATTTTATATATTATATATATATATATATATATATATATATATATATATATATATATATATATACACACACACACACACACACACACACACTGTATAATGTTTATATTTTATTATCAATAAATATCACAATAAAAAATTAAGTTTTTCTTAATTATTACTACATTTTACTACTAGTTTTACAGAGCGTCTGTAGAATGTATTTATGAAGCATATTTTAGTGCATGTAATAGATACATAGTATTTTACTTCCGGTTGATCATTCGTGCATGTGATATGATACATGGGGTTTTACTTCCGGGTACAGAACTCGCGGATTATCTTCATTCGCGGTAGGGGCCAGAACCAAACCCCCGTGAATAACGAGGGCCTTCTGTACCATGAAAATTAATTAATTATCCATCCCCTAGGTGGTGGCGGTGGCCTATTTTCAAATAAACAGTCATCCATGACTCAAACATCACATGCTTGTCACTCTGAAATGTTGTCAGAAAACACAAGAGATGAAAGAAAAAGAGGACAAATATTTGAACAAATTATTTTGCCATGCCATACAGATTTCATGGCTGCCCTTTTAAAATAGACATCCAGTGATTATCCACCTTTAAACTTAGTGATGTGGCCATCCGTGAAAATGGGATACACACCCCTGTTGTGTCAAATATATATATATAGTCATCGGTGCCAAACCCGGTAGTGGAAACCTGCATTGAAGGGGGCAGTCCAGCTGAAAAAGAACACCTATCGAATCTTCTTGGCCTGTGGAACTCCGAGGCAGCAAACGGGTACTGACAGGCAAAATCCCAAGCATGGGAGGAGTTTGGTGAGAGCCTAGAAAGCAATTATCTGTTGGCTTCAAAAAGGTTATGGACCACCATCCGAGGCCTCGGTAGGGGGAAGCAGTTCCCCAGAAATACTGCTTATAGCGGAAGCGGGGATTTGCTCAGCTTGACTGGGGATGTTGTTGGGAGATGGAAGGAATTCGAGAACCTCCTTAATCCCACCAAGACACAATCCACAGAAGAGGAAATCCCTGGGGGTTTGGGAGGGGGGGTTCAACCATCACTGCAGCTGAGGCCACGGAGGTAGTCAAAGAGCTCCTTGGTGGTCAGGATCTGGGGGGCATGAGATCCACACTGAACATCTCAGGACTCTGGATGTTGTAGGCCTGTCTTAGTTGATACATCTCTGCAACATTGCGTGGTAATTGGGGCCATGCCTCTGGATTGGCAAAACGGGGTGGTAGTCCGTCTGTTTAAAAAGGATGACCGGAAGGTATGTTTCAATTTTTGTGGAATCACACTCCTCAGCCTACCTGGCAAAGTCTATGCAAGAGTACTGGAGAGGAGGATCTGACTGATGGTCGAACCTCAGATTCAGGAGGAAAAATGTGTTTTTCGTCCTGGCTGCAGCACTCTTGACTAACTCTATATGCTCTACAGGATCCTGGAGGGGGTGATGGGAGTTTGGTCAATCCATCCGAATGTGTTTTGTGGATTTAGAAAAGGTTTTCGACCATGTCCCTTGGGCGATCTTGAGGGGCATGCTCAGGGATTACAATGCACCAGATCCGTTACTACGGGCAATTTAGTCTCTGTATCACCAAAGCCAGAGCTTAGCCCGTATTGGTAACAAAATGTCCAATTCTTTTCTGGTGAGGGTTGGAGTCCACCATGGCTGTCCTATGTTACCAATTATGTTTATAATTTTTATGAACAGAATTTCTAGGAGCAGTCAATGAGTTCTGGTTTGGTGGCCATCGGATCTCATCTCTGTTTTTTTGTGGCTGACCTTGTAATTTTGGCTTATATATATATATATATCTCACACACACACACACACACACACCCACTGATATATAACTAAATTGAAAAAGACCACCAACAATTTTAGAGTATAATAAGACGCCGAATTTATTTTAAACGACAATGTCATAATGAAGTTATTTATTAATAAGAACAGTACTTTTTACTATCAGTGCTGTAGTGGTCAAAAAAATAAGTGTGTACACGATGGCAGCAAAGGGACCGAGGCACGCAGCAGCAGGTGCACGGAGTGCGGGGAGGGTGCGGCTTTGAAACTATCA
Organism: Plotosus lineatus; assembly: GCA_024760905.1. Lineage (NCBI taxonomy): Eukaryota > Metazoa > Chordata > Actinopteri > Siluriformes > Plotosidae > Plotosus > Plotosus lineatus. The sequence goes on along the minus strand of CM045732.1, from coordinate 32,122,669 downwards.
CTTCATCCCTGCTTTTTATTTAGTCGCGGAAATTTACGTTGATCAACTATAAAGTAGACCAAATTAAGTCAGTACACGCAACTCAGCCACTAAACCACTACAGCACTGCTTACGATTAATGCGACTTCTGGTGCTGCATGTTTTTGCTGATGGCTTTATAGTCTGACTCGACACGACATGACTCACATGTGGCAGTGTTTATGTGACAGAAAGCGCGTCCCAAGTTTTGCCAATAAGCTGGCCTGCGGGTTGAAGTTTTTCCATGTCTGTCCATTTGTGTTTGCTTGCCAGCTGTGCTTGGCTTTGTGGAAATGAGCTGATCAAAAATGAGGGAAATTTCTCTTTTTACTCAAAAACAACACGCGCAGTCTGTGGCTGTTATAATGCAATAAAATTAAGTTTCAAGGTATCGGACCCACCCACATACAGAAAGAATTGGCTCTCCGCTTCGCGCCACAGTGACGTGGCATTGAAAATGGATGAATAGATTTAAATGCGCGAGATTTATTCATCTGTTTTTGTTTTAATTGATGACTTTATTTTTGTATTTTTATTTAAATGACAGTGAAAATATATATTCGATATTCTGTGAAGAAAGGCCACCTGATTATATAGTCATCAAAAGAGCCACATCTGGCTCGCGAGCCATAGGTTCCTGACCCCTGCTTTAAACTGTGTACCGGTAGGCCTACTTGTAGCATACCGAGTTTAATAATATCAGTAGAATTAATTAATGTACACGAAGCTTTATAATTTAATACTATAGCAAGACTTAAATAATATCATTCATAGTCATATTTATACATACTGTTCAATCACTTCTGTTGATGATTTGACATTTGCTCTCTGTGCCACTGGCCCACGGCAAGATGACCAGACTGGCATATCATATTACGATGCGGACACGTGCGATAAACCAGAACAAGCTGTGTTTCACTCCACTAGGCAATATCAACAACCACACAGAAAAACAAAACGATGGTAGCACCTTGCGTATTTGGATTTGGATAAAATATGAACAGATGACCAGTGATGACGGCACTCCCCCCAAGATTTTTACACTGGATTTGAATCGATTAACAAAAATGACCCATCTGACTTACAAAAGGAAAATTCCCATCCCTGGGATTATGTGTCTCGGTTGGTCTGGGAATGCCTCGGTGTCACCTGGAAGAGTGGCGTCTAGACCTCATTACTTGGGCTGCTGCCGCCGTGACTTAACCCCAGATTAAGCAGAGGAAGATGAAATATATTATTTTGTTTTGTAATGGTTTACTATGATTCATAATTACCCATAATGCACTGCGGATAAAGTGATCTGTGCCAGCTCAAATAAAAAAAAATTAAAAGCTAAAAAAAAGCGCACTCTAAACAATGACCTCAGTAATTTTCTCATCAGTTCATGCTGTGCAGTCATAGAAAATGTTTCAAATATAAAAAATACTGTGTAAAGTTGCTTTGTGAAAATATCAACTGTAATAACCGCCATACAAATAAAACTGAATTGAATTGCAGTTGTCAACTTGGTCCTACTAACTCGAACACGAAAACCTGAAGATAGTATATTCAATAAGGTGGTACAGATTGAGAAAAAACACCAGGAAGAACACTGAGCCCATCTGCTTTTCCTAAAGAGTGAGAGTGCATGTGCGTGCACGCATGAGTATGTGTACATGCGTGCAAGTCAGCGATCGATTGTGTGTATGTGTGCGTGAGAGATGTGCGAGCGAGCAAGCCAGCAAATGTGCATAAGTGAGCGTGCAAGCGAGTGAGCATGTGAGTGAGGTCATGCAAAACCGTTCAGTAATAAAGCATGGGCTGTGGAGGGTTAGTGAATAAGGCAACGTGTTACTGATCCGAAGGGCTGCGGTTCAATCCCCACTGTCATTACTGTTGGACCTTTGAACCAGGCCATTAATCCTCAATTTCTTAATTGAATAAAAATAATTGTAAATTTCTCTGAATAAAAGTGTAAAAGCATCTATAAATGCTGTGCACGGACATACTGTGTAAAGGTTAATCTTATTACACTAAAATAAATGTAAAAAGTCAAAAATGATCATGGCAAGAAGGGGTCAGATGTCAAATCGGTTCACCCCAAATACTAACAAACTGCACGCAGTCAGATCAATGGAAAGGGCGGGTTTCGTTGTTGCACTGACTCCGTATTTTAAATTAAAGTTTTCAAACCTTTTGTTTGAAGTATTTCAACACGAAAATGGAATCCTGTTGCTCCCCTGGATCGTACTTCTGATCTACACCAGACTCTTCTATCCATTCTGAATGCTAATCATCTTACCTGTTATTGTTTATTTACACTCAGTGCATATTTTATTTATTACTGTTCTATTACTGCTACTTCACTGGTTATTATTTGATGTAACAATGTTATTATTGCAACATTAAACCAGTTGTGCCAATAAAGTACAGTGTCAACTAAAGTGAAAACATGCTCATCCGTTTTATTTTTTATGCAATAGTAACATCAACACCCAAAATAAACTGATAATTCCTAAAAAAAAAAAAAAAAAATTAAATTACTGTCTTATTAGTGTACAAGTAAAAACAGTTTGAGTGGCACCCACCCTACCTTTATTTCCATATGACGGAATTTACACACACTGCGAAAACAACGGTTCTCCTCCCAAAGACTGCACACAGTCTCGTTACCCATGGCGGCCTCGCAATGCCGGAAGGGACAAGCATCACCCTTTAAAGGAAACAAGCACATGGGAAAGAATTAATAAAGAATTCATAAAAATGTGTGAAGAGAATGGTTTTTGACATGTTTTCATTTGACATGTTTCTCAAACACACTACACTACCTTCGTGCATGTGGAATAATAGAAGAAATAACAATCGTCTCCCTTGTTGGCCATACTGGAGTCAAGCAAAAAACACAACTGCTGGTCAGGTACTCGTCTCTCTCAAGTGCTGCTACACGACCCCTGGGGTTTCCCTAAAAGTTAATCAAGAGTACAATGAGAATATTCATTTCCACCTCATTTTATTTTTCTTATGCTGATTAAAAGAAAAAAAGGAAAAGTCATATACAGGGATGCTTTCCGTATCAACCAAACTACTTACATGAAAGCTGAAAATAAATAGAAAACAGCATCCTCACTTTCCATGGTTAATTGGGACCACCACCACCCACCCCCCGCTGCGACCACCGAATTTCGTAAAGCAGAATCAACCCCTCTCTCTACCTGAAGTATACATATGTGTATATGTAATATCAATAAATACATATTCGATGCTATAAATGCTTATACCGTATTCAACGTGATAAGCGCCCAGGGAGCTTAAAAATTGGTGCGGGTGGGCGCTTAAAATTTTTTACCAGGGGAGTGGAACGGTAAGTGCTTATTACCATCGAGGTGGAAAACATAAATAATAACAGAACAATAAGAGAGTTTTACTGGAATTTGTGTTATTCATTTTGTGGTATCAACCAAATTACTTACATGAAAGCTGAAAAACAGACAACAGCATAAATTAAAATAATGAAAAAAATACTTTTCCTTCCCTTACTTTTCCCTCCCTGTGCTGTTCATTTCCTTGAAATATTTTCCCAAGTAAAATTAGCCAAATCAACATGAATGTCAACTTTAGCAGGTGGCAAGTTGAACCAATCAACACGAGCATGGCCAGGAACATCCTTAAATTTATTAAGTTAGTGAGCAGGAGAATCAGGTAAAAAATACTAGTCATCACATTCTGATAGGTCCTTATCTGGCTCATCGCTCCATTCATTCAGAGAATCCCATAGTTTTGCTGGAGCAGTTTCTAACGGTTCCTCGGTTGTTGGGCATTTACCAAGAGAACGCAGCAAAATATTTTCCTGTTTTTTAAAGCACAGAGAAACAATCAACTGTGTTGTTACTGATGAACATTATAGACATTCCCCAGTGGCAGGGGGTCTTGAAATACTGTGTAAATTCCACTTTTACAGGCAGTGAACGTCTCATTTTACCGTTAAAAAGACCGATCAAATAAAATTGGTAAGTTTGATCTACCATTTTGCTCCCAGTTCACATGGATGGTTATTAGACGTAATCAGAAACAGGGGGGCTTATTATAACAAGGCGCTTATTACGTCGAATATGGTAATAATTAAACATTCAAAAATAATGCATAAGATGTAAATAAAATATAAATACACACAGAGACACACGTGTGCACACACAGATGCGTAACTCACATAAGAATGTAAGTAGTTTTGATGGGGGGGGTGGCTTGTATTTTGGGGTTTTTTTTTTTGCATAATTGGCCTTTTTTGTGTCATTTTCCTTAACTTTTTCCCCTATTCTTCCTTAATTTCATTATTTTTTAGTTCAATGAATATTAAATAATAATTAAACAAAGCGATACACTGAAGCCGCATGAATTGCAGGGATCCCAGTTAGCTTTAGAAAAAAATAGAGGAAATGGGCTTAGAAATAGAGGAAATGAAATATTTCAGCTGGGGGTCAAGGGTGCCGCAGGGCCCCTTGCGGGGTACAGGGGCAGAGCACGTCATGTAAAAAAATCATGCAAACAGGTCAATCATTGTTTTGTAACATGCATAAACACTAAACAAAACAGCTTAAATAATGTAAAAAAAATACAGTACTACAAAGTTATTCCAGTGTAGCTAAACACACATAATTCAAGTAGCATACCCCTATGGCTCGTCATTCACGTGTAACAATTATGAAATAATTATCAACTAATTTGTAGAACGATCACATAACACACGACAGATATTATCACAACAAACATTTGTGTTCAACTAGTGAGCATACTTGATACAACTTAGTATGATAACATAACACTATAATTCAAAATGTCACAACATTTACTCTGAACTAGTAAACAGTCTTACACTGTACTTATTGCATAAATTTATTTAAAAAAATAGCGAACTTCCGCTAAATAGCGGAGATCTGGGATCCCTGGTATTGAAGCGCGAAGTAGTGAGGGATCACTGTACACACATACTCAAAAAGAAAACTGAACAGTCAGTTGCATCACAAGAAAATTTCAAGCCAGTGCTGTACGATGCCTTTTGAAAGAGCTACAAAAAAAAGGAAAAAATCTATAGTGAAAATATGAGAAGAGGAATTCTGTATCCAACAATGAATAAAACAGTAACAGTGCAATACATCCGCGAGATCCATAATTGATCAAGTTGTTGCAATAAACACACAAGGCCTTGCCGGCGATGTCAGATTTCTTTATGAAACTCACCATAGGCTCCGATACGTTCGGAGTCTGTTTGCCGATTTTCACCTCAAATTTCACAATCTTTTCTAGCCATTCCCACTTAAACGTATTCTTAACTTCCTTATCTATTTCTGACACACGGGATTCCTCTTCTTTCGTTAAAGTTCGCACCATTTTCGGGATTTTCTAACCAGACTTTCTCTTCGTAAAAACACAACACGCACCATTTGCATTGAGCCAAGTCACTTTACATTGTAAAGCTTAAAGCAGTCAATCAATGAGTGGCTTAGAATATGTGAGGCGCTCCGTCAAAAGTAGGTGCTTGTCGAAGTTCATTTGTTTGTGCTTGAGACAAAGCACGGCTTATCCGGGCATCAAATCTTTCAAATGAGCAAGTGCACTGTTGAATACTTGTTTAGTACTCACCCTCCACTTGCTCACTTGAAAATCAGAAGTCCAAATAAGCCGTGCTTTGTCTCAAACACAAGCAAGTAAACTTGCAAGAAGCACCCCTATACCCCCCATACCCAACCCTAAAATTTTCTCCTCAGATTTAGACGATTCACAGAAATGACCAATTTGAGATAAAAACCGCAAAATTCCGTGGAAAATTGTCATCCCAGAAACAGGTTCATTGTAATAAGTGTTAGCTGTGAAAACTTTATTGTGAAATATTTAATTCAATATTTACACATTTTATTGAATAGTTTTGTTTCCATATTGATTTCAATTATAGATTTGTGTTTACACCATATAGGCAGCATGGTGGTGTAGTTTTAGCATGTCTACCTCACAGCAAGAAAGTCCTGGGTTCAATTCACAGCTCGGGTGTTTCTGTGCGGAGTTTGCATGTTCTCCCCGTGCTTGTGTGGCTTTCCTTCAGTTTCCTCTCACAGTCCAAAAACATGTATAATAGGCTAACTGGCTGTTTCAAATCACCCGTAGGTGTGAGTGGGAGTATGAATGGCTGTAGGAGTGTTGGCCCTGCAAATGGCCTGGCAAGCTGTCCAGGGTGTTCCCCGTCCACACCCGGAGTGGGATGAGATGGGTGCCGGACTCGCCGTGCCCCTAATTAGGATTAAGTGGTTCAGAAAATGAAGGGATTAATAAATAACATTTAAACTTTTGATAATCTTCTGTGACGTCTAGTTATTTCCAGCATCATACAATTATTTAGAACTTATGTATTTAATTACATTTATAATAATTACTAGCGTTAACCCCACCAAAAGTATTAGGTTATACACAATTTTATTTAAAAAATTACACACACACACACACACACATATATATATATATATATATATATATATATATATATATATATAAAATATATATACATATATATATAAAAAATTATATATATATATATATATATATATATATATATATAAAATATATATATATATATATATATATATATATATATATATAAAAATATATGAGTTACGGTACCATAAGGTTTGACTTCCGAGTACAGAACTCGCGGATTATCTTCATTCGCGGGAATGGCCGGAACCAAGTGAGATATCACCTGGACGTGGTCGGTATAAGCGAGCTAAGATGGACCGGATTTGGACAAGTGAAAGTCAACACCGGAGAGTCTATGCTATACTCTGGGTCGGAGGATCAACAATACAAGGGGGTAGCAATCCTGCTGAGCCCTGAGACAAGAAAATGTTTGATCAAGTGGAACCCGGTGAGTGAAAGAATCATAAGTGCTAGATTCAATTCAAAGTATGTGAAAACTACCATCATCCAGATCTACAGTCCTACCAAGGATGCTGATGAAGAGGAGAAAGATGCTTTCTATGAACTACAAAAGAAGATTGAATTCGCACCAAAGCATGATATTCTCATTTTAATGAGTGATGCAAATGCTAAAGTGGGGAGTAGCAATGAAAACCACACAAGATGTTGGGGGGAAAAAAAAGTTTGGGCAATATGAATGAAAATGGAGGGAGACTAGTTGAATTGTGTGAGGAATACAATTTGGTGAAGGTTCACTCTTCAAACACAGACATACATAAATATACATGGGTCTCACCAAACAGAGACAAAAATCAAATTGACCACATTATCAATGGAAGATACAGAAGATCTCTTGCAGATGTTCAAGCCATGAGGGTGCTGATGCTGGAACTGACCACAGCCTGGTAGTTGGTAAGGTGAAGCTTAAACTCTCATGACACAAAGCCAGGAATGCCAGCAAAAGGACAACATAATACTGCACTCCTAAAACAAAAAAGTTGTCCAAAGGCAGTTCGTATTGCAGTTGAAGAACAGATTCGAGGCACTAGAAGAGAGTACGCAAGATGCTGTTGATGAGGATAACACACAAAGAGGCTGGGAGAACTTCACTACAGTGTACATAGAAGTAGCGGAGAACATCTTGGGGAAAAAAGCAAAGGGAGCATAAGGAATGGATAAGCAGTGAAACCTGGAAGGCTATAGAAAAAGGTGAAAAGTGAAATAAACTGTGCGTGCTCAGAGAGAATACGAACCATCTAACAACAACAGTTGTTGAAGGTTCGAGCAGATAAATGAGAGATGATCAACAGACTTGCTGAGGAGGCAGAGCATGCTGCAAAGACAAATGACATGGGGTCTCTGTATAAGATTACAAAAGAGCTGTGTAATAAAAAGAGACAGTCAACAACTGGAGTGAGAGATAAGAATGGTAAGATACTCATTGAAGATGATCAGATAGTTCAGAGATGGAAAGATCACTTTGAAGAGGTATTAAATGTGGAAAAGCTGTGCAATGAAGACGAAGCCAAGGATGAGTTTGACCTCAACATCATCAAAATTATAGAAGAAATCAACACTGGGCCTTTTACAGAAGAGGTGAAAAAGGCAGTAATAAAGTTAGAGTGGTAAAGCAGCTGGTGTGGACAACATCAGGGGTGAAATGTTGAAAGCTGGAGACAAGATAACATCCAAGAAGTTGCTGCACATGTTTGAAAGTGTGAGAAAATCAATCACAATGCCGGCAATTGGAAAAAAAAATCAATGATAGCTAAAATACCAAAGAAAGGCAATCTGACTAGATGTGACAATAGTAGAGTAACATCACTGCTCTCCATACCTGGAAAAGTTTTCTGCAGTGTTATCATGGAGAGGATTCGAAAAGGAGTGGAAGAAAGATTGAGGAATGAGCAAGCAGCTTATTGGAAAGTACACAGAACAGCTAAACAGTTTTTCATCTATGAAACATTGTTGAATAAAGCATTGAGTGGCAGTCTTCACTGTACATCAATTTCATTGACTTCCGCAAGGCTTTTGACAGAGTGAAGCTCTGGAAGATACTGAAACTGTATGGAAGTCCTGATCTTTTCATCGAGATCATTAGAGAGATGTGCAACGGAAGTTGTAGTTGCGTCATTAACAACAGACAGACATCAGAGTGGTTCCCCGTCAGAACTGGAGTTCGACAAGGTTGCGTAATGTCTGGGTTTCTTTTCATCATTGCTGTAGACTGGATTATGAGGAAAACAACTAGCAGAAAGAAAACAGGCATCAGATGGAAGTTTACCACCCAGCTTGAAGACTTGGACTATGCTGATGATATCACCCTTCTGTCTAGTAGTCACCAGCATATGCAAGAGAAGACAGAAAGACTATGTCAACATGCTGAGAGCTCTTTTGGGAAATATCCCAAAAGAGGTTGTTTCATATACAGAGGACGAAAATTTAGGAAAAATTTTTCGTAACCGGGATTTTTCGTATTCAGGGGTTTTCGTAAGTAGAGGGCCAACTGTACATGTATATATATATATATATATATATATATATATATATATACATGCACATACATATATATATATATATATATATACACACACGCACATACATGTGTGTATATATACATATATATGCATACTCACATTTTATATATACAGACGGCCCCCAACTTACGTTCACCCGTTTTACTTTTTTTTTTTTTCAAAAAAAAAAAATGTCAAAATTTGAGTTTAGACGTACCTACATAGTACGCTGACATAATGAAGCAACGACGCTTGCATTCATTGTTTACAAACTACAGACTGAGTGTGAGTGTGTGTATATATCAGTTAAAAAACATGTTACCCTCGTGTTAAGACGTCGTCACTGTGATCTTTGTGTTTACACCGTTTTGTGGACTTTTGTAACCCTAATTAAATCTGGTTGGTCAGAAGCGTAAGCCTGCTTGCATGGGTGCAAGTCTCATACACAGAGATGAATTAACTATCTGCTCAGATCGGCACAATCTACCATGCATACTCAGTTAAACAAAGAGTTGCAATAATGAAAACCTGAACCCACAAATTACAGAACAATTACAGATATTTATTATCTTTTAGCAGAATCCTAAGAGTGTATACAGTCAGCCCTCAATTTACGAAATTAATCCATTCCAGAGCCATTTTCGTATTGCGGGGATTTCGTAAGTAGGGGTCGCATCTTGCATGTTAAATGCCTAATTCGTACCAAGTCTCCAGTCCTTGGACTGGATAAACCCCATAAACCCATTAAAAATGATAAAAGTACACCAATTTTGTATGAAATGTGTTAAAAGTAAAAGAAAATTATTTATTAAACCATTTAAACATTTTATTAACATATTAAACCATTTTATTAACATTTATTAATTAAACCATTATTAAACATTTTTATTAACACACACACACACACACACACACACCTCTCTCTCTCTCTCTCTCTCTCTCTCTATCTATCCCTCGCCGCGTGCTGTGGGCCACGCCCACAAGACGTGAAATTCAAAGTGCACTCCCTGCTTGACAAACTCAACTTTAATTTGATACCTTGAGGGATCGGGATGTCAGATAAGCTCACATTCACCCACATTTATTAAACATTTACTGAAACAACTTAAAAAAACTAAAAACTAAAGTGTTATTCCTTCTCTCTCTCTCTGTTACACACGGGCGCGCTAGCTGCGGGCAATGCCCACAAGACATGAATTAAAAGCGCATTCCCTCCTTGACCATTTACTGAATTAAAACTTAAAAAACTAAACTAAAAACTAAAGCATTATTCCTTCTCTCTGGTGCGTGTGCTGCAGGCCACGCCCACAAAACATGAATTCAAAGCACTGCTTGACAAACTCAACTTTAATTTGATTCCTTGAGGGATTGGGATGCCAGATAAGCTCAAATTCACCCACATTTATTAAACACTTACTGAATTAAAACAACTTAAAAAACTAAACTAAAGCGTTATTCCTTCTCTCTCGCACGTGCGCGCTGCGGGCCATCGCCCACAAAAGTGAATTCAAAGTGCATTCCTTGCTGGACAAACTCAACTTTAATTTGATTCCTTGAGGGATCGGAATTCCAGATGAGCTCAAATGCGCCCACATTTATTAAACATTTACTGAAATAAAACAACTTAAAAAAAATAACTAAAAACTAAAGCGTGAAGCTTCCTTCTGTCTCTATCTGTGAGGCCAGCGGGGCGGGATGTTGAGAGACAACCAATGAGAAAGCAACTCGCATGTCGTGTGAAAATTTGATTGGCGCGTTTTTCTTTTCGTAAGAGGGGGTTGTTCCGTATTTCGGGGACTGAAACTCAAGAAAATGTTTTTCGTAGTCCGGGGATTTCGTACAAAGGAGTCTTCGTAAATTGGGGGCCGACTGTAGTTATTTTTATATTAATATTCATTAGGATTTGTACTTGTTTTTTGTATGCATCTCTTGAATAAAGTTTACTTACTTACACAAAAGAAAAAAAATCTCCATTTTGCTGGGATTCACATGGCAGGCTGTGTTCTAAACGAGTTCAATGGCACCCTTGTGCACTTGAAAGACCGGAAGTCGGTATAACCCACAGCAAGTACACTACTTTCGGTATTGAGCGCATCACATATTGTAAGAGTTGATTGGCTGTTTAAAGCTTCATGTAAAGTGACTCGGTATAAATAAGTGACTTATTTGAAATTAATGTTGATATTATTTTACAATGTTATGTTTATAATAATTGATTTAGGGGTGTTTTATGAGATACCGTAATGGTATTTATGGATGTATAGTACAGTATGAATGTCACACGTCACTGTAACAACTTACATTCACTTTCAACTTACGCTCGGCCGTCCGGAACCAATTAACAACGTAAGTCGGGGAGCGTCTGTATAGTACAGAATGAGCGTCATACGTCACTGTAACAACTTACGTTTACTTTCAACTTACGTTTGGCCGTCCGGAACCAATTAAAAACGTAAGTCGGGGAGCATCTGTATACATGTGTGTGTGTGTTTATAAATATATACACACACACACATATTATATATATATATATATATATATATATATATATATATATTTATATATATATATTTGTATGTGTGTGTGTGTGTGTGTGTGTATGGGGGGGACTTACAGGTAGCTTTAGTCTGACTCTGTTTGATAAAATTTGCCCCGAGTTCGGTTTGAAAAGTCCAGCAAATGCTTGACTCCATAATAAAAATATCTTCTGCAGAATGTGACAGAATATTATGAACTTTGATCAAAATATGACACAGCACTACAGAGCTAGAATAAATTTAGTTGTGGTAACCCTGATCATATTTTTGAGCACCGTGTGTAGTGTACGCAGTACATTGTGTCCCGACGGCACATGCAGCTGCACGGTTTAGCTCCAGTCACCTAAGCTTAGGTGATGAATATTTTATTGTAAATTTTTGAGTGTGTGTCTCACTCTCTTCATAACTAAGTGGGGGCCATTTACCTGCAGCGGCTTAGATGTCTCCACCAGGTGTACTTGTTCTGGGTCGTCTCCAAGCGCTAGCGGTCCTGAAGGAACACTTGACCGATGAGTTAAGAATGAACAGGGCAAGAGAGGCTTTCTTCACTGAGAAACCTGCTCATCTTAGACTGCTTTGTAACAAAATAAAATGGTTGGAAAGAGTCCATTTCTAATCTGTCATAAAAACAACCGCTGGGTGAGAGCGGGGAAAAAAGAAAAAAAGGAAAAAAAAAAAATTCTTCAGGTTAAAGGTTGGTGGTGAGATCCAGTGAGAGCAGGAATAAAAATCTTGGAGCAGTGTGTGTGTGTGTGCGCGTGTGGTGGGGGGGTGGATGGGTGGCTGGACCGGCAGGCAGGCAGGCAGGCAGCGGTGCGTCTTCACTTCACATCCATTATTATGGTACTTGAAGTTTGGTGAGGAGATTGAAATTTTGAAAAAGTTTACTTTACAAAATTGAGGGGAAAAAACCCCCTCCAATATGAAAAGAAATGAGCGTCTAAAAAAGTGCCAAACTAAAGATCTTTCTGCACTTGTTGGTCTTTATTGACATCCAGTGATGATCGGGGCTGGAAAGGGGTTCCTGTATTACCTTCAAAAAAAAAAAGAAAACAAAACACTCCCCACACACTTCACAAAGTGGGTAAATGAACCAAGCATTAATAAAATAATATTCCAGTACATGCTTAAGTGCCAAACAAGACATTAAGACTTTTTAAAAAAAAATGATATATATATACATACACACACACACACACACACACACACACACTCACACACACACACACACACACACACACACACACACAGTGAGTAGTCGACTTATGACCACAAAAGTTGTGAAGCATGAATCATGTGAGTGTTGCGTACGACAGTCGTTTGCACTGCCGGCAGCACTAGCATCTTAAAGGCCAGGCAGGAGATGATGCAGCTTCGCTTTCTAACTGCTCAGAGCAAATCTCTTCATCTACTTTCAATGCCACCTCACTGTGGCGTGAAGCGGAGAGCCAATCCTTTGTGTGGACGTGTCCAATACCTTGAAACTCTAATTTTATTGGACTCACACGCTGCAGTGTTTAGGTGACAGGAAGCGCATCCCAAGTTTTGGCAATCAGCTGGTCTGCGGGTTGAAGTTTTTCCCATGTCTGTCCATTTGTGTTTGCTTGCCAGCTGTGCTTGGCTTTGTGGAAATGAGATGATCATAATGAGGGAAATTTCTCTCTTTACTCAAACAACACGCGCAGTCTGTGGCTGTTGAAATAATCCAATAAAATTAGAGTTTGAAGCTATCGGACCCACCCACACAGTGGAGTATAGAAAGGATTGGCTCTCCGCTGCGTGTCACAGTGACGTGGAATTGAAAATAGATGTATAGATTTAAATGCGCTAGATTCATTCATCTGTTTTTGTTTGGCCTGAGTGTATTTGGATGGAAAGTCGACATACGACCAGATCGATTTTTGACCGATCTGCCGGAACCAAAAGCGGTCGGAAGTCGACGACTGTCTGTACACACACACACACACACACAATATATATATATATATATATATATATATATATATATATATATATATATATATATATAAGTTCCTTAAACAGACAACGAGTAGAAGAGAAGTAATAGTGTTGGCCAGGACTCGTATTGGCCACACCTACATTACACACAGCTATTTACTGAAAGAGGAGCCTGCGCCTGTGTGTGAGACAGTTGTTCACTCCCCCTGACTGTCACGCACATTTTAATAGATTGCGCAGAATTTGCTGAGACTAGGTACCAGCATTTTAACATTAACAACCTGCATGATCTTTTTACTAAATTCAATGCGTCAGTAATCCTGCAGTTTTTAAAAGATATTGAAATGTTTTATAAGGGGCAGTGATGGTCTAGTGGATAGGGTGCAGGATCGCTGATCCTAAGGTTGGGGGTTCGAGTCCCCACAAAAGTTGTCACTGTCCCCTCAGTGCAACTAACTGGGTTATCAAAGGTGGGCCATGTCTCTCACTGTCTATGGTGAGAGGCATGTAAAAGACCATTGCTGACTTTCGGAAAGAGTAGGCTGCAAATCCGTCAGCGTGTTTCTGTCCCTTGCTAAAGGGTTGCGACAGGAAGGGCATCCGATGTAAAAACCTATGCCAAATCAAATGATTTGCTGTGGCGACTCCCGAGAAAAGGGAAAAAACTGAAAAGAAAAGAAGATTTAAATGTTTTATAAATTCTGAATTTGTGGTATAGTTAGCATGAATTCTATTGCTAGAGTGCTGCAAATCCGCCTAAAAAACAAGACTTTTACTGTTGGTTGGAAAAGGATAGGAATGCACACCATTGGCCAGAGCCGTTTTTATTAATATTACCTTTTCATTTTTCAGTTGGGTTTTACGCGAAAATTGATTGTTTGAAGAAAATGATTTGGTTTACCTTAGTTTCATTAATCATTTGCGATTTGAAATTGAATCTTAGTCATTGTACTTAATATAAAATAACCATGTTTGGCACAATATAACACACTATATGTGTTGAAAGTGCCATTAAACGTCATTCATTCATTCCTTAAACAGACAAAATGAATGAACAGCGACTGAAACAAGCACCGCTTCAAACATGTCTTTATGGTGCCTGATAATATTTCAGCTTGGCATCAACATTAAGTTTAAAAGTTGATATTTTTTATGCACCATTTACAATTTGAATTTGCCTAACAGAAAAATGTAGAGATGCACCGCTTGGAATTTTCCAGGTTGATTTCATTTTCTGATTTTTTTTTCCTGTGAAGAAACATTGCTGACTGCAGCAGGGAGTCGCTGATATCATGTATTTATTTACTGACCCCAGAATTAATAAACAACTTCGAAATGTATAGAATCACGTGAAAATTTTGAGTTGTGTTCGCCATCACTGGACAAATATGAGTAGTGATCCACCGCAGCGAGGTCAGAGCTTTCCTGATTGGAAGAACTCCACCTCCAATTTTATAAATAAACAAAATACATTCAGATGAACTTAAGTTCTAATTTGAAATATTCACATGTGATTAACCAACGAAAGACATGCCCATTTCTTTTGCCAAGTCTGGCTGCAGGGCTGGGAGCAGGTCCTGAACAGCACTTTCCTCAAATGTGAGGCACTCCACCGAAAGTAAGCGCTTGTCGCACAGACCACTTTTGAGATAAAGGTCAGAAAAGTAAAAGTGGTCCATTTGTATCGAAATTTGGATTTTTGCATAAACTATTAAAACAAGTATTCAACTGCTCACGTGAAATCGACTAAAACTCACGAAAAATGTCTCTTTTTTTTCTTCTTCAAATTTTTGAGTACCCCATAAAACTCGATAAAAACAGTAGCAAAACTTACTGGTTTTCGTTGCAATTATTCACCGAGTTCAGTGCAAGACATACTATAATCCATACACCAGAAGACCGGCCGTGAAGAAGTCTCTCCATTTTGGATACCGTTTTGATATTAAAATGCTGTTTCAGCGAATAAAATAAAGGTTATGAAGACGATATGCTTGTAAACAATGCAGGCTAGTTGCTAAGGAAGATCTGAAACGAGCACACTGATTGGTCAGCTCCAGCTTACAAATGTGCAGTGCTCGTCACACGTTAACTTCTGGTTTACTACCTGCTCCCAGTTTACCGCATGCGGAACTTATCTCCGACTTTCTCTTCAAGAAGTCATTAAGTTGATTTATAAGATTGTGAATACACAAATTTCTGAAAAAGGAGTGAAATGTCATCTGTGATGTCTAGCAGCATTAGTATAGATGTTAAATTCATTGGGAGAATTGGACTTTGAAGATGCCAGAATATTGGGCGCTCTTGAAGATTATTTAGCCGGTGAGTATTTTTCTCTGCATGCAAAATTTGATTATGGAATTTTTTTTATTTGATTTGTGTGTAATCTTGTCTGGACTGGACATGCTGGATCGTGGGGTGTTTAGTTTTGTATGAAAATTGGTCAAGACCTGAAAAATACTTAAATGTTTCATTCCTTTTACAGATGAACAAACTGATGATGATGATGCCAGCTGTGTTGATGAAGATTTTGATGTTGATGAAGAGGCATCTGTTAATAAAAGTGTGCATGAGTGGTGTTTGTGAAGATGACGTGATCTTTTCTGCCGAGCAGGATATAGATTAAGATGATGATGAGGGCAGAGTTGATGAAGCTTACTTGTATAAAGAGATCAGAGAGTTTTGTTATATAGTTTTCTTATACAGTGGTACGTCACCTTACGAAAGTCTCACCAAACGAAAAATTCAGGTTACGAAACACATTTCCCTAAAATGTTTGTCTCAGGATAAGAAACAAGTTCACGTTACAAAAGCGCCATCTTAAAAATTCAAACGCGCCATTCAAACAATGCACGAGCTGCTCTCCCATCAATGACGTTCAAACATCCCACCCGACTGACCACCCATTGGCTAACAACTGAGCTGTCGTTCATGTCATCTTCACTCAAGCGCCATCTTGGACAGGTTCACCTGATGCCATCTTAGACAGGGATCCCATTGCCCATTATGGAGCTGAATCTACCATGATGCTTTTCGTGGAAAGGACAGAGTCATTGTTGTTTTATGCTTTATTTCTGAACTCAGGCTATTCCATAAACATTTGTAATATTATAACTCCGCTAAGAAGACATGGTCAACACGCACGTGTGCGCGCGCACACACACACGCACACTCACTCGTGTGATTTCCGGTGCGAGTGAGAAGAAGAAACGGGCCTGAGTGATATCTCAAAGGAATATGGCCAAACCCATCTACCATCGGTACGATATTGAAGCAGGAGGTCTTAAAAGGTATGCTTTTATAATTGTGAAAGAGTTTAGGGGGTAGTATTGGGAGCCTTGGAACGAATCACGCGTTTTACATGTAAAATGCGGTTCAACTTACGAAAAATGCAGGTTACGAAAAAAGCTCAAGAACGGCCTAATTTCGTAAAGTGAGGTAACACTGTATATAGTTTTCTTAATTTCAGTGTGATTGTTTGAACCCAAGTGTTTTTTTTTTCCAATCAGTATCATTTGAACCTTTATATAACGATTGAAAAGATACATACTGATCTTATTGGAATAAACAGAAATGAAAAAACGTCAGTTCTTTTGTTCATTTTGAGGGGTTACCACGGTGACTGATGGGTTTAAAAAGAACCTGTCAGATTAAAATTGGGATGATTTCTGTTATCATCTCTTCCTAAAACTTTTCCTAGACTTGTTTTGTAAAAGTTTATATGGCTGAGGTACATGAAATGTTTGGTTGCTAAGGACTAATGGTTTTGGAAGAAGGGCAATCTCTGTGCTCATTTTTCTCTAAAACTTCTTTTGAAATTTTTAGTTGAATGCTGACATAGCTTGGTCAGTTTTGAACGGTATTGACAAACTTTTTGCTGCATTTTGCAGCTTTGGGCCTCCTTTATCTGCCTGTGTAAAATAAACTCATTTTTGGACAGGAGCCTACTTTCGGTGGAGTGGCTCACAAATTGTACAAAAGAAAATCCTTTCATCACTTCATTTAAATATCTGCCACCATAAATATATACCAGTACTTCTAAAAAAAATTAGCATATTGTGATAAAGTTCATTATTTTCTGTAACGTACTGATCAAAATTAAACTTTCATATATTTTAGATTCATTGCACACCAACTGAAATATTTCAGGTCTTTTATTGTTTTAATACTGATGATTTTGGCATACAGCTCATGAAAACACAAAATTCCTATCTCAAAAAATGAGCATATCATGAAAAGGTACTCTAAACGAGCTACTCACCTAATCATCTGAATCAACAAATTAATTCTAAACACCTGAAAAAGATTCCTGAGGCTTTTAAAAACTCCCAGCCTGGTTCATTACTCAAAACTGCAATCATGGGTAAGACTGCCGACCTGACTGCTGTCCAGAAGGCCATCATTGACACCCTCAAGCAAGAGGGTAAGACACAGAAAGAAATCTCTGAGCGAATAGGCTGTTCCCAGAGTGCTGTATCAAGGCACCTCAGTGGGACGTCTGTGGGAAGGAAAAAGTGTGGCAGAAAACGCTGCACGACCAGAAGAGGTGACTGAACCCTGAGGAAGATTGTGGAGAAGGGCCGATTCCAGACCTTGGGGGACCTGTGGAAGCAGTGGACTGGGCTACCTGTGCCGCATTCCCCAGGTCAAGCCACTTTTGAACCAGAAACAGTGGCAGAAGCGCCTGAGCTGGGCTACAGAGAAGCGGCACTGGATTGTTCCTCAGTGGTTCAAAGTACTTTTTCCAGATGAAATCAAATTTTGCATGTCATTCGGAAATCAAGGTGCCAGAGTCTGGAGGAAGACTGGGGAGAAGGAAATGCCAAAATACCTGAAGTCCAGTGTCAAGTACCCACAGTCAGTGATGGTCTGGGGTGCCATGTCAGCTGCTGGTGTTGGTCCACTGTGTTTTATCAAGGGCAGGGTCAATGCAGGTAGCCATCAGGAGATTTTGGAGCACTTCATGCTTCAATCTGCTGAAAAGCTTTATGGAGATTTCGATTTCATTTTTCAGCACGACCTGGCACCTGCTCAGTGCAAAAACCACTGGTAAATGGTTTGCTGACCATGGTATTACTGTTGTCAATTGGCCTGCCAACTCTCCTGACCTGAACCCCATAGAGAATCTGTGGGATATTGTGAAGAGAAAGTTGAGAGACACCAGACCCAACACTGTGGATGAGCTGAAGGCCGCTATCGAAGCATCCTGGGCCTCCGTAACACCTCAGCAGTGCCACAGGCTGATTGTCTCCATGCTACATACACCACATCGAAGCAGTTATTTCTGCAAAATGATTCCCGACCAAGTATCGATTGCATAACTGAACATAATTATTTGAAGGTTGACTTTTTTGTATTAAGGGGCAGTGGTGGTCTAGTGGATAGGGCGCAGGATCGCTGATCCAAAGGTTGGGGGTTCAAGTCCCCACAGGGTTGTCACTGTCCCCCCCAGTGCAGCTAATTGGGTTATCAAAGGCGGGCCATGTCACTCACTGTCTATGGTGAAAGGCATGTAAAAGAACCATTGCTGACTTTTGTAAAGAGTAGGCAGCAAAGTCATCAGCGTGTTTCTGTCGCTTGCCAAAAGGGTTGTGACAGGAAGGGCAGCCGACCTGAAAACCTCTGCCAAATCAAATGTGCGAATCAGATGATTCGCTGTGGTGACTCCCGAGTAAAAGGGAAAAAGCCGAAAGGACGACAGACTTTTTTGTATTAAGGGACTTTTTTTATTGGTCGGATGAAATATGCAAATTTTTTTTTTTGATAGGGATTTTTGGTTTTGCTTTACTTTTTTGCCAAAATTATCAATATTAAAACAATAAAAGGCTTGAACTACTTCAGTTGTGTGTAATGAATCTAAAATATATGAAAGTCTAATGTTTATCAGTACATTACAGAAAATAATGAAATTTATCACAATATGCTAATTTTTGAGGACCAGTATATATTTTTAAAGCCATATGCTATATTCTCAAATGAAAACCCCTTCCCCTTTTATTTACATTTCCACTGTTATAGTAACATGGTAATATTTTGAATTAATAATAAATCAGCTGTAGAGATATATGTTTGACTTTTGTGTGCCAGTTCAAATGATCTGATTTCAGCTGGTGTCATGCACAATTATAATACGGGAAGAGAATGCTGCTGGTACCTGTCCTGGGATCAGAACAAGGTCGAGGTCAGTGCTAAAAGTTCTGGGGTGGGGTCAGTGCTGAAGGTTCTGGGGGTTGGGGTTCAGTGTTCACTCCAGTCTGTTCTTCCTCCCCAACCTAATTTAAACAGCTCAGCTCCACTAGCCCTTTTTTTTTTTTTTTTTTGGGGGGGGGGGGGTATGAGGCATGTCTTATTCCCATGTCACAGAATCATGTGATGTCAGAAGTGTATCCATGTTTTTGTTTATTTAAACCTGTGAGGTATCCGCCACAGTGTAAGGTGGTGAGGTAGGTGTTTGTTGTTGGTGGTGCATCTCTCTAGTAAAAGCTTTTACATTCGGACTCGTTGTTCACATTTTCTTTAAACCATCATCACCCCAACACATTTCACCTCAGAATTCCTGATCATGATTAACTTACAGAAACGCAAATATATAATCGATATAAACTCGAGTTTCTCGAAACTAAGCACACGCCACGATTCGATCGGAACAGTCTCACATCGAGTGTTAACAGACCAAACTGCGAAGCCAGTGATCCGTCCCAACAGGGCCCAACTTGCTCGTTATAACGAGCTTTGATACACATCATATTCACTATAATTTCCGAACCTGATCACTGATAGAAGGAACCAAAGTCAGAGATGACATTACGTAACGCAACCTTTCAGCATTTCCCCGAGTTTCAGGCTCTTACGTTATCTCGATGTAAAGCGAATTCAACAAAACACGGGACGTTATATGCCAACGAAACCATTGACTAAAATACACAGTTAACACAAACATAACGTAGAAATTACCAGTTCATATGGGTATGACTTGTTTTAATCCGTTCTCTATAAGACCATTAGTCGACGACGATCAGCTCCTTGTTGAAACAAACAAAATGGCGACCACACGGAAGAACCCAGCAGCTCTTCTTCTACTGCGGCTCACTAGTGCTTCTTCTTGGCGTTTATTGACGGTTAGCAAATACTGAATTGGGACATTATCGCCACCAACTGGTATGGAGTACGGACCACACTGTCTCCCTCTCGCGCGCTCACGTTTTCAGAGTCACACACCGTTCATTTTCTGTAACCGCTTAATGAACCTCTCACCATTGACCAGGGGTGGGCAATCTTATCCGCAAAGGGCTGACGTGTGTGCAGGTTTTCACTTCAACCAAACAATAGCCACACCTTCCACCTGTTTCCACCAATCTCAATACTGATCATCAAAAGAAAAAAAACCTAGATTGGACATTACTGTTTCAATTCTGAAGTGGAGCCATCTTGGTGAGATCACCTTGCTTTAAGTCTTAAACCGTAATGTGATCTTACCAAGATGGCCCCACTTCAGAATTGAAACAGTAATGTCTAATCTAGTTTTTTTCTTTTTTTTTGCTGATCAGTGATTGGTGGAAACAGGTGGAAGGTGTGGCTATTGTTTGGTTGAAGTGAAAACCTGCACCCACACCGGCCCTTTGCGGATAAGATTGCCCACCCCTGCCATAGACAGTGAGAGACATGGCTGGCCTTTGATAACCCAGTTAGCTGCACTGGAGGGACAGTGATAACTCGTGGAGAGTGGGGTTTGAACCCCCAACCTTAGGTTGGGATCAGTGACCTTTACACCAGACCACCACTTTTATCTACCAGCATGTGCTCAAATAATGAAACAAGGCCTGGTACCTTTCACATCTTGAGTTCTTTTTCACTAAATCAGTGAGATCCAGTTTAAGTTTCATTATATAAAGGTTTTGAATAATTTCTCTTCTTTCTCCCTGATATTTCTGACAGTTTCAGGTATCTCTGGTTTTCTTCCCCAGTCCTAAGACATAAACATTAGTCTACTTGGCTGTTCCAAATTCGGTGTGTGTGTGTGTGTGTGTGTGTGTGTGTGTGTGTGTGTGTACTTGTGAATGAATGTTGGCCCTGCAGTGGTCTTTTGAGTTGTTTGAGCCTTTGTCCATTATCAGCTGAGATAGGCTTTAGCTCCCCACAACTCTACTTTTAAGATTGAGTGGCTTTGCAAATGAGTGAGTGATGAAATGAGTTTCCTTCATCTGGCCCTGGTCACAAAATCCGGTCAGATGTTTCTCTATAATATTTAAAGAGCTGTTCAGGTTGCTGCATTCTATACGTAGTCTGCTTAATATCAATGCTCCTTCGTTTATTTCTTCTGTTCATTACCAGTCCTAGGCAGTGGTGGCCTGGTGGTAAAGGTGCTGTCACTGTCCCTCCAGTGCAGCTAACTGGGTTATCAAAAGCCAGCCATGTCTCTCACTGTCTATGTTGAGAAGTTCATGTAAAAGACCCATTTCTGACTTTTGACAAGAGTAGCTGCATAGCCGACATCGTGTTTCTGCCCTGAGATGGCCTGGTGAGCCGTCCAGGGTGTACTCTGTCCTCGCCCGAAGTCGGGTGGGATGGGTGCCAGCCTCCACGCGACCCTAATTAGGATTATGTGGTTACAGAAAATGAATGGAGGGCTACCAGCCCTATTATGCTTCGGATATAATGTCGATGTCTTCCTTTTTTTCATCGTCCCACTGATGTTGCAGTCCACTGCAGCCATAACCCTGAAAAAACTTCTGCAGTCGGAGTCGTGATAAGAGAGCAATGGGACAGTCCTTTAACTTAGAATTTGAGAAATCAGGAAATTGGGCAATATCCAACTTGTCTGATGTTCTTCTACTGATTTAAACTTAGTTATAAATGAAATACTACACGTGCAGTCATGAACAACCTTTTTCTCAAAAGTGTGTAACAACCAATAATGTCTCTTCTGATTAACGGATTTTTATCAGCTTCGGTTTTAAAAATATTACAGACACACAGACTGTTTTGTAAATGCAACAGAAAATCATACATTTATTTCTACTTTTTACAGCCAATTAAAGACCAACATATCCATTTCAGACAGGGACAATCACATAGCATCAAATTCATAAAAAAATAATTAAATATGCATCATTAACTAAATACACATAAAGTACAGGTATTAAAGCAGAGGACATATTTACTTTTTGTTATAATCATTTTATTATTATTTTTTCAGTGTACTTGAACATGGGGTGGGGTGCATTGCACAGGACTTAGTATAGATCCTAGTGCTGTAGAGCAGCTGTAGTGTAGTTGCTTAGTCTTCTCGCTTCCAGCTTCATCTGCAGCCACCATCTAGCTCATTGAGTGAAAAGAAGACCAAGTGCGTAAATCCTTGCTGATGGTACAAAGCTTCTGCTAAGTCAAGACTGTCACTGCCTCCTCACAGCACACCCTGGGAACTGAGCACCTTATGGCCCCAGGCTAAATATGTGAGGGATCTTGGAGCAGGTTGAGCCCCAGAGGTGTAATATGCAGGCCCACCGGCATGTGGACATGCCCTGGTACTCACAGGTCAACCATCTGCTGCCTTGCAGATAAAGCCCTTGAGGTAAAGGCTAAGAGAAGGACAACTCTGATTCACAACCCCCAGCTATGGGCAAATAGCAGCACTGCCTTGTGGTCATCACAGGAGTGACAAAGGTTAAGGGAGACACCCTTACAGAAAATTCGGAGTGGAGCCCCGAAGGCGGTTGGTCCCCACGTAGCGGCACCTCCCGGCAACTCCTGTAGATAAGTTGGTACCAACTGTATCGGCTAGCCCCTTCCGTTGGACACTACCAGCTAGGCTGAGAAGGGGGATCTGTCGACTGGGCATCTCAGGTCGTCCACAACTTTGCCCTGGCCACCTTCTGCGGCAGCTGAACACGGGGAGATGCAGATACTGGTTAGAAGCCCAGGGTTAATTGGTGTAAGCGCGGGCACCTAGGGCTATCTCCCAACGGAGGGAGGTATCATAGTGTCCCACTGGCCAGATACTGCCCACCTTTAGCTGGGCAGCCCCCAGTCAGTAAGGTGATGGCCCACCACAGTCCACTTACTTCAAGGGGTGCTTGAAATGTAGGCCAAAAGCTGAAGCACAGACAGTAAACACTGTACCAGGCAACAAGAAACCAAAGCAGCCAGCAATGAGTATGGCAACCTGGAACGTCAGAACAATATGTCCTGGCCTCTCTGATAATCTCCAGCAAATCAACGACACCAGGAAAACTGCCATCATCTACCGTGAACTGAGAAAGCTCAGTATTAATATTGCAGCACTGCAAGAGAGAACTGTCTTCAAGAAGAAGTTGAAACAGGCTTTGGGTGGTCAGGAAGTGCTTCCAGATGACTGGACAACTACAGCTAATGTGATCAGGGAGACAGGTAGGAGAATACGTGGTGTGTCATCTGGAAGGAGAGTAGATAAGGAGACTTGGTGGTGGAATGAGGAAGTGCAGAAGTGTGTACAAAGGAAGAAGTTAGCTAAAAAGAAGTGGGACATTGAGAGGACCAAAAAGAGTAAACAGGAGTACAGGGAGACACAGCGTAAGGTGAAGGTAGCGATGTCAAAGACCAAACAGAGGGCGTATGATGACTTGCATGCTCGGTTGGAAAGTCAAGAGGGAGAAAATGATTTATAGAAGGTGGCACAGTAGAGAGAAATAGATATGGGAAGGACGTGCACCAAGTTAGAGTGATTAAGGACAAAGAGGGGAAATATATTGACTGATGACAGAAGTGTGCTGGGAAGATGGAAAGTGTACTTTGAAGAGCTGATGAATAAGGAAAATGATAGCGAAAAGAGAGTAGAAGAGGTAACCGTTGAGGACTAGGAAGTAGCAATGATTAGTAAGGGTGAAGTGAGGAGCGCATTGAAGAAGATGAAGAGTGGAAAGGCAGTTGGTCCTGATGACATACCGGTGGAGGTATGGAAGTGTCTAGGAGAGGTAGCAGTAGATTTCCTGACAAGAACATTCAACAAGGTCTTAGAGAGTGAGAGGATGCCAGAGGAATGGAGGAGAAGTGTGATGGTGCCCATTTTTAAGAACAAGGGAGACATGCTGAGTTGTGGCAACTACAGAGGGATAAAGTTGATGAGCCATATGATGAAGTTATGGGAAAGAATAGTGGAAGCTAGACTAAGGGCAGAGGTCAGCATTTGTGAACAACAGTTTGGTTTCATGCCAAGAAAGAGCACCACAGATGCAGTGTTTACTTTGAGGATGTTAGTGGAGAAGTACAGAAAAGGTCAGAAGGAGCTGCATTGTGCCTTTGTGGATCTGGAGAAAGCATATGACAGGGTGCCAAGAGAGGAACTGTGGTATTGCATGAGCAAGTCTGGAGTGGCAGAGAAGTATGTTAGAGTGGTGCAGCATGAAAGATGTATATGAGAGATGTAAGACAGTGGTGAGGTGTGCTGTCGGTGTGACAGAAGAGTTCAAGGTGGAGATGGGACTGCATCAAGGGTCAGCTCTCAGCCCCTTCTTGTTTGCTATGGTGATGGACAGGCTGACAGACGAGGTTAGACAAGAATCTCCATGGACTATGATGTTTGCAGATGACATCATGATCTGTAGTGAGAGCAGAGAACAAGTGGAGGAAAATCTCGAGAGGTGGAGGTATGCCCTGGAAAGGAGGGGAATGAAAGTTAGTCTCAGTAAGACAGAATACATGTGTGTGAACGACAAGGACCCAAGAGGAACGATGAGCTTACAGGGGGCAGAGATAAAGAAAGTGGAGGATTTTAAGTACTTAGGCTCAACAATCCAGAGCAATGGAGAGTGTGGAAAAGAGATGAAGAAGCGTGTGCAGGCAGGTTGGAATGGATGGAGAAAAGTGTTTGGTGTGATGTGTGATAGGAGGGTATCGGCAAGAATGAAGGGAAAAGTGAACAAGACGGTGGTGAGGCCAGCGATGTTGTATGGTTTAGAGACAGTGGCCCTGGGGAAAAGACAGGAGTCAGAGTTGGAGGTAGCAGAGATGAAAATGTTGAGGTTCTCTTTGGGAGTAACGAAAATGGATAGGATCAGGAATGAGTACATCAGAGGGACAGCACATATTTGATGTTTTGGAGACAAAGTCAGAGAGGCTAGATTGAGATGGTTTGGACATGTACAGAGGAGGGATAGTGAGTATATTGGTAGTAGAATGCTGAGGTTGGAACTACCAGGCAGAAGGACTGGAGGAAGACCAAAGAGAAGATTTATGGATGTGGTGAAGGCGGACATGAAGGTCGTTGGAGTAAGAGTAGAAGATGCGGAGGATAGGGTGAGATGGAGGCAGATCATTTGCTGTGGCGACCCCTGAAGGGAACAGCCGAAAGGAAAAGAAGAAGAAGAGACTGAAGCCGCATGAATTGAAGCATGAAGTAGTATTTAGTATTTAAATCCCTGTATTTACAGATTTTAAAATATTTATTTACTTTCTAAACCGCCTAAAATTAATTAGAGTCTAGGGGAGGCTGGCACCCATCTCACTTGACTTTGGGTGAGGTACACTCTGGACAACTCATCAGGCCATCGTACACTCACACTCAGGGACAATTTGGAACAGCCAATTAGCCTAATGTACAAGTTTTTTGAGTATCGGAGGAAACCAGAATGCACAGAGGAAACGTATGCAAGCACGAAGAGAACTCCATACAGAAATGCCTGCGCTTGAGCTTGGGAATTGAACACGCAACCTTCTTGTCGCAAGAACAAGAAGGCCACTTCTTTCCACTTCTTTCCACTAAGGCCACTCAGATACTAGTTCCATCCCTTGTCATCTCAAGACTAGACTATTGTGACTCACTACTGGCAGGTCTACCTCTGAATGCTCTTCGACCTCTGCAATGGATCCAGAATGCAGCTCCACAGCTTGTTTTCCACTTTCACAAATTTCCCCACACCACAGCAGTGCTACGATGTCTTCACTGGCTTCCTGTAGCTGCTCGCATTCGATTTAAAATACGAATGCTTGTAACCTGCACCTTCCTACCTCAAAGCAATCATCATAGCGTGCACTGCACCACGTTCTCTCAGATCCTACAGTACTGTGATTTTAAAGCACTTCTGTACGTGAAAGCGTTTTGATTTTTTAAAACTTCCTTTGTTCTGTGGTGCTCTACCTTCACTGTGCTTTTTAATTATAAGATTATAAGATTGAGAGTGGGCCTTGAAATCCAATACTTCAACTCATTTCATGTCGGCATATCAATCAGCCTCTTGTTTCATTATCTTGGTTTCATCTTTTTACATCATCGTAATTCCTGTTGGAATTCCATACAAAAATTTTCCAGGAATATTAGCACAAATAAATTATTCCCGAGAAGTAAACCATTCTGGCTCAAAAGAATGTGATGAAACAGTAAGATATTAGAAAGCAGTGTTGACTGTTTGTTTATTGTTTTTTTCATGGTAATTGCGAACTGTATTAGTGCAGTGTGTTATTTGTTTATTGTATTTCATAGTGATTGTGGGCTGTACAGTACTGGCACAGTTTGTTTGTTTATTGGTTTTCCGGTGATTATGGACTGCAGTAGCAGTTTATTTATTGTTCTTTAAATACTTAATAGATTGTGAGCTGTACTAGCAGAGTTTGTTTGTTTACTGTTTTTTTTATGGCGATTGTTAGGTGTACTAGTACAGTTTGTTGTTTGTGTATTTGTTCTTTTTTTAACGGTGGAATGTACTAGCACATTATTGCCACTCTTTGTTCTGGAGTTCTTTTCTTTGGCTTACTGGTTTTGTGTGTGTGTGAGTGTGAGTGTGTGTGTGTGTATGTCTGTGTGTCTGTGTGTATATATGTGTGTGTGCGTGTGTGTGTGTGTGTGTGTGTGTGTGTGTGACTGTTGGTATATTGTTGTTTTTGTTTGTTTTTTAACAGCAATTGCAGCCTGTACTGGGACATTATTTGTCACTCTTTAGTCTGGAGTTCTCTACTTTGGTTTACAGACTTATTCTTGGTTTACAAAAAGACTTGGATTGTTTTTTCCAGTCTTCTTCTTCTTTTCCTTTTGGCTTTTCCCTTCAGGGGTCGCCACAGCAATCATCTGCCTCCATTTCACCCAATCCTCTGCATCTTTTACTTTTACTCCAACTACCTTCATGTCCTCCTTCACCACATCTTAAATCTTTTCTTTGACCTTCCTCTTGGCCTTCTGCCTGGTAGTTCCAACCTCAGAATCCTACTACCAATATACTCACTATCCCTCCTCTGTAAATGTCCAAACCATCTCAATCTAGCCTCTCTGACTTTGTCTCCAAAACATCAAACATGTGCTGTCCCTCTGATGTACTCATTCCTGATCCTATCTGTCCTTGTTACTCCCAAAGAGAACCTCAACAATATCATCTCTGCTACCTCCAGCTCTGCCTCCTGCCTTTTCCTCAGTGCCACTGTCTCTAAACCATACTGGCCTCAATACCGTCTTGTACACTTTTCCTTTCATTCTTGCTGACACTCTCCTATCACACATCACACCAGACACTTTTCTCCAACCATTCCAACCTGCCTGCACACGCTTCTTCACCTCTTTTCCACACTCTCCATTGCTCTGAACTCTTGAGCCTAGTACTTAAAATCGTCCACCTTCTTTTTCTCTGCTCCCTGTAACCTCACCGTTCCTCTTGGGTCCTTGTCATTCACACACATGTATTCTGTTTTACTGCGGCTCACCTTCATTCCCCTCCTTTCCAGGGCATACCTCCACCTCTCTAGATTTTCCTCCACTTGTTCTCTGCTCTCACTACAGATCACGATGTCTTCTGCAAACATCATAGTCCATGGAGTTTCTTGTCTAACCTCGTTTGTCAGCCTGACCATCACCATAGCAAACAAGAAGGGGCTGAGAGCTGACCCTTGATTCAGTCCTACCTCCACCTTGAACTCTTCTGTCACACCGACAGCACACCTCACCACTGTCTTACATCTCTCATACATGTCCTGCACCACTCTAACATACTTCTCTGCTACTCCAGACTTCCTCATGCAATACCACAGTTCCTGTCTCGGCACCCTGTCATATGCTTTCTCTAGGTCGACAAAGGCACAATGCGGCTCCCTCTGACCTTCTCTGTACTTCTCTATTAACATCCTCAAAGCAAACACTGCATCTGTGGTGCTCTTTCTTGGCATGAAACCAAACTGTTGTTCACAAATGCTGACCTCTGCCTTTAGTCTAGCTTCCACTATTCTTTCCCATAACTTCATCATATGGCTCATCAACTTTATTCCTCTGGAGTTGCCACAAATCTGCATGTCTCCCTTACTCTTAAAAATGGGCACTAGCACACTTCTCCATTCCTCTGGCATCTGCTCTCTCTCTCAGACCTCGTTGATTGTTCTTGTCAGAAAATCTACTGCAACCTCGCCTAGACACTTCCATACCTCCACAGGTATGTTATCAGGACCAACTGCCTTTCCACTCTTCATCCTCTTCAATGCCCTCCTCACTTCACCATTCCTAATGTTTGCTACTTCCTGGTCCTCAACAGTTACCTCTTGTACTCTCTTTTCTATCTCAATTCCCTCATTCATCAGCTCTTCAAAGTACTCTTTCCATCTTCACAGCACACTTCTGTCATCAGTCAATACGTTTCCCATTCTGTCCTTAATTACCCGAACTTTCTGCATATCCTTCCCATCTCTATTTCTCTGCTGTGCCACCCTGTATAAATCATTTTCTTCCTCTTTACTTTCCAACCGAGCATACAAGTCATCATACGCCCTCTGTTTGGCCTATGACACTGCTTCCTTCGCCTTATGCTGTGTCTCCCTGTACTCCTGTTTACTGTCTTTGGTCCTCTCAATGTCCCACTTCTTCTTAGCGAACCTCTTCCTTCATACACACTCCTTCACTTCCTCATTTCACCACCAAGTCTCCTTATCTACTGTCCTTCCAGAGGACACACGAATAACTCTCCTATCTGTCTCCCTGATCACATTAGCTGTAGTTGTCCAGTCATCTGGAAGCACTTCCTGACCACCCAAAGCCTGTTTTAACTCCTTCTTGAAGACAACAGGACACTCTCCCTTATTCAGCTTCTACCACTTTGTCTTCTGCTCTGCCTTTGCCTTTTTCACCTTTCTCACCATCAACATCATCCTGCACACCACCATCCTATGCTGCTTGGCAACACTGTCACCCACTACTACTTTGCAGTCACTGACTTCCTTCAAATTGCTACCTCCGCTTTTATAAGTCACCCCATGCGCCTGTCTCTTCTAGAAGAAAGTATTCATCATACCCATTTCCATCCTTTTTTTAAAATCTATCAACATCTGCCCCTCTGTGTTCCTGTCCTGGATACCAAACCTGCCCATCACGTCCTCGTCCCCTCTGTTGCCTGCACCAACATGTCCATTGAAGTCTGCCCCAATGACCACTCTTTCACCTCTGGGAGTACTCTGCATCACTTCATCTAACTCACTCCAGAATCTCTCCTTCTCTTCTAGCTCACATCCTGCCTGTGGGGCATATGCACTAACAACATTGAACATCACAACTTCAATTTCTAACTTGAGACTCATCACTCTGTCTGACACTCTTTTCACTTCTAGAACATTCCTGACAAACCCCTCCTTCAAAATGACTTCGACTCCATTTCTCTTCCCATCCACACCATGAAAAAACATCTTAAACCCTGCTCCTAAGCTTCTAGCCTTGCTACCTTTCCACCTGGACTCCTGAACACACAGTATGTCCACCTTCCTCCTCTGCATCATGTCAGCCAGCTCTCTACCTTTTCCTACCATAGTTCCAACATTCAAAGTCCCTACTCTCAGTCCTAGACTCATGCCTTTCCTCTTCTCTCTCTGCCTAAGGACACGCCTCCCACCTCTCCTTCTTCGACCTCTCCTTCTTCGACCAACAGTAGTCCAATTTCCACCAGCACCCTGTTGGTTGACAGAACTGATGGCGGTCGTTGTTAACCCGGGCCTCGACTGATCCGGTATGAAATTAGTATTGGCAGTTCGCATCGTGTATTTTGGCAAAAGTTTTACGCCGGATGCCCTTCCTGTCGCAACACTCTGCATTTATCCGGACTTGGGACTGGCGTGAGGATGGACACTTGTTTGTGCCCATCCTCACAGCTGCATTCACTTTCAAAAAACATTAGTAGAGACCTGATGACTTCTGGCCTACTCATCATGTTGCTTAAGTTAAACTCCACTTTTACATTTTTTTCTTCTTTAGTTTTGCCCAGTCCATTTCATATTGTTTACACTTTATGAGCAAAAACGGTTATGAAAATCTTAAAACCACACGGGAATGATAACTATTCACACACACACACGTCTGACGGACGAAGAAGAAGTAGTTTACACACCCACACACACTTCTTGTTCGTCCGTCGGACTAACGGTGACCACGGAAACTAGCATGATCTTGAGGTTTGCCTGTGGTTACATAGGTGGCTGATAAGGCCGATTGAAGCATGGCACATCTTACCACACACAGGACATGTGTGGGCTGCTATGTCCTGTTGGATACTGGTGGTGTTCTGCTTGCGTCTTTGGCGCTTCTGCTCAGTGAGGGTGGTGCGCCAGTCCTCTGCTAACTTTACTCCCTCTGTGGTGGCTGTATGTCATGCAGTCCAGTCAGTAGCACAGACTTCCCAAGGCTCTGTATTGATGTTGAAGTTTTTCAACAAGGCTTTCAGGCTGTCCTTGAAGAACTTTTTCTGACCCCCATCAGTGTGCTCTCCTTGGATGAGCTCTCCATAGAGCAGAGCTTGGGAATACAGCTCTCTGGCATGCGTACAACATGCACAATAGTCTAGTAATGCTTGGGATACCTGTTTGCTGCAGGACCTCAGTGTCTGGGACCTTGTTGTACCATCGGATGCATAGAATGTTATGCAAGCACCTCAGGTGGAATCGGTTGAGCAGCTTTTCATGTCTCCTGTATGGAGTACAGGTTTCAGAGCCATAAAGGAGTGTGGTGACAACTACAGCTTGATAAACCCTCACCTTGGTCTTAGGCCAGATCCCTATCCTCTCCCACGCCCTCTCATGGAGCCTCCCAAAAGTACAGCTTGCCTGATACGATTGTTGTCTTCAGTATCAATGGTGTCTATGCAGGACAGAGTACTACCAAGGTAGATGAAGCTGGCATCTGCTTGGAGATTTTGGCTCATGACAGTGATGTGTGATTCACAATTTGAATCCCATGGCTGGCTGTTACATGACCTCTATCTTTTTGGTGCTAATGGTCTGACCAAAATTGTTGCAGGATGAGGAGAATCTGTCCAGCTGCGCCTGCAGCGGCCCTCATCGTTATCAATGAGGGCGCCATCATCAGCAAAGAGGAGGTCTCGGATGAAGATCTCCTTTACCTTGGTGACCACTTAAAAAATCTGACAATGTATTTTAATCCATGATGTGTAGAATTTTGCACCATTGTTCAAAAGTATAAAATATGAAATGGTGACATATGTACACAACTTGAAAGTTCTATAACAGATTATCATAGTAATCGATTCGATACCGTCGAACAAACTGAAAGAATCATCATCATCATCATTTTCTGTAACCGCTTAATTCTAATTACGGTCGTAGGGAGACTGGCGCCCATCTCAGATGACTCCGGGCGAGAGCAGAGTACACTCTGGACAGCTCGCCAGGCCTTCACAGGGTGGAAACATGCTGACGGCTTTGCAGCCCACTCTTGTCAAAAGTCAGAAATGGCTCTTTTACATGAACCTCACACCATAGACAGTGAGAGACATGGCCAGGCTTTGATTGGGACAGTGACAACCTTGTGGAGAGTGGGACTTGAACACCCAACCTTAGGATCAGCAATCCGGCGCCCTATATTACTAGGCCACCACTGCCCTGACCGAAATAGTTTAAGGAATCAGACTACCCATCACTACTGAGAATAACAGAAAAATTGTTGGCTGAAGCCCTGCAATGGTCTGGTGAGCTGTCCAGGGTGTACCCTACCCTCGCCCAGAGTTGGCTGAGACGGTGCAAGCCTCCCCGTGACCCTAATTAGGATTAAGTATCTTATAAAATGAACAAATGGATTGTTTGCTGAACAAGAGCTTGCATGTCACAGAATTTACTCGATTCTGTGACGTCATGCGAATACAACCGATTGCACATGTGCAACAAATGCCTGCCAGCGCGACAGACACACTCATTATGATAATTATTCCTTGGAGAATTAAAAGTACTGTACATTAATATTATATTATTCACACCTCTGGTTATGTATGAAGTCGTTGGGAGGCGGTGGCTGTAAGTTACTCTCCGTACCCATAGGTGGCGGCAGGTCACCAAAACTTTGTTTTCCATCAGCCAGTAAAGCATCAAAGAAGACAGAAGGCAGCAGCTCTTGGCGTACGGATCTCTGAAGCTGTCAGACTGAAGGAAAACGGACCGGGAGGGCTGTCCCCAATTCTTATTATCATTTCTTAAACAAATTCAAGGCGTGGAGATGATGTATAACGGCGTTGTCAGGACCTGTGTGCGTGGGATTTCTTCCAGGTTCCGACTGAATTCTTTGCGGAGTTTCGCTAGTGACGCAGACACACGCGGCGGTAACGTTTACTTTTCTCCATGCAGTTTAATATTCCCCGATAATTGAACATTATTATTCGTTGTTCTTGAAGAAGTTAAACTTGTGCATATATGTATGTATATAAATGTTTGCTAGCATTTGCCACTCGGGTAGATAGGAGGTGTTTCCGATGAACAGGTTTATTTATCAATGAAGGTAGAAACAGAACAAGTCTGTGCGCGAGCAGCGATTCCGGGGTCCAGCCGACGGGAAGATTGGTTCCGGGGAGCCTTGGCATGGCAAGGAGGTGAATGGGAAGGCTTTACTCTACATAGCGCCTGGAGAGCGCAACTGTGTATCACAGCATTAAATTAGGAGTTCAAGAATTAAAACATATTTACAGACGCTCCCATCTTACGTTTTAGTTCGGTTCCACACGGCCGAACGTAAGGTGAAAAAAAAAACGTAAGTTGTAACTGTATGTTCGTGACGTATGACGTCAGTATTAATGGAGTAAAATGGAGTAATGATTAAGAAAAACTTTTCAATTTTTACTGTTCTATTTATTTATGATAAAATATGAACATTATACAGCATATGCATAAAACACCTTTCAGTGCATTATCTTTAGAAACATACAGCACTGTAGTTTTCAAAAATGCCCACTAGAGGAACGCACTGTATTGCATTAGGTATGACACGACCGAATTCAGGTATTAACTGCATTAAGTCCGACCAGCTCAGCCACGCCCCCCCAGCCGGAACCGGAGTACAAAACAGAGTTTTAGAGTGGTAGAGTAAGAGGTGTTACAAACCAAAGAAGCTGTGATGTTGATGTGAGTTAATCCTCTGGCTCAGAGGTGAGCCTGCTTTTGTTTATTGGGAGTAAATGAGAATAGTGCATTCAGGTGTGTGCTCCCGAGCAGCTCAGCCATGCCCCTCAGGAAGTAAACAGTTAGTGAGAGGCAGAGTGCCAAAATCAAAGTCCCCCAAAATACAGACCATAACAAAAAGGACATAAAAGAACAAGAAATGGAATAAATTGGATGACCAAAACAAAATGAGAAACGTGCTACACCACAGTAAATAAAATGGAACACACAAACATTTTAAACATTACCTTAGGTCATGTACTGGAATAATAATCAAAAAAAGTCTTTAATAGTGGAGTGTTTGACAACAGTGCAGAGGATTATTCCTCTTCAGCAATGACGTGACTTCAGAGGAAAATGTTTCTTTCGGAGAAAGTCTTATTTCTTCAGAAGAGAAATCCAACCTCATTTACCTTTTTCTGGTGCTTAAGCAGGTGTTTGAGTGACATCATAGAACTTAACTGGTAATTAAAACACTAAAAAAAGGCTCATTGCCAACTTGGCGAATGAAGAAAACGGGGCGTTACATCACCTCAACCAATCAGCAGGAAGGAGGACAGCCATTGGCTGAATTTTAATCATATGCGAGCTGCTCGGCAGTCCGTGAATACTCAAATTGCGAGTGCAAAACCGCGAATAGTCAAGGGCCTACTCCTACTGTACCACGTTTTGTGTGATCAGACCATTAGTTGAAAAGCAAATGAATAAAGCCACATATTGTCACTGTTATAAAAATGCAGCCGGGAGGGAGGGGCACAAGCCATTGTCTCTCCCTCACGGCGGTCCCAAGCCAGGATAAATGCAGAGGGTTGCGTCAGGAAGGGCATCCGACGTAAAACAATTGCCAAATAAAAAATGCAAGTCACAACAAAAAATTTCATACCGGATCGGTCGAGGCCCGGGTTAACAACGACCGCCATCAGTGCTGTTATCCAACAGGTTGCTGGAGGAAATTGGACTACTGTTGGTCGAAAAAGGAGAGGGGGGCGGTGTATCCGTAGGCAGAGAGAGAAGAGGAAAGGCATAAGTCTAGGACTGAAAGTTGGTTCTTTGAATGTTGGAACTATGACAGGAAAAGGTAGAGAGCTGGCTGACATGATGCAGAGGAGGAAGGTGGACATACTGTGTGTTCAGGAGACCAGGTGGAAAGGTAGCAAGGCTAGAAGCTTAGGAGCAGGGTTTAAGCTGGTTTTTCATGGTGTGGATGGGAAGAGAAATGGAGTAGGAGTCATCTTGAAGGAGGAGATTGTCAGGGATGTTCTTGAAGTGAAAAGAGTGTCAGAAAGAGGAATGAGTCTCAAGTTAGAAATTGAAGGTGTGATGTTCAATGTTGTTAGTGCTTATGCCCCACAGGCAGGATGTGAGCTAGAAGAGAAGGAGAGATTCTGGAGTGAGTTAGATGAAGTGATGCAGAGTACCCCCAGAGGTGAAAGAGTGGTCATTGGTGCAGACTTCAATGGACATGTTGGTGCAGGAAACAGAGGGGACGAGGAAGTGATGGGCAGGTTTGGTATGCAGGACAGGAACGCAGAAGGACAGATGTTGATAGATTTTGCAAAGAAGACAAAGTGGTGGAAGCTGAAAAAGGAAGAGTGTCATGTTGTCTTTAAGGAGGAGTAGAAAATGGCTACGAAAGATTAGTAAGGGTGCTTCCAGATGACTGGACAACTACAGCTAATGTGATCAAGGAGACAGGTAGGAGAATACTTGGTATGTCATCTGGAAGGAGAGGAGACATGGAGACTTGGTGGTGGAATGAGGAAATGCAGGGGTGTGTAAAAAAGAAGAGGCTAGCTGAGAAGTGGGACATAGAGAGGACTGAAGAGAGTAAACAGGAGTACAGGGAGACACAGCGTAAGGCGAAGGTAGCGGTGTCAAAGGCCAAACAGAGGGCGTATGATGACTTGTATGTTCGGTTGGAAAGTAAAGAGGGAGATTTTTTCAGGTTGGCACAGCAGAGAAATAGAGATGGGAAGGACGTGCAGCAAGTTAGAGTGATTAAGGACAGAAAGGGAAATGTATTGACTGATGACAGAAGTGTGCTGGGAAGATGGAAAGAGTACTTTGAAGAGCTGATGAATGAGGAAAATGAGAGAGAGAAAAAAAAGAGTAGAAGAGGTGACTGTTGAGGACCAGGAAGTAGCAAAGATCAGTAAGGGTGAAGTGAGGAGGGCATTGAAGAGAATGAAGAGTGGAAAGGCAGTTGGTCCTGATGACAAACCGGTGGAGGTATGGAAGTGTCTAGGAGAGGTTGCAGTAGATTTCCTGACAAGAACATTCAACAAGGTCTTAGAGAGTGAGAGGATGCCAGAGGACTGGAGGAGAAGTGTGATGGTGTCCATTTTTAAGAACAAGGGAGACATGCAGAGTTGTGGCAACTACAAAGGGATAAAGTTAATGAGCCATATGATGAAGTTATGGGAAAGAATAGTGGAAGCTAGACTTAGGGCAGAGGTCAGCATTTGTGAACAACAGTTTGGTTTCATGCCAAGAAAGAGCACCACAGATGCAGTGTTTGCCTTGAGGATGTTAATCGAGAAGTACAGAGAAGGTCAGAAGAAGCTGCATTGTGCCTTTGTGGATCTGGAAAGCACATGAGAGGGTGCAGAGAGAGGAACTGTGGTATTGTATGAGGATGTCTGGAGTGGCAGAGAAGTATGTTAGAGTGGTGCAGGACATGTATGAGAGATGTAAGACAGTGGTGAGGTGTGCTGTCGGTGTGACAGAAGAATTCAAGGTGGAGGTGGGACTGCATCAAGGGTCAGCTCTGAGCCCCTTCTTGTTTGCTATGGTGATGGACAGGCTGACAGATGAGGTGAGACAAGATTCCCCATGGACTATGATGTTTGCAGATGACATTGTGATATGCAGTGAGAGCAGAGAACAAGTGGAGGAAAATCTCGAGAGGTGGAGGTATGCCCTGGAAAGGAGGGGAATGAAGGTTAGCCTCAGTAAGACAATCCATGTGTGAATGACAAGGACCCAAGAAGAACAGTGAGGTTACAGGGAGCAGAGATAAGGAAGGTGGAGGATTTTAAGTACAGTCGGCCCCCAATTTACGAAATTAATCCATTCCAGAGCCCTTTTCGTATTGTGGGGATTTCGTAAGTAGGGGTCGCATTTTACATGTTATTGCCTAATTCGTTCCAAGGCTCCAGTCTTTGGACTAGATCTTCTTTTCCTTTCGGCTGCTCCCTTCAGGGGTCGCCACAGCAAATCATCCGCCTCCATCTCACCTCGTCCTCTGCATCTTCTTTTTTGACTCCAACGACCTTCATGACTTCCTTCACCACATCCATAAATCTCTTCATGTCTTCCTCTAGGCCTTCTGCCTGGTAGTTCCAACCTCAGCATCCTACTGCCAATATACTCACTATCTGTCCTCTGCACATGTCCAAACCATCTCAATCTAGCCTCTCTGACTTTGTCTCCAAAACATCTTACATGGGCTGTCCCTCTGATATACTCATTTCTGATCCTATCCATCCTCGTTACTCCCAGAGAGAACCTCAACATTTTCATC
Organism: Plotosus lineatus; assembly: GCA_024760905.1. NCBI lineage: Eukaryota > Metazoa > Chordata > Actinopteri > Siluriformes > Plotosidae > Plotosus > Plotosus lineatus. Next base: position 32,085,314 of record CM045732.1, on the reverse strand, counting down.
TCCGCTTCCTCCAGCTCTGCCTCCTGCCTTTTCCTCAGCGCCACTGTTTCTAAGCCATACAACATCGCTGGCCTCACCACTGTCTTGTACACTTTTACTTTCATTCTTGCTGACACTCTCCTATCGCACATCACACCGGACACTTTTCTCCAACCATTCCCTGTAACATCACTGTTTCTCCTGGGTCCTTCTCATTCACACACATGTATTCTGGTTTTCTGAGGCTAACCTTCATTCCCCTCCTTTCCAGGGCATACCTCCACCTCTTTAGATTTTCCTGCACTTGTTCTCTGCTCTCACTGCAAACATCATAGTCCATGGAGATTCTTGTCTCACCTCATCTGTCAGCTTGTCCATCACCATAGCAAACAAGAAGGGGCTCAGGGCTGACCCTTGATGCAGTCCCACCTCCACCGTGAATTCGTCGGTCATGCCGACAGCACACCTCACCACTGTCTTACATCTCTCATACATGTCCTGCACCACTCTAACATACTTCTCTGCCACTCCAGACTTCCTCATGCAATACCACAGTTCTTCTCTTGGCACCCTGTCATATGCTTTTTCCAGATCCACAAAGGCACAATGCAGCTCCCTCTGACCTTCTCTGTACTTCTCTATTAACATCCTCAAAGCAAACATTGCATCTGTGGTGCTCTTTCTTGGCATGAAACCAAACTGTTGTTCACAAATGCTGACCTCTGCCCTTAGTCTAGCTTCCACTATTCTTTCCCATAACTTCATCGTATGGCTCATCAACTTTATCCCTCTGTGGTTGCCACAACTCTGCACGTCTCCCTTGTTTTTAAAAATGGGCACCATCACACTTCTCCTCCAGTCCTCCGGCATCTGCTCACTCTCTAGGACCTTGTTGAATGTTCTTGTCAGAAAATCTACTGCTACCTCCCCTAGACACTTCCATACCTCCACAGGTATATCATCAGGACCAACTGCCTTTCCACTCTTCATCCTCTTCAATGCCCTCCTCACTTCACCCTTACTGATCTTTGCTACATCCTTCTCCTCAATGGTCACCTCTTCTACTCTTTTTTTTTCTCTCATTTTCCTCATTCATCAGCTCTTCAAAGTACTCTTTCCATCTTCCCAGCACACTTCTGTCATTGGTCAATACATTTCCCTCTCTGTCCTTTATCAATCTAACTTGCTGCACATCCTTCCCATCTCTATTTCTCTGTTGTGCCAACCTGTATAGATCATTTTCTCCCTCTTTACTGTCCAACCTATCATACAAGTCATCATACGCCCTTTGTTTGGCCTTAGCCACTGCTACTTTCGCCTTACGCTGTGTCTCCCTGTACTCCTGTTTACTCTCTTCGATCCTCTCAATGTCCCACTTCTTCTTAGCTAACCTCTTCCTTTGTACACACTCCTGCACTTCCTCATTCCACCAAAAAGTCTCCTTATCTACTTTCCTTCCAGAGGACACAGCAAGTATTCTCCTACCTGTGTCCCTGATCAAGTCTTTGGACTAGATAAACCCCATAAACCCTTTAAAAATGATAAAAGTACACCAATTTTGTATTAAATAATTTTTAAAAGTAAAAGAAAATTATTTATTAAACCATTTAAACATTTTATTAACATATTAAACCATTTTATTAACATATTAATTAATTAAACTATTATTAAACATTTTTTAGTTACACATACACACACACACACACACACAGACGCATTACAATGCACATGTTTATTCTAGTGTTGCGGGCCACGCCCACAAGGCATGGAATTTAAAGCGCATTCCCTGATTGACCATTTACTAAATTAAAACAACTTAAAAAACTAAACTAAAGCATTATTCCTTCTCTCTCTCTCTCTCTCTCTCTCTCTCTCTCTCTCTCTGTCTCTCTCTCTCTCTCTCTCTGTCTTGCACGCACGTGAATTCAAAGCGCATTCCCGGCTTAACAAACTCAAGTTTGAGGTTGAGGTATCGGAATTCCAGATGAGCTCAAATGCGCCCACATTTATTAAACATTTACTGAATTAAACAACTTTAAAAACTAAAAGGTTATTCCTTCTCTCTCTCTCTCTCTCTCTCTCTCTCTGTCTCTCTCTCTCTCTCTCTCTCTCGCACGCTGCGGGCCACGCCCACAAGATGTGAATTCAAAGTGCGTTCCCTGCTTGACAAACTCAACTTTAATTTGATTCCTTGAGGGATCGGAATTCCAGATGAGCTCAAATGCGCCCACATTTATTAAACATTTACTGAATTAAACAACTTTAAAAACTAAAAGGTTATTCCTTCTCTCTCTCTCTCTCTCTCTCTCTCTGTCTCTCTCTCTCTCTCTCTCTCTCTCTCGCACGCTGCGGGCCACGCCCACAAGATATGAATTCAAAGTGCGTTCCCTGCTTGACAAACTCAACTTTAATTTGATTCCTTGAGGGATCGGAATTCCAGATGAGCTCAAATGCACCCACATTTATTAAACATTTACTGAATTAAAACAACTTAAAAAAACTAAACTAAAAATTAAACAGTGAAGCTTCCTTCTGTCTCCATCTGGGAGGCCAGCGGGCGGGATGTTGAGAGACAGCCAATGAGAGAGCAACTCGTGCATTGTGTGAAATTTTGATTGTCGTGTTTGAATTTTGAATTTCTTTTCGTAACGGGTATTTCGTATCTCGGGGACGGAAACTCAGGAAAATGTTTTCCGTAATCCGGGGATCTCGTACACAGGGGTCTTCGTAAGTTGGGGGCCGACTGTACTTAGGTTCAACAATTCAGAGCAATGGAGAGTGTGGAAAAGAGGTGAAGAAGCATGTGCAGGCTGGTTGGAATGGTTGGAGAAAAGTGTCCGGTGTGATGTGTGATAGGTAGGTATCGGCAAGAATGAAGGGAAAAGTGTACAAGATGGTGATGAGGCCAGCGATGTTGTATGGTTTAGAGACAGTGGCCCTGGGGAAAAGACAGGAGGCAGAGCTGGAGGTAGCAGCGATGAAAATGTTGAGGTTCTCTTTGGGAGTAATGAGGATGGATAGGATCAGGAATGAGCACATCAGAGGGACAGGACATGTAAGTCGTTTTGGAGACAAAGTCAGAGAGGCTAGATTGAGATGGTTTGAATATGTACAGAGGAGGGATAGTGAGTATATTGGTAGTAGGATGCTGAGGTTGGCACTACCAGGCCCCTGAAGGGAGCAGCCGAAAGGAAAAAAAGAAAATTGTCACTATTATAAAGGTGATTGACTTTGACACTTTTTGAGGTCTTAACTTTTCCTTTTTATTTCAAGTAAACACACAATGTAAAGGCCCAAGTGGATATTTTCAGTTCACGAAGAGGCGATTTTAAAATATATATATTTCACATGATGAAAATTGGCTTTAAAATGTCCTTGTGGAATGAATGTCCTGTGGCACCGTGTGCTTTGACCTTGAAACGTTTCCTTGCAGTTTAAGTTTTGAACAATTCAGGATCACAGTTGTCAAGTTTCGTGCACATCAGCCCAGCTGTTGAGATTATGTAAATTTTTTTCTAAGATGTAAGTTTAATTAAGTTCAACATCCAGCACGGTGTCATGATTGTTCCCTGTGAGGAGTGGAACTGAAGGCTACAAGGAAAAGTCGGAGCTTTTTAAAATGGCAAATTCAATCACAGATAGCTGACAGGTCTCGTATGCAAAATTGTTGTTTTGGATATGACACTTCACAAGACTACCAAATTTTCTGATGTTTTTCTGCATGGGTTTATTGATATCTTGTTCAGTGTGACTTTGAGGTGAAAGCCTATCAAAGTTTTATGGGCAAAAGGAAAAAAGTAGCTGATGAATTTGAGGAACCGAGTGAAAACAACAGAGTTCCAAGGATATCCTTGGCCCCCTTAATAAATGGTGAGTGTAAAGTGTACATTGTGTAACCAGGTGTGTTTTTATTGTGTTAATCACACAGAGCAGATCAAACGTCATGAACTGGAAGAGAATGAAATGCGGCCTCTCTACCTGGACTTCCAGGCGACAACACCAATGGGAAGTACTGTATTTAGTATCAACATACAATGCACAATGTTATTTTGAGGTAGAGCATTTATCCCTGATCACAGCATGTAATTTCTATGGCGATGTTGCTCCAGTTGTTCCGGTCGAGGCTGAGCAACATTAATGTGGTAATTAAATGAAGCGGTTGATGATCTGAATGTAATGAATGTGCAGGTTAGCACATCAATGCACTTTTTCTTCCCTGACGGCTCCGATATAAAATGGGGACTAGGATAATGAAGGAGTGGTTCAGGGTGCATGAGGAATCATTTTCACACATGTATTGGCCCCCGTCCCAACCCTATTTCCATGTTTTTCAAAGAAATCACTTTTTTAAATTAAAAAAGATTAAACTGATCAGAATTACTGTAGATACTGTTAATGTTGTGCTTGACTGTAATTGATGGTTAAAGCTCATTCACATAATGTAACAAAAGAAAATCTGAAAAACTAAACATCTGTATAACTTGATTGTATGAAGTAAGCACATTGTGTCTCTTTTAGGTAGAATGCAGTTTCAGACCCTGATTCCACCATGCAGTAGTTGGTAGAGAGATTTTGGGCTCTCCAGATAAATATTTAGTGGGATATTAGCTGTGTGTTTTCACTGCTTCAGATGTGGGACAGTTAGTAGCGTCTTGCAGCCTGTCTGATGTTATCATTCAGAATAATTTCAGCGGTCAGAATTCGAAAGAAACCTTATAACTAGTGAAAAATCTTGCTGAAAAAGATGGTATACATGATATGTGTCCTCATGTGGCAGATGCCTGTTAGTAATTATTTCAGATCACTGAATGTTCTTTTTGTTGTTCTTGTTATGATTGACACTGTGAATGATGTCTGTGTTGTTACAGGACCCCAGAGTCCTGGATGCTATGCTCCCATACCAAGTGAATTACTACGGAAATCCACACTCAAGGACTCATGCTTATGGGTGGGAAAGTGAGAGTGCAATGGAAAAAGCTAGAAAAGTAACTGACCCCCCCCCCCCCTCCACTGTGTTATTGGCAATCTTTATTTGTGAAAGTTTACATTTTGTTTGTTTTATTGAAACTGGTAATTCCGCAGTAACAGTACATTCACACTACATCAGGACGTAATGCTTATTTACCAACATTTGCTGACTTATTAAAACACTCTGACTAGTTAAGTGTGGCATGGCTTGGTTTTGGAATCGCACTTTGCCCAGAGATATCCCTGCTATGCAATATTAAAGATTCTCCAATCTGCTGGAAGACTGAATTTCTAATTATTTTTCTTGTCGCCACAAATATGTATATCTCGTGTCCTTTTTTAAAATCAGGATTTCCAGTCTTTTTAATTTCATACTTATTATCTAGGTTGATTACATTTGATTACATTGCATTGATTAGATTTGTTGTTCCAATATTGGGACACCCCAGGTGTGAGGGCAGTATAAGGGGTTCTGTGTGTTTTGGACTGGCTATGATCTGGTGAGCCATTCATGATGTACTCTGACTTTGCCAGTGTTTCTGTAATCTATTAGGATTAAGTGGTTTGGAAAATGAGTATGTAATGAATTACAGCGTTATTACTTCACCTGGATTTAAAACCAGTTTCCTGCAGCTGAATGGGTTTAAACCTGATGCTTGCATGCAAAGTTTGTCTATTTCTATCAAACCATGCTTGGCTTAAGCCATTTTCATGTAATGGTTAATATGTTCTCACACAGTGTCTTGACATTGTACTGCGAAAAGCAGGATGTTTGAAATATAGAGGAAGTAATAGACATAGGTGTTTTGCATTAGCTACCGAAAGTTCGGGTCACTTAGAACCATTCCTTTTAAAAGAAATGTATTTTCCCCCCTCATTAAAATAAAAATCTTAAAAAAAAATCAGAGAGACCGTCTACGCTGTCAGTGATATACTAGTCCTTCTCAAAAAATTAGCATATTGTGATGAAGTTCATTATTTTCTGTAATGTACTGATAAAAATTAAGCTTTCATATATTTTAGATTCATTGCACCCCAACTGAAATATTTCAGGTCTTTTATTGTTTTAATACTGATGATTTTGGCATATAGCTCATGAAAACCCAAAATTCCCATCTCAAAAAATTTGCATAGTTCATCCGACCAATAAAAAAAGTGTTTTTAATCCAAAAAAGTCAACCTTCAAATAATTATGTTCAGTTATGCACTCAATACTTGGTCGGGAATCCTTTTGCAGAAATGACTGCTTCAATGCGGCGTGGCATGGAGGCAATCAGCCTGTGGCACTGCTGAGGTGTTATGGAGGCCCAGGATGCTTCGATAGCGGCCTTAAGCTCATCCACAGTGTTGGGTCTGGTGTCTCTCAACTTTCTCTTCACAATATCCCACAGATTCTCTATGGGGTTCAGGTCAGGAGAGTTGGCAGGCCAATTGAGCACAGTAATACCATGGTCAGTAAACCATTTACCAGTTGTTTTGGCACTGTGAGCAGGTGCCAGGTCGTGCTGAAAAATGAAAATCTTCATCTCCATAAAGCTTTTCAGCAGATGGAAGCATGAAGTGCTCCTAAATCTCCTGATAGCGAGCTGCATTGACCCTGCCCTTGATAAAACACAGTGGACCAACACCAGCAGCTGACATGGCACCCCAGACCATTACTGACTGTGGGTACTTGACACTGGACTTCAGGCATTTTGGCATTTCCTTCCCCCCAGTCTTCCTCCAGACTCTGGCACCTTGATTTCCGAATGACATGCAAAATTTGCTTTGATCCGAAAAAAGTACTTTGGACCACTGAGAAACAGTCCAGTGCTGCTTCTCTGTAGCCCAGGTCAAGCACTTCTGCTGCTGTTTCTGGTTCAAAAGTGGCTTGACCTGGGGAATGCGGCACCTGTAGCCCAGTCCACTGCTTCCACAGGTCCCCCAAGGTCTGGAATCGGCCCTTCTCCACAATCTTCCTCAGGGTCCGGTCACCTCTTCTGGTTGTGCAGCGTTTTCTACCACACTTTTTCCTTCCCACAGACGTCCCACTGAGGTGGCTTGATACAGCACTCTGGGAACAGCCTATTCGCTCAAAGATTTCTTTCTGTGTCTTACCCTCTTGCTTGAGGTTGTCAATGATGGCCTTCTGGACAGCAGTCAGGTCGGCAGTCTTGCCCATGATTGCGGTTTTGAGTAATGAACCAGCCTGGGAGTTTTTAAAAGCCTCAGGAATCTTTTGCAGGTGTTTAGAGTTAATTGGTTGATTCAGATGATTAGGTTAATAGCTCGTTTAGAGTACCTTTAATAATATGCTAATTTTTTGAGATAGGAATTTTATGTTTTCATGAGCTGTATGCCAAAATCATCAGTATTAACACAATAAAAGACCTGAAATATTTCAGTTTGTGTGCAATAAATCTAAAATATATGATGGTTTAATTTTTATCAGTACGTTACAGAAAATAATGAACTTTATCAAAATATGCTAATTTTTTTGAGGACTAGTACACAACTACTATAGCTGGAAATGGCCTGATGTTTTAAATAATATCCACATAGGTGTGCAGACGCCTGTTTTCAGCATCTATCACACTTGTGTTCTGATTGCACATGAAGTCATATTTAGTTTGTCTAATCTGAATTTTTCTGATTAAACAGATGAAGTCTGCTGTGCTGGTTAAAAAGCAACATATTTGTCGTTTTTTTAGGCTTGTTGGTTTGACAGTCCAGTCAAAATGTCCAGTAAAAGGCACTTTCTTCTGAAATTCATCAGTCTGGATTGCTTTGAAGATGAAGGATATTCTGTATGAGATACTGCCAAAAATCTGAAGCTCTCACCAATGGTGTGCACGCCCTTCACAGAACAGCACAATCTGGCTTTAATGAGGATCAAAAGAGAATATAAGACCACAGTGCACGACTCAAGTACAGCAGAGTCTCTAGTTTGAGAACCAGTTGCCAAACAGGTCCTCACTTATTAAATAGTATGGCTGTTTTACAAACTAGAGACTCTGTCCTTGTCCTTGTCCTCGTGTTCACTGGAGTTTCAAACTTCTCTTTTTTATTTTTATTAGAGCCAGTTTGTGCTGTTCTGTGAAGGGAGTTGTACACACCATTGGATGAGAGCTTCAGATTCTCATACAAAACATCCTTCATCTTCAAAGCAAATCCAGAATTATGATTTCAGAAGAAACGGCCCTTTACTGGACATTTTGAGTTTTGTTGCTTTTTTTTTAATCAGCACAAAAGTTTCTGTCTGTGCTGATAGAATTACAAAAAGGTTTTCACATTATCTAGACCTTTTAACATGACGGACTTGGATTAGCTAAGACAGTGTGCGCCATTGGAAGATTTGTGTGATATTTGCAGAAAATGAGCGTGTGTGTGTGTGTGTGTGTGTGTGTGTGTGTATGTATGTGGGTTTGTGGGTGTATACAGGGATCCCTCACTTTCCGCGGTTAATTGGGACCAAGATCCCCCCGCGACCACATAATTCCGTGAAGTAGGATCAACCCCCTGCGTCTGTATGTGTGTGTATTTATATTTTATTTACATCTTATGCATTAGGGGCAGTGGTGGTCTAGTAGTATTGGGCGCTGGGTCGCTGATCCAAAAGTTGGGGGTTCAAGTCCCACTCTCCACAAGGTTGTCATGGTCCCCCCCCCCCAGTGCAGCTAACTGGGTTATAAGATAAGATAAGATACAGCTTTATTAATCTCACAATGGAGAAATTCACTGTTACAGGCTCTTGAGGTATCATCAGTAGGGGGTGCAAAAATAGATACATATACAAACATACACACATACATATATATAAGTAAATAAATAAATAGATACATAAATAGTATAAATTAATAAACAATAAAAGAAAAGAAGGGAACAACTTTGTAGACTGGCCTATATTCAAGTGTATATGTATCTGAGGGCAGAGTAGATGGGTTGATATGGTTCACAGTCAGTGGGGTAGATCATATATATATATATATATATATATATATATATATATATATATATATATACAAAAATAAAAGGACAGGACAAAGACTTTCTATTGAAACTCCATTTATCACTACAGATCTGTTTCGAGGGGTGGTGAAACCATCCTCTCGCTTCAGGTGATTATAAAACAGATCTGTAGTGATAAATGGAGTTTCAATAGAAAGTCTTTGTCCTGTCCTTTTATTTTTGTTTATTTGCTCTACCAAAAAGTATTGAGCACTCTCCTACGGAAGGATCTACTCAGAAAATCCTATATATATATATATATAATATGATAGATGTATCAAAGGCGGGCCATGTCTCTCACTGTCTATGGTGAGAGGCATGTAAAAGAACCATTGCTGACTTTCGTAAAGAGTAGGCTGCAAAGTCGTCAGCGTGTTTCTGTCCCTTGCTAAAAAAGGGTTGTGACAGGAAGGGCATCTGACGTAAAAACCTCTGCCAAATCAAACATGCAAATCAGATGATTCGCTGTGGCGACTCCTGAGTAAAAGGGAAAAAAGCCGAAAGGAAGACAAATTTACATCTTATGCATTATTTTTGAATGTTTAATTATTGTAAGCATTTATAGCATGGAATAAGTATTTATTGATGTTATATACACATATACAGTGGTACCTCACCTTACGAAATTAATCCGTTCCAGAAGTGATTTCGTAACCTGATTTTTTCGTAATCTGCTTTTATGAAAACCAAACTGACATTTTATTTTATGTGTGTACTGTTGTTACCTCTTCCCAGCAAGTAGCAGATCTTATTGGTGCTGATCCCAGAGAAATAGTGTTTACCAGTGGTGCCACAGAGTCCAACAATATGTCCATCAAAGTGAGTGCCGTTATTATTCATAGCAGGAAGGATAGCAAGAGTGCATGGTGTAAAATGAGAAGTGTATCAGACCTTAATAAAGATTTATGATTCCTCAACATTGTTCAGTACTTGTTTTTTGTTTGTTTGTCTTAAATTATTTTTTTCTATTTCAGGGTGTGGCCCGTTTCTATAAAGCCAAGAAGAAACACATCATAACCACACAGACAGAACACAAGTGTGTACTGGACTCCTGTCGTGTTCTGGAGGCTGAAGGATTTAAAGTGACGTACCTGCCTGTGAAAAACAATGGCTTGATTGACCTACAGGTGTCATACATTGATGGGTTTCAGTAGAAATATCCAGTGCAGATGCAAAAATTGTAGAATATTGTAAAATATCGTTATTTATATATATATATATATATATATATATATATATATATATATATATATATATATATATGTAATCAATTATTATAAACATAACATTGTAAAATAATATCAAATATATCAAATAATGTCAACATTAATTTCAAATAAATTAAATTCAAGCAAAGCAATTTCAAATAGATAAATTTTAATCAAATTCACTCATCAAATATCAAATACAGTATCAAATATAATCTTTAACATTCTTTGTGATGCGATCTTTCTGCTTGTAAATGGTTTCGATGGTTGACAGATTGCCACTTTACATGAAACTGAGCTGAGTCACATTGATATCTGAGACGCTCAAATTCGAAATTAGTGTACTTGCTGTGCTTGAGACAAAGCGCGGGTTATATGGACTTCCGGTCTTTCAAGTGAGCAAGGGCGCCGTTGAACCCGTTTAGTACTCTGCCTGCACTGATGTGAATCACCAGCAGAGTGGAGAGTTCTCTTTCTTTTCTGCATTCGGGTTTTGATTCATTTTACAACTCTCTTTGCTTAACTGAGTATGCATGATAGATTGCGCCGAACTGAGCAGATAGTTAATTCATCTCTGTGTATGAGACTTGCACCCATGTTAGTAGGTTTACACGTCTGACCAACCATATTTGCTTAGAGTTACAAAAGTCCGACGACGTCTTAACACAAGGGTAACACACTATATAATATATATATATATATATATATATATATATATATATATTAGTCGGTCCCCGATTTACGAAACCCCCTGGGTATGAAAATCCCAGGTTACGAAAAACATTTTCCTAAGTTTTCTTCCCCGGGATACGAAAACAACCTCCTCTTACAAAAAGCGCCATTCAAAATTCAAACGCACCAATCAAAATTTCACATGAGTCATGAGTTGCTCTCTCATTGGCTGTCTCCCAACATCCCACCCCACTGGCCTCCCATTGGCTCAGAGGAATGACGCAGCTGAACCTTACCCAAACTTCCTGTTTGTCACACACGTGAAGGAGAGTTGACTGCTGGCTTGTTTTGAGATTGATTATGCAGAGTTATACAGTATTTCGTTATTGCTGAAACCCCTCTACAATCGGGACGATATTGAACCAGAAGGAGACCTTAAAGCGGAAATACAGTGAGGACCTCTGATCTTTCAAACCGGTACTGTAATAGACACAATTCGCATTATGACTGCACATGTGCGGGAACGTGACCCAACAGCTGATCCAACGGTCACTGATACCAAACTTTATTGCAGCCACTTGCTGTTGTATGGAAACACATCCGAAAAACTGCTGCTTAAAGTCTGCCTTAAGCCTTAAATTATCACCATGTCAGGTGCACATTGTGCCGTAGTGAACTGTGGGAACGGCATGTATCATCTCGAGCGTTGGAAAAAGCTGGTTTGCAGTATACATGCCTGCAAATTTTGGACTAACGCATGTAGATGTCTGCCGCCGTCACGCTATTTACCTTTTCCATCGAGCTGAAGGATCCGGAGGGACGCACACGTTGGATTAAAGCAGTAAGTTTATAATTAAAGTGTTCTTTATTTGAATTCATAGACCCTATGGACTACTATATTACCTTTTATTTACCTGTTAATTTACCATAAAAATCGGCGATGCCAAATTATATATGTAAATTATCATTACACATCATAGACTTAGATCTTGAAAATTACTGTTATGTTAATGTGTAAAATAGACTAACAAGAGCTGTCAGATCAGTCGGTGCAGCTGTCAAACTTGTATTTACCTTCTTTGTAGTCATTACGAAGTCGCGCTAGTAGGGGTGCCTGGTCCTTCATTATCAAAAATGATAATTAAGAAATAATTTTCTTTTACTTTTAACACATATTTCATACAAAATTGGTGTACTTTTATCATTTTTAAACGGTTTATGAGGTAGCCTTGGGAGCCTTGGAATGAATCAGGCATTTAACATGTAAAATGCGACCCCTACTGACGAAACTCCCACGTTACGAAAAAGGCGCTGGAACGGATTAATTTCGTAAGTAGGGGGCCGATTTTATATATATATATGTGTGTGTGTGTGTGTGTGTGTGTGTATATATATATATATATTTACAGACGCTCCCCGACTTACGTTCATCCGTTTTACGTTGTTTCGCTTTTACGTTGTTTTTTTTTCAAAAAGAAAAAAGTCACATTTTGAGTTTAGACGTACCTACGTGGTACGCTGACGTAATGACGCGTCCATTGTTTACAAACGACAGACTGAACGTGCCCCTCTTTTTTCCCAGTTCAGCTTGCTATATATATCTATATATATATATATATATATATAAAATATAAAATCAGTTATATACCGTGTTACTCTTGTGTAAGACAATGGTGGTCTAGTGGTATAGGGTGCTGGATCGCTGATCCAAAGGTTGGGGGTTCGAGTCCCACTCTCCACCAGGTTGTCACTGTCCCCCCCTCCCCCCCAGTGCGGCTAACTGGGTTATCAAAGGCGGGCCATGTCTCTCACTGTCTTTGGTGTGAGGCATGTAAAAGAACCATTGCTGACATTCGTAAAGAGTAGGCTGCAAAGTCGTCAGCGTGTTTCTGTCCCTTGCTTAAAGGGTTGTGACAGGAAGGGCATCCGACGTAAAAACCTTTGCCAAATCAAACGTGCGAATCAGATGATTCGCTGTGGCGACTTCCGAGTAAAATGGAAAAAGCCGAAAGGAAGACAGACAGACAGACAGACTCTTGTGTAAGACGTCGTTCCTATGATCTTTTTGTTTACACTGTTTTGTGGACTTCTGTAACCCGAAGCAAATATGGTTGGTCAGAAGCGTAAGCCTACTAGCATGGGTGCAAGTCTCATACACAGATGAATTAACTATCTGCTTGGATCGGCACAATCTACCATGCATACTCAGTTAAGCAAAGAGAGTTGTAAAATATGAAAACCCAAATCCAGGAAAGAGAGAACTCTCTGCTCTGCTGGTGATTCACATCAGTGCAGGCTGAGTACTAAACAAGGTCAACGAATCCCTTGCTCACTTGAAAGCCAGAAGTCTGCATAAACCGCGCTTTGTTTCAAGCAAGTAAACTACTTTCAGCAAGTTCACTACTTTCGGTATTGAGCGCCTCACATATTGTAAACGTTGATTGGCTGTTTTAAGCTTCATGTAATGTGATTCAGCTCAGCTTCATGTTATGTGACCATCCGTCGACCATCGGAACCATTTACAAGCAGAAAGATTGCATCATAGAAAATGTTAAAGGTTATATTTGATACTGTATTTGATATTTGATGAGTGAATTTGATTAAAATGTATTAATTTGAAATGATTTTTTTTATTTAACTGATTTGAAATTAATGTTGACATTATTTTACAATGTTATGTTTATAATAATTGATTTAGGGGTGTTTTATGAGATACGGCAATGGATGAATAGTACAGTATGAGCTTCATACGTCATAGGTTACTGTAACAGCTTATGTTCGGCCGTACGTAACCAATTAAAAACGTAAGTCGGGGAGCGTCTGTATATACCTTAACTGGGAAGAAGGAGGGGCACGTTCAGTCTGTCGTTTGTAAACAATGGACGCAGCGTCATTATGTCATTACGTCAGCGTACTACGAAGGTATGTCGAAACTTAAAATTTGACAAATCACAGATATTACATCTATACCGGATCGGTCGAACCCGGGTCAACAATGACCGCCATCAGTGCTGTTAACCAAAAGGGTGCTGGTCGAAATTGGACTACTGTTGGTCGAAGGAGAGGCGGGAGGCGTGTCCGTAGGCGGAGAGAGAAGAGGAAAGGCATAAGTCTAGGACTGAGAGTAGGGACTTTGAATGTTGGAACTATAAAAGGAAACAATATAGAGCTGGCTGACATGATACAGAGGAGGAACGTGAACATACTGTGTGTTCAGCAGACCAGGTGGAAAGGTAGCAAAGCTAGAAGCTTAGGAGCAGGGTTTAAGCTGTTTTTCAATTGCTCTTTAAGTCTCCTTAGGCAGAGGTTTCAGTTACTTATTCCTCCCCCTTCTGTCATTGTTGGCATACTATCCTCATTAAAATATGACAACCTATAAATGTTTGGGTGGTTTTAGTTAAAGCAGACACTGTTTTTTCATGTGTGATTTTGACAAAGATCAGATCACATTTGATGGTGAATTAATGCAGAAATGTGAGAAATTCCAAAAGGTTCAGATACTTTTTCATACCACTGTAAGCCACTCGTTGATTGGCTGTTTTAAGCTTACGATTTAAAGTGACTCGGCCCAATGCTAATGGCAGCATGTTGTGTTTTTACGAAGAGAATGTCTGGTTAGAAAATCCTGAAAATGCTGCGAACTTTAATGAAAGAAGAGGAATCCTGAGTGTCAGAAATAGATAAGGATGTTAAGAATAAGTTTAAATGGGAATGGCTAGAAAAGATTGTGAAATTTGAGGTGAAAATCGGCAAACAGACTCAGAATGTATCGAAACCTTTGGCGAGTTTCATAAAGAAATCTGACATCGCTGGCAAGGCCTTGTGTGTTTATTGCAACTACCTGATCAAGTATGAATTTCGCGGATGTATTGCACTTATGGCCAACAGACAAGCGCACTCAGAGGTAATTAGTAAATATTTATTTCATTTAGATTACGTGAAATCCCATTGAAATGTAACTTCATAAAAGTAATTTGTATTGGTAAAATCATTGTGTGATAAACTTGCTTGCATTGCAAGCGCCGGCTACTATTAGCCTTGTGCCGGTTATATTTTATAATAGTAAATAGTAATATTTAATAATATAATAACAATCTTTAATAAAAACATTTTCACGGCTTTGTTAAGCTATGTACTTGACAACACAATCACTTGTTTTGATAATTTCTCAATTGGTTCACTTCCGATATCCCATGATGCTCTATGCTACCTCATTCATTGCGCGCTTTTTATATACGTGCCGCCATTTGCCTGTGCTCCCGTGTAGATTTAGATCGTGATGGGTCATACAAACCCAGGCAAAATATAGTCCAAACTGATGTGAGTCGTACTGACAAGCATGGCGCCGAAGTGAAGTGGATCTAAAAAAAACAACATTAAATACGTTGTGGAAGTGACTCAAGACCGATGAGTGCACTGTTTCGGAAATCCGTATCTCATGAAATAGGTAAAAACGTTTTATGCCATGTCCAAACACAAATTATTTCTTGATTGCACTGAGTGATAATAGTGAAAACTAGCCCCCAACTAAACTAGCCTAAGCTTATTCTTAATGGATTCACGCCACACTATACAGAGACGAAAATTCATGTACTTGACTTGGGCCACATTAACAAATAGATTTACACAACGCCCATTAGGCCCTACATTGAACACGAGCGTTATGTAGAGCTATTTGTTAACGTAACCCAAGTCATTCCCATGCCTTTTTCGTGGCAAAATGGTCTTCATACAGTACAGGGTTTCACTAGCAGCTCAGTGTGATTATTTCATATGAGGGTGGGGGGTGCGGGGTGTGAATCTGAAGATTCTGAGTTAGAAGATATTTAAATTAATAAAATCATGAGAAACTGATATTACATAAACAGTTTTGACAGATTAGGGTAGCAGTTTGATTCACAAATGTTATTATATTAGTAAGGTAACTTAGATTTTTCAAATAAGAAGTTTTATTTACTTTCCTTTAAGAAGTTAGTCTACTATTCTTATAACAAATACTATTTTTTATAATATAAACTTTTAGTTTTATTTGCTTCTAGCTTGTCTGATTTTCTCATAAATATGGGCCCAGAATGCACCACAGAGCACATGAATTTTAAAATTTTTTCTGGAGGTGGCCCCCCAGATCCCCTTGCGGGAGGGGACACCACTCCCACACCCTCCCCATGCTTGCCTCAAACAATTTCCACTCCCTACTTATCAATATCCTCCTTCTACTCTAAAACTTAATGAATACCCTGCTGGTGATGGTTGTCATATAAATGAATACATCGTCGTTGTTATTTACCTGAGTAGTATCTCAACATTAATTAGTAACTAGCAAGCTGGGACAGTTAGTTGAAAATGTTTCATTCATTTATAAAGTGGTGTACAGGAAATATTTCTGTATTTTTTTCATCTTTCATTTATACAACACAAAACATCGAGCCATGATTGACCTATTTCTCAATTCTGTGTACTAGTATATAGTATATTGCAAATACATATATGTTTGCAAATAAAATTATATTCCAATTAGTCTATGCATTAGATGATATGTTGCCCAACTGTAGATAGCAAACAGGCTCCACCCTGGACCCCACCTCCCAGACCCCCCCAGACCCCCTCACTTAAGTTCAGCTGAAAATACATTTTGCTGTTGTCATTCCTGGTGTGTATGTGTTTGTACATGTTTGTGTGTTTGTACAGGTGTGTGTGTGTGTGTGTATCTACATAGACAGACGGGCACATTTGAGTGTATGTATATATTTGTATGTATTACATTATGGATCAGCAATTTTAATATATCATTGCTTTATGTTTTTTAGCAATTGGAAGAAACAATAAGTTCTGATACAAGCTTGGTATCTGTGATGACTGTTAACAATGAGATTGGAGTCAAACAACCAATCAAACAAATAGGTAACTGCATGTATGTAACGTTTCCTCTCAAACATGAATACTAAGATTTTTTGAAATATGACTGAAAGCAGATATGCGATGTCTGAAATTACTTTTTCAACTCACCTGCTGAGGTGGACAGTAAATGAAAAAAATTATCTGCCAGATATAATTTTACTGGCCAAACTAATAAATTGCGCTGCTTCGTCCATTCAGTTACAAATTCTATTGAATACAAACTTAATTGAAGAAAACTTTCATTGCTGATCAGCAGCGAATGATGAATAATTGGAATTACAGTGGTACCTCACCTTACGAAAGTCTCACCAAACGAAAAATTCAGGTTATGAAAAGCATTTTCCTAAACTTTTTGTCTCAGGGTACGAAACAAGTTCACATTACGAAAGCGCCATCTTAAAAATTCAAACGTGCCATTCAAACATTAAAACGTGCCTTTCAAACATTCAAACAATGCATTAGCTGCTCTCCCATCAATGACGTTCAAACATTCCGCTCCGCTGGCCTCCCATTGGCTAATAACCGAGCTGTCGTTCATGTCGCCTTCACTCGAGCGCCATATTGGACAGGTCCACCTGACGCCATCTTGGACAGGGATCCCATTGCCTAGGAGGAATGACGCATCTACCTCCCATTGCCTATTATAGATCTGAATCCACCATGATGCTTTTCGTGTAAAGGACAGAGTTACTGTTGTTTTATGCTTTATTTCTTGACTCAGGCTTTTAACCTTCCATAAAATTTTGTAAGATTATAACTCTGTTAAGAAGACATGTTCAACATGCACGCATGCACGCGTGTTATTTCCATTGCGAATGAGGAGAAGAAACCGGCTCGAGTGATGTCACAAAGGAATATGGCCAAACCCGTCTACCATCAGTAAGATATTGAAGCAGAAGGATGTCTTTAAAAGTATGCTTTTATAATTTTTTAAGGGTTTAAGGGGGTAGTATTGGGAGCCTTGGAACAAATCACGCATTTTACATGTAAAATGCGATTCAGTTTATGAAAAATGCACGTTACGGAAAAAGCTCTGGAACGGATTAATTTCGTAAGGTGAGGTACCACTGTATGTCAAATTGTATCAGATCAAAATATAAAACATGCATTGCAAATACAGAAAGCCCTCATTATTCATGGGGGTTACATTCCTGCCCTACCCACGAATCCTGAAAATCCAGGAATTATTAGTGCAGTTTAAAACCCTATGTATGATATTACATACGCTAATATGCTTGTTAAACACATTCTATAGCCTGTCTTACGCATGAATACAGTAATAATGTAGTAAAATGTAGTAATGATTAAGTAAAAACTTTTAAATTGTGTACTGTGATAATATTTATGAATAAATAAGGCGCGTAGACTCCTTACCAGAAGCTAGAGAAGATGCAGGGCGCGAAAGAGAAAAACGAGATGTACATATTATCTGCAACCAATCAGCAGGAGGGAGAAACAAACGCTCTCAGCCATTGGTTAAATTTGAATCATATGCCAGTAATGTTGCTGGGGCTGCTGCTAATTTTAAAACATTATGGGAAAAAAGCCTTTGAGAGCAAAATCCGCGAGTATGCGGGGCCGTGAGCGGTGAACCTCAAATGGGCGAGGGCTTACTGTACTACATGTAAACTATTTTTAAATTATTCTTGGCGACCCAGTGGCAGAGCAGCAGCAAATAATACAGCAAATACCCCTCTCTATAAAAAATAATAACAGCAAATACCTCTCTCTGCAAAATTTTACCTGCAGGTGGTAATTTCAGACCTTAACTGTGTGTATAAAACTAACTCTGTAAATAATGCACTCACTTTTTATTTCCTATTTCTTAGGTCAGATCTGCAGGTCCAAGAATGTATTCCTCCACACGGATGCAGCCCAGGCGATTGGAAAAATCCCCATCAATGTCTCTACCTTGAATGTGGATTTAATGTCTATTAGTGGGCACAAACTATATGGCCCCAAAGGTATTAGGTGACAATTTATAATTTTTTATTCAATATTTATCTAAAAACTAACCTAAACTGAAAGCGTAGTTAAGTTTAGAATATTTAAGTTCATTTTTGTTAATATTTAGGTGTTGGTGCTCTGTATGTGAGAAGGAGGCCCAGGGTTCGTCTCGAGCCTTTGCAGAGCGGAGGGGGTCAGGAGAGAGGCCTGCGCTCAGGCACTGTACCCACTCCACTAGCTGTGGGTCTCGGTGCTGCCTGCGAGATTGCTCAGCAAGAAATGGAGGTAGACACTACCAGTTACTCATGAAAAGCACTTTGTTTTAAGTGGAAAAAAGATTACTCCTAATAGACACACTAACGTATAAGAATAAAAACGACTCCTCTTGCAGTATGACCACGCCCGAGTCTCCATGCTTGCTAAGCGTCTCATGCAAAAGATAATGTCTGAGATTCCTGATGTTGTAATGAATGGAGATCCGGAACAGAGATATCCAGGTAAAATGATGTTTATGAGAAACTGATCTTTCCTAACCTCCCAAGTATGATAAATTTGCATCACTGAGCAGAAGTGCATAGTGCCACCCACTGAATAAACTGCCTTGAATTACACTTCCATTACATAAAGTTTAGTGAGGCCAGTGGTGTAGTGGTGAGGGGGCTTAGGCTCATGATCAGGAGATTGTGTGTTCGAATCCCAGTTAGACCCCAACTGTGCTAAACAAGTGTGCCTCTGTTCACCCAGCAGTATAAATGGATACCAGTAAAATATACTGGGAAGGTAACCTGCGATGGACTAGCATCCCATCCAGGAAGAGTTGAACTCCTGGTCGCTTCACCCTATGGAAACCGGGGATAAGCACCGGCCTGATGAACCACTAGGCTCGGGTGTAAAAAGCCCAGCAGATTTTACCTTTACCTTTTTTACATAAATTTTGCACTGCCAGATAGATATCATTGAGTACAGTATGAATTAACCCTAGAAGTTCAAGAATTGTATTTTTTTTTTTTATGGTATATCCCATACCTGAGCATTAGCAGCTGGACTATCAGTGTCTGATTGAGCACTGATGAAAGGCACTGAGGTGGACATCGACTTGAGTCTTGAATTTCTCTCTATCTTTGGTATTCACTATATATTGGGGGAGGGTGTTCCACAACTCTACTGTTGATGGAAGGAATGATCTCTTATGGCTTGTTGTATTTGATTTGAATTGTTCAAGGGCTGCTGAATGGAGGGATTTAGACAGGTGTGTTGTTCTTCGGACTTTGTAAGGATCTGGGAGTAGGCTATTTAACAATGCTGGAGCCTCATGGTGATAGATACGATGGCGTAGGGTAAGGGCTCCAACATTTATCCTTTGCTCCAGTGGTTGTATTTGGTTATCAGCTGAACAATCATTTGGAATGTTGATGATCTTCAGATCCCTCCTTTGGATGGCTTCCAGCCAGGCCAGGGCGGTTGGAGAGGCTCCCATCCAGACTGTTGAGGCGTATTCCATTCGTGATCCGAGTATGCTTTTGTAGATAATAGCTCTTTGGTCCGGGCTCAGGTAGGGTACAACCTTCCTTACTAAGCCCAGTCGTTTACCTGCATTTACAGCCATCTTCTTTAGGATGTGAGTCCATGTCAGTTCTTTTCTGATGGTGATGACTAACAATTCTACTTCATCCACCTCTATAAGTATGGTGTTCATGAAGTGGAGATTTGGACGATTGCCCTCTGCATCTTTGTAACTACTAATTGTGATACTTTTGCATTTAGCTGCGTCGAAGAGTACATTCCATTTGCTTGCCCATAGCTGGATTTCCCGCAGATCCTCGTTCAGGGACTCGGCTGCTCAGCCTCTTTGCTGTTTGTCTCTTATGATGCTCAGGACAGACAACTCATCTGCGTAAAGTATATTATGTTAGTCAGTTTCTCTGGAAGGTCATCAGTGTAAATGATGAACAGCAATGGACCGAGGATTGACCCTTGAGGGACTCCAGCATTGATGGCATTGGCACTTGATTCTTTCCCATTGATGGTTACTTTCAGCTTCCTGTCTGTGAGATAGTCTTCTATCCATTTCAGAAGTACACCTTTAAGGCCAAGGGCCTCAAGCTTAGCTATTAAGCCTCTGTGCCTCTTTGTGAATTTCACTCTGTGAAATGCCCTGCTAATGTCCAGGCATATGAGTCTGCTTTCACACTTCTTGTCCTTTGCATCATGCAGATTTTGGGTGACATATGTCAGTGTATCGGCTGTGGAGTGCCCAGCTCTGAAGCCGAATTGTTTATCAGAGATGAGGTTATGCTTGTTGATGTACTTCTACGGGGCCTTGTTGATAAGAGCTTCCATCACCTTGCTAATGATGCTAAGAAGGGAGACTGGTCTGTAATTATTTGGGTCATGTTTGCTTTTCTTTTTGTAACAAGGCATGACATGAGTAATCTTCCATTGTCTTGGCATGTAATGTTTTTCCATCAGCAACTGAAAAAGGTTTGGCGAGAGGTTTGGTGAGCTCAGGTGCAGCCTGCTTTAGCACTCTGGCAGGGATGGAGTCTGGTCCAGTTGCTTTGTCTACGTCTAGCTTGAATAGCACTTTTTTCACATGTTTTGGCCAGAATGTTACTTTCTTCAAGGTGGAAGTGGTCTTTTTGTTTAACCTTGGTACCTCCTTGTCGTTGTCAGCTTCAGGTATGGTTGATTTCTCTGCGAAGATACAGCTGTACCTCACTTTACAAAATTAATCCGTTCCAGAGCCTTTTTCGTAACCTGCATTTTTCATAAATTGAACAGCATTTTATATGTAAACCGTGTGATTACTTCTAAGGCTTCCAGTACTACCCCATAAACCCTTTAAAAATTCTAAAAGCATACCTTTTAAGACCTCCTTCTGCATTAATATCGTACCAATGGTAGACGGGTTTGGCCATATTCCTTTGTGATATCACTCAAACCCGTTTCTTCTCACTCGCACTGGAAATCACACGCCTGTGTGTGCACGCGCATGTGTTGACTATGTCTTCTTAGCAGAGTTATAATCTTACAAATGTTTATGGAAGGTTAAAAGCATAATAATAAAAGCATACCTTTTAAGACCTCCTGCTTCAATATCGTACCGATGGTAGATGGGGTTGGTCATATTCTTTTGCGATTTCACTCAAGCCCGTTTCTTCTCACTCGCACCGGAAATCATACGCATGCGCGCGTGTGTGTGTGTGTGTGCGTGTGTGTGTGTGTGCGTGTGTGCACGTGTGTGTTGACCATGTCTTCTTAGCAGAGTGTCATCTTACAAATGTTTATAAAAGCCTGAGTCAAGAAATAAACCATGAAACAACAGTAACTCTGTCCTTTACACGCAAAGCATTATGGCTCCTGCAGCTCCATAATAGCCAATGGGAGGGAGCTGCATCATCCCTCCTAGCCAATGGTAGGCCAGTGGGGCGGGATGTTTGAAAGTCATTGATGGGAGAGCAGCTCGTGCATTGTTTGAATATTTGAATGGTGCGTTTGAATTTTTAAGATGGTGCTTTCATAACTTGAACTTGTTTCGTATCCAGAGACAAAAACTTTAGGAAAATGCGTTTCGTAACCTGCATTTTTCATAAATTGCCTTTACACGCAAAGCATTATGGCTCCTGCAGCTCCATAATAGCCAATGGGAGGGAGCTGCATCATTCCTCCTAGCCAATGGTAGGCCAGTGGGGCGGGATGTTTGAAAGTTTGGTGAGACTTTCGTTAAGTGAGCTACCACTGTATCTGCGAAACATTCAGCTTTCTCTTCAGGGTGTATGAATGTTGCGGGCAGTGGCTAGACCCAGCTTGGACCCGGTCTAGAATGGAGAAGTAAGACGCCTCCTTCCCTCCACTAGTCTGGGTGATCACCTTGGGCAAGTGACAAATACACCCTTAGCCCTCCTTACCAGGGTCACAGTCCCCCTGTGGCTGGTGGGGTAGAATTGGCCCACTCCGCCCCAGGATGTCGTAAAAGGCGACTAAAGGGGTAACAGGATATGATAAATATATTTTCCTTTTCTTCTTACATTCATTTCATAAAATTGGCTTATATCTTAAACACTTGATTTGGAAAAAGAGTGTTTTAATTTCATTGATTGGTAAAATTGATTGCACGGTCTGGTTTCTTTTTATTAGTTTCAATATGGATTTGTCGTTGATATGGTTCAGTGATTTCATATATTTAAAGATTGTTCATTTATTTATTTATTCATTGCACCCAGTTTAAAATGTAAAAATATAGAAGCGTGAAATGCTCCTTTGCATGTACTGAGGCGACCTGTTTGCCGTGTGTTGCGACTCGTATCGGTGGAAGAGGGGATCCTGGTAACTGAGTGAGGAAACCTCCAAAATGGGATTTCATTGCAACACGTTGCTTTGGCCCTAATTTCGCCTAGATGAGAGGCTTGTGAGGCCTGGCACAAGCTGGGACACGGCTGGGGGTGCTAAGCACTAGTATTTTTTAAAAATTCTAGTAGCAGCTGCTTAATCATATTAATTGGGTACTCGGGTTCTGCCTGGGTGCTTGAGCATACCATTGTAAGTATCCCTGACATCTGGATGCTGGAGGGCTGTATACAAATAGATGTCCCCCAGTAGGGCTCCAGGGAGGGTGGGGAGTTTCGATGGTGAAATATTATCCCTTCACTATGGCTACAATTACCAAAAAAAAAACATTTAAAAGATCATTGGATAACGACTCGGACAATGACTATGGACCCAACACTTCTTGGCCCCATTTCCTTGTTATTCAAGGTACAGATCAAACGAAACAGTTAAGCAAACTGTCTCCCTTTGCTATTGCAAGGACTTGCTGGTGAACCTAAACAAGTGAAAAGGGTGCATTCTGGCGATCTTATTGAAGTAAGCCAGAAGAGTCATGCTACCACCTTACTAAAATCCACCATGCTAGTCAATGTACCAATAAAAGTTTCGGCCCACAACTCCTTGAATACGAGGAAAGGGGTCATAAAGTGTAATGAATTAAGATCCGTGAGTGAAGAGGAGATCCTGGAGGGTCTTTGTGCCCAGGGGCTTAGGAAGGTTCAACTCATAACAATTAAGAAAGAAGGCCAGAAGGTTCCAACTGTGACATTAATACTCACCTTTGACGCTACTACTCTTCCTGGGGAAGTCAGGGTGAGATATTTAATTGTCCCAGTTTCTGTCTATATACCTAACCCCTACGATGCTACAAATGCCAACGTTTTGGCCATTATCAGAGTAACTGTGGTAACAAACCAACGTGTGGGAAATTTGGGAAAGAGCACGGGGAACAACATAATAGTTCAGTTCATTTTCTGTACTCGCTTAATCCTAATTTGGGTCACGGGGAGGTTGGTGCCCATCCCAGCCAACTTCGGGCGAGAGCAGAGTACACCCTGGACAGCTCGCCAGGCCATCGCAGGGCGGAAACACGCTGACGGCTTTGCAGCCTACTCTTGTCGAAAGTCAGCAATGGTTCTTTTACATGCCTCACACCATAGACAGTGAGAGACATGGCCGGCCTTTGATTACCCAGTTAGCTCCACTGGGGGGGGACAGGACAACCTTGTGCAGAGTGGGACTCGAACCCCAAACCTTTGGATCAGCAATCCAGCGCCCTATACCACTAGACCACCACTGCCCCAACATTGTAGTGAACAGGCCAATTGCGTGAATTGTAATGGAAGTCACCCATCCTTTTCTAAGAACTGTCTGAAATGGTTAAAGGAGAAAGAAATCCATACCATTAAATGCACTAGTAACCTTACCTTCAAGGAAGCAAGGAAACTGGTTGAGGACGAAAGATCTCCTCAACCACAACAGACCTATGCATCAGCTACTACTGCAAAAAAGGTTATCCAATACAATTCCATAATAGTACAAACTGACAAAACTTGGCCTGAAAAATCCCTAAGCCTTCAAAAGCATCAACCAAAACAAGCTAACGCCATGGCCTACTCTTCACAGGCCACAAAAATCTCTGTAGGTACACAAAGAGCGTCAAACCCCGGACCAAAATCTAACCAAACTTCTGCTAAAAAAGATGACACACCAAATAGAGATCCTAAGAGATCAGAAAACAAAGTGCCCAAACATAATAAAGTTCAGGTGTTGGAGGATTCTGGAGAGGAGGAGAACATAGATGTTGTTCCTCATACTCCCCCAGCTAATAGCAATAGAGATAGGAGCAAAGAAAGAGCCAATCCTAAGCCCTCATGAGTACCAAATTAAAAGGTATCATACAATGGAATTGCCGAAGACTTAAAAGCAAATTATGAAGAAATTAAATCACTTCTTTGTGATAGTGTTCCTCAAATTGTCTGTCTTCAGGAAACACTACTAAATAAACTTGATAATGTAACACTTAAAGGATATGATATATCAAGTAAAACATCTGTGTCATCAGTTGATGGGAGAGCCATAGGCGGTTCTACCATTTTAATTAAATCAAATGTCCCTCATAAGCTTATTACATTAAATACACGCCTGCAAGCTGTAGCCATGAGAGTGCAACTTCAGAAAACTACAACCATGTGTTCCTTATATATCCCTCCCAAACACAGGCTTAATGCAAATTAATTGGATGAAATTTTAGACCAACTCCCCTCCCCTGTTCTGTTGCTTGGTGACTTCAATGCACATAGTGCTACTTGGGGTTGTCAAAATTCAGACAATAGAGGTAAACTGGTAGAAGATTTTGTTTCACGTCATGATCTGTGCATTTTAAATTCTAAATCTCATACATATCTTCATCCATTTTCAGGCTCCTTTACATCTATTGATTTGAGCATTTGCTCTCCTGCCTTGTTTATAGATCTTGTTTGCGAAGTTGGTGATGACCAGTCTGGTAGTGACCACGTCCCAATCTTCATCTATACAACCATGCCTATAGATTCTGGAAAGCCCCCAAAATGGCAATTATATTAAGCTGATTGGACAGCTTTCCAGGAATTGTGCAATGATGAAATCAATCTCAACACATTCCAAACCAACATTAAAACAATAGATGACTTTGCTGCCTGTGTCACAAATATTGCCTTAAAAACTGGACCTAAGTCCTCATCAATTCCAAAACCCGTACGTAAACCATGGTTTACCGATGACTGTAAAATGGCTATTAAAGAACGCAAAAAGGCCTTATATATCTTTAAACATGACTCTACACAAGCGAATTTAGATATATGTAGAACAGCCCGCGCAAATGCACAGTGTACAATTAAAGAAAATAAAAGGGATACTGATGATTTTGGCATACAGCTCATCAAACCCCAGAATTCCTATCTCAAAAAATTAGCATATAATGAAAAGGTACTCTAAACGATCTAGTAACCTAATCATCTGAGTCAACGAATTAATTCTAAACACCTGTAAAAGATTCCTGAGGCTTTTAAAAACTCCCAGCCTGGTTCATTACTCAAAACCGCAATACCGCCGACCTGACTGCCGTCCAGAAGGCCATCATTGACACCCTCAAGCAAGAGGGTAAGACACAGAAAGAAATCTCTGAGCAAATAGGCTGTTCCCAGACTGCTGTATCAAGGCACCTCAGTGGGACATCTGTGGGAAGGAAAAAGTGTGGCAGAAAATGCTGCACAACCAGAAGAGGTGACCGGAGGAAGATTGTGGAGAAGGGCCGATTCCAGACCTTGGGGGACCTGTGGAAGCAGTGGACTGGGCTACAGGTGCCGCATTCCCCAGGTCAAGCCACTTTTGAACCAGAAACAGCAGCAGAAGTGCCTGACCTGGGCTACAGACAAGCAGCACTGGACTGTTGCTCAGTGGTCCAGAGTACTTTTTTCGGATGAAAGCAAATTTTGCATGTCATTCAGAAATCAAGGTGCCAGAGTCTGGAGGAAGACTGGGGAGAAGGAAATGCCAAAATGCCTGAAGTTCAGTGTCAAGTACCCACAGTCATTGATGGTCTGCGGTGCCATGTCAGCTGCTGGTGTTGGTCCACTGTGTTTTATCAAGGGCAGGGTTGATGCAGCTAGCTATCAGGAGATTTTGGAGCACTTCATGCTGCCATCTGTTGAAAAGCTTTATGGAGATGAAGATTTTAATTTTTCAGCATGACCTGGCACCTGCTCACAGTGCCAAAACAACTGGTAAATGGTTTAGTGACCATGGTATTACTGTGCTCAATTGGCCTGCCAACTCTCCTGACCTGAACCCCATAGAGAATCTGTGGGATATTGTGAAGAGAAAGTTGAGAGACACCAGACCCAACACTGTGGATGAGCTTAAGGCCGCTATCGAAGCATCCTGGGCCTCCATAACACCTCAGCAGTGCCATAGGCTGATTGCCTCCATGCCACAGGATGGCACAGAACTGCAAAAGGATTCCTGACCAAGTATTGACTGCAAACTGAACATAATTATTTGAAGGTTGACTATTTTTGTATGAAAAACACTTTTTTTATTGGTCAGATGAAATATGCAAATTTTTTGAGATAGGGATTTTTGGTTTTCATGAGCTGTATGCCAAAATCATCAGTATTCAAACAATAAAAGACTTGAAATATTTCAGTCGGGGTGCAATGAATCTAAAATATATGAAAGTTTAATTTTTATCAGTACATTACAGAAAATAATGAACTTTATCAAAATATGCTAATTTTTTGAGAAGGACTTGAGTATGTGTGTGTGTGTGTGTGTGTGTGTGTGTATGTATAATATATAATATGTGTGTGTGTGTGTGTATGTATATATATATATATATATATATATATATATATATATATATATATATATATATAAAACTGAACTGGGAAGAAGGAGGGTCATGTTCAGTCTGACGAAAGTAACCAATGGATGCAGCGTCATTACGTCATTGCATCATTATATCAGCGTACTACGTAGGTACGTCTAAACTCAAAATTTGATTTTTTTTTTTTTTTTTTTTTTAAAGTAAAAGGGATGAACGTAAGTCGGAGAGCATCTGTACAGTGATCCCTTGCTACTTCGTGCTTCAATTCACGTGGCTTCAGTACATTGTTTTTTTGTTTTTTTTATTAAAAACATGAATATTGAATAATAATGAATATTAAATTCATTGAAATAAAAAATAAGGAAATTACAGAAAAATAGGGGGCAAAGTTAAGAAAATGCCACAGAACAAGGCCAATTATGCAAAAAAACCCCAAAAAACCAACCCAAACCCCCCATCGAAACTACTTACATTTTTATGTGAGGTGTGCATCTGTATGTGTGTATATTTATGTTTTATTTACACCTTGTGCATTATTTTTGAATGTTTAATTGTTGTTATAAGCATTTATAGTGTTGAATATGTATTTGATATTATATACACATATTGGGCTTTTTACACCCGAGCCTAGTGGCTCATCAGGCTGGTGCTTATCCCCGGTTTGCATAGTGTGAAGCGACCAGAAGTTCAACTCCTCCTGGATGGGATGCTAGTCCATCGCAGGTTACCTTCCCAGTATATTTTTTTACTGGTACCCATTTATACTGCTGGGTGAACAGAGGTGAACTTGTGGTTAAGACCTTGCCCAGGGGTCTTAGCACAGTGGGGGTCTAACTGGGATTCACTAGGGTTTCACTGTGGACCCGACTGGGGGACTGCCCCCCCCAAAAAAAAACCCTGGCTGGTTTTCAGATATTTTGGTGATTGTCAAATCACATACCTGAAAGATGCAGAAGACAGAGTATGATGAAACGTTTCCATGAGGTTTATTGTACACAGGGAAGGCACTAGAGCATGGGGAAATTGTGGTCACCGTAGAGCTGAGGGGAAACATGAAAACCAAAAACTATTAAGGGAAACTTCGGAGCAGGAACTGGTCGAACGCGGAGCTGAGAATCAGGAGCCAGAGAGATCACGGGGAAACAGGATCACGAAGAGGGACAATCTTCCTGTGCCAGGAGGAGTGCATCTCTCATCTTTATAGCTCAGTGATGGCTGAGTGGATGAGCATAGGGAGGGAGGATTCAAGGCTCTGATTCATTTGCTCTGCTTTCCCGTTAGATTGGGGGTGGTAGCCAGGGTATCGCAGAACGCCTTCCAAACTCTAAGAGGCGAACTGGGGGCCTCAGTCCGAAATGACGTCCCAGAGGATTTCGTGGAGGCGGAACACGTGTTGGACCAGCAGGCCAACTGTTTCCATTGCCAATGGGAGCTTGGGTAGGGGGACGAAATGGACCGCCTTAGAGAAGCGGTCTATAACCATCAGGATGACCGTGTTGCCCTCAGACTGAGGTAAACCAGTGATGAAGTCTATAGCAATGTGCAACTAGGGGCGATGAGGTATGGGTAAGTGTTCGAGGAGGCCCGAGGGTGCACGGTGAGAGGACTTGCTCTGGGCACAGGTGGCACAAGCTTTGATGAACTCACTGGTGTCGGCTGTTATGGTCGGCCACCAGAAATGTTGTTGGAGGAAAAAGAGGGTTCGGTGGACTCCGGGGTGTCAGGCCAATTTGGAGGAGTGACCCCACTGGAGCACTGGGGTTCTGGCTGGCGGAGGAACCTATAACCGACCTAGGGGGCACCCGACAGGCTCTGGTTCCCCCTGCTGGGCATCCTGAACTAGGCATTCCACTGCCCATCGAGCAGCTCGAAGTACACAGAGGGTGGGCAGGATGGTCTCCATGGTGATGTCTCCCCCGGGGAGCACTGCCTGAAGACAGGGTTGGGTTTCGTGTTCCGGGAGCCGGGGCAGTACCTCAGGGTAAAATTGAATCTCCCCAGGTAGAGGGACCATTGTGCCTGACGGGAGTTCAACCTGTTGGCTGTATGGAGGTAGGACAGATTCTTGTGGTCAGTGCAGGCAACGAAGGGATGGGCTGCCCTTTCCAGCCAGTGCGCCACTCTTGGAGCACCACCAGCAGCTCATGGTTCCCCACATAATAGTTCCGTTCCACCAGGGTCAAGCGACAGAACAAGAAGGCGCATGGGTGCAATTTCTGATCTGTCGGGGAGCGCTGGGAGAGGACAGCCCCTACCCCCGAGTCCGAGGCGTCCACCTCCACCACGAACTGCAGCGAGGGGTCCGCATGGGTCAGCACGGGTGCGTTCACAAATTTAGGCTTGAGCCTGCCACATGCCATCTGCGCACTAGGGGACCACTTGAAGGGTACCTTGGGCGATGTCAGCTGTGTGATGGGGCTGCTAGGTGGCTATAGTCCAATGTGAATCTTCGATAGAAGTTGGCAAACCCCAGGAACCTCTGCAGCATCTGTTGTTATCCACCCCTCCTCCACAATGTACCCTAGGAAGTAGACAGAGTATGATGAAACAGATGAGGTTTATTGTAAAGGCACTAGAGTACTGGAAAATTGTGGTCATCGTCGAGATGAGTGGAAACACGAAAACCAAAAACTACTAAGGGAAACATCAGAGTGGGAACTGGTTGAGCACAGAGCTGAGAACTAGGAGCCAGAGAGATCACAGGGAAACGGGATTGCGAAGAGGGACAATCTTCCTGTGTCGGGAGGAGTGCGTCTTTCATTTTTATAGCCCAAGTGATGGCTGAGTGGAATCAGGTGTGTGCTCTGGACTCAGAGAGAGAGAGAGAGAGAGAGTGTTAAAAGCCACCAAATTCAGAGCCTCTCCCAACACGGACCATAACATTGTTTTCATCAAGAGGTTCTTTATTTGGTGCTCTTACAAACTTGCAAAGCTTATGCATTCTAACTCAATCTGTCAGGGTGAAATTTCAAATTTCAGTACATGTTTTCTGAAGCACCTACAACAGGTTGGATTGTCTTGATGGGCTCTTTTCCGTACAGTCAAGCTGTTTCCACAACAGCTCAGCAAGGTTGAAATTTGCTGACTGTGGCCTTTTTATTACTGACAGAACATCTGGTTGCTTCTTCTCAAGTCCTGCTGTAGGAGGAAACCAGGTCCAATTGAGCATATTCTGTTTTATGTTTGCTTTCTTTGTTCAGGAACCTTTTACCCTGCTCAAGTCTCCAACTTTACGACCACTAAAGGACCCCCAGACCATTACATTACCTCCACCAATCCTTAACAGATGCCTTCAGTCATTCCTCCGGCATCTTTTTATTGGTTCCCACCTTATACATTTTCTTCTTTGTGACCCAAACACTTGAAGTGTAGATTCATCTATCTATAGCACCTTTTTAAAAGCTTCCTCTGTCCAACATCTTTGTTCTTTGGTTTATCCTCAGCGTGCATTTTTGTGCTACTATTAAATGAAGCTGCCAGTTGAGGATGTTTATGGCATCTGTCTCTGAAACTAGAGGCTCTGATGTACTTGTCCTTTTGCTCAGTTGTGCACTGGACTCTCAGGCTCTCTTACTTTGAAGGGAGTAATATACAGAGTTTCACAAGATCTTCAGTTTTCTGGCATTTTCTTATACGAATAGCCTTAATTTTTTAGAACAAATATAGAAATTTTCTCCCGGTTACTATGACAAACTTACATGAGCAAACACAATGTACTCGAACTCAAGTACAGTAGGCCCTCGTTATTCACGGGGGTTTGGTTCCGGCCCCTCCCGCGAATGAAGATAATCCGCGAGTTCTGTACCTGGATGTAAAACCCCATGTATCATATTACATGCACGAATGATCAACCGGAAGTAAAATACTATGTATCTATTCGGATTAATTTCGTAAGTCAAGGTACCTTGCTTCAAAATATTTTCTGAGGGAACCATATGTATTTCTATGTGGTTTTGACACCTTTTATCATTCTTTAGGATGCATCAATTTATCCTTTGCCTATGTAGAGGGAGAAAGTCTGCTGATGGCCTTAAAGGATGTTGCACTTTCTTCTGGGAGGTCAGTTATAACACATACTGATGAAAAAAATCATACGAGTTGTATTACTCTTAACTGTTGCGTAGAAGTTGTCTTGCTATTCTAATCGAGAACTGTCCCTTGTTTGTAGTGCATGTACTTCTGCTTCTCTGGAACCATCTTATGTGCTGAGAGCAATAGGAGCAGATGAGGATCTTGCACATTCCTCAATTCGGTAGGAATTTCTTTTTGGAGGGTTTTTCCTGATCTACTAATTATTGTCATCAAGCCTTAGGATAATAGCAGTTATCACTTGTGTGCAGGTTTGGGATTGGGCGCTTTACTACAACAGAAGAAGTGGACTACACAGCAGAGAAGTGCATTGAACAGGTTCAGCGTCTACGCGAGATGAGGTCATTTATTCCGATGCGTCTTGGTTTGGTGTGAATTCAGTTAATTATGACGTCTGTAGATCTAACTTTTTTTGTTTTTATACAGCCCTTTGTGGGAGATGATACAGGAGGGCATTGATCTGAAAAGTATCAAATGGACACAGCACTGAAGACCCTGTCAGGAATAAATGATGAAAGATTAATGCAGCATGAATAAAACATTTGTAAAGAGTTTCATATAAGAGCTTTAGAAAGAATTAATGTGATCCATATAGAATATTGGAAAATGTTGGTGAGTGATGTTTTTTCTACATTACTATTTTCAGGTCAAAAACAACCTGTAAACCAATCACTTATATATGTTTCTGATTGAGTTGTGCTCAGCTGTATATAAATCCAGCCAAGTCCCTATACTTTGTACGAACTGTCTTTTATCACTATATAAAGACTTCAAAATGTGCGTGAGTGTGTTTTTATATATATATATATATATATAAAATGTGTGTGTGTGTATATATATACAGTGATACCTCTGCTCACGAACATAATTGGTTCCCAGAAAGTGTGTGTGAGAGGCGAAAAGTTCGTCTTCCGAACATTTATTTCCCATAAGAAACCATTAAAATGAGAATAATCCGTTCCCAGGTCCCCATAAAACATAATTTTCTACTAAATAAGCCTTAAAACTACACAAAAATATACCTTATTTTATGTATAATAAATGTGCTATTGTATTGTAATTAAAGAAATAAACTGTACTGTATAATAAAGTCGTTTTATTTACCTTTGTGATGGTAGTTGATGGCTTGATGGAATGGAGTGGGAGGAGGAGGGAGGGAGGGAGGGACTTACTGTTTGGAAGGAGAGTTTGGAAACGCCTACTGTTTGGAAACACCCTTAGCCACACACGCACCCTTAATAGCTTCCTTGTTCTTAAGGATGGTGGTAGACTTAGCGTACTGGTACTGGGACGCTGAGTCACACAAACGCACACCTCGTTCGTGTTTTTCAATGATCTCCGCCTGTGGTGGGGGCTTTTCGGTCCCATAATAGCAAAAGTACACTCAATATGGTCCAAAATGTCTAGCAAACACAAACCACTTCCGCACTCAAAGAAAGGGGGTGACGAACTGTGACGCCGTGAGCGTGCGTCAGCTTCTCGTGGCCGCCACCGTGGCGCTGTTCGACCGCGTGGTTTGATTCGTCCACCGAAAACTAGTTCGTCAGCAGAGACAATATGCTCACAAATTTAATGTTCTTGAGGCGAAAAGTTCGTGAGCTTAAGCGTTCGTCAGCGGAGGTTTTACTGTGTATATATATATATATATATATATAATGTAACATCATTTAACCTGTAGTATATTACAGAACAGCTGATCGACTTATGACCTTTTAGTGTGTGTGTGTGTGAGTGTATACTAGTCCTTCTCAAAAAATTAGAATATTGTGATACAGTTCATTATTTTCTGTAATGTACTGATAAAAATTAAACTTTCATATATTTTAGATTCATTGCACACCAACTGAAATATTTCAGGTCTTTTATTGTTTTAATACAACCAGAAGAGGTGACCCTGAGGAAGATTGTGGAGAAGGGCTGATTCCAGACCTTGGGGGACATGTGGAAGCAGTGGACTTGGGCTACAGGTGCTGCATTCCTCGGGTCAAGCCACTTTTGCTCAGTGGTGCAAAGTACTTTTTTTGGATGAAAGCAAATTTTGCTTGTCATTCGGAAATCAAGGTGCCAGAGTCTGGAGGAAGACTGGGGAGAAGGAAATGCCAAAATGCCTGAAGTCCAGCGTCAAATACCCACAGTCAGTGATGGTCTGGGGTGCCATGTCAGCTGCTGGTGTTGGTCCACTGTTTTATCAAGGACAGGGTCAATGCAGCTAGCTATCAGGAGATTTTGGAGCACTTCATGCTTCCATCTGCTGAAAAGCTTTATGGAGATGAAGATTTTCATTTTTCAGCACGACCTGGCACCTGCTCACAGTGCCAAAACCACTGCTAAATGGTTTACCGACCATGGTATTACTGTGCTCAATTGGCCTGCCAACTCTCCTGACCTGAACCCCATAGAGAATCTGTGGGATATTGTGAAGAGAAGGTTGAGAGACACCAGACCCAACACTGTGGATGAGCTTAAGGCCGCTCTCGAAGCATCCTGGGCCTCCATAACACCTCAGCAGTGCCACAGGCTGATTGCCTCCATGCCAAGCGGCATTGAAGCAGTCATTTCTGCAAAAGGATTTCCGACCAAGTATTGAGTGCATAACTGAACATAATTATTTGAAGGTTGACTTTTTTGTATTAAAAACGTTTTTTTTTTTTTTTTTTTTTGGTCGGATGAAATATGCTAATTTTTTTAGATAGGGATTTTTGGTTTTTCTTTACTTTTTTGCCCAAAGTATCAATATTAAAACAATAAAAGGCTTTAACTACTTCAGTTGTGTGTAAAGAATCTAAAATATATGAAAGTCTAATGTTTATCAGTACATTACAGAAAATAATGAATTTTATCACAATATGTTAATTTTTTGAAAATGACTAGTAGATATACATACATACACACACTCATGGGGATTTTACTAAGATTGAGGGTAGGTGGAAGAATATCTGTAGTTGGTTGGAAAGGAAAAGTGCTACAGGAGCTCTATTTAGCTGATGGTATGGTGACTGTCCAGAGGCAAAAACCTTGGAGGGGGGTGGGGGGCAATGAGATGGAGCCCCCATGAAGCTAAAACGTATGTCATGCCATAAAATGCATTTCTGGGCATCTAAATGTGATTTATCATTCCATAATATTATACCTTGTACTTCTTAGTACAGCCCAAGTCAGTTTAATTTAAAGTAAGAACACCTCTGACTTTATTCTGAAAACATTTTATGGAAAGGTTTTATGTATGAAACCATAAAAATATAATAAAACTCTCTGAACATTATTGATCTCAGCTTTCGCAGGTCTGTGGTTTACAGTTAAGTATACATTTATGCATCGTGCCTAATTATGCGATTATGGTTGCCATTTAATATTTAAATATGTAGCAAACATAGGCTGACTTCAGTAATCTGTAATGATT
>CM045732.1:31922974-32045474 GCA_024760905.1 Plotosus lineatus | reverse complement strand
TATGCATTGATTGAAGGTGTCTCTTATGCATCTAATCAGTTCAAACAGGTGTCATTCATACTGTTAACGAGTGGGGGCCGAAATAATGTTTGTTTTCTAGCTGCCCAATACTTATTGGCCTCCCATTTTCACAAATAAATTGTTTAAAAATCATACAATGTGAGTTCCTGGATTTTCCTACATTCTGTCTCTCAAGCTTGATGTGAACCTATGGCGAAAATTACAGTGGTATGAAAAAGTATCTGAACTTTTTGGAATTTCTCACATTTCTGCATAAAATCACCATCAAATGTGATCTGAAAAGTGTGTGAAATCAATGTGATGTGAAAGAGCAATTGAAAGCAATTTTTACCAAACAATTTAAGTCACGTGTGTGCCCAATCACTGATGAGTGGCTTAAAGCTGCCCTGCCCACTATAAAACACACACCTGGTAAGAATTGTCTTTATGAGAAGCATTGTCTGATGTGCACCATGGCTCGCTCAACAGAGCTGTCTGAAGACCTGCGATCAAGAATTGTTAATTTGTATAAAGCTGGGAAAGGATGCAAAACCATCTCTAAAAGTCTGGATGTTCATCTATTGACAGTCAGAGAAGTTTTCTACAAATGGAGAGAGTTTGGCACTGTTGCTTCTCTCCCAAGGAGTGGCCGTCCACCAAAGATGACGCCAAGAGTTCAGCGCAGAATACTCAGAGAGGTAAAAAAAACCCTAGAGTGTCTGCTAAAGAATTACAGAAATCACTGGCACAGTCCAATATCTCTGTGCACACATCAACTATATATAAAACAATGGCCAAGAATGGTGTTCATGGGAGGACTCCAAGGAGGAAGCCACTGCTGTCTAAAAAAACATTGTTGCTCGTTTAATGTTCACAAAAAGGCACTTGGACACTACACAGAAGTTTTGGCAAAATATTTTGTGAACTGATGAAACCAAAGTTGAATTGTTTGGGAGGAACACACAATGTCATGTGTGGAGGAAAAATGGAACAGCTCACCAACATCAACACCTCATCCCCATTAAGCATGGTGGAGGGTGCATCATGGTTTGGAGAACTGTCTGGAGAGAGCGTCTGGCTTCGTATTCCGGGAGCCGGGTCGGTCTGTTCGTGTGAAGTTGAACCTTCCCAAGTAGAGTAACCATCGTGCCTGACGGGAGTTCAACCTCTTGGCTGTACGGAGGTAGGATAGGATTTTATGGTTGGTCCAGACCACGAAGGGTTGCTGGCTGTTTGTTGATTGCAGAATGGGATCAGGTGCGCTCTTCTGGAACTCGCCTACCGGCAACAGCCATGCCCCTCGCCAGCGCCTGCAATGATTGAAGAAGAGAATTAATACCGCCAGCCAGCACAAACCATAACACATTTTATTAACATATTTATTAATTAAACCATTATTAAACATTTTTTTTATTAACACACACACACACACACACACACACACACACACACACACACACCTGTCTCTCTCTATCTTTCTGTCACACACACAATCACACAATACAGTACACATTAAATGTTTATTGTATATTGTGTAATGCAGCCGTGAGGGGGGGGCACAAACCAGTGTCTCTCCCTCACGCCGGTCCCAAGCCCGGATAAATGCAGAGGGTTGCGTCAGGAAGGGCATCCGGCATAAAACAAATGCCAAATAAACTATGCGAATCACAAGAAAGAATCACATACCGGATCGGTCGAGGCCCGGGTTAACAACGACCGCCATCAGTGCCATCAACCAACAGGGTGCTGATGGAAATTGGACTACTGTTGGTCGAAGACGTCGAAGAAGGAGAGGCGGGAGGCGTGTCCGTTGCCAGAGAGAGAGAAGAGGAAAGGCATGAGTCTAGGACTGAAAGTAGGGACTTTGAATATTGGAACTATGACAGGAAAAGGTAGCGAGCTGGCTGACATGATGCAGAGGAGGAAGGTGGACATACTGTGTGTTCAGGAGACCAGGTGGAAAGGTCGCAAGGCTAGAAGCATAGGAGCAGGGTTTAAGCTGTTTTATCACGGTGTGGATGGGAAGAGAAATGGAGTCGGAGTCATCTTGAAGGAGGAGTTTGCCAGGAATGTTCTAGAAGTGAAAAGAGTGTCAGACAGAGTGATGAGTCTCAAGTTAGAAATTAAAGGTGTGTTGGTCAATGTTGTTAGTGCTTATGCCCCACAGACAGGATGTGAGCGAGAAGAGAAGGAGAGATTCTGGAGGGAGTTAGATGAAATGATGCAGAGTACCCCCAGAGGTGAAAGAGTGGTCATTGGGGCAGACTTCAATGGACATGTTGGTGCAGGAAACAGAGGGGACGAGGAAGTGATGGGTAGGTTTGGTATCCAGGACAGGAACGCAGAAGGACAGATGTTGGTAGATTTTGCAAAAAGGATGGAAATGGCTGTGGTGAATACTTTCTTCCAGAAGAGAGAGGAGCATAGGGTGACTTATAAAAGTGGAGGTAGGAGCACACAGGTAGACTACATCTTGTGGAGGCGATGTAATTTAAAGGAAGTCAGTGACTGCAAAGTAGTAGCGGGTGAGAGTGTTGCCAAACAGCATAGGATGGTGGTGTGCAGGATGATGCTGATGGTGAGGAAGATGAAGAAGGCAAAGGCAGAGCAGAAGACAAAGTGGTGGAAGTTGAAAAAGGAAGAGTGTCGGGTTGTCTTCAAGGAGGAGTTGAAACAGGCTTTGGGTGGCCAGGAAGTGCTTCCAGATGACTGGACAACTACAGCGAATGTGATCAGGGAGACAGGTAGGAGAATACTTGGTGTGTCATCTGGAAGGAAAGTAGATAAGGAGACTTGGTGGTGGAATGAGGAAGTGCAGGAGTGTGTACAAAGGAAGAGATTAGCTAAGAAGAAGTGGGACATTGAGAAAACCGAAGAGAGTAAACAGGAGTACAGGGAAACACAGCGTAAGGCAAAGGTAGCAGTGTCAAAGGCCAAACAGAGCGTTTGATGACTTGTATGCTCGGTTGGAAAGTAAGGAGGGAGAAAATGATTTATACAGGTTGGCACAGCAGAGAAATAGAGATGGGAAGGACGTGCAGCAAGTTAGATTGATAAAGGACAGAGAGGGAAATGTATTGACTGATGACAGAAGTGTGCTGGGAAGATGGAAAGAGTACTTTGAAGAGCTGATGAATGAGGAAAATGAGAGAGAAAAAAGAGTAGAAGAGGTGACCGTTGAGGAGCAGGAAGTAGCAAAGATTAGTAAGGGAGAAGTGAGGAGGGCATTGAAGAGGATGAAGAGTGGAAAGGCAGTTGGCCCTGATGACATACCAGTTGAGGTATGGAAGTGTCTAGGGGAGGTAGCAATAGATTTTCTGACAAGAATATTCAACAAGGTCTTAGAAAGTGAGCAGATGCCAGAGGAATGGAGGAGAAGTGTGCCTGTGCCCATTTTTAAGAACAAGGGAGATGTACAGAGTTGTGGCAACTACAGAGGGATAAAGTTGATGAGCCATACAATGAAGCTATGGGAAAGAATAGTGGAAGCAAGACTAAGGGCAGAGGTCAGCATTTGTGAACAACAGTTTGGTTTCATGCCAAGAAAGAGCACCACAGATGCAGTGTTTGCTTTGAGAATGTTAATAGAGAAGTACAGAGAAGGTCAGAAGGAGCTGCATTGTGCCTTTGTGGATCTGGAGAAAGCATATGACAGGGTGCCGAGAGAAGAACTGTGGTATTGTATGAGGAAGTCTGGAGTGACAGAGAAGTATGTTAGAGTGGTGCAGGACATGTATGAGAGATGTAAGACAGTGGTGAGGTGTGCTGTCGGTGTGACAGAAGAGTTCAAGGTGGAGGTGGGACTGCATCAAGGGTCAGCTCTCAGCCCCTTCTTGTTTGCTATGGTGATGGACAGGCTAACAGACGAGGTTAGACAAAAATCTCCATGGACTATGATGTTTGCAGATGACATAGTGATCTGTAGTGAGAGCAGAGACCAAGTGGAGGAAAATCTAGAGAGGTGGAGGTATGCCCTAGAAAGGAGGGGATTGAAGGTTAGTCTTAGTAAGACAGAATACATGTGCGTGAATGACAAGGACCCAAGAGGAACTTTGAGGTTACAGGGGGCAGAGATAAAGAAGGTGGAGGATTTTAAGTACTTAGGCTCAACAATCCAGAGCAATGGAGAGTGTGGAAAAGAGGTGAAGAAGCGCGTGCAGGCAGGTTGGAATGGATGGAGAAAAGTGTCCGGTGTGATGTGTGATAGGAGAGTATCAGCAAGAATGAAGGGAAAAGTGTACAAGACGGTGATGAGGCCAGCAATGTTGTATGGTTTAGAGACAGTGGCCCTGGGGAAAAGACAGGAGTCAGAGTTGGAGGTAGCAGAGATGAAAATGTTGAGGTTCTCTTTGGGAGTAACGAGGATGGATAGGATCAGAAATGAGTACATCAGAGGGACAGCACATGTTAGATGTTTTGGAGACAAAGTCAGAGAGGCTAGATTGAGATGGTTTGGACATGTACAGAGGAGGGATAGTGAGTATATTGGTCGTAGGATGCTGAGGTTGGAACTACCAGGCAAAAGACCCAGAGGAAGACCAAAGAGAAGATTTATGGATGCGGTGAAGGCGGACATGAAGGTCGTTGGAGTAAGAGTAGAAGATGCAGAGCATAGGGAGAGATGGAGGCAGATCATTTGCTGTGGCGACCCCTGAAGGGAACAGCCGAAAGGAAAAGAAGAAGAAGAAATTAAATTGAAACATCCTAATTAGGATTAAGTGGTTCAGGAAATGAATGAATGATGGAATGAATGAATGAATGAATGAAAAATCTTGTTAAAACCAAAGTAGGGAAAATGCAAATGACAGAGTGCAGGGATCTCTCACTACTTGCGCTTCAATTCATGTGGCTTCAGTGCATCGCCTTTCTTTTTTTTTTAAATATTCATTGAATTAAAAAAATAAGGAAATTAAGGAAGAACAAGGGGAAAAGTTAAGGAGAATGCCAAAACACAAGGTCAATTATGCACAAAACCCCCCAAAAAAACAACAACAACAACAAACCAACACAAAACAAAAAACACCTCAAAATCTCCCATCAAAACTAGTTACATTGTTGTGAGGTGCGTGCATGCGGGCATCTATGTGGGTGTATTTACATTTTATTTACATCTTATGCATTATTTTTTTAATGTTTAATTGTTATTATAAGCATTTATAGCATTGTATATGTATTTATTGATATTATATACACATATACATGTACATATACGTTGGTCGGGGGAGGGGGGCTGATCCTACTTTGCGGATTTCAGTGGTCGATTCAGTGGGGATCTTGGTCCCTATTGACCTCGGAAAGTCAGGGATCCCTGTATTAATAATGATGATGTCATGTAAATAATGGCCTCAACTTAATTTAAATTTTAATTCTATACTATTCTGAAAATTAAATTTGATTCTAATTTTAAATTTAATTGATAGATATTTTTCATGTATTTAGATTTCCAAACCATCTAACAGATATGCACAGCTGATGCAGCTTTTTCTGAATATGCGTTGCTGAGTATAGAATCCCCAGAAGAGTTTGAATACACTTTACCCATTAAATGGCATCACGGTTTAGATGGATACCTATTTCAAACTGGGAAAATGAGTGAAATAAGACAAACAGTAGCTTCTCATAAATAAAACCTTGCAATCATTATCAGTGAAGTACAGCTTCAAAATGTTATTTTAAAATCTAAACTTAAGGAGAAAAGTAAATAGGTACTATTAAGATAATGTATAATTATTTTGAATTTCACTTAAATATTTACCTGGCAGTCTCTGTGATATCCTGAACCTTTAAAACTTGTGCATTTTTAACCTGAATCATTCTTCCCATTTTGTTCATGACAATAAAACAAGTGTTTTATGTTTATGAGATTGTTTGCTCTCTTGTGTTAACAGTGTAAAGCAGTTTTGTGAGAGTTAATTAATAGAATGCCATTTCAATACTGGGCAAATTTCAATAAATTCTTTCACCTGTTAAAAAAAGGGAAACATCTGGGAAATGGAGTTAGAATACTCCAGGGTTTTTCTTTGAAGTGTCCATTATCCTGAAAATTTGCAGCATTTTTGTTTTTTGCTTGAATACACCAAAGTAAAGAAATACAACATAAACTGTCTTTGCTTCAAAATTTTTATTTATTGCTTCAAAAATAAACAAATTAATATGGCATAAAACCATATAATTTTCATAACTAAAAACATATTTTTGAGTCTAATATGGGTAATATTATGCATTTATAGCCAGACTTAAAAAGGTACAAATACATAATTATAAGGGTCCATAAACAACAGATGTTCTGCAGTTGTATTTGCTGTTTTTGTTGTTGTTGGTTGTGGTGGTGGTGATGTTGGAGGTGGTCTGTTGTAAAACTAGTTACGAATTGTTCTGTTTATCACTGATTTTACCAACACAGTTTCAGGGGATTTATCTTAAAATAATTCCTACTATTTTGAGGTGGAATTGTCCTTGTAGAACATTAATTTGCCATTTAATGTTGAAAGTTACTGGGTTTAATGCTTGGGCCATACACAACACTTGCATGAGTCATCAAACACTGTTCCATTTCCACAACCCTTTTCAAATGTTACACCTCCAACACATTCATAGAATTTAGCTGGGTCTTCAGGGTGAGGATAAATGCCATCAGGCTTTCCACCACAGAAGCCAGGTCCAGGCTTATGTGTGGTAGTGGTAGTTGATGGAGTGGGTCTTGTGGGTCCTGGGGTGGTTGTGGGACCAGGCTTGGGTGTAGTTGTGGAAGGCACCACTAGAGTGCAAAATTAGGTAATTAAAATTTGCTTTCAAGATTATGCTTTAAAGTGATATGAGTGTCAAATATCCATGACTACCTACCAATACCCAAAAGCTTGCGTAGATGACTCATAAGAGGATGCTTTCCCTGCCCACAGAACTCGCCGGCAAAGTCATCCAGATCCAGAGCCCAAACAAAAGCTCCGCCAAATTTGTTATCATGCAGATATTGCACCTATGACCAAAAGGGAGAAGAGTAAGAACTGTGTTTGTATGTGTGTATGCGTGTGTGTGTGTGTGTGTGTGTGTGTGTGTGTGTGTGTGTGTGTGTGTGTGTGTGGTCTTTTTATTTTGTAAAATTTAAAAGTACCTTGATCTCAAAGCTTTCTTTGTTGTCAAAGCCAACCCATTCTCCACCCTTCGTAGCATAGGGTACTTTCTGATCCTCAATCCACTCAATTTTTGCACCCTGAAGGAATCCACAGATCTGGGGAAAATTGTATTTTGTGTTACTTTACAGCTTGTTAATAAGGCAAGTTAAAACAATGTTATGTTGAAGTTTTCACAGTACCTCATAGTAGGACCAAAACCCGGCCTCCCGAGTATAAGTTCCAGCAGAGGCTGCTCCACTGGCTGGAGCTCCGACTCCGGTAGCTGAAGAACTGAGGCGGAAGGTACGACCATATGTGGCAAATCCCATCCTCAACTTCTCCACAGGGGTGCC
The DNA here is from genome assembly GCA_024760905.1 of Plotosus lineatus. Classification (NCBI taxonomy): domain Eukaryota; kingdom Metazoa; phylum Chordata; class Actinopteri; order Siluriformes; family Plotosidae; genus Plotosus; species Plotosus lineatus. Next base: position 32,038,009 of record CM045732.1, on the reverse strand, counting down.
ATTGTCCCTCCAGTATTTCATTGCATAATCCTTAAAATGAAATGAACATTTTCTGCATCAATGTTGTTTAGTTTTTCTAATACACAGTAAATGAAAGACGTTTAAGTTCTGAAGTTCAGGTATTATATTGAGAAAAACAGCATATTTAAAACTAGCTATAGTTTTGATCCAGTGTGACAAAATTGAATTATCAGAACTTTCTTACGGTGTTGAAGTAAATAAGATCTCCAAAGTCTTGAGATCCTTTATACAGGGGGCTGTTGTGCCCTGTGAAGCGCTCCCAAGTTCCATGGAAATCATAGGTCATTACATTGATGAAGTCAAGATAGCTAGAGATCGATTATTAATTATCACAAAAGGGGGTAGAGAGAGAGAGAGAGAGAGAGAGAGAGAGAGAGAGAGAGGTGGGGACAGAGACAAACAGCAAATAATTATTTCCTCAGTGATGTTATTGCTATTTTTTAACTCATATACTGTATTGATTAGATATTTTTCTCATTAATTTCAGTTAGAAATATGAAGTGAGGTCATTTAAACTTTACTTTGCGATCTTTGCTATTTCATATCCAGCATCGATTGTCCCTTTGCCAGCTGATACTGCTGCAGTAACCATTAGTCTTGGCCTTCCAGTAGCTTTGCCTTCTGCCTCATAAGCTTCCAACAGTTCCTGGTGAAATTCCATGAGACCAAGTGATTAGATCAACCTCCCCAAAGGACAAACAGTTTTGAATGGGTTTGATATAGTCACAATTCTCATCAAAATATGAAATTATATTGTCAAGCTTACCTTGCACAACAAAGTAAACCTCTGTTTGTCCTCAGGAGGGCTACCTCTGGAACCTGGGTATTCCCAGTCCAGGTCCAGACCATCAAATCCATGTTTTCTTAGGAATGAGATGGATGACTGGATAAACTTTTGTCGATTGGCAGGTGAGGAAACCATGATGGAGAACCTGAGCAAGATTTTTTTTTCATGAGTTACATGATGTTGTCATGGATTGTCTCTACAAGATCATCTAATAAATCTTAGACCATGATAGTATCCAGGCACTAACACTTGTGGATAAGTAAATAAAAGAAATGCTACTCACTGAGTTGAACCAAAATTCCATCCGCCAACAGCCAAGAGAGTTTTAAGGTTGGTGTTACTGTATACATCAAAGAAACACAAATACACTTTATCTGATTTCCTGTTTACAGTGTATGTTATCGGATAATTACAATTATTTCATATCTGCTAACTTTTTTCAAACATACGTTTTCTTCAATCCATTGAAGGACTTGTAGAGGGTTTCATCATTCCATTCATATGTGACAAGCTCATTGGCATGGTTAATAATAGAAAAGGCATAAATCAGATGTGTACACAGGAAGGGGTCTACATTAGTAGGCATGTACTTCCCAGCTCCAGGTCGGTATTGGGACCAGTTGGTGAAATAGCACGCCAGTTCTTTGGATGTTGCTGTAAAATGCAAACACAAATATAAAGCAATTATATAACTGAAAAAAGGTTAGAGTTAATCATTTTGGTTGGTATTATACATTTGTGTAACTTACCAAAGTGACACATCACCAAGCACAAGCCTAAAAAAATGGAGCACTTATGTCAATGTGATATATTTTACTCAATAATTAAAAATAAATTTGAAGTAGTTTTCAAATACCTGCAAGAAGTGCAAGTCTTGCCATTTTGTTAGCACCTTTTGCGACTTTTAGTTGGAATTGCTAAGGAGAAAGTTTACTTTTAGTAATTTGCATCCCTATGCAAATATTAACCCTATTTTCTGCCATAATCCCAGAGCAACACCTTGAAATCTTACCTTGGTTACTTTCTGGATGAAAGACAAATTCACCTACAATGCACAGAGCTTAAATAGTCTCGCTGGTTGCTTGTGGAATTATGTAAGCGATGGAAAATTATTAGGTCATCCAGAGATAAAGTGTGGACTGATATGATATAATGTTCTAGAAGAGTAAAGAACTCTGGCAGTTTTGAAAACTCATGTATTTTTAGGAACACCTAACAAAAGTGGTATAAGAAAGGACAAACCATAAGCAATGGAAACACATGGGGAGTAATGGATAGCTTTGTGTTGTGCTCCCACTGAACAGCACACATTACTGAATCATTGTCATTGTACTCTGTTGATGTCCCTCATCAATTGTCAGATGATATCAAGTGACCTACATATAGTTGAGTTCAGTGCCACTGCAAGCATATTCAAGAAACAGGTCTCTATAAGCAAACTTAAATTCATGCGAAACTACTAGAGTGCAGTAATCTCTGAGGAGCTCATTTTTCAACTCTTCCCATCATCCAGTCGACTAATACTTCGATACTGACCGAGGCTTATAAGTGTCTTTCATCCATAGTGAAATTTCATAGAGAATGGGTGATGAGCTGGGGGTGCTTTAATTAATTTCATTTTAAATTTTATTTAAATTTAATTTAATTCATTCATCAAGATAGTCAGGAACGTGACTCTGAGGATTGGAATTTTCACACAACCAGGTTGGACAACCACACAAACCTGTAAATAGTAAAAAAAACCCGAGAAGTCGATGATTTTTCAGGTCTCTTATGTCGATGGGGTTCATACTCTACCACCACCAAGATGCCAATGTTTGGCCGTGATGATCATGTGCTGTGAATCCAAGTTGTTAACAGGCTGGGATATGCTGAGTAAGGAATTTCACTGTACTGTACCTTTGAAAATCAAGAGTTCTTCTTCAGTTCATGCAAGTACATTATCTAGTAACCATTAAAAAAGGTTCTTGTGTCATGAGTATCCTTATCTTTTCAGGACACAGTTGTTTATGAGGCAGCTGTTCATGTCTTGAAAAATCCACTGTTTTCCACTAATAAATAAATATCTATGATTAGTTATCTTGGGTGATAGTGACAGCATCTGAACTAGCATTTTGTTTTCTTCAAAGTACTTGTGCACTTATTGGTAAAATGCCCTTATTATTGTGGTAACTAGGGAATATATGATCATTTAACAAACTCTGAAACAACCTCTTCACCTTACTGCCATTGGCCAAGTGTTCCAAAGACTCTTGTTCCTTGCAGCCGGGGACAGGTTCTTCCCTCAAGTAATCAAACAAGTTTGAAGAGTGAAATTTAATTTTCATGTGACACCAGAGACTATAATTATTTTTCTTTAATTGTATGAGTGGGTTTTTTTGTTGCTGAAATTATCTAATTGCACAGGTAGATAATTTACTCTGATTTATGAAGATACAGGGTTATCAAAGGCGGGCCATGTCTCTCACTGTCTATGGTGAGAGGCATGTAAAAGAACCATTGCTGACTTTCGTAAAGAGTAGCTGCAAAGTTGTCAGCGTGTTTCTGTCCCTTGCTAAAAGGGTTATGACAGGAAGGGCATCCGACGTAAAAACCTCTGCCAAATCAAACGTGCGAATCAAATGATTCGCTGTGGCGACTCCCGAGTAAAACAGAAAAAGCCGAAAGGAAGACAGACAGACAGATGGTAATTAAGTAAAAATATTAAAATGAAAACACTAGGAAAAATGTTAATCATTTTACACATTCAGCTTTTATATAGGATATTATTCCCATAACAAGAACAAAAACAATTTTCTACTGGATATAAAATCTTAAATGCTGATTAGTACAATTTTTTGCATTAATGTACACACCCACCCACACACACACACACACACACACACACACACACACACACACACACACACACACACACACACACACACAGTAAACTGAACACCATGTTCATTTTACATTGTGATATCTGTCATTTTTTTCATCAATTGCTGATAAAACACCAATTACAAAATTCTGTATCGACCATCAACAGTGTTGTTCTCACTACTATGTTGACTTTACATGGACACATGTATATTATTCTATTTTTATCTTTTAGCACTAAAACTATAACTCAAACACTAGAACTGTGTACTTGTTGGCACTTCACTGTCCTTTATATCCATTGTCTTATTTTTCTTCATGCTGTAACCCATGTAAACACATGGTTACTAATTTTATTGGAAAAAACCCTAATTTCCAACACTCCCTGAAAGCACTATAGTTTCCTAGTCCCCTTGAACGCATCATAGGCACGTGCTGCGTGCGCCTGCATGCGACCAGCAGAGAGTGCAACAGAGAGCGTGAGGAGCAGGACGCATACAGAGCCCTCGAAAAGCGACACGAAGCCTTGTATGTGTTTTGTTCTCTCTCAATCGAACCGGGTGGAGAGTGTTTGTTTTCTTGGAAGCTCCGACTGGTTTTTTAGTGGATCTGGATTTGATCTTGAATCTGGTTTCGGACACGGATGGCGAGCCAAATCCAGTGAGAACTCTTGGTGGATCCAGAAGCAGTGTGGCCAACTGTTCTCTGGATGCGAGAGTAGATCTACAGACCCAACCACTTCAAATCACAGGATCCCAGATAAGAACAAATAAAAACACCTTTATCCCAAACGGATCACAATCCTGGAAAAGACTCCCGGGTTCACACAAATCGAACCTTAGAGACTTAAGCTTATTTTATTTTATTTTTGTTTTGTAAAGAGTGTTCTACAGCATTGTTTGCACTGTTTCTTGTGATATTGTTAATTGTAATAAATCTGCCGGCTGTTCAACTTTAAATCTCCACAATTCATTTTACTCCTCTAGAACCTAGTATAAAATCTAGCACAGCTATATCAAGCTGGTGTTACAATGCAATCTCATGAAGTTCTGTTTGTTTGTTTTTTAACATTTGTTTATGCATTCATTTATCGTTATATTTTTTCTAGTTCACCATTATCCAGGAGGAATGTTGCTCTCTTTACCTTTTTATGAACCAGCTATATATGATTGAAATCACAAATTCACTTGAATTGGCTTCACCATTCGTATTCTTGGAAAAACCAGAGGCTGGAGTATGTGGCCTATCATTCTCATGTTCTTTATTTATACTGTTATTTTCAAACCATATTTACACATGACAATAGAACATGCATGTATTATCTCATCATTTGCTACTTCATTTTTCATTAAAATGAAATAGAATTGTAAAATAAAATAATTTTGCTCTTAAGTATGCACACACAGCAATCTTATCTACTGCAGCTGTAAACCCCTCCTGGTTGTTATAGTAACACTCACTGTGTAAGCGCAGTAATGCTGCAGCTTTATTAAGATTAATCATCAATAGAGATCAACATGCTCTGGATATCTTTTTAATAAGATTCCAGTTCAGTAACAACTGGCACTTTCTCATAAAGAACTCTTACACTTCTAGCCGTTACCTTTTAACCGAATATATGCTGCACTGCAAAAAAAAAAAAAAAAAAAAAAAAAAAATATATATATATATATATATATAAATATACACTATAAATAAATTTCACATTTGGTTTCAGGCAACACAGTGGCGTAGTGTTTAGCACGTCCACCTCACAGCAAGAAGGTCTTGGGTTTGGTTCCCAGCTCGGGTGTTTCTGTGTGGAGTTTGCATGTTCTCCCCATGCTTGTGTTGATTTCCTCTGGGTACTCCAGTTTCCTCCCACAGTCTAAAAACATGCACAGTAGATGAACCCCAAGGTGTAAGTGTGAGCATGAATGGTTTTGTGAGTGTTGGCCCTGTGATGACCTGGTGAGCTTTCCAGGGTGTACCCTGCCCTCGCCCAGAGTCAGCTGAGATGGGCCCCAGCCTCCCCGTGGACCTAATTAGGATTAAATGGTTTAAAAATGAATGAATGAATGAATGAATGACAAAGATTTCAGCCAAGAATTGTAGTAATTTTATAAAGATCTTGCTATCCAGACAATGGGATGGGATATGGGACAGTCGAATCATGAATAAAATCTTCTCCAGCAGATCCCAAAGAATTTCACTAGGTTTAGGATCAAAACTTGAATGTGAATATGGTGCCAATTCATGGGTTAAAATGATCCATGATCCCTCCCAAAATGCTTGTTTTCCCCCCACTTTTTTTTTTAATATTTGGCACCCCCCCATTCCATCAGTGAAGAAACACTTCAGTGATATGAAAATTTTTTTCAGTACATATAGTTCATCAACTGATTTTACTGACATTTAAGGTGGTTGAGCTTCAACCTGACCAACTAAAGCAACCCCAGATCACGACACTGCTGAGAGAGGCTTGTGCAGTGGACACTTATGCATGATGGTTACATGCACTTCCTTTCTTAACCTCACACACCCAGGATTCAGGATTCAGGACTTTTAATAGCCATTTGTGTTTTTTACACACATAAGAATTCTTGTGTGGTTGTTCAAGCAGTCAAGTTCCAAACAGAAAAGAAGGCTCAAATCAACAACACACAAACTGCCATAAAATAAACACATAAAAATTCTATATCTAAAAGAACCTTACACAGACCCAGCAAGCAATATAATAACAACAAAAGTAATAAAAATAAAATGATAATAATAATAATAATAATAATAATAATAAAATAAATCATTAGATAACTGCAATAAACAAAATTGCACTAAATGATATATTATATTATATTATATTATATTATATTATATTATATTATATTATATTATATTATATTTATATCGCACTATGCACATTGTTTTGTTGGAAAAAAATGAACAGTTCTCTGGGTAAACAAAATCCCTTCTCAGAGCAAGGTTTAGAGATAATCTCTAAACCTTAGTCAGTCAGTACAACAGGTTTATTTAACAAGAATTCGACGTTCTTCTGCCGTGGTTCTTGTTGCTCGCCGCTGCGCTCCGGTCCTGTTTGAAGGCCGTTTCGCCAGCTGCTGTAGTTGCCTCATCAGGTGTACTCTCCTCGAGCCATGTTTCACAGAAACAAAGCATGGAGCAGTCCTATAGGTTCCTCTGCGCTGCAATCCAAGCATGAAACTGGCCCATCTTGTTTTGCAGAGACTGAACATTTTCAAGCAGTATGACCGGGAGTGCTAATCTTCCATTGCTAACCGAGCACCGGAGTCGTCATTCAGCCCCTCCTTGACTGCCGCGTCTCCGCCTGGGTTTATTGTTAACTGGGGTGTGGCTAACATTGAGCTGCGGTAGCATATTAGCTCAGGATAGGACATGAGCTTGCTCGGTTCTAAATGCCCAAAAGGACTGCGCTGTCATAGCTGTATTAGGGTTGCACGGTCATAGACGAGCATAGTGCAAATAATATATAAATAAATAAAAAATAAGAAATGAACAAAAACAACATTTAAAACAAACAAAGAAACAATTCGACTCCGAGAACTCCGTCACGTTGCCCTCTAGGAAGTGCCATTTAGTTAACATAACTATTAATTGTGACGCTGTCATTCATTCTTTATTAATTCATCTGAGCTTTCCTGATCGTGGTGTCACAGACACATAACATTGCTGTGGATTAGCTGGCCTCAATTTTTTTTGATGGAGAAGGAAAACAGAGAGTCCTTTGCCAACATGTAGAACATGTGAGAATCCGTCCTGACAATCACACCTCCCAGCAAGAATCTTAGAGATTGGATAAACTCTTTGATTAGATATATAAATATTAACTATAAATATGACAAATGATTATTGTAAGCAGTGCCACACATTGCATGATTCTAGATAAATGTAGATTTTTCCCACAGTCTGTACTTATTAACTCTTAATATTTAACCTGAGCTTTCACATATTTGCACTCTCAAAGTAAACCTTATCAAAACACATGACCTGCCAGCTATTTGTGACGCAGTGTTAATCCAATACATTAATCTATAAATCCATCAGTAATAATTGTGCCAGGATCTTTGTGTACTTGGTAGAATTGTGCTGAGAGGGAATATGGTACAGTCAAGTCCACATTTAAGCTCTATATTATAAACAGTTTTATTGTTTTTTTGCATAATAATTTTTTTTATTTTTACAAGTAAGAATTGTTATATCTAAATAAACGATTCACCTCATCAAATAATTACATTTAATTCAAATAAAATTTCAGATTATACTTAAAGAAAATATTGCCGTAGCAATGAGGTCCAGATGTCCCTCTCCCCACTCACTTCATCCAGCTATTACGGGGAACAACATGGCGTCCCAGATCAGGCAAGAGACATAATCTCTCCAGCGTGTTCTGGGTTGACCCCGGGGTCTCTTCCTGGTTGGACATGCCCGAAACACCACACCAGTCAGGTGTTCGGGAGGTATTCTAACCAGATACCTGAGCCACCTCAACTGGCTCCTCTCAATGCGGAGGAACAGCGGTTCTACTCCGAGCTCTTCCCGAATGGTTGAGCTTCTCACCTTATCTCTAAGGGAGAGACATGCCACCATGATGGGAATGAGGTCGCTTTCTCCTCTCCATCAACAAGAATGTTGTCGACTAGGCTCCTATAACCTGACTTATCCCCACCCTCAATGAGACCAGTGAATGGTGTCATGTACATAATTAATGATGATATCATAGTCCAAGGAGGAGGAACAGTCATGGGTATGCAAGGTTAAGAGTTTGGGCTCGAGGTACCAACCTTGTAGTGATCCTGTGCTGACTCGGCCTTCCATCCTTACCACCTATTGCCTTTCTGTCAGGACGTTTAGAATCCAGTGGCAGGTGGAATTCTTGACATTGAGGTCTGTCAGCTTCTTAATTAGGTTGCTGATCTGGATGGTATTGAACACACATGTGTAATTCAGGAAGAGCATCCTGATATACTGTCCCGTTTAAGCGGTTCAGAAAATGAATGAACAAATAATGTTTATTATGGTCACAGGTAGGCTGTTGCCTAATGTTGTTAGTGCTTATGCCCCACAGGCAGGATGTGAGCTAGAAGAGAAGGAGAGATTCTGGAGTGAGTTAGATGAAGTGATGCAGAGTACCCCCAGAGGTGAAAGAGTGGTCATTGGTGCAGACTTCAATGGACAAGTTGGTGCAGGCAACAGAGGCGACGAGGAAGTGATGGGCAGGTTTGGTATCCAGGACAGGAACACAGAAGAGCAGATGTTGATAAATTTTGCAAAAAGGATGGAAATGGCTGCGGTGAATACTTTCTTCCAAAAGAGACAGGAGCACAGGCTGACTTATAAAAGCGGAGGTAGGAGCACACAGTTAGACTACATCTTAGTTAGACGATGTAATTTGAATGAAGTCAGTGACCGCAAAGTAGTAGCAGGTGAGAGTGTCGCCAAACAGCATAGGATGGTGGTGTGCAGGATGATGCTGATGGTAAGAAAGGTGAAAAAGGCAAAGGCAGAGCAGAAGACAAAGTGGTGGAAGCTGAAAAAGGAAGAGTGTCATGTTATCTTCAAGGAGGAGTTGAAACAGGTTTTGGGTGGTCAGGAAGTGCTTCCAGATGACTGGACAACTACAGCTAATGTGATCAGGGAGACAGGTAGGAGAGTACTTGGCAGGTTGGAATGGTTGGAGAAAAGTATCCGGTGTGATGTGTGATAGGAAGGTATCGGCGAGAATGAAAGTAAAAGTGTACAAGACGGTGTTGAGGCCAGCGATGTTGTATGGTTTAGAAACAGTGCCCTGGGGAAAAGACAGGAGGCAGAGCAGGAGGTAGCAGAGATGAAAATGTTGAGGTTCTCTTTGGGAGTAACAAGGATGGATAGGATCAGGAATGAGCACATCAGAGGGACAGCACATGTTAGAGGTTTTGGAGAAAAGTCAGAGAGGCTAGATTGAGATGGTTTGGACATGTACAGAGGAGGGATACTGAGTATATTGGTAGTAGGATGCTGAGGTTGGAACTACCAGGCAGAAGGCAGAGAGGAAGACTGAAGAGAAGATTTATGGATGTGGTGAAGGAGGACATGAAGATAGTTGGAATAAGAGTAGAAGATGTAGAGGATAGGGTGAGATGGAGGCGGATGATTTGCTGTGGCGATCCCTGAAGGGAAAAGCCGAAAGGAAAAGAAGAAGATTATGTGTGATGAATATAAAAAGTGAAATGGAATTAAAGTTGAAGGAATATTTTTACATGGCAGTGTTGTGGTTTGCATGGTCGCCTCACATAAAGATTGTGTATAAGATTGTGTGTGTGTGTGTGTGTGTGTGTGTGTGTGTGTGTGTGTGTGGGTGTGTGTGTGTGTGTGTGTGTGCTGTATGCTATATGCTGTTTGTCCTTTAAGCAACACCTAGAGATGATGCTGTGAAACTGTTGATAATGTGAAAATAATTTATTCTTAGAGTGATGTGCACATAAGGGACACACCATTAATACTGAATAATGAACAGTTACCACTGATTTAAAATATCCCCATGTCTGCAGTTAGATGATGGATATTAAAAGTGATGCAGAAAATACCATTAACAACAATGGCTGCCTTAGCAGTATAGAAGCCATTGTGATTGGTGTAGTAAGGGGAGAACGAGTATTCAGAGACCAAGAGGATTTACTGGCACAAGATGACAACTGGATCATCAGCTGCTTCAAGTTCCTGAGGGCAATCCTCCTGGAACGGTGCATGGAGCTTGGAGCGTGACACGGTGAGGAGCTGCCAGTACCCACACAGGTGCTAACCACACTGGGGTTCCTAGCATTAGAGATACTCCAGCAAGAACTTACTGACTGATTGGGACTGTGCTTGTCGACCCTGAGCTGAGCCATGCCAGCTGTGTTGGGCAGAATTATCCATGTGTCAGGTAGCTATATCAAATTTCCATACAGTGCAACTGAACAGACTAATATTGCACATAAAGCACAATTTACCGTCTTTATGAATGTAATCAGTTCTGTCGACTGTATATACAGTATATTGCTTTAAAAGTACCACCACAAGATGAACCTGTTTATGTCAATAGGAAGCACTTTCATTCAATTGGTGTACAGATCATATCTGATGCGCAAATACTATCAACTTACCTTGCGGCAAGGTGGCCTGGTGCAACATACAATTCATACATCCTAAGTGGAAGCATGGTTGGGAACCAACTACAAGCTGGCACTATGTGATGGGCAGCATCTTGCTGAGTAAATGTTTTGTACTGTCCTCTAAATCCTGCTCATGGGCATTGAGCACGTGCTCCAAAATACGTTTCTGTCTTCACAGCATCAGTATTAGTTTGTGACTTGCTGTTCTGTTTAAACTACAGCTTCAGAGCTTTGTGACAGATCTCTGATAGGACATGGCCAGTTGGGCAGGCAGCAGCAGCCGGTGGTTGGGGTGCACTGATTCAAGATTCAATATTTTTAATTGCCCTTTGTGCTTTCACACACACAGGAATTCTTGTGTGATTGTTCAAAGAATCAAGTTACAAAACAGAAAAGAAGACTCAAATAAACAAAAACACAAACTGCATATAAAATAAATACATAAAGAGTCTATATTTAAAAGGACCGCACACAGACCCAGTAAACAATATAATCTTCTTCTTTTCCTTTCGGCTTTTCCCTTCAGGGGTCGCCACAGCGAATCATCTGCCTCCATCTCACCCTATCCGTTGCATCTTCTTCTCTTACACCAACGACCTTCATGTCCTCTTTCACCACATCCATGAATCGTCTCTTTGGTCTTCCTCTAGGCCTTTTGCCTGGTAGTTCCAGCCTCAGCATCCTATTACCAATATACTCACTATCCCTCCTCTGTACATGTCCAAACCATCTCAATCTAGCCTCTCTGACTTTGTCTCCAAAACGTCTTACATGTGCTGTCCCTCTGATGTGCTCATTCCTAATCCTATCCATCCTCGTTACTCCCAAAGAGAACCTCAACATTTTCATCTCTGCTACCTCCAGCTCTGCCTCCTGTCTTTTCCCCAGGGCCACTGTTTCTAACCCATACAACATCATTGGCCTCAACACCGTCTTGTACACTTTTCCTTTCATTTTTGCCGATACCTTCCTATCACACATCACACCGGACACTTTTCTCCAACCATTCCAACCTGCCTGCACACGCTTCTTGACCTCTTTTCCACACTTTCCATTGCTCTGGATTGTTGAGCCTAAGTACTTAAAATCCTCCACCTTTCTTATCTCTGCTCCTTGTAATCTCACCGTTCCTCTTGGGTCCTTGTCATTCATGCACATGTATTCTGTCTTACTGAGGCTAATCTTCATTCCCCTCCTTTCCAGGGCATACCTCCACCTCTCTAGATTTTCCTGCACTTGTTCTCTGCTCTCACTACAGATCACAATGTCATCTGCAAACATCATAGTCCAAGGGGAATCTTGTCTAACCTCGTCTGTCAGCCTGTCCATCACCATAGCAAACAAGAAGGGGCTGAGAGCTGACCATTGATGCAGCCCCACCTCCACCTTGAACTCTTCTGTCACACCGACAGCACACCTCACCACTGTCTTACATCTCTCATACATGTCCTGCACCACTCTAACATACTTCTCTGCCACTCCAGACTTCCTCATGCAATACCACAGTTCTTCTCTCGGCACCCTGTCATATGCTTTCTCCAGATCCACAAAGGCACAATGCAGCTCCCTCTGACCTTCTCTGTACTTCTCCATTAACATCCTCAAGGCAAACACTGCATCTGTGGTGCTCTTTCTTGGCATGAAACCAAACTGTTGTTCACAAATGCAGTAAACAATATAATAATAAAAGTAATAAAAATAAAATGATGATGGTGATAATAATACTAATAATGATGATAGTAATACAATAAATAAATAAATAAGTAGCAAGGTTTGGAGATAATCTACAGTCAGTACACCAGGTTTATTTAACGAGATCCACTGTTCTTCTGTTGCGGGCCTTGTTGCTATTTGCTGTGCTCCGGTCCTCCCTGAAGGCCGTGTTGCCGGCTGGTGTAACTGGCTCGTTGGGTGTACTCTCCTCGAGCCATGTTTCACAGAAACACTGCATGGAGCAGGCCTGTAGATCCGGGAATGGTGATGGAATCCTCAGGGTCCGTGAATGAGCATGTCAAACAATACATTTTTGTATGGCTTCACTTCACTGTGGGACATCTCTAATTCACATTCCATGAAATTTCACTTTTTCTCTTTCTTACTTGTGTTTTAAGGGTTTTTTTGTACTGCAGAGAAGGGAATAATCGGTGCAGAGCTCATTTAAATATGAATTGCATATAAACAATAATGTACAAATGTTTACAGTGTTCATCTTATGAACATAAATTTAAATCGTACTGAATCCACAGCCTGCACCTTTGATCTAAAGATCGGGCTGTTGAATGTTCGATCTCTTACATCTAAAGCTATTATTGTTAATAAAATCATTACTGATCAGGAGTTTAGTGTAATGTGTTTAACAGAAACATAGATTAAACCCAATGAATATGTAACATTAAATGAAGCTCCACTTCCTTGATACAGTTATATACACCAACCTCGTCTAACTGGCAGAGGAGGATCATCGCAATAATTTATACTGATAATCTTGGCCTTGCACAAAAACCTACATATGAATTTAACACGTTATAAGTTCTATACACTATCATTACGTATGTTCCTGGAAAAAATATGCCCATCTGTTCAGTTCATTCATCATCATTCATTCATTTTCTGTAACCGCTTAATCCTAACTAGGGTCGCGGGGAGGCTGGCGCCCATCCCAACCAACTCCGGGCGGGGGCAGAGTACACCCTAGACAGCTCGCCAGGCCATCGCAGGGCGGAAACACGCCGACGGCTTTGCAGCCTACTCTTGTCGAAAGTCAGCAATGGTTCTTTTACATGCCTCACACCATAGACAGTGAGAGACATGGCTGGCCTTTGATAACCCAGTTAGCTGCACTGCGGAGGACAGTGACAACCTTGTGGAGAGTGGGACTCAAACCTCGAACCTTTGGATCAGAGATCCAGCGCCCTATACCACTAGACCACTAGACCACCACTGCCCTCTAGGTAAAGTCTGTTGGGTTTTTACACCCGAGTCTCGTGGCTCATCAGGCCGGTGCTTACCCCCGGTTTCCATAGCGTGAAGCGACCAGGAATTCAACTCCCCCTGGATGGGACGCTAGTCCATTGCAGGTTACCTTCCCAGTATATTTTTACTGGTACCCATTTATACTGCTGGGTGAACAGAGGCACACTTGTGGTTGAGACCTTGCCCAGGGGTGTCTCAGTGGGATTTGAACTCACAACCTCCCGATCACGAGCCCAACACTCTAAGCACTACACCACCGGCTCCAACTATGTCCACTATGCCCATCTGATTCCTTTAATTATTATTTACAGATCCCCAAGGGCCTAACTCCGAATTTTTCTGTGAATTTGCAGGTTTCATTTCAAACCTGGTTGTTTCTTTAGATGAACCTTTATTTATTGGTCACTTTAATATTTATTTTGATGATCTCCTGCAGTCAAACTGACGTCAAACATCATGCTTTGCATTCCTTTGCATCCCGCCAGCAAGGCCGAGAGAGGGATCCTGATAATTGGGCCATCTAGGATCTCCATATGGATAGAGGATACTCCAGCCCCACTGTAAGGTGTGGACAAAAATCAGAAGTCAGTTTATGGGTTATATGCCCTTCCAAATTGGCATACAGGAAGGACACCACAAGACAATTTTGACGGGGGGAGGGACCACCGAAGTCCGATTGTCCGATCACCGCCTGCCTCAAGCTGGGCAGCCCGCGGCCAATAAGGTGTCGGTCTACCAATGTCTGTCGCTCTAGAGGGTTCCTGGAGCTTAGTGTTCATCCAACATGAAAAGCAGATGGAACAATAATATCTGATAGTCACTGTATTTCAAAGAAAAAGAAATCAACCATCTTGCATCTGGCAAACTGGAATGTTAGGATAATGTGTCCTAGCCTTTCGACGATCTACCACAGGCTGATAACTAGCAAAATAGCCATCATTAACTGTGAGTTGATGAGGCTGAACATTGACATTACTGTTTTACAGAAGACCAGCCTCAGAGAAGAGGATTACACATTCTTCTGGCAAGGAAAGGAACTAGAGGAACCATGTGTGCATGGCATATGATATACAGTGAGAAACGCTCTACTGTCTTTAGTGAAATCGTCAGCAAAGGGAACACCTCGAACACTCTCTCTTCGCTTCTCGACTTCTTATGGCCCAGACAACATCCTGCACATCTATGTTACCGGATTCAGCTCTACAGCCAAAACCAAGCATGAGTTTTATGAGGAGCTTGATACTACCATCAGAGAGATTCCAGTCACCTAACAACTACTAGTATACCTGCTCTTGGATTTCAATGCTCAAGTAGGAGCTGACCAGGAATCCTGGCCTCACAGCATTGGCCACTTTGTCATCGCAAACTCAACGAGAATGGTCGTTCTACTAGTAGAGCTATGCCCCTACCACAACCTCTGTATAACCAACACATTTTTTGTCACCAATCCTCAACACAGAGTATATTGGTATTATCCTAGATCATGGCAATGACACCTACAGGACCTTGTTATCATCAGAATACTCTCACTGAACTGCGTATTCACAACTTGCAGCTACTACATCGTTCACTGCGACATCGTCGACTTTTTGATTGCTAGCAAGATGTGACTGCGGCCCAAATAGATCTATCGCTCCAAGCGGAAAAAATGTCCATGTCTCAACATAGCCAAGACAAAAATTCCAAACCTGTGTAAGTGCTTTGCCGATTCCATAGAAGAGGTCCTTCAGGACTGCCCCACAAACAACGCTTAAGAGAGGTGGAATCACATTCGGGATGCAATCTAAAACTCTGCCATGGACACCTTCAGCAAGAGAGTGAGGCAGAATTGAACTGGTTTGAAGCTGGAATCATAAAACTCGAACCAGCAATCACAGCAAAAAAGAAAAGCACTGTTAAATACAAGAGCAAGCATTCAGAGAAGACACTTGCTGCACTTAGAAAAGCTCAGCGTAACACCGACTACTGGCTGAACCTCTGCCAGAGCACCCGGCTTTCTGCTGACTGCGGCAACATTCGTATCATACATGATGGCATGAAGAAAGCTTTTGGTCCAAGCATTACCAAGATCACACCTCTGAAGACAGCCTGTGGTGACATTATCACAGATGGAGGAAACCAGATATGGTTTGAGAGAGATGGGCCAAACACTACCAAGAGCTTTACTCAAGAGAAAAGGTTGTCAGCACAGCAGCAGTTGAAGAACACAAACACCCTACCACTGAGTGAGGACCTAGATGCTCTACTCTCTATTGACAAACTCAGAAATAGCATCGACTCCCTGGCCTCCTGGTAATGATGGTATCCCCACAGAGGTTGTCAAAGCAGGAAAGATGATCTTTTACTACAGTGCTGGGAGGAAGGATCTGTTCCTCAAAATATGTGCAATACCATCATCATCATGCTCTACAAAAACAAAGGAGTCTGCAGTGACTGCAGCAATTATTGTGGAATATCCCTTATCAGTACCATTAGGAAAGCCTTCGCCCGAGTAGTACTTAGTATTTAACTGGCTTTCGGCTTTAGAGCAGAAAGATCAACTATCGATATGATCTTTTCACGAAGGCAACTGCAAGAGAAGTGCTGAGAACAGAGGCATCCACTGTGCATTGCCTTCATTGACTTGACGAAGGTCTTTGATGTGGTCAGCAGGCAAGGCCTTTTCACCCTGTGACAGAGGATTGGACTTCCCCCCAAGCTCCTGAGGATGATTTTGCCTTTCCATGAAGACATGCATGGCACCGTCCAATATGACAGCTCATCCTCGAACTGTGACCTGCCCCACATCCTCGAAGCATGCTTGCTCTGTCGCTTTTCAGCATCTTCTTTTCTCCACTGCTGTCCAATGCCTTCAATCAATCAGAAGATGGAGTGTATCTCCACACCAGAAGTGAGGGAAGTCTCTTCAACCTTGAACGTCTCCCTGAGCAAAAATCAAGGCATGAAAGGTCATGATTAGAGGGTGCTGTTTGCTGATGATGCCGTTTTTGCTGCATACACAGAGGAGGCTTTACGGCAACTCATCAACTGCTTCACTCTGGCATGCAAAGAGTTTCCATTCACCATCAGCATCACGAAGACGTATGTTATATATTAAGATGTTTGCAACATTCCCAGCATCTCCACTGATGACCGCATCCTCGAGGTGGTGGATTATTTCACCTACCTGGGTTCCACCATCTCAAGTTATCTGTCCCTGGATGCAGAGCTGAACAAGCACATCGGCAAAGCAGCAACAGCACTGGCTCACCTTGGAAAATGAGTATGGGATAACCCCATGCTGACTATCAACACCAAGATAGCGGTTCACACCAGACTTGTATACTCAGCATGCTCTTGTATGGCTGCAAGGCCTGGACCCTGTACTCCTGCCAAGAATGCTGACTCAACGCCTTTCATATGCCCTGCCTCAGGAGAATCCTAGGCATCAGCTGGAAAGATCGTGTCTCAAACAAGTGTGCTCTGACACATGCGGGAATGTTCAGCATGTTCACTTTGTTCAGACAGAGGCAACTGAGATGGCTCGGTCATGTTAGCCAAATGGATGATGGCTGAATACTGAGGATGTGCTGTATGGAAAGGTTGCCACTGACTCCAGACCTGAAGGAAGTCCTGTCCTCCACTACAAGGGTGTCCTCAAATGCGATTTGAAGACAGGCGATATCAACCCAACAGGATGGGAGGCAGTGGCCGCTCACTGTAGTAGCTGGAGGCATGCTGTTAAGGCAGGCATCCAAACCAGTGAGAAAAGGATCAATGGGAAGAAAAAAGAGAGTGCAGATGACAGAGGCTAGCATCAGCCTCCACACAGCCAGGCACGGACTTCATTTCTGATTACTGCAACTGAGTCTGCCGCTCCAGAATTGGGCTCGAGAGCCCAATACTGCTATATATAGTGCTGTCACTAAACCATGAACTGATCCATGGCACACACTCCATTGTCTCTCGAGACAGAGGGATGCCAACAAGTAAGCATCCTGCACCTTTAGATCTAAAGAGGTGTACCGAATCATAAACGACAAGAAGTTTGCTAGGATAATGTGGCATGAGACCATTAAGTGCTTTATAGGGTAAAGTATTTTATATTCAATTCGAAATTTAACTGGGAGTGCAGTGTAAATAATGTTGGGGTGATATGCTCATGTCTTCTGGTTCTACTAAGGACTCTTGATGCTGAATTCTGGACTAACTGGAGCATGTTTACGCTCCTATTAGAACATCTAGACAGTAATGCTTTGAGTAACACTCGAAGCTACAAAAGCATGGACAAACTTTTTGCATCAAGCAGTGACATCATATTTCTTATTTAAACAATATTCCTGAGTTGAAAGAAGGCCACCCGAGTAATATTATCTACATGAACTTCAAATGAAAGACCAGCATCAATAATCATTCCAAGGTCCTTTAATGCGACACATAATGAAATTGAGACACCATCTAAATTTATTACATAATCAGAAACCTTATTTTGATTGCCTGCTATCTGAGTACTTCTGTCTTATCAGAGTTTAATAAGAGGAAGTTAGTAAGCATCCAGTGTCTAATGACCTTTAACAATTTTTCAACTTTATTAAGCTGAAGTCTCTCATCTGGCCTTAACTCTCTCTCTCTCTCTCTCTCTCTCTCTCTCTCTCTCTCTCTGTTTTTGTTGAGGTACACATTCTCCTTCTGGGATGCCGGTGATCCTGGTCCGTCTGCTTCCTGAGTCCTGTGGTCTGTCCTCTGGTGCTGATGTAGACTGGAGTTCTCATCTTGGAAGCCCCTACTTCCTGCTGCTGAAGATCTAAGTGGACCCAGATGTGCACTAACAGACTGTGAACATGACTTTTCACTGCTGGTAATATTAACTCTCTTTCGACAATTATTTAAGACTTACAGTTGTATAACCAACCGGACTACATTTTGGATTGTAATGAATTTTTCATATATATGAAAGAACCATTGCTGTCTTTCGTCAAGAGAAGGCTGCATAGCCGTCAGTGTGTTTCTGCCCTGTAATGGCTGGTGAGCTGTTCAGGAAGGATTCTGCCCTCGCTAGAAGAGAGCGGATAAATGCAAGGGCCAGTGATGCCAGAAGCATGTCAACACAACAGTAACCAGGAATACACCTGAATTGAATTAAATTGAAGTAGTACAACTATTCCATACTGAACAGCAGGGGTACCATTAGAAAATAGCTTTATGTGAGGTAAGTGTGTTGACACTGCTGACACAAATATCCTAGCATTCGGCATGCCAACAGCATGTACTCTCATGACTTGTTTCATCTGTGGCATTGTGACTTGTGACAAAGGTGCACATTTCAGGGTGGCCCTTTATTGGCCCCACAGCAAGGATTGCCTATGGATTGGTGAAGCTGACTGACCAACTGAATGGTATGTATTATGCCACTCATAATGTGAATGCAAATGCAACTGATTCGATTCACCAGCACTTTATTAATGTAGCCATATTTTATCACATAAAGTAGTCAGTATGACTCATAAAGTCTCAAAGCCAGTGGAGGTTGAAGTGCTGTTTGGCTCCAGCCTTCTTGTAGCCTTAATAAAGAATAAAGTGGTTGAAAAAATGAAATGAGATAAATTTAGATGAAATAATGTTGCATTGTGTTGGCACTTGGACAGTTTTTCCAGTCCTTTCCAATATGCTTTTTAAATCTATCCTGGTGGAGCAAGGGAAACGATAAAATTTGATACCTCATTTGTCTAATTCGGTCATGGAATAACAGATATAGATGATAATAGGTTTTGATAAATGAGCCCTGTATGTGAATGCAAAGGCCAATTGCTTGTAAAATATTTTACAGATAAAAGACTACAATGGCAGCTTCAAGGTGGAGGATGAAAGACATTATAACTTTATTGCCATTAATGCAGCCGTGACGGGGGGGGCACAAGCCAGTGTTCACCTTCACGCCAGTCCCAAGCCCGGATAAATGCAGAGGTTTGCGTCAGGAAGGGCATCAGGCGTAAAACCAATGCCACATAAAACATGCGAGTCAAAAATACAAATACCATACCGGATCAGTCGAGGCCCAAGTTAACAACGACCGCCATCAGTGCTGTTAACAAACAATGTGCTAGTGGAAATTGGACTACTGTTGGTCGAAGAAAGAGAGGTCGAAGAAAGAGAGGTGGGACATGTGTCCGTAGGCAGAGAGAGAAAGAGGAAAGGCATGAGTCGAGGACTGAGAGGAGGGACTTTGAATGTTGGAGCTTGCTGACATGCAGAAGAGGAAGGTGGATATGCTGTGTGTTCAGGAGACCAGGTGGAAAGGTAGCAAGGCTAGAAGCTTAGGAGCAGGGTTTAAGCAGTTTTTTCATGGTGTGGATGGGATGAGAAATGGAGTAGGAGTCATCTTGACGGAGGGGTAGGTCAGGAACGTTCTAGAAGTGAAAAGAGTGTCAGACAGAGTGATGAGTCTCAAGTTGGAAATTGAAGGTGTGATGTTCAATGTTCTTAGTGCTTACGCCCCACAGGCAGGATGTGAGCTAGAAGAGAAGGAGAGATTCTGGAATGAGTTAGATGAAGTGATGCAGAGTACCCCCAGAGGTAAAAGAGTGGTCATTGATGCAGATTTCAATGGACATGTTGGTGCAGGCAACAGGAGGGACGAGGAAGTGATGGGCAAGGTTGGTATCCAGAACAGGAACACAGGAGGACAGATGTTGATAGATTTTGCAAAAAGGAAGGAAATGGCTGTGGTGAATACTTTTTTCTAGAAGAGACAGGGGCATAGGGTGACTTATAAATGAGGAGGTAGGAGCACACAGGTAGACTATTTCTTGTGTAGGCAATGTAATTTCAAGGAAGTCAGTGACTGCAAAGTAGTAGTGGGTGATAGTGTAGCCAAACAGCATTGGATGATGGTGTGCAGGATAATGCTGATGGTGAGGAAGGTGAAGAAAGCAATGGCAGAGCAGAAGACAAAGAGGTGGAAGCTGAAAAAGGTAGAGGGTCGCGTTGTCTTCAAGGAGGAGTTGAAACAGGCTTTGGGTGGTCAGGAAGTGCTTTTAGATGACTGGACAACTACAGCTAATGTGATCAGGGAGACAGGTAGGAGAGTACTTGGTGTGTCATCTGGAAGGAAAGTAGATAAGGAGACTTGGTGGTGGAATGAGGAAGTGCAGGAGTGTGTACAAAGGAAGAAGATAGCTAAGAAGTGTGACATTGAGAGGACTGAAGAGAGTAAACAGGAATACAGGGAGACACAAAGGGTGCATGAGGACTTGCATGCTAGGTTGGACAGTAAGGAGGGAGAAAATGATTTATACAGGTTGGCACAGCAGAGAAATAGAGATGGTTAGGACGTGCAGCAAGTTACAGTGATTAAGGACAGAGTGGGAAATGTATTGACTGATAACAGAAGTGTGCTGGGAAGATGGAAAGAGTACTTTGAAGAGCTGATGAATGAGGAAAATGAGAGAGGAAAAAAGAGTAGAAGAGGTGACTGTTGAGGACCAGGAAGTAGAAAAGATTAATAAGAGTGAAGTGATGAGGGCATTGAAGAGAATGAAGACTGGAAAGGCAGTTGGTCCTAATGACATACCGGTGGAAGTATGGAAGTGTCTGGAAGAGGTAGCAGTAGATTTTCTGACAGGAACATTCAACAAGGTCTTAGAGTGAGAGGATGCCGGAGGAATGGAGGATTGTACCAGTGTGCTGTTTTCCATTTTTAAGAACAAGGGAGAGGAGAGTTGTGGCAACTACAGAGGGATAAAGTTGATGAGCCATACGATGAAGTTATGGGAAAGAATAGTGGAAGCTAGACTAAGGGCAGAGGTCAGCATTTGTGAAAAACAGTTTGGTTTCATGCCAAGAAAGAGCACCACAGATGCAGTGTTTGCTTTGAGGATGTTAATAGAGAAGTACAGAGAAGGTCAGAGGGAGCTGCATTGCGTGTTTGTGGATCTGGAGAAAGCATATGACAGGGTGCCCAGAGAGGAACTGTGGTATTGCATGAGGAAGTCTGGAGTGGCAGAGAAGCATGTTAGAGTTTTGCAGGAAATGTATGCCAGATGTAAGACAGTGGTGAGGTGTGCTGTCAGTGTGACAGAAGAGTTCAAGGTAGAGGTGGAACTGCATCAAGGGTCAGCTCTGAGCCCCTTCTTGTTTGCTATGCTGATGGACAGGCTGACAGACGAGGTTAGACAAGAATCTCCATGGACTATGATGTTTGCAGATGACATTGTGATTTGCAGTGAGAGCAGAGAACAAGTGCAGGAAAATCTAGAGAGGTGAAGGTATGCCCTGGAAAGGAGAGGAATGAAGGTTAGCTGCAGTAAAACAGAATACATGTGTGTGAATGACAAGGACCCAAGAGGAACGGTGAGGTTACAGGGAGCAGAGATAAGGAAGGTGGAGGATTTTATGTACTTAGGCTCAACAATCCAGAGCAGTGGAGAGCATGGAAAAGAGGTGAAGAAGCGTGTGCAGGCAGGTTGGAATGGTTGGAGAAAAGTATCCAGTGTGATGTGAGATAGGAAGGTATCGGCAAGAATGAAAGGAAAAGTGTACAAAACGGTGTTGAGGCCAGCGATGTTGTATGGTTTAGAAACAGTGGCCCTGGGGAAAAGACAGGAGGCAGAGCTGGAGGAGGCAGAGATGAAAATATTGAGGTTCTCTTTGGGAGTCACGAGGATGGATAGGATCAGGAATGAGCACATCAGAGGCATAGCACATGTAAGAAGTTTTGGAGAAAAAGTCAGAGAGGTTAGATTGAGATGGTTTGGACATATACAGAGGAGGGATAGTAAGTATATTGGTAGTAGGATGCTGAGATTGGAAATACCAGGCAGAAGGCCTCGAGGAAGACCAAAGAGAAGATTTATGGATGTGATGAAGGACGACATGAAGGTAGTTGGTGTAAGAGAAGAAGATGCAGAGGATAGGGTGAGATGGAGGCAGATGATCTACTGTGGCGACCCCTGAACGGAACAGCCGAAAGGAAAAGAAGAAGAAGAAAAAAAACTTTATTGGCATTAAAATCATCAAAAAATACTGTATGGGATTATTGACAGTGGTATACATTTATAACATTTTTACCAAACATATTTTGACATAATTTTGACTTGGTTTTATGTCTAAATAGCAATTCAAACCAACAGTGTTTGGTGGTATTTTCATCCGGGAGTCGAGATCACTAACTGCTATGGCAACGTCCAGTATGGAACCTGTGGGATGTCGGATAGGCTTCAAACTTTGCAATATCCTACTTTTATACATAAACTACACACCTGCACCAGTTATTTTTATCTCTGGGATGTCACAGTAACTCAAGTTTGATGTTAAATCTTATCTACAGTTTGAACTCTGAAAATCTGCAAAATTTTGATGGATGCTCATTATTAATGTATTACAGATTCAAGATCGCATATGTCAATCGAAATAACGTAGAGCTAGACGGCTAGATGGCGAGCCGTGTTTTTGGGCATTGATCTGAATCTCCCAGTGAAGTCATCTGAATGAATTCATCACAGCGGGGCTGAGATACACAGGAGAATCAGGGTTTTTCCAAGTGCATACATTGTGTTTTAAACTGTGAAAAGCAATCATATGAAAGACAGATGCTTTGAAAATAATATTTTATTTAGTAATAATTCGTCAAACAAAACAATCCTCACACAGGATTATTTTAAATGAAATTAAATGTATAAATTTCCAAATTAAAATAAATAAAAATCAGCAGTGATCTTTCAGTCTCCAGCACTTCATATTAACCCAGATGCACAGCCTAATAGTTATGTGGTGTGCATTTCTGCCTGCCTACACAAAGAAAATATTTTTCAGTGGTAAATGATGGTCAACAGAGTTAACAGATTGGTGAAATGCACATTATGTAAAGGAAAATGTGAAAGACAGGTAAATTTTAGATAAATTTTGTGTGGTGAGGCATAAGTTTAATTTAATTGAATCTTCTGATGGATGTGTTTTGGCTAGTTATGGCCAGTTGCAGCATTTGCAGGCATCAACATAGACCAGGCCAGGTTGGCATCGGTGCAAGTAGGTGTTGCCACGGAAGCATTGGAAATACGTGGTGGCATCAGACGGGTTTGAGTATAAACCGTCGGGTTTTCCAGAGCAAAAGGAGGCAATAGGGTCTGGTGTAGTAGTTGGAGGACGAGTGGTGGTTGGCTTTGGAGGGAACCCTGCAAAAGTTTTACATTGTTATGAAACAGCTAAATACATCAAAAACACTTTTACTTTATACCATAAACTATAAGCATATAGTCAAGCAAAATTTCACAATAAAACCTGAAATAAAAAAGATAGCATTTCTTTACCCAGAGATTTGTATAGGTGGTTAACTAGAGGGTAGTCTCCCTGTGAACAAAAATAACCTCCAAAGTCATCCATATCAAGAGTCCATACTGAGGCTCCACCGAGTTTCATGGATGTGAGATATTGAACCTAAAAAGACGAAACAGAGGCGTGAACGTGTTAAAATTATCAACATTTTGTTCATTCATTTTCTCAACCACTTAATCCTAATAAGGGTCGCAGGGAGGCTGGCGCCCATTCCAGCCGACTCTGGGCGAGGGCAGAGTACTCCCAGGATGACTCACCAGGCCTTCGCAGGCCGGAAGCACACTGATGGCTATGCAGCAATGAAAGTCAGCAATGGTTCTTTTACATGAACCTCTCACCATAGACAGTGGGAGACATGGCCGGCCTTTGATAACTCAGTTAACTGCGCTGAGGGGGGGCAGTGACAACCTTGTGGAGAGTGGGGCTTGAACCCCCAACCTTAGGATCAGTGATCCAGTATCCTTTACCACCAGACCACCACTGCCCCTGTCATTTTACTTAAATGATATTTGAACGAATATTGTTTAAGCTGTATGTACTCAATGTATCTTATAACAAGTTTATGTCTCTGTCTCTCTCTGTCTCTCTCTGTCTCTCTCTGTCTCTCTCTGTCTCTCTCTGTCTCTCTCTGTCTCTCTCTGTCTCTCTGTTTTTGTTGAGGTACACATTCTCTTTCTGGGATGCCGGTGATCCTGGTCCGTCTGCTTCCTGAGTCCTATGGTCTGTCTTCTGGTGCTGATGTAGACTGGATATATATATGGGGATCCCTCACTGTCCACGGTTAATGGGGACCCCCCTCATGACTGCCGGTTTCCACAAAGTAGGATCGACCCTCCTGACTGGCGTATACATACATATATATGTGTATATATTATCAATAAATACATATTCAATGCCATAAATGCTTATAATAACAATTGAACATTAAAAAATAATGCATAAGATGTCAATAAAATTTCAATAAACACAGATGCGGCGCGTATACAGATACACCTCACAAAAATGTAAGTAGTTTTGTTGGGCTTTTTTTTTTGTTTGTTTTTGTTAGTTTGGGTTTTTTTTTTTTTGCATAACTGGCCTTGTTTTGTAGCATTTTCCTTTACTTTTTTCTCTATTTTTCCTTAATTTCCTTATTTTTATTATTTTTCGATGAATAATTTTTAATTTTTGATGAAAAAACCCTTGATGCACTGAAGCCAGAGAAACTGAAAGACGAAGTACCGAGGGATCACTCACTGTCTGTGTGTGTGTGTGTGTGTGTATGTATGTATATATATATATATATATATATATATATATATATATATATATATATATATATATATATATATATATATATATATATATATATATATACACACACACACACACACACTACAAAAAATGTTAAGGATATTTAGAAATTTTCTATATTTTTTTTCACTTTGGTGAATTGGCCTTAATTTCAGTTTTTTATTGACAATTTTATATCCTTAACTTTTTTGTGTAGTGTATATATATATATATATATATATATATTTTTTTTTTTTGCTCTACCAAAAAGTATATTATAAACTATTAATCAACTATGGGTGGAAGAGAACTGTCAAAAGATTTTAATTATAAGATTGTGAACAGGCACAGGTCAAGAAATGGATACCAAAAAACCCCTTTCACTCAACAAATTTGATTGTGTGTTTGTCTGCATGTAACCATGTTTTCAGTCAATGCAGATGGTTGCCAAGGTTAGAATTTGTCACTGCTGAAGAATGCACATTGTACATCCACAATACATGGAAATACAATACAGTATAGTAGTAGTAGTGTGTGTGTGTGTGTGTGTGTGTATGTGTGTGTGTGTGTGTGCTCATTATAGGCTATGCCACTATTTATACACTATTTATATTAGTCACACTGAATGTGTGGTGGTGGAAAGTAATTGGTAGACATGTTTTGTTTATATAATCTTATTTACCTTGGCAGCAAAGCTTTCTTGGTTGTCATAGCCCACCCAAGCTGTTCCTTGAGTGGCATATGGAACGCTCTGCTCAGAAATCCATCCTAATTTGGCTGCTGATGCGAAAGTACAGACCTATGGATCAAAAAACCCTTCATTTTATTTCTTTTCTCATTTCAATATAGATTGCTTATAGATTAATTAACATTGCATTACAGGACTTGGAAAAAAAAAGTAAGGCATAATTAAAGAAACTATTCTCAGTCACCTCATAATAGGACCAGAACCCAGCTTCACGTGTATAAGGACCAGCATGAGCTGGGCCATTGGATGGTGCACCAAGGTGTGTTGAAGAGGTAGTAAGGCGGAAAGTGCGTCCATACGTGGAGAAACCCAGGAGCAGTTTGTCAGCTGGAGCCCCTTTGCTTAACCAGTAAGTTACAGTAGCATTCTAAATAGATTTGTGAGATTTATTACAGTCAATACTAGAAGTCATGTTTAATGTTGATTATATTTAAATAGATCAGATGGTTTGTCTCTTACAATATTGTGTTGGGCGTGGGATCCTTGATCCACAGAACTCCTGAAAAGAGGACTGTTGTGACCTGTAGTCCTCTCCCATGCACCATGGTAGTCATAGTTCATAATGCTGAGAAAGTCTACTTCACTGCAATAAAACAAATATACAAATATAATGATTTCAAATGTCAAACCTCTTTTAAGACACTGAAGAAATCTCAGTTATCTTCTAAATACCTTGTTATTTCAGGGACCTCATAAGCTGCATCAATGGTTTGCTTAAGGGCTGCTACTTTGACTGAAAGCAGTAACTGGGTTTTCCTGGTGTCAATGGCTTCCTGTTTAATGGCTTTCTTCAGCTCCTGTACAATACAAGGTTTAATAATAAAACTAACATCAAATAATTTGCAAGTACAGTGTACTCTGATTCAATGCACTGTAATTAGAACTATTTATCAGTAATGTTTGCCTGCTCACATTTATCAATGCAGAAAACCTCTTCTTGTCGTCAATAGGGCTACCATTCTGTGCAGGGAACTCCCAGGCCAGGTCTATGCCATCAAAATCATGATTCCGGAGGAAAAGTAGAGCGGAACGGATGAAGGTTTTCCGATTTTCTGGGGTGGCCACCATATTAATGAACCTACAGCAAAACAGGTAATCTCTAATTATTTATTTAAAAAATGTATTGTGACTGTCCAAACAAAGCTTCTTCCATTTTAAGGGCACATTAACACTTGTATAATTTTGTCCTACAATTTGGTGATCTGCTGATTTCTATTCAGCAGCCATGAAGGCAAACACAGTGGTTCATCTGAGGCAGAATATCCCAGACATCCCTCTGCTAATGCTACTTGGTACATGTTAAAAGCGGTGTAACATAGATATCAACAACTGGCTAGTTTTGCTGGGGAAAAAGATTATGCCATCCTGAGAAGTCCAGATGATTATGGCATGGTCAGGATTAAAGCTTTTCTAAGCTTCACTTGTGAACTAAAGCATTTTTATTTTTTTAAAGAAAATTTATAGTATAAGTTTGCCTAGGCCTTGCTTTTGAAAGCTTCAGGTTTATAGAATAATGTGTATCCTCTCTTAATTAAAAGCTAGATGAAAAACCGAGTGCTGTCTATATGATTTTTCACTAGAGGGTACCTACGGGCTAATGCCATAGTGCAAGCCTCCAACCGACAGCAGTGTCTTTAAGGTGGGGTTTCTGCAAAGAAAAGAAATATTAAATGACAAATGTGTTAAAAGAAGATTACATCAGATTTGTTGCATATCATTTGATGTTGTTTGTTTCATACAGTATAGTACCTGATGAAGTGTAATTATGATTAGATTACTAACAAAATATAAATCATTCCTTCAATAGTTCCACTTACACTCTCTTCAGACCATTCAGTTTCCTGTACATGTCCGCATCATTCCATTCAATAGTACTGAGCTGATTTCCTGGGTTGATGGTTGCCAGTGAATAGATGACATGTGTGCAGAGGAAAGGATCAACATTCTCCGGGGTGAAACGGCCATTGCCAGGTCTATACTGGGACCAATTAGTGACATAGCACACCAGCTTTGTGGAATAGGCTGTGGGAGTAACAGGTATTATATTGTAATAGTCCTTGTGCATCAAGAATCACAGCAAGAAAACAATAATCAACGCATCTACAAACCGGCTGCACTTATAAATGCACAAATTCTAATTGAAAGGACTGTATGTAAATTCCATCGACAACTCCTTATTTATCACCTTCTTCTCTTTTGAATGGACAGTTTTATCAATCTGAATAGCAAGTATAGTGTGTCTCTCTGGTGATCAAACCATAGGCAGGTCCGAGCCCTTCTATCAGTCACTTTATGCAAAACAGCATTTTTATTAATATTATGCAAATAATGTGTATTGTTGTAGGAACAGGCATAGTGATTATTCATGGTTAGCATGTCTGCCTCAGAGCAAGAATGTTCTGGGTTTGAGGCCCCAGCGTTTCTACTTTGCATGTTCTCCCTATGCTTGTGTTGGTTTCTCTGGGTAAGCTTGTTTCCGCCCACAGTCCAAAGGAATGCACATTAGATCAAATGGCTGTTCCAGTTTGCCTCTAGGTGTGAGTGCAAATGGTTGTACATGGTCCTACAATGGACTGGCAAAGCTGCTCAGGGTGTACCTTGCTATTTTCCCAAAGTTGGCTGAGCGAGCTCAGCTATCCCCAAAAAAGGTTGAAGCTGTTTGGAAAACAAATGATTAAATTAATTAATTAATTTTTAATTGGAAGTTTTACGGCTCATTTCCTGATGTTCAGAGAATTGTTTTTATACTTTTTATGGTTGATACTTTAAAATATTGCAGATGGGCAAAACATTAGAGAGAAAATTGTGAGTGAAGTACTAACATCCGCCCAACGAGATCAGACCCCATTCCATGTATGGAAAAGGGCTCTGCTATGTGTTCTTTGATATTGAGCTTATATCTAAACACTGATTTAATTAATTAAAAATCTTTGTGAAAATATTAAGGCACTCATGGCTCATAAAAATTCAGCCTTACAAATTACCAATTTATTTGACAAAATTATTTGAATTTTGTGACTCATTCATTTAGTCATTCATTTTCTAAGCTGCTTAATCCTAACTAGGATTGCAGGAAGGCTGATACCCTTCTGAGCCAACTCTGGGTGGGGGTGGGGTACACCCTGATCAGCTCACCAGACCATTGTAGAACCAACACACATACAACCACTCATCCACTCACTCACACATAGGGGCAATTTGGAACAGCCAGTTGGCCTTTGGTGCATGTTGCTGGACTGTTGGAAGAAATCAGAGTACCTGGAGTAAACCCATGCACGTACAAGGAACATGAAAAGTCCACAAAGACAGCTGACACTGGGTGAAGGTGGGATACACCCTGAACCACTCGACAGACCACTACAAGCAACACACGCACACACACACACACACACTCTCTCTCTCTCTCTCGCTCTCTCTCTCTCTCTCTCTCAGGGTCAATTTAGAACAGCCAATTAGCCTAATGTGCATGTCTCGTGACTGTAAGAAAAAAACAGAGTACCGGAAGAAACCCAAGCAAGCATAAGCAGAACATGCAAAGTCCACACTGAAACACCTCATTGGGTTCAGAACTCGACCTTTCTGCTATGAGGGCGACATGCTAATCACTACGCCACATTGCCACCCATCTCTAGCTCAGATTAAATTAAATTATTCCTGCTACTGATTTCCATTTATTGATTCAATATCACAGTTCTTTATAAACTAGGGTGTGTCTCATGAATTTGAATATAAACTGAACTGTATCGTATGAATGTAATATGAACATCAGGGATTTGTGGGTGGGAACTCGATTCCACACAAATGAGGCTGTTTGTTTATTTTGGATGATTCTTATATCAACCGCAGGTCTGTTAATTCCTTTAACCTAAAATACCAAGGCCAGGATTTCACTTAAACGTTTTAAGATGAATGCATAAAGATAATTACCAAATTGAAGGGAGAACAGAAGTCCCAGTCCTGCATTAAAAAGAGGTGACATATGAGAAAGATATGGTTAGAGAGAATAGCAGAAGAACCTTTTATGAGTAGTTATGTTTTGAAGTCATAATTTTATACCTGCGATGAAAATTAATTTCACCATGGTGGTGCTGAACAGTTCAGATAGTTTCAGAAACTGACCTAGAGACACGAATTATGAACAGGTATGTAGCAATAAAAACTTCTGAATATTAACACTTTTTGCAAAATAATAAATTATTTTAAAATATAATTCTTATGAAGATTAAACCACATTAATGTAATCTCAATATGCAAGTGCAATTTAGTCAAATTAAGACCATCTGATGATGCACTACCTCCATCACTATACTCATAGCATTAAAAATATCAACATATATTTGCCCAGTAATAGAAATTAGATGCATTCCTGACTACAGTTATTTGCCCAACAGATTTTACATGTATATTTGTCAACAACTAATTCAAGACATGGAATCACAATTCATTATTCATATATGTTTACCTGTCACCTTCCAGGAGAATCCTCTCAACGAGGTCGAGCATGTCCAGGCTCATTTATACTAAGGTCTTATTAGTGGGTACCAAAGTGCAGGTAATAAACGTCTAAGGGTCTAATAAGGAAAAAGGAAATACATCAAAAATTTATTGATTTATGGCATAGTACTTTACCACTTTTACAGTCTTTGTCAGATGATCTTTTCTGCATTTATTTATTACCACTAATGTACATGAATGCCGATAGATAGTATAAACTTTTATCATTGCGTTATCACTAACACTGTTGGAACAAACTGACCAGTTTGTACGTTTTTCAATTTAAAACTTAGATTATATTTCATTTAAAATTTCTTTGTTTGCAGAAATATTGCATTATAGAATGTTTAAGTGACAGCATTACAATGTAACTGTACCACAGGCACTGGTGGCTCAGTTGTGCTGGATTAATGAGCCCAAGTTTAGTGGTTCAAGTCCCACTATCAACAGTAGTCACTGCTGTTCCCCCTTTGCAGCTAACGGGGTTATCAAACTCTAGCCAGGTGAGCGGCGTGTAAAAAGAACCATTGCTGAATTTTGTCAAGAATATCTGCATAGCTGTCAGCAAGTTTCTGCCCTGCAGGCTGTCCAGGGTGTACCTCACATAGAGTCAGCTGAGATGGGCTCAAGCCAACCTTAATTAAGATTAAGATTTTTCAGAAAAATGACTGAATGTATACGACACATGTTCATATTGGACTTGTAGCATCATAGCTGGTAATAACTGTATGTAATGTGGCGTACTCTATGTATGAAGACGGATCAAAATGGATCTACTGCACCTTGGAATGAAAGTCCATCATCCTATTTTTATCTAACTCTTATCCATGAGTGTCATGGGGAGGTTGAAGCTTGTCTCACCTGATTTCAGGCAAAGTGCAGGTTCAACAGGTTGTCAGTGTATTGCAGGGCTAACTCAAACAAGCACTCACATACACACGTGAAAGGACTGTGAAGTGTTCAGGAGAAATTCAGGAAAGCAAGGAAAGAACATGTAAACTCTGCACAAAGCCTTGGCCAAGATTCCAGAAAACCCAGAACCATTATTCAGGCAACAGGGCTAACCACTGGGCCACTGGGCCACCCAAATGAAACTCATACTTTGAGGAGCACAGAACTCTGAGAAAATGTACATCTCAATAACACATTGGAAAACATTTAAAGCAAGAATAAGTCAGACTTTCATGTGCTGCTAGTGGTTAATAATCACTGACAAAGAGGTGTAAGGATGTGAAGTCAAAGATCACCAACAAACAGTTGAATAATATTCTACAGCAACACAAGCCAAAGCATTTCATTTACAGCAAATGTCAGATGAAGAGTAGCATATAGTTATCATTTTTATACAGCTTGAGCAATTGAGGGCTAAAGACATTGCTGAAGGGCCCAACAGTGAAGACAGTGGGGTTTGAACCACTGACCATTAACCTATCGCATTAACCACTAAGCCACTACTGCCATCCTCCTCCTCTATAGTAATTTTATTAATTAAAGAATTTTATTAACTTTTATTAAAGAAACTTATTAATTTATCCCTTTCTCAGTTTGTGTTTATATTTAATCTTGTGCTCTATTAGTGAAACTAATCAGTTCCTGTTATCTCTGACAGTGTTTCTGATTTCAACAGCCACTTGATCAGCAGCCTCATTTCTTTGTCTTCAGATTAACGAGACAACATATCCAGCATTATGTAACAAGAACAAAGCACTGAAACCACAAATCTTCGTCATGGCAGGAATTACACATTCTTATTTTTAAAATGCATTTTAAATATTCTTTTTATATGCAAGAGATTTAATAAAGATAGAATTAAACAGTGCGATAAAACACAATCACAAAAAATGGCTCAGAAATGTTTTTGTATCTACTTCTCAGTCTAAATATTGAGTAATTCCAGGGAAATAAAACTCTTTTCTGTACTTTATTTATTTACATAACTTATTTGGTACTGTTTAATTGTCTACTGATTAGCTAATCTAGCTAGAAATTAGAAATCTGTTCAATAGATGAATATTTCAAGTAACCCAAACAGACAAATAAGCAAAGAAATGAACAAACAAATAAATAAATCCAACAACTTAGCAAATATTTTGAACTGCGATGATGAGTTAAACATTGGAATGCTTAGCTACAATCAGAATCTGATGGAACTACTCTTTGAGCCTTCTGATGATTGTTTTTCCTAAATGGAACTCCAAGCAGCTTGAAACTGTGACATAGTTGTGAGAATCCAATGAAAAAGCAGGCTGACTCACTTCTTGTGTGCGTCCCTCTGTGTCATCAGCAGGTAGCTCAGGATCATCAGTGTTTCGCCCCTTAACCTGAACATTTAACCTGAGTGTGGCATTGAAGGCCGGTTGTGAAAAATCTAGCCCTCACTCACAGAAGGATGCCAGTTGTTGTTTTGCTTCAACCACAGCCATCTGGAACAACTCTCAGCTACTGCACCAATCCCCTTGATAGCTTGCTTCACCTGATTTGGAAGCATGCCTAATTTACGCAGAAAATAACATTCTCATGAAAATGGGAAACCTCTACATCTGACCTCCACAGGGAAAAGAACTGCGTGCCTTTTTTTTTAACTCTGCCTCATCAATCAAATCTTGGTATTTTTCTTTCATTGTTTGATGAGCAATATCAAGTCTGTCTTCCCAGGGAATTTAAGCTCAATTATGAAGATAGACTTAGAGTTTTTTGACAGAAGAATGGCATCTGGTTGCAGTAATGTTGTTGCCACCTTCTTCTTCTTCTTCTTCTCCTTTCGGCTATTCCCTTCAGGGGTCGCCACAGCGAATCATCTGCCCCCATCTCACCCTATCCTCTGCATATTCTTCTCTTACACCAACTGCCTTCATGTCCTCCTTCACCACATCCATGAATCATCTCTTTGGTCTTCCTCTAGGCCTTCTGCCTGGTAGTTCCTACCTCAACATCCTGCTACCAATATACTCACTATCCCTCCTCTGTACATGTCCAAACCATCTCAATCTAGCCTCTCTGACTTTGTCTCCAAAACGACTTACATGTGCTGTCCCTCTGATGTGCTCATTTCTGATCCTATCCATCCTCATTAGTCCCAAAGAGAACCTCAACATTTTCATCTCTGCTACCTACAGCTCTGCCTCCTGTCTTTTCCCCAGGGCCACTGTTTCTAAACCATACAACATCGCTGGCCTCAACACCGTCTTGTACACTTTTCCTTTCATTCTTGCCGATAATTTGCTATCACACCAGATACTTTTCTCCAACCATTCCAACCTGCCTGCACACACTTCTTCACCTCTTTTCCACACTCTCCATTGCTCTGGATTGTTGAGCCTAAGTACTTAAAATCCTCCACCTTCCGTATCTCTGCTCCTTGTAACCTCACCATTCCTGCTGGGTCCTTGGCATTCATACACATGTATTATGTCTTACTGAGGCTAACCTTCATTCCCCTCCTTTCCAGGGCATACTCCACCTCTCTAGGTTTTCCTGCACTTGTTCTCTGCTCTCACTGCAGATCACAATGTCATCAGCAAACATGGAGATTCTTGTCTCACCTCGTCTGTCAGCCTGTCCATCACCATAGCAAACAAGAAGGGGCTCAGAGCTGACCCTTGATGCAGTCCCACCTCCACCTTGAACTCTTCTGTCACACCGACAGCACACCTCACCACTGTCTTACATCTCTCATACATGTCCTGCACCACTCTAACATACTTCTCTGCCACTCCAGACCTTCTCATGCAATACCACAGTTCCTCTCTGGGCACCCTGTCATATCTCTCTCCAGATCCACAAAGGCACAATGCAGCTCTCTCTGACCTTCTCTGTACTTCTCTATTAACATCCTCAAGGCAAACACTGCATCTGTGGTGTTCTTTCTTGGCATGAAGCCAAACTATTGTTCACAAATGTTGACCTCTGCCCTTAGTCTAGCTTCCACTATTCTTTCCCATAACTTCACCGTATGGCTCATCATCTTTATCCCTCTGTAGTTGCCACAACTCTGCACATCTCCCTTGTTCTTAAAACTGGGCACCAGCACACTTCTCCTCCATTACTTTGGTATCCTCTCACTCCCTAAGACCTTGTTGAATGTTCTAGTCAGGAAATCTACTGCTTCCTCTCCTAGACACTTCCATGCTTCCACCGGTATGTCATCAGGGCCAACTGCCTTTCCATTGTTCATCCTCTTCAATGCCCTCCTCACTTCACCCTTACTAATCGTTGCTACTTCCTGGTCCTCAACAATCACCTCTCATCATCATCATCTTCTTCCACTTAGTCCAGGGTTGGGTCGCGGGGGCAGCAACCTTAGCAAAGAGGTCCAGACGTCCCTCTCCCGAGCCACTTCCTCCAACTCTCCCGGGGGGACACCGAGGCGGTCCCAGACAAGCCGAGAGACATAGTCCCTCCAGCGTGTTCTAGGTCGACCCCGGGGTCTCTTCCCGGTTGGACATGCCCGAAACACCACACCAGGGAGGCGTCCGGGGGGGGCATTCTGACCAGATGCCCGAGCCACCTCAACTGGCCCCTCTCAATGCGGAGGAGCAGCGGATCTACTCCGAGCTCTCCCCGGATGGCGGAGCTTCTCACCCCGTCTCTAAGGGAGAACCCCGCCACCCGGCGAAGGAAGCTTATTGTATCTGTGATCTTGTTCTTTCGGTCATTACCCAAAGCTCGTGACCATAGGTGAGGGTTGGAACGTAGATCGACTGGTAAATTGAGAGCTTCGCCTTGCTGCTCAGCTCCTTTTTCACCATGACGGACCGGTACAGGCACTGCTTAACAGCAGAGGCTGCAGCGATCCGTCTGTCGATCTCTCGCTCCATCCTTCCCTCACTCATAAACAAGACTCCAAGCTACTTAAACTCCTGAACTTGGGGCAGGACCTCATTCCTGACCCGGAGGGTGCATTCCACCATTGTCCAACTGAGAACCATGGCCTCGGACTTGGAGGTACTGATCTTCATCCCGGCTTCTTCGCACTCAGCTGCGACTCGCTCCAATGAGAGCTGGAGGGCCCGACTTGATGAAGCCAAAAGGACAACATCATCAGCAAAAAGCAGAGATGATATCCGATGGTCACCAAACCAGAACCCCTCATCGCCTCGACTGCGCCTAGAAATTCTGTCCATAAAAATTATGAACAGAATCGGTGACAAAGGACAGCCTTGGTGGACCCCGACTCCCACTGGAAACGAATCCGACCTGCTGTTACCAATACGGACCAAACTCTGACTCCGGTGATACAGCGACCGAATAGCTCGTAGCAACGGATCCGGAATGCCGTATTCTTGGAGCACGCCCCACAAGATCTCTCGAGGGACACGGTCGAAAGCCTTCTCCAAATCCACAAAGCACATGTGGACAGATTGGGCAAACTCCCATGCCCCCCTCCAGAATCCTGTGGAGCGTATAGAGTTGGTCAAGAGTGCTGCGGCCAGGACGAAAACCACATTGTTCCTCCTGAATCCGAGGTTCGACTATCGATCGGATCCTCCTCTCTAGTACCCTTGCATAGACTTTCCCAGGTAGGCTGAGGAGTGTAATTCCCCGATAATTGGAACACACCCTCCAGTCCCCCTTCTTAAAAATTGGGACCACCACCCCAGTTTGCCAATCCAGAGGTACAGCCCCCGATGACCACGTGATGTTGCAGAGACGTGTCAACCAAGACAGTCCTACAACAGTCACCTCTTCTACTCTTTTTTCTCTCTCATTTTCCTCATTCATCAGCTCTTCAAAGTACTCTTTCCATCTTCTCAGCACACTTCTGTTATCAGTCAATACATTTCCCTCTCTGTCCTTAATCACTCTAACATGCTGAACATCCTTCACATCTCTATTTCTCTGCTGTGCCAACCTGTATAAATCATTTTCTCCCTCTTTACTGTCCAACCGAGCATACAAGTCATCATACGCCCTCTTTTTGGCCTTTGAAAACCGCTACATTTGCCTTACGCTGTGTCGCCCTGTACTCCTGTTTACTCCCTTCGGTCCTCGCTATGTCCCACTTCTTCTTAGCTAACCTCTTCTTTTGTACACACTCCTGCACTTCCTCATTACACCACCAAGTCTCCTTATCTCATCTCCTTCCAGATGACACACAAAGTATTCTCCTACCTGTCTCCCTGATCACATTAGCTGTAGTTGTCCACTCATCTGGAAGCACTTCCTGACCACCCAAAGCCTGTTTCAACTCCTCCTTGAAGACAACCCAACACTCCTCCTTTTTCAGCTTCCACCACTTTGTCTTCTGCTCTGCCTTTGCCTTCTTCTCCTTCCTCACCATCAACGTCATCCTGCACACCACCATCCTATGCTGTTTGGTAACACTCTCACCCACTACTACTTTGCAGTCACTGACTTCCTTCAAATTACGTCGCCTACACAAGATGTAGTGTACCTGTGTGCTCCTACCTCTGCTTTTATAAGTCACTCTATGCTCCTCTCTCTTCTGGAAGAAAGTATTTACCACAGCCATTTCCATCCTTTTTGCAAAATCTACCAAAATCTGTCTTTCTGGGTTCCTGTCCTGGATACCAAACCTGCCCATCACTTCCTCATCCCCTCTGTTTCCTGTACCAACATGTCCATTGAAGTCTGCCCCAATGACTACTTTTTCATCTTTGGGGGTATTCTGCATCAGTTCATCTAACTCCCTCCAGAATCTCTTCTTCTCTTCTCGCTCACATCCTGCCTGTGGGGCATAAGCACTAACAACATTGAACATCATGCCTTCAATTTCTAACTTGAGACTCATCACTCTGTCTGACACTCTTTTCACTTCTAGAACATTCCTGACCAACCTCTCCGTCAAGATGACTCCGACTCCATTTCTCTTCCCATCCACACCATGAAAAAACAGCTTAAACCCTGCTCCTATGCTTCTCGCCTTGCTACCTTTCCACCTGGTCTCCTGAACACACAGTATGTCCACCTTCCTCCTCTGCATCATGTCAGCGAGCTCTCTACCTTTTCCTTCATAGTTCCAACATTCAAAGTCCCTACTTTCAGTCCTTGACTCATGCCTTTCCTCTTCTCTCTCTGCCTACGGACACGCCTCCCGCCTCTCCTTCTTCGACGTCTTCGACCAACAATAGTCCAATTTCCACCAGCACCCTGTTGGTTTACAGCACTGATGGCGGTCGTTGTTAACCCAGGCCTCGACCGAGCCGGTATGAATTTTCTTGATTTGACTCGCATGTTTTATTTGGCATTTGTTTTACGCTGGATGCCCTTCCTGACGCAACCATCTGCATTTATCCGGGCTTGGGACCGGCATGAGGGAGAGACACTGGCTTGTGACCCTCCCTCACGGCTGCATTAACCTCTTCTGGGAAAACCAATCTTATCCCAAGGTCGACCTGCATCTCCCAGGCTCCTGTCTCCTTGAAGGATTGAATGGATCTGAGGAAGCTTTACAGACCCTTTTGGTACAGGGTTTCCTTCTTTAATAAAACTCAAGTTGTGATGGTAATGTCCCTCTCTTGTTTGCCTTCATTCTTTCCAGGTCTATCCACTTGGCTATCTCTGTCAGAACTGTACCTTCCATCTGCAAGTGCCTTTGGACATGCAGCTAGGATGTGGTTCAATGTGCAAAAGATCTTAAGGTTGCTTGGAGTTGGCAAGAGATCAGTGAAAGCTCTGAGAAGGAAGCTTAGTTTCCCCTGGTCGGTTCCCCAGAGTTCTTTCCATGATAGCGGTCTATCTAATGCAGCATCCCACTGAACCCAACTGCCCTGATTTGTGAGCCCTACTGGGTTGACTCTGCGATCACTTCTTCTGCTTCCCATGCATATTGTACAACTAGCTCCCTCTTCTGTTCATTATTGGCCCTGCTCCAACAGTGGGAATGGTGGTTTCCCAGACTGAGGCATCCCTTGCACACTTTACCAACTATCTCTTGATGCTTTAGTTGTTCTTCCACATCTGTGACTGCTCCCTGAGGCTTACACTTCCTTCCGCTCTTGATGGTTTCTCCTGATAGGGTAACCTTCTTGTCTTTGGATGTGCGTAGCATGGTGACAGCTCGTGCTTTTGCGACATTGAATTCTTCTACTAGAGAGGTAGTGTTAGTTTGGCAGACTTGCTGTAAATGTTGATTGCACTGAAACTAGGTGGAACCCCTAGCCATCTTCAAAGAAATTTGCTGCAGAGTCTTTCCATGGCTTCAACTGCAGACATGGGAATGTCATATAGCAAGAAGGGCCACTGCAGACTTGGTATCATGCCGTACTGGAAGCACCACACCTTGAAACTTCCCTGCAATTGGCTGTTGTCTATCACATGAAGCCAGTTCTTTAGTTGTTGTTTGACTACCTTGATGTTGTTGGTATCTTTCAGGATGCTATTATAATTCTTACCAAAGCATTTGATCTGCTCATCCTGTATGGTTGGGATATTTTTTACCTTGAATGCTTAAGGTGTTCCGAGACAGCCCATATGTCATACCTGATGGCCCTGGAGCTGATATATGATTAGCTTTTTTTTCAGTTTATAACATTTACTTACCTCTGCTTTTTGTGTGGTTAAAAAAAAAATAAATGTCCCGGAAGGTCAACCGTATTTATTTCTGACAGTGAAAGCCCATCAAGGATTTTGGGTTAGAATAGAATAGACACACCATGATTAAATATCAAAAACACTTCAAGCATTAAATATAATCAGGAAGTTCATCATGAATATTTACAAACTTTATTTGAAGACAGGCATTCAGTTCAGATTGGGCAGCATCAACCGGACGTTTACAGTAAGTGTTACTGTGGTTTAAAAATGTCAACAAATCTCAACTCAAATGGCAATTGGTTGACAAAAGGTTGCTGTGGAATGGCTGTTGTCCGTTTTGTAGAAACCAGAATTCTAGT
Organism: Plotosus lineatus; assembly: GCA_024760905.1. Lineage (NCBI taxonomy): Eukaryota > Metazoa > Chordata > Actinopteri > Siluriformes > Plotosidae > Plotosus > Plotosus lineatus. The sequence goes on along the minus strand of CM045732.1, from coordinate 31,998,544 downwards.
CAACCAAAAAAAAAAAAAAAAAAAATGAAAACACTGTGGCAATAACATACAAGGACTGCTGCGCATTTAAATTCTAGAATTATTTCCATGGAAATTAAGAAATCAAGATGTTTTTTTTTGTAAAACACAAGTTTATATGTTGATTTTTGTCTGATGATGAGAGAATGTGTAATTATATATTATACTATTAAGGGCGGCATGGGGGTGTAGTGCTGAGTACATCCATCTCACAGCCAGGAGGTTCTGGGTTCAATTCCCAGCTTGGACATTTATGTGTGGAGTTTACATGTTCTCTCTGTGCTTGTGTGGGTTTCCTCCAGGTACTCCAGTTTCCTTCCACGATCCAAAAAAACATGCACGGTAGTGTCCGAATAGTTATGAGTGTTGGCCCTGCGATGGCCTGACAGGCTCTATAAAATATACCCTGCCCTTGCCAAGAGTCAGCTGAGATGGGCACCAGCCTTCCCGTGACCATAATTAGGATTAAGCTGCTTATAAAATGAATATGATATGTTCACTGGAGGTTATGCAAGGAAATACTAGTCCTTCTCAAAAAATTAGCATAGTGATAAAGTTCATTATTTTCTGTAATGTACTGATAAACATCAGACTTTTGGATTCATTACACACAACTGAAGTAGTTCAAATCTTCTTGTTTTATTATGATAATTTTGGCAAAAAAGTAAAGAAAAACCAACTGACCAATAAAAAGTGTTTTTAATTATAAGTTAGTAAAAATTTACCTGGGGAATGCGGCACCTGTAGCCCAGTCCACTGCTTCCACAGGTCCCCCAAGGTCTGGAATCGGCCCTTCTCCACAATCTTCCTCAGGGTCCGGTCACCACTTCTGGTTGTATAGCGTTTTCTGCCACACTGTTTTCTTCCCACAGACGTCCCACTGAGGTGCCTTGATACAGCACTCTGGGAACAGTCTATTCGCGCAGAGATTTCTTTCTGTGGCTTACCCTCTTGCTTGAGGGTGTCAAAGATGGCCTTCTGGACAGCATTCAGGTCGGCAGTCTTACCCATGATTGCAGTTTTGAGTAATGAACCAGGCTGGGAGTTTTTAAAAGCCTCAGGAATCTTTTGCAGGTGTTTAGAGTTAATTGGTTGATTCAGATGATTAGGTTAATAGCTCGTTTAGAGGACCTGAACATGATATGCTAATTTTTTGAGGTAGGAATTTTGGGTTTTCATGAGCTGCATGCTAAAATCATTAGTATTAAAACAATAAAAAACCTGAAATATTTCAGTTGGTGTGCAATGAATCTAAAATATATGAAAGTTTAATTTTTTCGGTACATTACAGAGAATAATGAATTTTATCACAATATGCAAATTTTTTGAGAAGGACTAGTATTTATCACCAAAAGGTCTAGATCGAAAATGAGCTTTTAGTAGATGGGGAATTAGACTGGGCCTTCAAGATTTCCAATGCCAAACTGTACCAAATTACCCAGTCAGATGATGTCTGTCACATCAGCGTCTTAAATATGTAGCACATGTGTGCAGGATGCCCAATAGCACAATACAAAAAGCAATCATGTTTGAACTTCTTATAATTGACAAACATCAGGTCCCGAAAATAATGAGCAACAAACCAGACTTTGAGCAATTGCTGGAGAAGAGGATTCTCTCCTTCCGGCAGCCGTGCCCCCAATCCAATTTTGCACCTGTAGGGAAATAATGATGATGATCATGATAATGATGATGATGATAATGAATTTACATGTGTGCAGATCATGACTGTCCTAATGATTCAAAATTAAAGAACAGAAAAAAATGGTGTTTCTATAGGGATGAGAACAGGTTATTCCTAAATTAAGTTGTTCTTTCATATTTAATTATAAACTAACCATATAAAGTTATGTATTTGTTGCTCATATTCCTGTATTAAATTATTCAACTCAAGGTTATAAGGTAAGCTAAAAGTAAGTATAAAACTCTTTATGCTTCAATTAAAAGGCAACACTGTAAAATAAAAGTGTTATCTATATAATACTCAAAATAATACTGATTCAGATATTGGTAAATAAAATAAATATAGATTTTGCATCTTTCTGTAAAATTATTAATCACATCTAGACCACATGTGCACAAATAAACACTGCAAACACATGAGAGGAAAAATACTGCCGTAAATATTTCCAGTCATTAAGTGTAAGTGTACTCTAACCCACTGCATTGTACAACATGTACCTCAATGGACTTTTATTAGATTTCTGGCAAATAATTTCTAGCTATTGATTTTTTTTACATAACATATGATAAAGGAACATTGATAAAGGCTGTATAACTAAGTGACCCTAATGTATAAACATAACCTCAAAGATATCCAACCTTTATTCTGAGAAATTATTTGTTTAACTTCTGTGTTTATGGCAACCATACAACAGTCTCTCTCTCTCTCTCTCTCTCTCTCTCTCTCTCACACACACACACACACACACACACACACACGCACTATTGCACACACTGTGAAATTATTTCATTGTTGAGCTTGTACTGGCTCTATGATGTTTCAGACATGAACACAGACAATAAACACACTTTGAAAATATAAAGGAAAGTTTCATAAGAGTTTTTATTTGTATACAATCCTTATGTTGGGAAACACCAGCAAAAAACTTTACATGGAACGGTACTAGAATGTGATCCATTTAGTGTCAGATTACCTAGAAAGTATATCATTTAAAAATGTGTTAATTTACGTAAATGAAGAATACATTCCTGGGGGAAAGTTATATTGAATAAGAAAATAATTTCCGATGTTTTTCAAGATGTTCTCTATTGGGTTCAAAGCTGGACTCTGTCCAGAACAGAACAGAAGCATGATTCTGTTCCTGTTCAGCCAAGCATTAATAGGCTTGGCGGTGTAAGCTCTGGGTGTCTATTGGTTATAGAAGTAATTATTTGATATAAATGAACTGCGTTACATTACCAGTTAATGGTAATGATTTCTTTGTGTCTGTTACGTAATGTTGCCACTATACTTACAATCATGTCATTTGAATGTTTGCTCTTTTTTTTTTTTTTTTTTTTTTTTTTTTTTGCTCAGGCATGTAACTACTTTAAATGATTGGAATCAAATAATTTAAATCATGATGAGTTGCTGGACTTTTTAGTACAGATTATTCTGTAATTGTCATTTTGTATCAGTGTTTATAGGCACCAACTCAAACAAAAAAACAAAAAACAAATTAGAATTATTGTATGTCCCCCCCCATAACAGTCTCAGTCCTTATAGATATTCTGTGACCACAATCAATTCCACAGTTTATTGGGGTTGGCCACTGTACAAAGAGGACCGCCGGCAGCCTTTTCTGAAGCCAGCTCTGCTTTGTTTTCCTGACATGTCTGATAAATGTTGAAGTCAACTACTGCGAAATGGAGAGCTTTTTGGGTTGAGGAGTTTTGGTCCATGCAGAAGACATAGTCCAGCATTGTCCACCACTGTCTTATGATCTTGACGGATAGTGGCATGCAGTTAAATTTCTTACATAGTACCTGACTGAACACAACTTTAAAGCTTTTGGCCAACTGTGGCCTGCAATGGTGTCTCCATGTTTTCAAGGGCATGCATCCAGCCTGTTGAGATTTGCTTCTGTTTCAGATAAATTGTTGCAGTTATGTAGCCTGATTGAAACGCAGAATGCATTGTATAGATCTAGAAATATTTGCAGAGGTATCATGCTTCTGCGATTACAAAGTTTGCAGAGAGGTTGGACAGCATTGTTGCTGATACTGTAGTGTAACTGATGTTAGCAGTGCTGTACAGTATTGAACCAAGTGTTTTATTGTTGTTATTGTTGTTGTTGTTGTTTACATTTACAACATTTAGCAGATTCTCTTATCCAGAGCATCTTAGAGAAGTGCTTTGCTGTGTGAGAAGGAACGTGCGTTCTGTTCTGGAGACAAACTCAGAGTTTAGTCAACACAAAAAGATATTCTATGGTGTTCCAAGGAATGGAAGCTTCGTTATAAGGAAAAACTAGAATTGAAATTCCATGACAACAATCTTCGAGATGGATGGAAATGTGTCAAGACCATTCTGGGAACCAATAAGAAACAATCAGACATCAATGCTAGTGACAGTGGAGCATTTGCAAATGATCTTAATGACTTTTATTCTCGTTTTTATGTAAATGACTTTTTGGAAGAAAGAAGTGTTTTTCTGGACAACCTCACCATCAGTGACAATCTCTACTGATGACATCAGAGACACATTTAGGAATTTAAACTGTCGCAAGAGTGCCGGTCTAGACAATATTGCTCCTGTGATTCTTAGGGAATGCTGTGATCAATTATGCGACATATTTCACTGTGTTTTCCAAAAATCTCTGCTACATCATCAGATACCGGTCATATGGAAAACAGCTTATATTGTTCCACTTCTGAAGATACCAAATCCCAGAGTGTGTAATGACTACCGCCCAGTTGCATTTATGTCTGTAGCCATGAAGTGCCTTGAACGCATTGTTAAAAAGCTACTAATGCGAGAGGTTGAAGACCAACTCGATCCACTCCAGTTTGCCTATTGACAAAGAAGGGGAACAGATGACGCTACACTAACCCTCCTGATCCTCATCTACAAACATCTAGAATCCAGTGGCACATACATTAGAATCCTTTTTGCTGACTTCTCATCTGCTTTTAACACTATTCAACCCCATTTGCTTCTGTCGAAACTTTCCAATTTGCATGTAAACAGTAACTTAATCAGATGGATTAACGCTTTCTTGATTGACAGACCTCAGTGTGTTACTGAAAATGAAATGAAATCCTCTATTGCCAGCCTATCCATTGGAGCACCACAAGGTTGCGTTTTATCACCCATTCTGTTTATCATTTACACCAATGATTGTGTCAGTAAGGCAACAAACTTCACTCATGGTTCTTTTCTATAAAACTTTTATACAAAGCATCTTAACTTTTAATCTACTTTGTTGGTTTGGTCGCCTGTGTGTTCAAAACAAAGCTAAACTCAACAAAATTGTTAACATAGCACGAAAAATCATTGGCTCAGAATCAGTGACTTCTATCGGCCAAATTTATGAGCAGCAAATCGCCAATAAAGTGCAGAAAATTGTGAATGACAGTTCTCACTTTCTCTATTGTGCTTTTGAATTTCTTCCATCAGGATGCCATCCACGCATGCCTATAGCCAGAACAAACATGTTCCGTGATTTTTTTGTACCAGCTAGTATTCGTTGTTTTAATGATACTTAATTATTCTTATCACTTGTCTGCCAACTTCTCGCCATGTAGCTTCTTTATACAAATTGTGTTTCACTTCTTCACCTAAGCTTATTAATCATATCTCACTGCAATCTTTTAGTGCTCTTTGGACAATATTTATTTGGACAATATTTATTTGTACAACATTTATTTATTTGTGTATGTTTTAGTACTTGTTGAAATGTACGTTGTGTTTCCGTGTTTTGTTGTGTATTATATGTTTTACAACGTAACCAAATTTCCCCCGGGATAATAAAGTACTATCATATCCTATCCAATATATTCTTATACTGGCTTGATCGAACACAGACACTGTGTGTGTGTGTGTGTGTGTGTGTGTGTGTGTGTGTGTGTGTGTGTGTGTAGTATGTGTGTGTGTACAGTATAGTGCCAATCTGATTACTGCTGTAAAATTTAAGTTTTCAGCTGCCGTATGAAGATACCCAGTGACTCAGCTGTTCGGGATGTCCAGAGGAAGTTCACGCCACTACCTTGGAGCCAGAACTTAGAAGAGTTTAGATGCATTTTCCATTGTTCCTTGGTAGAGGGAGGGATCAGTCCAGCAGAGTGAGAGGTTGAGAGAATTTACTCTTAGCCGGATATTAATAACACAACTGATTCAGCTTAAAATAAAGCAATTTTACATCTTGGGTATAATGCACATCAAAGTAATTCCGCAGTACCAGATTGCATTTTTTAGCAGAGCTTAGTTGCAGAGACCCAGAATTATTCTGTCAAAGTCACATAACTTGAATACTTCAGGTGGTAGTTCATCTGGGCCAGCTGCTGTCACAATTTTTAATGAATATTTAGCTTTCCTAAGCTCTTCTATACAGGACAACAATGTCCAGGTCTGCAAAGATGCTTGATATATCTTCTACCTCTGTAGGACTACCAAGTAGATTCTTGAAGAGTGTGAACCATGTGATCACTTGTTCTTCTGGTCATAAACCCTGAACTTGACCTTCCTTTGCTGTTTTCCTTCCAGTAACGTTCTTGACTATCCTCCATGCCTCGGCATATTTCTGATCTCTATTATAGGTTTCAATGTTTTGTATTTGTGCCTCTAGTTCTTTTTCCTTCACTGGAACATATACTTTATGCAGATTTCCTAGAGCTTGAGGCCAAGCTTCTTTATCCTCTCTTTAGTGTTTACATGCAGTGCCTGCACTTCCTATGCATCCTGGCAGGCTTGTACTGTATGCATGTTAGATGATCAAGTCTTGCATTGCAGTCGCCAATACAAACCAGAAAATTTTGTGCTGGGACATTCTGAAGTGTTATCCTGAGGTCATTATAAAATTCCTCAATTTTTGCTTCATTAGCACCATTAGTAGGGGCATAGACTATAATCACAGGAGTCTTAGGATGATCATCAAATTCAGCCACCATGGTTCTTTTGCTGATTTTCTTGGCTTTCAGTAGAGCTTTTATGGCTTTCTGGCTTAGCAGCAACTCTATCTTGGGATGCCTGTGCTTCATTTCTCCATCCGGAGGATGTGACCAAATAGCTGAAACCGACCGGCCTAAACTCTATGGAGTCATCATGGATGATATGGTGCTTTGCACTCCAAGTATTTTGATGTCTTGGTATTTGGTGCACTGCTTTAATTGAAAACTCTGTCTTCATTTCTCAAGGTGTTTGAATGGACTTTTCACACCATAGTTGCGGTATTGTCTGAAATTTGACATTGGGGCAAGGAAGTTAAGGGAAAATAGGACAAGTCACAGTCCACAGAACATCAAGAAACTGTCATGAAAACTAATTGTTCATTAAAATTCTTATTTAAGCTACAGCCCCACCATTTTTAGTGTCAAAACCCAGAAAAACAAAAGTGAAGAAAAAAAAAAGTGAAGAAAAAAGAATGGAGGATTAACATTTGATTTGCAGATAGCTTTTACTTAGCAAGTTTTGGGGTGGATACAATTATTAAATAATTTATCACAGTTTTGCTGCTGCAGACAACTGAAGAGAAGACACAAAACAATATTATGAGTTATGACAACCTATGAAAGCTGTATATAAGTATTCCATATTAATATGAATACGGCAGGCCCATGATACCAGGATGATTGACAGATACAAAGCCATGCCAGGCAGACAGAGCTCACTGCAGCTGAGTGATGTAAGAAAAAATTCAAGTCAACTGACAGTGTAACTACGCAAATTGCTTATTAACAGATATGTGAGGATGTACAAACCCAAATGAATGCCATTAGACCTTAGTGCTGAGAGGCATGGTGGCATCACCTCTGCCTAACTCTGTAGAATGTAAACCTATGAAACAGACACCACTTTACCCTTACCCCAGTGCAGCTAACTGGGTTATCAAAGGTTGGCCATGTCTCTTATTGTCCATGGTGTGAGGCACGTAAAAGAATCATTGCTGACTTTCGACAAGAGTAGGCTGCAAAGCATGTATCCACCCTGCGATGGTCAGACAAGCTGTCCATGGTGTACTCTGCCCTTGCCCAGAGTAGGCTGCGATGAGCGACAGCCTCCCCGAGACCCTAATTTGGATTAAGCGGTTACAGAAAATGATGATAATGACAGTTTACCCATATTGTTGCCCCAAAGATCTGGGTCAGCGTTATGGGAATTTTCTCGTCCAACTACCTAGTGTTTGCATGCACTTGTAAACCTTTCTCCTCCAGCTTTGTCCTCCAGCTTTCTCCTCCACTCTACTCCCGTTCACCTGGATCAACTCACAGCTGGTCCTCCTCCACTTCAGGAGAATAAGGTAAGGGCTGTCTCTGCATCTCTGCACCATGCAACCATTTTTCTCTTCTTATGCTGCACCCAATAATGCTTCAACTTCCACATCTGTCCATTTCATTATTTTCTTTCTGTGATAATAGTTTTTGCTTATGAATGCCACTCTCATCTTTCTTCTTTTCTGACATAATGAACTAATAGACTACTAATTTCTGTTACCAGCATATGCAATAGTCGGCGGTGGCGGCATCCTCATCTTGTAGAGACGATGGTTAGCACACATGGGGGGCATGACAGGATCTTGCATGTCTGTACAGATCGATCCTGGAGTGGCAGTCATAGATGTATATGAATTCGGCGTGCATGGAGGCTACATACTTCCTTCTCACTGCTTACGTTGATGTATCCCAAGTTCTCCCATCCTCCTCAGCTTTTGACACCCCAGCATTTACCCTTTGCCGCCAGGAGTCACAGTTTACAGCAGTGTCCTTCCAAGCTGATTTTGTTGATGTTGGCTGCTTTGAAGGCTCCCTTGATGGTGTCTTTGAAGCACAGCAAAGGTTGACTGACTCGATGAGTGCCGTCACGCAGCTCACCATAGAGAATTTCTCGTGGCAGGTGCTGAGGCTCCATGTGGTGCACATGGCTGAGCTAACGTAGATGTCTCTGTATGAGCATGGAGGGTATGCTCATAAGACCAGCATGCTGAAGAACCTCGGTATTTGGGACTTTGTCCTGCCATCTGATATTCAGCAATCAGTTGTAGTGAGTGGAGATGGAACACATTGATGTGTCTCTCCTGTCTGGCCGAGGGCAGTTTTAATCCCCTTATACAATCCCTTGGCATAGCCGCAGTCAGCAGCTGACCTGATCTGGGAGTACAGGTTCTGCCAGTACTTGTTTGCACAGCGGTGGACAGTCTGCTGAGCCTTACTTCTAGCTGCTTTGAGAGCATCGTGTGTGCTAGGGCAGGGATTCTGCTTGTGGTCTAACATCACTTTCCTTTTGGCCTTGGTGAGTGGCAGCATCTCTACCCAATGTGTTTCAAACCAATCTGCATTCTTCCGTTCTTTTTTACAAAAGGTGACTATGGCTGAGTCGTAGATGACAGTATGAAGGAAACACCACGTGGCGTGTTGCCTGAGTCACTTGGTGATGGCTGCACAGAGAGCCTTTCTCAGAATTTGTCAGCAAAGCACTGGGCCTTGGTGGAGACTGACATGCCACAGGTATTGATGCTAGGGAGACCCTTTGTCTTGGCATGGTGAATCTTCCTGGGCTTCAGCTGGATCTTGCTGGAAATGAGAGAATGATCTACGTCGCAATCAGCACTGTGGTAGGATCACATATGAAGAATAGTGCTGAGGTGATAACAAAGGAGAAAAAAAAGCAGGACAGTCTTGTCTGTATCCCTCATGATGACTCTTCACCTCTTCAGGTGTCATTGTTCTTCATTGCTTGCACTAGGGGGTCGGTGATACCTCCTGGTGATAACAAAGTCAAGCTGTTGCCAGTAGCAGGACCGGGGATGTCTCCAAGACACTTTCTGTATCAACTTGCACATTAAATAGGAATTGATGATGCAGAGGCTGTGACAGCAGCAGAATTCGAGCAGTCTCTGCCTGTTCTCATTCACTCTGCCTATGCCATGGTGGCTGATGCAGGTAGGCCATTCTTGCCAGTCAGCGCCCACACAAGCATTGAAGTCGCCAAGCATGCCTTCAGTGTTCAGGATTTCTGACAGTACATGTCCTAGGGCCTCATAGAACTGATCCTTCAATTCAGGAATGAAGGTGAGCATGGGCACATAGGCTGATCATCATTTTCTGTACCCGCTTAATCCTAGTTTGAGTCGCACGGAGGCTAGTGCCCATCCCAGCCAACTTCGGGCGAGGACAGAGTACACCCTGGACAGCACGCCAGGCCATCGCAGGGCGGAAACTACTCTTGTCGAAAGTCAGCAATGATTCTTTTACATGCCTCACACCATAGACAGTGTGAGAGATGGCTGGCCTTTGATAACCCAGTTAGCTGCACTGGGGGGGGGTGTGTGTGTGTGTGTGTGACAACCTTGTGGAGAGTGGGACTCAAACCCCCAACCTTTGGATCAGCGATCCAGCGCCCTATACCGCTAGACCACCACTGCCCCCGCATAGGCTGATAAGATGTTAATTTAGCCTAGCAACGTCTTCATGTGCAAGGTGAGCAGTCTTGATGATCCTCCAGTGTCTGTTTGAATGGAGACAAGCAGCGAGTTCCAAATGGTAAAACCTATACCATGCTGCCTGGGCTTGTCCATGGGCAAGCCCTACCAGAAGAAAGTGTAGTCTGTTTTTCTAAGAGACTCACTGTCAGGTAGCTGGGTTTCCAGGAGGCAGACTACACCGATGTTAAGTCTAGGCAGCTCTTTGTTTATGATGGCTATCTTGCAGGAGTCATCAATGAATTGGAGGTCAGAAGAGAGTCCAGGACACATTATAAGGACATTCCAGGTGTTGAATCGAAGTGATTTCTGTTGATTTTGTTTTGGCTTGCTTGGTGCAGGAATTACACTCACTGTTCAGGCGGCCCTTATGCTCTATGCAATCAGTAGAGCAAGCAAGTGTGAAGGGGTAGCACCTTACTGTCCGGGGGCTGCCGGCTTGAGGTTGGCAGTAGCTACCCAATGAGGCCTGAAGACCTCTCCCACCAATGGACAAGGCCCCTGGTGCTCCAACATTATGCCAATTGGTCGAAGCTTATCACCATTTCTAATTGGTTCCAGTATCATCAAGTATCCCATTGGTTGATACCGGAGTCATTTGACTCTGCTGGAGGCCTTTCCTGAGATCAGGTGTAGCCACAAGGCAATAGATGTTTGGAATTAGGGTTTTCCTTCCCCTAGATGAGCTGCCGTCCCTAGCTGAAGAGCCCCATCTGCCCTGGGCAACTGGTTTTGAGGATCCAGTGACTTGCCCTCTCCCCTGCTCCTGTCTGTTATGCCAATTTTGCCGCCTGGAGGAGTCGGGCTTGGCTGTCAAATGCTATGAGAGATGCACGCCATGAAGAGCACTTTGAGATGCTGTGAGAGCCCAACCTTGCAACCCACTCCTCAGCTATAACAGCCATTCCAAAACCATGCAATAATAGATTACTTTAAAACTATATCTCTGCATTTTGATTGTCCGATATGTCACATTGTACTTCTCACATGGGGACTCTCCACAATTGTATTAAATCTTCTTCTTCTTTTCCTTCTGGCTGTTCCCTTTCAGGGGCCGCCACAGTGAATCATCTGCCTCCATCTTCATGGAAGTCATATTAATGATTCACGTAATCAGTAATGCAGCCATGGGGGGGTGGGGGGTGGGGGTGGGGGTGGGGGGGGGGCAGAAACCAGCATCTGTACTCACACCAGTCCCAAGCCCGGATAAATGCAGAGGGTTGCGACAGGAAGGGCATCCGACATAAAACTTTTGCCAGAACACAGAATGCGAATCATCAAAACAAATTTCATACCAGATCGGTCGAGGCCAGGGTAACAACAACCACCACCAGTGCTGTTAATCAACAGGGTGCTGCTGGAAATTGGACTACTGTTGGTCGAAGAAGGAGAGGTCGAAGAAGGAGAGGCGAGACGCGTGTCCATAGAAAAGAGGAAAGGCATGAGTCTAGGACTGAGAGTAGGGACTTTGACTGTTGGAATTATGATGGGAAAATTTAAAATGCTGGCTGACATGATGCAGAGGAGAAGACAAAGTGGTGGAAGCTGAAAAGGAAGAGTGTCGTGTTGTTTTCAACGAGGAGTTGAAACAGGCTTTGGATGGTAAGGAAGTGCTGCCAGATGACTGGACAACTACAGCTAATGTGATCAGGGAGACTGGTAGAAGAGGACAGAGTAGGAAATGTATTGACTGATAAGAGAAGGGTGCTGGGAAGATGGAAAGAGTACTTTGAAGAGCTGATAAATGAGGAAAATGAGAGAGAAAAAAGAGTAGAAGAGGACAATGTTGAGCACCAGAAAGTAACAAAGGTTACTAAGGGTGAAGTGAGGAGGGCATTGAAGAGGATGAAGAATGGAAAGGCAGTTGGTCCTGATGACATACCGGTGGAGGTATGGAAGTGTCTAGGAGAGGTAGCAGCAGATTTTCTGACAAGAACATTCAACAAGGTATTAGAGAGTGAGAGGATGCTGGAGGAATGGAGGAGAAGTGTGCTGGTGCCCATTTTTAAGAACAAGGGAGATGTGCAGATTTGTGGCAAATACAGAGGGATAAAGTTGATGAGTCATACAAAGAGGTTACGGGTAAGAATAGTGGAAGCTAGACTAAGGGCAGAGGTCAGCATTTGTGAACAACGGTTTGGTTTCATGCCAAGAAAGAGCATCACCGATGCAGTGTTTGCTTTGAGGATGTTAATAGAAAAATACAGAGAAGGTCAGAGGGAGCTGCATTGTGCCTTTGTGGATCTGGAGAAAGCATATGACAGCGTGCCGAGAGAGGAACTGTGGTATTGCATGAGGAAGTCTGGACTGGCAGAGAAGCGTGTTAGAGCTTTGCAGGACATGTATGAGAGATGTAAGACAGTGGTTAGGTGTGCTGTCGGTGTGACAGAAGAGTTCAAGGTGGAGGTGGGACTGCATCAAGGGTCAGCTCTGAGCCCCTTCTTATTTGATATGGTGATGGACTAGCTGACAGACGAGGTTAGACAAGAACCTCCATGGACTATGCTGTTTGCAGATGACATTGTGATCTATAAGAACAAAAACCTCCATGGACTATGCTGTTTGCTGATGACATTGTGATCTGCAGAGAACAAGTGCAGGACAATCTAGAGAGGTGGAGTTATGCCCTGGAAAGAAGAGGAATGAAGGTTAGCCTCAGTAAGTCAGAATACATGTGTGTGAATGAGAAGGACCCAAGAGGTGAGGCTACAGGGAGCAGAGATAAGGAAGGTGGAGGATTTTAAGTACTTAGGCTCAACAATCCAGAGCAATGGACAGTGTGGAAAAGAGGTGAAGAAGCGTGAGCAGGCAGGTTGGAATGGTTGGAGAAAAGTGTCTAGTGTGATGAGTGATAGGAAGGTATCGGCAAGAATGAAAGGAAAAGTGTACAAGATGGTGTTGAGACAAGCGGTGTTGTATGGTTTAGAAACAGTGGCACTGGGGAAAAGACAGGAGGCAGAACTGGAGGTAGCAGAGATGAAAATGTTGAGGTTCTCTCTGGGACTAACGAGGATGGATAAGATCAGGAATGAGTACATCAGAGGGACAGCACATGTAAGAAGTTTTAGAGACAAAGTCAGAGAGGCTTCATTGAGATGGTTTGGACATGTACAGAGGAGGGATAGTGAATATATTGGTCGTAGGATGCTGATGTTGGAACTGCCCAGCTAACATGCAACGTTTTAAAACAGTTTTACAATGTTGGAGAAAAATTGCAATTAAGTTATGTTACATATACCATTATATACGAAATATAAGGCATGATCACAAGGTAAGATATATGTACATAAAGCTACATCACAGCCAGATGAATGTTCTAGATATGCCGATTACGCTGGATTGGGTAGGAGTTCATAGTTCTAAATTTCTAAACTTGACTTCACTTAACAAGCATGTTATGATGTTTAGAACATAGAGAGGATATGAAATGTGTCCGATCGTCTGATACATTTTTATATCTATCTAAAAGTCTGATCCCAGGCCTAGAGTTTTGCACATTGACATTATTCACGTTAGTCTTAGATTTAGCTTGTGGCTTAGGTAGAGTCTACTGATGTTATAGCAAACCTTTACGGAGAACCTATATGTGCCGTATAATCACTATATTATTCAGACACCTAAACATCACACATCCCCCTGTGCGAGGTCTGCCACAGTAAACTATGCGCATGCTTGTCAAGTCTTTCTGGTTCGGCGCGCTTGCTGGAACAAAGAAGACTCGTTATTCTTAATCTTGGCCAACAATATTACATTTTCTCTGAGATTTAATCGAAAGCTGAGGCAAGATCACAAGGTAAGATATATGTACTTAAAGCTAAGGCATATTATTTTTAAAGCAATTATTAATTTTAAAATATATAAATTGTTGTAGGAAGTAAATATTATTACAGGTTGTCAACGCTGGCATGTGAGAGTTCTCCCTTTGTGTTCATTATTGAAAACATGGCTTGTTTTAACTTATTATTACTTCTATTACCGGCATAAGCATTAGTAGTACTAATAGTGCTCGATTAATTTACTTCTAGATACACCTGTATAAAATGGATAACTACAAACAAAAGAAGAAAAGACAGCGACGAGAATACAAGCGGAAATGGATAGCAGCAAAACGTGCATGAGAAAAAGCTATTAAACAGCAAGCCATTCCTCTTGATGAAAGCTCAAGTGATGAAAGTATTGACCAGGAAGCCTCTTTAGATATTCTAACACATAAAAAGAGCGGCAGATCCTGCTTTGATATGGACTGACCAGTAAGTAAATATGGTAGATCTCTAGCCTTTAATATTCATTTGATACATCCTTGTCTTAAATATATACAGTACTTAAAGAGATGTATAATCTATATTTGTGGTAATGTTAAAGACTATGCTGGTATTTATTTATGTTTTCCTGATTGTTATTAGATGTCTGGTGAATACGACTTTTTAGTGGTGGAGTTCACTGATGAGCAGACAGTGGAACTTGTTCACAAGTCCTGAATTATTCGTGATGAGGCAAGTTATTTTTGTAGAATATTTAAATACTAGTATTGCATGGATTTATAATAAATGATTACAACTTACTTGTACACTGTTCAGTGTTGATATGGTATCTTTATACACATGTTTTAATAACATACTCATTATACATTAAATAACTAAATGATCCACTTGTAAATGGAGTAGGGGAAAATAAATGCTGTCTAGTTTTTTTTTAATTAAATGCATTACTTTTTTCAAATCATATTTATGAAATCTGATGTATTCTACATAAAAGTTACTGTAACAATAAAATATCTATATAAGTACAGTTATACATGGAGACAAACGATATTTAATCTGGTCATTAAAAAAAAAAAATTGCGATATAAAGAATTAAATATCCAGTGTCCTCGAATTTTGTTTCAACTGTTTTTTTTCTGTCTTTCTTTATTTCTGCAGACCATGTATGCATATTGGCCCAGAGGTGCTGGTGTATCGAAGCAATGAGAAATAAGAGAGATTTCAGACAAGGAACTTTGGACGAAACACCCCATAAGAGTGTTCTGTGATGCAGGTAAAATGTAGATAATGTTCACCTGCTTGTTAATAAAGATCATCTTGTAGCTTGTATATTTGTCATTGACTGGTTAAAGTAAATTTTACTTATTAGCTATGCTTTAATAACAGATACATACAAAACCACACAAACACTTGCGAGATGGGCAGAGGAAACATCCAACTTTGAAAATGAAGACATGGAGGAGAGCAGGAAAAGGAGATGAAAACCAAACCAGTGGTATGAAGACTCTGGGATTAGCAGGCTTGTGGTCCTTGTACATTTTAAAAGGGTGAAAATAGAATCATTCCAAAAATCGACACTGTATAAAGTAATTCTGAGTATCGCTAACAATTACATTTCTTTTTTCATGAATTAAGTGGGGTTTATACAGTAGGCCCTTGACTATTCGCGGTTTTGCCCCCACGGTTTGAGTATTCGCTGACTGCCGAGCAACCGGCACGTGATTCAAATTCAGCCAATGGCTGTCTTCCTTTCTCCTGCTTGGTTGAGCTCATGTCCCGCCCCTTTTTCCTCATTCACGCACAAGTTGTCAATGAGCCTCTTTTTTGTGTGTGTTTTAATTACCAGTTAAGCTCTATGATACCACTCAAACGCTATGCGTCTTCTTTGGCTAAGCGATAGAAAACGCTCTTCTGAAGAAATAAGACTTTCTCCTGAGAAACAATGGTTTTCTCTGAACTGTTGTATTAAAATCTTTTTCAATTATTATTCCAGTACAGTACCTCAGTTCATGTTTATGCATGAGATTTTATGTTCTGTAGCATTTTTAACAAATGATACCAAAAGGATAAACTTTATTTCAGTACTCTTCATGTCCTTTTACATTGAACTTGGAGTGACGTCTCCAAGATGGGCAACATCGCGGAGGTCTTGGAGTCAAATTGTTTCTTTGTTCATTTTAATTTGTTTTATTTGTTGTTTTGTTTGTTCATGTTTTGCTCTATGCTTGTCTACGACTGGTCGACTCTACTACAGCTATAAGATTGGACTATCTTCGGGTGTGGATAACTAACCACTCTCAACTGGGCTTGTTAGCCGGGATGCGGCTAGCAGAGCTAATATGCTATGGTAGGCAGCTCAATGCGAGCCACATCCCAGCTGACAAGAAGCCCAGGCGGGAAGGGGCCGAACGAAGACTCCGGCGCTTGGTCTTGCAGGGGATGAAGGCCGTGTAGCCGGCTGGAGCAATCGCCTCATCGAGTGTACGCTCCTCAAGCCATGTTTCACAGAAACACAGCAGATCCTCTGCGCTGTAATCTGAGAATGAAGCTCGTTCATCTTGTTTTGCAGGGACTGAACATTTTCAAGTAGTATGGCCGGAAGTGCTAACCAAGCCTCTGAGAACTCCGCCTGGGCTTAGCCGGTAACCACTAGCTAACTGCTAGCATTGAGCCCAACAGCATATAAGCTCTAGACAGAAGTTGTTGTGTGCTTAGTTGCCCGAAGCTCAAGCTGCCCATAGATGTAATAGGGTCAACCGATCATAGACGAGCAGAGTGCAAAACATAAACAATCAAATAAAACAAATTAAAATGAACAAAGAATCAATTTGACTCTGAGAACTCCACCTGGGCTTAGCCGGTAACCACTAACCACCGTTGCCATAACATTGAGCTCCCATAGCATAAAAGCTCAAGATAGAAGTTGTTGCATGCTTAGTTGCCTGAAGCTGAAGCTGCTCATAGCTGTAGAGGGGCGACCGATCATAGTGCAAACCATGAACAAACAAATAAAACAAATTAAAATGAACAAAGAAACAATTTGACTCTGAGAACTCTGCGACATTGCCCTCTAGGCAGCGCCATCTTGGAGACGTCACTCCGAGACATCAATCCGAGTTAAATGTAAAAGGACATGAAGCGTAATAAAGTTTATCCTTTTGGTATCATTTGTTAAAGATGCTACAGAACATAAAATCTCACACACAAACATTCTCAGAATTAAGTTAGGTACTGTACTGGAATAATAATTGAAAAAGACTTTAAAATGAATGCTTTACAACAGTATATGCTGTATAATGTTCATATTTTATCATGAATAAATATAACAAAAAAAATTAAAAGTGTTTCTTAATCATTACTATATTTTACGACATTAATACTGAATTAATCAGCAAGACTGTCGATAGAATGTGTTTAAGAAGCAAATTTTAGATCATGTAATAGATACATAGTATTTTACTTCCGGCTGCTCATTCGTGCATGTGACGTGATACATGGGGTTTACTTACGGGTACAGAAATTGCAGATTATCTTTATTCGCGGGAGGGCTCGGAACCGAACCCCCTCCGTGAATGTCGAGGGCCTACTGTATATATATACACACACACACACACACACACACACACACACACACACACATACATCTGCCTCCATCTCACCCTGTCCTCTGCATCTTCTTCTCTTACGCCAACAACCTTCATGTCTTCTTTTACCGCATCCATAAATCTCTTCTTTGGTCTTCCGCCTGGCCTTCTGCCTGGTAGTTCCAACCTCAGCATCCTAATACTAATATAGTCACTATCCCTCCTCTGTACATGTCCAAACCATCTCAATCTAACCTCTCTGACTTTATCTCCAAAACATCTCACATGAGAGGTCTCTCTGATGTACTTATTTCTGATCCTATCCATTCTCATTACTCCCAAAGAGAACCTCAACATTTTCATCTCTGCTACCTCCAGCTCTGCCTCCTGTGTTTTCCTCAGCACCACTGTTTCTAAACCATACAACATCGCTGGCCTCATCACCATCTTGTATACTTTTCCTTTCATTGTTGCTGATACTCTTCTATCACACATCACACCGGACACATTTCTCCAACCATTCCAACCTGCCTGCACACGCTTCTTCACCTCTTTTCAACACTCTCCATTGTTCTGGATTGTTGAGCCTAAGTACTGAATATCCTCCAGCTTCCTTATCTCTGCTCCCTGTAACCCCACCTCTTGGGTCGTTCTCATTCACACACATGTATTCTAACTTACTGAGGCTAACCATCATCACTCTTTTTTCCAGGGCATACCTCCACCTCTCTAGATTGTCCTGCACTTGTTCTCTGCTCTCACTACAGATCACTGTAGTGTCATCTGCAAACATTATAGTCCATGGAATTTCTAGTCCAAACTTATCTTTCAGCCAGTCCATCACCATATCAAACAAGAAGTCGCTCGGAGCTGACCCTTGATGCAGTCCCACCTCCACCTTGAACTCTTCTGTCACACCGACAGCACACCTCACCACTGTCTTACATCTCTCATACATGTCCAACACCACTCTAACATACTTCTCTGCCACTCCAGACTTTCTCATAAAATACCACAGTCCCTCTCTCGGTACGCTGTGATATACTTTCTCCAGATCCACAAAGGCACAATGCAGCTCCTTCTGACCTTCTGTTGCCTCGCACATTCCCGTGAGATTTGTTTGTATTTTTGTGATCTTATACTGTAGTGTTTGTGAATGTCCTGCACTGCGGAGAAGAGCTATTGTCAGAGGTGAGTACAGTACTAAAGTATTTATATATAAATTCTATTTAAATATTAATACATTACAGTATTTAAACTTTAAACATTAAACTGTGCACTTCTTGTATTGTATAGATGCAAAAACATACAGAAATGAGACAACATGGTAGAAATGAGAGGGGCGTTCCTACTTCGCGGTTTTTCAAATATCGCGGCCAGGTCTGGTCTACATTATTCGCAATAATCAAGGGATGACTGTATATATATAAATATATATATATCTTCTTTTCCTTTCGGCTTTTCCCTTCAGGGGTCGCCACAGCGAATCATCTGCCTCCATCTCACCCTATCCTTTGCATCTTCTTCTCTTACACCAACGACCTTCATGTCATCCTTCACCACATCCATGAATCGTCACTTGGGTCTTCCCCTAGGCCTTCTGCCTGGTAGTTCCAGCCTCAGCATCCTATTACCAATATACTCACTATCCCTCCTCTGTACATGTCCAAACCATCTCAATCTAGCCTCTCTGACTTTGTCTCCAAAACGACTTACATGTGCTGTCCCTCTGATGTGCTCATTCCTAATCCTATCCATCCTCGTTACTCCCAAAGAGAACCTCAACATTTTCATCTCTGCTACCTCCAGCTCTGCCTCCTGTCTTTTCCCCAGGGCCACTGTTTCTAAACCAGGCAACATTGTTGGCCTCAACACCGTCTTGTACACTTTTCCTGTAATCTCACCGTTCCTCTTGGGTCCTTGTCATTCATGCACATGTATTCTGTCTTACTGAGGCTAATCTTCATTCCCCTCCTTTCTAGGCCATACCTCCACCTCTCTAGGTTTTCCTGCACTTGTTCTCTGCTCTCACTACAGATCACAATGTCATCTGAAAACATCATAGTCCATGGGGAATCTTGTCTAACCTCGTCTGTCAGCCTGTCCATCACCATAGCAAACAAGAAGGGGCTCAGAGCTGACCCTTGGTGCAGTCCGACCTCCACCTTGAACTCTTCTGTCACACCGACAGCACACCTCACCACTGTCTTACATCTCTCATACATGTCCTGCACCACTCTAACATACTTCTCTGCCACTCCAGACTTCCTCATGCAATACCACAGTTCTTCTCTCGGCACCCTGTCATATGCTTTCTCCAGATCCACAAAGGCACAATGCAGCTCCCTCTGACCTTCTCTGTACATCTCTATTAACATCCTCAAAGCAAACATTGCATCTGTGGTGCTCTTTCTTGGCATGAAACCAAACTGTTGTTCACAAATGCTGACCTCTGCCCTTAGTCTAGCTTCCACTATTCTTTCCCATAACTTCATTGTATGGCTCATCAACGTCATCCCTCTGTAGTTGCTGCAACTCTGCACATCTCCTTTGTTCTTAAAAATGGGTACCAGCACACTTCTCTTCCACTCCTCCGGCATCTGCTCACTCTCTAGTACCTTGTTGAATGTTCTTGTCAGAAAATCTACTGCTACCTCTCCTAGACACTTCCATACCTCCACCGGTATGTCATCAGGACCAACTGCCTTTCCATTCTTCATCCTCTTCAATGCCCTCCTCACTTCACCCTTACTAATCTTTGCTACTTCCTGGTCCTCAACAGTAACCTCTTCTACTCTTTTTTCTCTCTCATTTTCCTCATTCATCAGCTCTTCAAAGTACTCTTTCCATCTTCCCAGCACACTTCTGTCATCAGTCAATCCATTTCCCTCTCTGTCCTTTATCAATCTAACTTGCTGCACGTCCTTCCCATCTCTATTTCTCTGCTGTGCCAACCTGTATAAATCATTTTCTCCCTCCTTACTTTCCAACTGAGCATACAAGTCATCAAACGCGCTCTGTTTGGCCTTTGACACCACTACCTTTGCCTTACGCTGTGTCTCCCGGTACTCCTGTTTACTCTCTTCGGTTTTCTCAATGTCCCACTTCTTCTTAGCTAACCTCTTCCTTTGTACACACTCCTGCACTTCCTCATTCCACCACCAAGTCTCCTTATCTACTTTCCTTCCAGATGACACACCAAGTATTCTCCTACCTGTCTCCCTGATCACATTAGCTGTAGTTGTCCAGTCATCTGGAAGCACTTCCTGACCACCCAAAGCCTGTTTCAAGTCCTCCTTGAAGACAACCCGACACTCTTCCTTTTTCAACTTCCACCACTTTGTCCTCTGCTCTGCCTTTGCCTTCTTCACCTTCCTCACCATCAGCATCATCCTGCACACCACCATCCTATGCTGTTTGGCAACACTCTCACCCACTACTACTTTGCAGTCACTGACTTCCTTTAAATTACATCACCTGCACAAGATGTAGTCTACCTGTGTGCTCCTACCTCCACTTTTATAAGTCACCCTATGCTCCTCTCTCTTCTGGAAGAAAGTATTCACCACAGCCATTTCCATCCTTTTTGCAAAATCTACCAACATCTGTCCTTCTGCGTTCCTGTCCTGGATAACAAACCTGCCCATCACTTCCTCGTCCCCTCTGTTTCCTGCACCAACATGTCCATTGAAGTCTGCCCCAATGACCACTCTTTCACCTCTGGGGGTACTCTGCATCACTTCATCTAACTCCCTCCAGAATCTCTCCTTCTCTTCTCGCTCGCATCCTGTCTGTGGGGTATAAGCACTAACAACATTGACCATCACACCTTTAATTTCTAACTTGAGACTCATCACTCTGTCTGACACTCTTTTCACTTCTAGAACATTCCTGGCAAACTCCTCCTTCAAGATGACTCCGACTCCATTTCTCTTCCCATCCACACCGTGATAAAACAGTTTAAACCCTGCTCCTATGCTTCTAGCCTTGCGACCTTTCCACCTGGTCTCCTGAACACACAGTATGTCCACCTTCCTCCTCTGCATCATGTCAGCCTGCTCTCTACCTTTTCCTGTCATAGTTCCAACATTCAAAGTCCCTACTTTCAGTTCTAGACTCATGCCTCTCCTCTTCTCTCTCTGGCAACGGACACGCCTCCCGCCTCTCCTTCTTCGACGTCTTCGACCAACAGTGGTCCAATTTCCATCAGCACCCTGTTGGTTGACGGCACTGATGGCGGTCGTTGTTAACCCGGGCCTCGACCGATCCGGTATGTGATTTTTTTCTTGTGATTCGCATAGTTTATTTGGCATTTGTTTTACGCCGGATGCCCTTCCTGACGCAACCCTCTGCATTTATCCGGGCTTGGGACCGGCGTGAGGGAGAGACACTGGTTTGTGCCCCCCCCCACGGCTGCATTATATATATATATAGGCTGCAAAGCCGTCAGCGTGTTTCTGTCCCTTGCTAAAAGGGTTGTAACAGGAAGGGCATCTGACGTAAAAATCTATGCCAAATCAAATGTGCGAGTCAGATGATTCGCTGTGGCGACTCCCGAGAAAGGGAAAAAGCCGAAAGGAAGAATATATATATATATATATATATATATATATATATATATATATATATATATATATATATATAAACAAAACTTTATCACCCTGAGTGTTAAGTTTTAGTCCAAGTTTCATAAAATAGTGTCTTAGTGTTTCAAGAAATAATGAAATTTTATAATATATCTTTTATGTTAATAATAATATAAATCTTTTGATATAACTTTTGTACTCAGCATAAGGAAAAGTGCTGTAAATAACAACTGTGATACATAATTGTGTCACTTTATATAACATTGCAAATTGCCATCCGGGGACTCCACAGCAGGAGATGAACGAGGCTATTGGGAGCACCATAAAACATGAACCAGGAGAAAGGAAGGTGGTTCCCATTATAAGGTAATTTCATTAGTCCATAAAATTATTTTGGCCGTAGATGTTTTATTTGTTGACCATTGGCAGTCTGCCTGCTTCTTATTACACTTTTGAGCATGTTTAAGCAGTAGTGTTGTGCTGATTCTTCTTCTTTTACTTTCGGCTGCTCCCTTCAGGGGTCGCCACAGCAAATCATCCGCCTCCACCTCACCCTGTCCTCCGCATCTTCTTTTCTGACTCCAACGACCTTCATGTCTTCCTTCACCACATCCATAAATCTGTTCTTTGGTCTTCCTCGAGGCCTTCTGCCTGGTAGTTCCAACCTCAGCATCCTACTGCCAATATACTCACTATCCCTCCTCTGTACATGTCCAAACCATCTCAATCTAGCATCTCTGACTTTGTCTCCAAAACATCTTACGTGGGCTGTCCCTCTGATATACTCATTTCTGATCCTATCCATCCTCGTTACTCCCAGAGAGAACCTCAACATTTTCATCTCCGCTACCTCCAGCTCTGCCTCCTGCCTTTTCCACAGCGCCACTGTTTCTAAGCCATATAACATCACTGGCCTCACCACCGTCTTGGACACTTTTCCCTTCATTCTTGCTGACACTCTCCTATCACACATCACACCGGACACTTTTCTCCAACCATTCCAGCCTGCCTGCACACGCTTCTTCACCTCTTTTCCACACTCTCCATTGCTCTGGATTGTTGAGCCTAAGTACTTAAAATCCTCCACCTTCGTTATCTCTGCTCCCTGTAACTTCACCGTTCCTCCTGGGTCCTTCTCATTCACACACATGTATTCTGATTTTCTGAGGCTAACCTTCATTCCTCTCCTTTCCAGGGCATACCTCCACCTCTCTAGATTTTCCTGCACTTGTTCTCTGCTCTCACTACAGATCACAATGTCATCTGCAAAAATCATAGTCCATGGAGATTCTTGTCTCACCTCGTCTGTCAGCCTGTCCATCACCATAGCAAACAAGAAGGGGCTCAGAGCTGACCCTTGATGCAATCCCACCTCCACCTTGAATTCGTCGGTCACACCGACAGCACACCTCACCACTGTCTTACATCTCTCATACATGTCCTGCACCACTCTAACATACTTCTCTGCCACTCCAGACTTCCTCATGCAATACCACAGTTCTTCTTTTGGCACCCTGTCATATGCTTTTTCCAGATCCACAAAGGCACAATGTAGCTCCTTCTGACCTTCTCTGTACATCTCTATTAACATCCTCAAAGCAAACATTGCATCTGTGGTGCTCTTTCTTGGCATGAAACCAAACTGTTGTTCACAAATGCTGACCTCTGCCCTTAGTCTAGCTTCCACTATTCTTTCCCATAACTTCATCGTATGGCTCATCAACGTCATCCCTCTGTAGTTGCTGCAACTCTGCACATCTCCTTTGTTCTTAAAAATGGGTACCAGCACACTTCTCTTCCACTCCTCCGGCATCTGCTCACTCTCTAGTACCTTGTTGAATGTTCTTGTCAGAAAATCTACTGCTACCTCTCCTAGACACTTCCATACCTCCACAGGTATATCATCAGGACCAACTGCCTTTCAATTCTTCATCCTCTTCAATGCCCTTCTCACTTCACCCTTACTGATCTTTGCTACATCCTGCTCCTCAATGGTCACCTCTTCTACTCTTTTTTCTCTCTCATTTTCCCCATTCATCAGCTCTTCAAAGTACTCTTTCCATCTTCCCAGCACCCTTCTGTCATCAGTCAATACATTTCCCTCTTTGTCCTTTATCAATCTAACTTGCTGCACGTCCTTCCCATCTCTATTTCTCTGCTGTGCTAACCTGTATAAATCATTTTCTCCCTCATTACTGTCCAACCTATCATACAAGTCATCATACGCCCTCTGTTTGGCCTTTGACACCACTACCTTCGCCTTACGCTGTGTCTCCCTGTACTCCTGTTTACTCTCTTCGGTCCTCTCAATGTCCCACTTCTTCTTAGCTAACCTCTTCCTTTGTACACACTCCTGCACTTCCTCATTCCACCACCAAGTCTCCTTATCTACTTTCCTTCCAGAGGACACACCAAGTACTCTCCTACCTGTGCCCCTGATCACATTTGCTGTGGTTGTCCAGTCATTTGGAAGCACTTCCTGGCCACCCAAAGCCTGTTTCAACTCCTCCTTGAAGACAACACGACACTCTTCCTTTTGCAGCTTCCACCACTTTGTCTTCTGCTCTGCCTTTGCCTTTTTCACCTTTCTCACCATCAGAGTCATCCTGCACACCACCATCCTATGCTGTTTGGCAATACTCTCACCCACTATGACTTTGCAGTCACTGACTTCCTTCAAATTACATCGCCTACACAAGATGTAGTCTACCTGTGTGCTCCTACCTCCGCTTTCATAAGTCACCCTATGCTCCTGTTTCTTCTGGAAGAAAGTATTCACCACAGCCATTTCCATCCTTTTTGCAAAATCTATCAACATCTGTCCTTCTGCGTTCCTGTCCTGGATACCAAACCTGCCCATCACTTCCTCGTCCCCTCTGTTGCCTGCACCAACTTGTCCATTGAAGTCTGCACCAATGACCACTCTTTCACCTCTGGCGGTACTCTGCATCACTTCATCTAAGTCACTCCAGAATCTCTCCTTCTCTTCTAGCTCACATCCTGCCTGTGGGGCATAAGCACTAACAACATTGAGCATTACACCTTCAATTTCTAACTTGAGACTCATCACTCTGTCTGACACTCTTTTCACTTTTAGAACATTCCTGACAAACTCCTCCTTCAAGATGACTCCTACTCCATTTATCTTCCTATCCACACCATGATAAAACAGCTTAAACCCTGCTCCTAAGCTTTTAGCTTTGCTACCTTTCCACCTGGTCTCCTGAACACACAGTATGTCCACCTTCCTCCTCTGCATCATGTCAGCCAGCTCGCTACCTTTTCTTTGCATAGTTCCAACATTCAAAGTCCCCACTCTCAGTCCTAGACTCATGCTGTTCCTCTTCTCTCTCTGCCTACGGACACGTCTCCCACCTCTCCTTCTTCGACGTCTTCGACCAACAGTAGTCCAATTTCCATCAGCACCCTGTTGATTGACAGCACTGATGGCGGTCATTGTTAACCCGGGCCTCGACCGATCCGGTATGGGGGGTAATACTTCTGATTTGCATCATAAATGTTTGGCATTGGCTTTACGTCGGATGCCGTTCATGACACAACCCTCTGCATTTCTCCAGGCTTGGGATCGGCATGAGGGGGAGAGACATTGGTTGCCCCCCCCCCCACCTCATGGCTGCATTAGTATTGTTGTGCTGATTGTGTTGCCCCATTTCTCTATTGCCGCAAACTTGTATTATAATAATACTGCTAGATAACATTAAAAATAAATAAAATGTGAGCGACTTAGCACTTGACCTGCTTCTGATCTTTTTTGTCAGTATAAAATTGGTTTAGGCTTGAGGAAAAGTTAAGTTTCACATCTGCTATATTATTTAAATGTTTTATTTTTTTTCTTTTCAAGGTGAGGTCCAGTACTGCAGAAAGTGCTAAGGATGGCACCTCAGATGATGACGATGATGACTTGAACCATTTTTAATGATTAATAATTTTATTAATAATTTTATTTTCTCTCTACTGTGAATTTTGTAAGGAGTATAGGCTGGGGCTACCCAACCCCAGATACCTCAAATGTATGTTCTGGGTGAATAAAGTATTTATGAATGTTACTACTACATGTTTTTGCTACATTCTTCACAACATTTCTTGATGTTCTTGATGACATTACTTGCAATATTGCAGAAACGTTTTTGCCACGTTCATCACAATGTCGCTTGTGACATTGCAGAAACGTTTTGGGAGTCTACAAAGTTATTCATTGCGACATTTTATTACAACGTTGTTGCGCCTTTCCCCTCCCTGAATCGCCACCTTATCGTGGTGGAGGGGTTTGCGTGACTTAATGATCCTAGGAGCTATGTTGTCGGGGGAAAATGCCCCTGGTAGGGTCACCCAAGGCAAACAGGTCCGGGGTGAAGGTCCAGACGAAGTGCGATTAAAAAACCCCTATGACACATGACATCTGAGAGAGAGCACAGGAAGCAGTCTCCCTTGCCCGGACGCGAGTCACCGGGGTTCCCTCCTGGAGCCAGGCCCAGGGAGGGGCTTGAAGGCGAGCGCCTGGTGGTCGGGCTTATGCCCATGGAGCCTGGCCGGGCCTAGCCCGAAAAGGAGACATGGGTCCGCCCTCCCATGGACCCACCACCCGTGGGAGGAGTTTTAGGGGTCGGGTGCAATGTGAGTTGGGTGGAAGCCAAAGGCATGGGTTCTGTTGGACCGATCCTTGGCTACTTACTCTGACCCCAGGGACATGGAATGTCACCTCTCTGGCGGGAAAGGGTGCGTGAGATGGAGAGATACCGACTAGATATAGTCGGGCTCACCTCAACGCATAGCTTGGGCTCTGGAACCATCCATCTCGAAAGAGGCTGGACCTTCTTCTATTCTGGAGTTGCTTATGGGGAGAGGCGGCAAGCCCGTGTGACATAGACATAGACCATAGACAGTGAGAGACATGGACCGGTGTGACATAGACAGAGACAGTGAACCAGAGACAGTGAGAGACATGGCTGGCCTTTGATAACCCAGTTAGCTGCACTGCGGGGACAGTGACAACCTTGTAGAGATTGGGACTCAAACCCCCAACTCTAGGATCAGTGATCCAGCACCTTCACCACTAGGCCACCACTGCCACCCTCAAATGTATTAAATCAACAACCCAAAAATGAATGCAAATGAATTAACACAAAGCACTTCTCCTTCACAAAGCACAAAATATATTTTTTATTTATTTTTATTTACTTATGTGTGTAGGCCATGGGGCAGTTGCCAGTAAGCTCTGCATTAAAGTGGGCCTGGAAACATATCAGTGTGGCAAGATAATGCTGATCAATTATACGTCACCACTTTCTGAATTGCCTGCTACGTAGTACACGCCTATACATATATAGCCCCAGCCTATACTCCTTACAAAATTCACAGTAGAGATAAAATAAATTTTATAAATGGTTAGTGTATTTGCTTTGTTTATTTTCATAATAAATAATTATATCACAAGCAAATCACAGACTGAGGGAAAGTGTGTGTTGTGAGCTTTTCCGGCTGATTTAGCTACATTGAGTGTGGGATAGGTTAAGTCATAGCTGCTAGCATGCTTATTTTACCTCGGCACATTACATGTATTCATTTTATTTACCAATGATCAAGCTGTTTATAAAGCTGTATAAGACACTCATTATATATAACTATATTGCAAGCAAGTCATGTGTGATATTTTCTTGTTTAGCATTTAATTAAGCCGCAAACAAAGAAGTGCACAGTTGAACTTTTTTAGCAAGGACCGGGCTCGCTCCTTACCTCCTCATCGACCGTACGACTGCGCCATTGACCTACTCCCAGGTTCCACGCTCCCTTCCCAGTGACTATACAACCTCTCGAAGCTGAAGAAAGATGCCATGTAGGCATCCATTAATGAGTCGCTGGCTGCAGGTCTCATTTGGCCCTCATCTTCCCCGGTAGGTGCGGGATTCTTCTTTGTCGAAAAGTAGGACATGACCCTGAGACCTTGCATTGATTACACGGGCCTGAACCAGATCACCATAAAAAACAAGTACCCTCTCCCCCTAATCGATTCAGCCTTCACCCCTCTCCACGATGCTACCGTTTTTTCCAAGCTGGACCTGAGAAATGCCTACCACTTAGTCCGAATTCGGGAGGGGGACTAGTGGAAGATGACGTTCAACACGCCCCTGGGGCATTTCGAATACCTGGTCATGCCATTTGGACTAACCAATGCTCCAGTGGTTTTCCAAGCTCTGGTCAACAATGTGCTTAGGGACATGCTAAACCGTTTTATATTCATATACCTGGATGACATTATGATCTTCTGTAGAGACCAAGACGAACATCTCTGCCACGTGAGAATGGTACTGAAGAGGCTCCTGGAGGACAGATTGTTCGTCAAGGCATAAAAATGCAAGTTTCATGTTCCCTCAGTCTTGTACCTGTGGTTCATCATGGAGAAGGGGCAGATAGGACCCCATCCGGAGAAGGTGAAGGCAGTGGCGGAGTGGCCGACTCCAGGGACGCGGAAACAGCTGCAGTGGTTCCTGGGGTTCACGAACTTCTATAGCCGGTTTGTGGAGGACTACAGCCACCTAGCAGCCCCCCTCACACAGTTGACATCACCCAAGACCCCGTTCCAGTGGTCCCCAAGTGCCCAGGTGGCGTTTGACAGGCTGAAGGCGAAATTCGTCCATGCACGCGTACTAATCCACCCGGACTCCTCGTTGCAGTTTGTGGTGGAAATCGACGCCTTGGACTCAGGGGTGGGGGCAGTCCTCTCCCAACGGTCTCCCACAGACCAGAAGCTCCACCCATGCTTCTCCTTCTCCCGTCACTTGTCCCCGGTGGAACAGAATTACGATGTTGGGAATCGCGAGCTGCTGGAGGTGGTCTTGGCGCTCCAGGAGTGGAGGCACTGGCTGGAAGGGGCAGCCCACCCCTTCGTGGTCTCGACCGACCATAAAAACTTATCCTACCTCCGTACAGCCAAGAGGTTGAACTCCCGTCAGGCACGATGGTCACTCTACTTGGGGGGGGGGGGTTCAACTTCACACTGACATACCAACCTGGCTCTCAGAATACAAAGCCTGATGCTCTCTCCAGACAGTTCTCCTCGGGTGAAGACACTACCATGGAGACCATCCTGCCCTCCTCCTGCATACTCGGAGCAGCTCAATGAGATGTAGAACAACTAGTTCGGGACGCCCATCAGGGGGAACCGAAGCCCATCGGGTGCCCCCAAGGTCGACTATATGTTCCCCTGCCGGCCAGAATCCCAGCACTCCAGTGGACTCACTCCTCAAAGTTAGCCTGCCACCCCAGAGCCCACCGAACTCTCTTCCTGCTCCGACAATGCTTCTGGTGGCCAACGATGGCAGGTGACACCAGGGAGTTTGTGGGAGCATGCGCCACCTGTGCCCGGAGCAAGTCCTCCCATAGTGCACCCAGTGGTCTCCTCCAACCCTTACTCGTTCCCCATCGCCCCTGGCCGCACATTGTGGTGGATTTCGTCACAGAGGGCATCACTGTGATCCTGACAGTAGTGGATCGGTTCTCCAAGGCAGTCCATTTCGTTGCCCTACCCAAACTCCCCTCTGCAATGGAAACACCTGGTCTCCTAATCCAACATGCCTTTCGCCTTCATGGCATCTCCTGGGACTTCGTTTCAGACCAGGGCCCCCATTGGAAGGCGTTCTGCGACACCTTGGGAGTCACCTGCAGCTTGACCTCTGGCTACCACCCTCAGTAGAACGGGCAGGCGGAACGCGTCAATCAAAGCCTTGGATCCTCCCTGCACTGCGTCGCCTCCCGCCTCCCAGCCTCCTGGGCCACACACCTCCCATGGGTCGAATACGCACACAATTCTCTGATCTGCACCACCACCGGGATGACCCCCTTCATGGTGATTAATGGGTTTCAGCTCCCTTTGTTTCCCAGCCAGGAGGTCGAGGTGGCCGTCCGATCGGTCCAGGCACAGTTTCACAGAGCATGCCAGGTCTGGAAAGAAGCACGGGCTGCCCTGGAACGAACAGTGGTCTGAAACCGGAGGATTTCCGATCGCCACAGAACCCCAACACCTACCTACACGGTTGGGCAACAAGTGTGGCTCTCCTCCCAGGACCTGCCCCTGCAAGTTGACTCTAAAAAACTATCTCCCAGATACATTGGGCCCTATGTAATAGAGAAAATTATAAACCCCAGCGCCGTCCGACTGAGACTCCCACCCTCACTCAAGGTACACTCAGTATTTCATCTTTCCCTAATTAAGCCCATGGTAGAAAGTCCCCCCCCCCCCCCCACCGACCCCCCACATCCTCCTCCCCGACTGATTGATGGACATCCCACACACACAGTCAACAGTATCCTTGATGTACGGAGGCACGGTCGAGGGTTTCAGTATTTAGTGGACTGGGAGGGGTATGGTCCCGAAGAACATTCATGGATTCCCCGCTCCCTAATCCTGGACCCGGATTTATTAGACGAATTCTATCACCAGTTCCCGGACATGCCCGGTCAGGCGCCAGGTGGGGCCCCTTAAGGGGGGGTACTGTTATGGTCTGTGCTGGCTGGCGGAATTAACTCTTCTTTAATCATTGTAGGTGCTGGCGAGGGGCGTGGCGGTTGTCGGTAGGCGAGTTCAGGGCAGAGCGCACCTTGTCCCAATCTGCAATCAGCAAGCAGCCAGCTATAAATGGGAGCTGCGCACTTCCCTCCGATGTCAGAAGATTGTTTTCCCCGTGATTCTGCTCCTCGGCTTTCTCTTTGACCCCTGGTTCTTGCTTCGTGCTTGACCAGTTCGCTTGACTTAGTATTCCCGTAAGTTACTTTCCCTAGTGTTTAATAAATTGTTTGAACCTTCTGTTGGTCTCCTGCATCTCTGGGTCCAACGTATACACCCCAGGCTTAACGCACTAGTCCCAAGTTCTCTGCTATCTGATATGCTGGCATGCCTCATGTAATGGTACTTTTTAAAAATATCAAACAATAAGGACTCTACTTGATTACATTTTGCCCGGAAAAAAAATGTGCAATCAGAACAAATTGTAAAAGAATGTGAATTGAAACTTTATGCGCTTGCGCTCTAGCGGCAGCTAGCCGAGACAAAACAACAAGACTGGAAGAGGAAGTCTCTGAAAGGGGCAAAGTTTGGAGAGTTAGATAAGGCTTTATACATTTGGTTCAGGCACTGGTGTGTCAAAGGGAAGCCTATTAGCGGATTGATTATCGAGAAGGCAGCCAATTTGTGTAACAACCTCAATTTTGAGGAATAGTGTAATTTTTCTATTAGGTGGCTGCGTAATTTTAAGTCTCGGCATGGTATTCACGAGAATAGGGTCAGCCAGCATAGTATTAGTCTTTTTGGTCTGCTGATATTCTTGGAAAGTAATACTGTAGAACATATCTTTATTCTTTTATTTTAGATTTAATTTTAGTTTAATTTACATGGGTATTTTTGGGAAGGTAAATTTGATTTTCTGGCAACTGCTTCGGTCGAAGGTGCCAGATAATTGGAACCAGTCTGTATCATTGTGTAACTGTGGGGAGTTTGACTGATCCACTGCTTTAAGATCATTTCCTAGCCAGGAACAGAAGTTTGTCACAAAGTCTGAAACCAGCCCTACTTGGTGGTAGTGTTTGAAGGCAAGTCTGAAATGAAGAAACCTTTGAACCTTAAGTGAGAAATTTTTGCCCAATTCCAAGGCTACATTGCTCTAGAAACCTTCAAATGAAATAACACTCCCAGAAACGGTGAATGTATGTTCATACAGCCCATTTACATTTAATACAAAGAGGAGTGGTCTGATTATCCATCGTATTAAGAGTAGATTGTGTTATGTGGGATCTATGGAGTGTCTTATATTGGGTTTCTCTCATCTGATTACAGATAAATGTGGTTTCGACAGGGTTTTGCTTCATGCTGGTCATCATTTATGGATTGTCCACCAAGATTGTGTTCCCATTTCTGTATAACCTTGCTGATATTTGATGGATCTATGGAACAGGACAGCGAATAAGAATGAGAAGGAAAATGTCTTGTAATCTTTCGGTTCAATAAAGAGTAGTCTATATCACTAGAAATGGTAGTGTCTATTATTTAGTTTTTTGTTTTTTTTTCTGACAAAATGAAATCAAGTACTTGAAGGAACCCAAAAGAGTGTTCAGATCAGGACATCAGTGTGCTACCCTGGGAAACATCTCAAATAAGTCTGATGCTTCACATGCCACCTATGAAAAATATTATTTTCACCTCTTAGGGTGAGGTCTTCATTCTTTCTCAGAGGTATTAAAGATGAAATGTTTTCTCATGCTATTCTGTTATATCTCGCAGATTCTGATGTACATAATAGTGTAAATAATAGAGTTATGAGGGGTGTCTAAATATTTCTTTTTTCATAGTTTACTCAGTGAGGAGTATGGAAAGGAGAAACATTCATCAATACCTGTTTTAGATTTTAAATGAGACTGCAGACATTCCCAGATTATTCGGGTTGTCGTTGGCCCAGTTATACGATCTCAAATTAGTCAGGTCGAAACCTGTTCATTTCCAAGGCAATTGTAAAGTCTTAATTCCGGTTTTGGGCTTTTTATTGTGCAAAATAAATCATGAAAAGGTCTTGTCAAAATCTAAAATTCCTTCTTAAAATTTTAACATCTGTAAAGTATAAAGCAATCTTGGGGGAATGTTTAACTTTATGAGACTAATTCTGCCTATCCAGAAGAGAGCAAGGTCATTTTTAACTGCTCTGAGTGTAGGCACAGGTCCTCAACATTAGGTGACACTTTGATACCAAGAGAGACAAACCATGAGGTGGCCCATCTGAATGGAAACTTTGTAACTGCCCTAATTCCCCAGGGGTAGAGCCTCTGATTTTGTGTAATGTACTTTGTAGCGAGATATTGAACCAAATAAGCTAACTGACTGAGCGTCCAGAACCGAAACCTGAAGGTTTGATAGAAAAAGTAAATCATTATCTGTATATAATGCCTTCTTGAGGGTGGTTTTGCTTAAGCTAACACCGCAAATATCCTAATACATTCTGCCAGTGGCTCTAAAGTGAGGACAGAAATGAGGGGGAGAGTGAGCAACCCTGCCTTTTCCCTATACCGAGTGGGATGGGGAAGAACACAGGTCATTGGTCAAAACACAAGCTTTTGGTGAATGATCCTCTGTTTATCCCCGGAGTTGCGCAGCTAAGTAAGGACGGGTCTGGGGCGGTCTCCGTGGGCTGGTCCGAGCCCTCTGTGCACCCAATCGATGTTAATTATGTCCTGTTTGGTTTCCAACTTCAGAAATTTCAGCCAGTATTCAACAAAGGCGACAGGTTGCTCACCTTCAGCTCCCTCCCTCAAGTCAACAATCCTGACATTGTCCTGTCTTGTTCTGTTCTCCATGTCTGATTTTTCAGCAAGCATTTGCAGTTTCACCTCAAGTTCCCATCATTTGTTATTGGCATTAGTTAGCAGGACCTCACCTCTCAGCTTCATCCAGTCTTTTACTGTTGCCTTCCACTTAGGTTGTCATAACTTCCAGTACATTTGTGATTTTGACCAGCTTCTCCTATAAAATCTTACCAATGCTCTGCTAATTTCCTGAATTAGCTGTGAGGTGTAGCCAAGCTACCTCCGGCAGAGCTACAACCATGTCCAGAAGGAGGTGGGTGATATGGAATGTTTGTAACTATCTACTGATGGAATAATTATAGGACTCCAGAGATCAACAGACTTTCCTCTGCTTTCTTTGGCTCCAGTGAAATGGCATCCATAGTTCACAATATCTGCAAACTAAACTCAGCCATGGATAGAATTTTATCAAATGACTCCATCTTCTGAAGTCTGTAACGGCCAATTACATTATGTAAAGCTATTTTTCTTCAGTGCCTCTGCTGTGTACCATAGAAAGTTTGTCCTCCTTGGACCGGTTTACACACGCAAGTGCAGAAGCATGTCCTAAATATCGTATCCGGCTTATGCTGATAAGTGATATTAAGGAATCAATTTGAGGCTGTTAGTCATAAGAATGTGGAGTTTTAAAAAAAGTTGAAAACCTGGCAGCACAGTGGCGTAATGGCTGGTATATTTGCCTCACAGCAAGAAGTTCCTGGGCTCAGATGTTTTTGTGTCGAGTCTGCATGTTCTTCATGTGCTTACATGAGTTTCCTTAGGGTAACCTGGCTTATTCCCACAGTCCAAAAAAACATGCACATTAGTCTAACTGGCTGTTCCAAATCACTCACATCTGTTTTCCTTGTTTTCCTTGCAATGGTGTGGTGAGCTGTTCAGTGTGTGCCCCACCCTCTCCCAGACTTGGCTAAGATGGGTGCCAGCCTCCCCATGACCCTAATTGGAATGAATGAATGAATGAATGAAAACTATCTTATGTTACGTTTTGTGAATTTCGCTACCAGAGCCATCGTGATGTTCAGTTCATTTTCTGTAACCGCTTAATCCTAATTAGGGTTGTGGGGAGGCTGGCGCCCATCCCAGCCGACTCCAGGCAAGGGCAGAGTACACCCTAGACAGTTCGCCAGGCCAGTGCAGGGCGGAAACACGCTGATGGCTTTGCAGCCTACTGTTGTTGAAAGTCAGCAATGCTTCTTTTACATGAACCTCTCACCACAGATAGTGAGAGACATGGCCGGCCTTTGGTAACCCAGTTAGCTGCACTTTGGAGCAGTGACAACATATTGAGACAACCCTGACTTGAACCCCCAACCTTAGGATCACTGATCCAGCACCTATACTACTAGGCCACCACTGCCTCCATCGTAATGTAATCGGTGTATTAAAGAGGAGAGAAGCAGTGCAGGCGAGAGTGCCGTTGACAATGTAGTAACAGAGACATGATTGAACTGAAATGTCAACTGGCCACGTTTATCTCATATACAAACAAGACTAATAATCCGCAATCACCTTTATTCATATGCACTCCCTCTGCATGAAAATAGAACCATACTGTCATCTACCCTGAAAAACACAAACTGTCACTAACTGTGACTCACACATACAGAAACACAGATGTACCAACACATAGCCTACTATTCAGCAGATTTGTTTTTGCTACAATTATCAATGAGCTCAATTTTCTTACAGCATTTGTTTTTCATGCTATGCCTGGAGATGTACAGAGAATACTTCCTGTCTCAGAGTGGATACGTGTGCATGTATAGTATATGCAATTGAAGATATCTTTGCTTTCGATTACACACTCATTCATTTGTTGAACCACTTAATCCTACTAGGGTTACAGGGAGGTTGAAACTTATCTTAGCCAACACTGAGCAACTTTTCTGAACTGCACTTTAAAAAAACTTGCCAAAGCATCACAGGGCCTAACACGCAAGGAACATGGAACATGCAAACTCGACACAAAAACAGACAAACCTGGGATGCGAACCCAGGACCTTCTAGCTGTGATGCTGATGTGCTAACCACTACACCGCAGTGTAGTTTCTGGTAGAGTTCAGAGACTATCACAATCCCTGGTTGCTATAGAAACCAGTTTTGGCTGGTGAGTACAGGGACTGTTATCTATATAAAGCATGAATGAAGCTTCATGTATGAAGACTGTCATTGTCTAGTAAGATCTATCAAGTATGAGGAATAAGCATAAGCATGTGACACAGGGACACACTAAAGGTTTAATTGGTCAGACAGACACACTGAGGAAATTATGAAGCCATGCCATGATGACAAGACACGCCAGAATTATCAATCAGCAAATTACCCAGAGAATATGTGAATGACTAAAATATAAATTGAGAATTTATATTACACTAATTTATACAGTGATGTGATACAGGATTATCTCCAACAAGAAAAGCCTGTAAAGGAATCGCAAAAACACCTACTACTTGCTTCTCTATGCTGTCATAAGGTAGGACAAAGCAATAACCAAAGTCAGCACAGTTTTCGATGCCTTGTCACATCAAAATCTCAGTCCATAACTTTGTGTCTGTTTGCTCACAGGCCCAAATCTGAAGCCAGATCTGCTGAACATACTGGAGAGGTTCAGGGAGCATCCAGTCGCAGCCGTTGCACACATAAAAAGCCTTCCTGCCAATATCCACTGTGGAGGGGATAAGGCTGCCCCAAGTTTCTTTTAATAACAAGGGCTGCCAGTTGCTGAAGACACCAAAACCTGCAAGATAAGTGTACCCCGTGTCATACTTGGAGTATCATCAAGCCCAGTTCTGTCTGCTAGTACTGTACCATCAGAAATCATTTGGAAAAAAAGTATGTGGAAAAACCTATGAGCTACCCACAAAGGCAAAGGAGATAATGACTGCTTGTGAGACGAACGTCTGTAAATGGACACAGTCAGCTACAAGAAGATTTTAACTTCAGGCTTGGATATGTGGCAGCAAGGACACGATCGATTGCCCTCTGCAGGCTGAGGGAAGTCAGGTGGAACCAGCAGGTAAAACTTTGAGTTTTCACTTGTGTGTAATTAACGGAACCACTTATGTGTCTGAGTAACAAAATAAAACCGACTAAACATTGCCGAGTCTGTGTGGAGATGGATTAAAGGTTGAAAAAAAGAATGGACTGTGCACCTGTATCTGAGATCTGCTTCAATATTGAATAAAATAAAATAATAACAATCAAAGCAAGCCAATATAAATGTGTAAATCAAACCCATCAAATAATAATAATAAAAAAAACACACCACCATGATAAAAATATGTTTGCAATACAGTACTATTATACAGGGCCTGATAAGTGATTGACTTGGAATGTATGGAATATGTAATATGGTACATAATCATTAATATGCCAACCCCAGGCTCATTTCCTACTATTTGACATTTAAAATCTGCTCATATCATCATGTGTACTGATATTAATATCCATTCATTCATTCACTTTGCAACCACTGCAACCACTTAATCCTAATTAGGGTCATGGAGAGGCTGGTGCCCATCCCAGCCGACTCCGGGCAAGGGCAGAGTACACCCTGTACGGCTCGCCAGGCCATTGCAGGGCAGAAACACGCTGACGGCTATGCAGCTCCTCTTGTCGAAAGTGGCCTTTGATAACCCAGTTAGTACACTGGGGGTGATACTAAAATTATGCACCTTAATCTTATCACTTGCATAGTGATGAGAAATAAATTAAAACCCAGCACCAGCCGAAATGTCAGACATTCAATTCCATGTGAACAAAATATTTAATGAATTTTCCCACAACGTAAGATTTACAACACATTTTTCTTGTTAAAAATCTCTTTTTAAATACAAAAGAGTAAAACAAATGCTGTTTGTCACATTTATTATTAAAACCCCAGAAATTCAACATCCATAACTGTAGACCCCACTGCCGAGGACTGCATCCCACATGGGTAGTAACCAGTATTACTAGAAAAGAACCTTTACAGTGGCTGATCAAAGAACTGAAAAGCCGGTCACAATGAGAACATGCCAGAGCAAAAATAATGTCCTGAAGTATCTAGAGATTCCCCCGCAGTTTTTCTGAACCATCATCCCAGTTCCTGAGGAAAAAAAGGAGAATATCTTTGTAAAATTCATTTTAATAATTCTTGAGGAATCAAGTCTTAATCTCAAATATTGCATCATTTCTTTGCTTTTCTTTTTTGTTTCTTTCTTTTTTTTTGCTCAACACAACTGGAGATGATCATTTTAAGAGGCAACGTACCTGACTCCTGAGATACTATGATCTCATGGGCTGCCCCATCACCTCCCTCTCCCCAAGATCGGATTTCCAAGACCACATAGCCATTATCTTTGGGTAGTGGAAGACTGACTGATGTCTTGCCTTTGTCTAATACCTTTAGAGCTGTCTGCCCCTCATGCTTATATAGGACCTAGAAAAACGAGGAAATGTAAAAAGGTTTAGATTAATAGGGGTTTTTGAGCCAATTTTATATCCAATACTTGTAAAATCACAGTGTCAAGATATCACAGCAAGATTCAAACAAATTGATTAAAATGATTTAATAATATTTTGTGGAGCTATGAGTCCATTGCATGAATATTGCTAATTTTAAATTTCCCAGCACCAGTACTCTGACTTCTGCCTGCGATGTAACCAGGGAAACACACTCAGCCTTAAAATTCATTTTCCTATGCAAAGCATGCACAGTGCAAGCACCAGGATTCCACTACAACACACACACACACACACACACACACACACAGATACATATATATCTTCTCCTTTTTTTTTTTTTTTTTTTTTGGCTGCTCCTTTCAAAGGTCGCTACAGCAAATCATCTGCCTCCATCTCACCCTGTTCTCTGCATCTTCTTCTCTTATGCCAACAACCTTCATAAATCTCTTCTTTGGTCTTCCTCTAGGCCTTCTGCCTGGCAGTTCCAACGACAAATATATTCACTATCCCTCCTCTGTACATGTCCAAACCATCTCAATCTAGACTCTCTTACTTTGTCTCCAAAACCTCTCTCATTCCTAATACTATTCATCCTTGTTACTCCCAAAGAGAACCTCAACATTTTCATCTCTGCTACCTCCAGCTCTTCCGCCTGTCTTTTCCTCAGTGCCACTGTTTCTAGACCATACAACATCAATGGCCTCATAACTGTCTTGTACACTTTTGCTTTCATTCTTGCCGATACCTTCCTATCACACATCACACCAGACACTTTTCTCCAACCATTCCAACCAGCCTGCACACGCTTTGTCACCTCTTTTCCACACTCTCCATTGCTCTGGATTGTTTAGCCTAGGTACTTAAAATCCATTTTAGACTTAAAATGTCAGCCTGTCCATCACCATAGCAAACAAGAAGGGGCCCAGAGCTGATCCTTGATGCAGTCCCACCTCCAACATGAATTCTTCGGACACGCCAACCTCACCACTGTCTTACATCTCTCATACATGTCCTGCACCACTCTAACATACTTCTCTGCCACTCCAGACTTCCTCATGCAATACCACAGTTCCTCTCTCGGCACCCTGTCATATGCTTTCTCCAGATCCACAAAGGCACAATGTAGCTCCTTCTGACCTTCTCTGTACTTCTCTATTAACATCCTCAAAGCAAACATTGCATCTGTGGTGCTCTTTCTTGGCATGAAACCAAACTGTTGTTCACAAATGCTGACCTCTGCCCTTAGTCTAGCTTCCACTATTCTTTCCCATAACTTCATTGTATGGCTCATCAACTTTATCCCTCAGTAGTTGCCGCAACCCTGCACGTCTCCCTTGTTTTAAAAATGGGCACGAGCACACTTCTTCTCCATTCCTCTCACTCTCTAAGACCTTGTTGAATGTTCTTGTCAGGAAATCTACTGCTACCTCTCCTAGACACTTCTATACCTCCACCGGTATGTCATCAGGGCCAACTGCCTTTCCATTCTTCATCCTCTTCAATGCCCGCCTCACTTCACCCTTACTGATCTTTGCTACTGCCTGGTCCTCATCGGTCACCTCTTCTATTCTTTTTCTCTCTCATTTTCCTTATTCATGAGCTCTTCAAAGTACTATTTCCATCTTCCCAGCACACTTCTGTCATCAGTCAATACATTTCCCTCTCTGTCCTTAATCACTCTAACTTGCTGCACGTCCTTCCCCTCGCTATTTCTCTGCTGTGCCAACCTGTATAAATCATTTTCTCCCTCTTTACTTTTCAACCGAGCATACAAGTCATCATACGCCCTCTGTTTGGCCTTTGACACCACTACCTTCACCTTACGCTGTGTCTCCCTGTACTCCTGTTTACTCTCTTCGGTCCCCTCAATGTCCCACTTCTTCTTAGCTAACCTCTTCCTTTGTACACACTCCTGCACTTGCTCATTCCATCATCAAGTCTCCTTATCTACTCTCCTTACAGATGACACACCAAGTACTCTCCTACCTGTCTCTCTGATCACATTTGCTGTAGTTGTCCAGTCATCTGGCCACCCAAAGCCTGTTTCAAGTCCTCCTTGAAGACAACACAACACTCTTCCTTTTTCAGCTTCCACCACTTTGTCTTCTGCTCTGCCTTTGCCTTCTTCACCTTCCTAACCATCAGCGTCATCCTGAACACCACCATCCTATGCTGTTTGGCAACACTCTCACCCACTACTACTTTGCAGTCACTGACTTCCTTCAAATTACATCGCCTACACAAGATGTAGTCTACTTGTGTGCTCCTACCTCCGCTTTTATAAGTCACCCCATGCTCCTGTCTCTTCTGGAAGAAAGTATTCACCACAGCCATTTCCATCCTTTTTGAAAAATCGATCAATATCTGTTCTTCTGTGTTCCTGTCCTGGATACCAAACCTGCCCATCACTTCCTCATCCCCTCTGTTTCCTGCACCAACATGTCCATTGAAGTCTGCACCAATGACCGCTCTTTCACCTCAGGGGATACTCTGCATCACTTCATCTAAGTCACTCCAGAATCTCTCCTTCTCTTTTAGCTCATATCCTGCCTGTGGGGCATGAGCACTAACAACATTGAACATCATGCCTTCAATTTCTAACTTGAGTCTCATCACTCTGTCTGACACTGTTTTCACTTCTCGAACATTCCTGACAAACTCCTCTTTCCAAGATGACTACTACTCCATTTCTCTTCCCATCCACACCATGAAAAAACAGCTGAAACCCTGTTCCTTAGCTTCTAGCCTTGCTACCTTTCCACCTGGTCTCCTGAACACACAGTATGTCCACCTTCCTCTTCTGCATCATGTCAGCCAGCTCTCTACCTTTTCCTGCCATAGTTCCAACATTCAAAGTCCCTACTCTCAGTCCTCGACTCATGCCTTTCCTCTTCTCTCGCTGCCTACGGACATGCCTCCCGCCTGTCCTGTATGTGCACAAGATATTTTTAAAAAACTATTAAAAATGTTAAAAAAAAATAGATCGGTGGATCCCTCGAATTTTATTCCCTACTGCAGCGTTTTCCTGCTTTTTTGTGATTCCCCCTATAGAAAAAAAAAAAAAAAAAATCACCCCCCCCAGTCCCCCTGCACCCCGCACGCGACTATACTTAGGGTTTACTACACTTTA
This sequence comes from Plotosus lineatus, assembly GCA_024760905.1. Taxonomy (NCBI): domain Eukaryota; kingdom Metazoa; phylum Chordata; class Actinopteri; order Siluriformes; family Plotosidae; genus Plotosus; species Plotosus lineatus. Next base: position 31,957,516 of record CM045732.1, on the reverse strand, counting down.
TATCGTTAGCTTGGTGCTTTCCCTACACCATAGTGCGAAAATGAGAGCGCCACTGCCACCCAGTGCAATTGCACATCCTCTACAGTAGGTGGCAGTGGCACTCTCACTGTGTCCCATACACCACAGGAAATACAGTGAGAGTGCCACTGCCACCTACTGTAGATAATGCACAATTACACTTAATTCTAGCACAGTATGGCAAAAAAGCATGTTCCACAGGGTCAGACACACTCCCCCAGCATCACACCACGTCCCCCATTGGCCCCACTTTTCAAGAAGCACTATTCGATAGCTCACCACGAGCCTTTCCTTGCTGGCATTCGGAGCATGCACATGCACAAAATTCTTCTACTCCTTCACCTCCTATGTTACACACCACTTCATGTCTGCTCACGTGACATCTTCACACCCATGTGACATCTTCACCGCAGTCGATGATCGGAAGGGTTAGTTGACTTATTGTTTATTCTTGTTTTATTATTATTATTATTTATTATTATTAATTTTAATGGAAATGTATTATTATTATTGTTATTATTATTATTATTATTATAGTTAAAATTTGATATGCAGCAGAGAGGGATTGGGTGATCCTGGCACATCAGGCTTGTGAGGCTCATCATTAGCTCAGGGCCCTCACCCTCTCTACACGCAGTCCAGACTGCAAATGGGACTTCTCCCAGGAAGCACTGCCTAGTTGAACCCACCAAGAACTTTCCGGAGAATATGGAGACTCCCCACCACTGCAGCCTTCTGTATTGCCCAGATTATCAGAAGAGCTATTTTCCCAGAAGCAAACCCGAGCACTCTCTTGATCTATGTTAGTAGATCAGTAGGCACCAAACCAAAGGCATCGAGGGTAATGGGGAGTCGGGCAACTGTGTAATTTGGATACAAGTGAGCCATTTCATCGGTGAGGTCTGCATATTTTGCATCTTTTTGCTGAATCTTGCCAATCACATTGATTTTAAAAGGAACAAAAAAAAATCACTAATATTAATAATTTCATTAGTTTTGTCCAACAGAACAAGATCAGGCTTATTGGCTTCAATCTTTTTCAGGCTGTAAATGGGCTGGTTCCATAGAAGCTTAAAATCATCATTTTCCATGACGCCCTGGGCATGATCAGGATCGTACCGTGGGTGAACCTCTGAGTCAAAACCACAAGCATGACAAAGATGGTAGTAAAATGAGTGTGCCATGCTATCATGTCTTTTCAAGTAAGAAGTTTGTGCCAAAGCAGGACAACCAATGACAAGGTGTTGAACAGTCTCACTAAATTCATCACATAATCTACATTTGGGATCGACGTTTTCCCTTGATATATTACATTGGCGATTGCGTGTAGGAAAGGACTGGTCCTGAGCGGCAAAAAGAAAGCCCTCAGTTTCACTTTTGAGACCAGCCGACTTCAGGCAAAGGAGTCAATAGGATTACTGTTCTGTTCAACACACTGCACGTAAACACGATGCAGTGGCTTTGCAAAAAGCTGCTCCTTGAAATGGCGACTATGAGCTGATTTTGTAAATGACTTCACCTGGTTGACACACATTGATATACCTTCCAGCAGTACCTCGCCATCAACACAATCAAGAGCAAAGTTGAGATTCTGAGCAACCCTGGCACATTTGAAGTAACTGTGAAAGTCCTTGCTTTCGTCATGAGTCCTCACATACTTCACATGAGGATAATCAGATAAATAAATATGCAAATATGCAAAAATGCACAGTAAAATACGATCATGAAGAGCTTCCACATTGACCAAACCTCACCCTCCAGAATTGTTTGACATATATATTGATTGAAAGAGGGGCAAGGGTGGTGAGCTTGATTGTCTGACATGATCTTTCTTGTAAGGCAGTCAAGGCCCATGAGATCATCTTTTGTCCAGTCTATGATACCAAACGAATATGACAGGACAGGCACTGCAAAAGTATTTGTAGCTTTGACTTTGTTTCTCGCGTTCAGCTGCGAACTCCAGATCTTTTTGAGACAAGATTTGTACTCTGCTCATAGTTTGTCTTTAATGTGGGCTTTCTGAAGCTTTTCTCGAACTTGTATCCCTAAATTGGTGTCAGATTGGCCTTCCACGAGATGCTCAATAACTACTCCCCCTCTTAACTCAACAGATCCACTATTGACTGGCTTGCCACGCCTTAAGTGGAGAACATTACATTTGTCAAGCTCAAATGTCATTCCAATATCCTGTGAAAAGGACTCAACAATGTGAATTTGGTCTTTCAAATTGGAATCTCCTTTGGCGGTCAATTCAATGTCATCCATGTAGAGGAGGTGAGTAAGAGATGTTAGGGATCTGTGCTGAGGAGGCCCTGGATGATAGCCCTCCTCCTTGTTGAGCATGAAACTCGGTGGGTTGAGTGCCAAGCAAAAACGCAAAGGACTAAAAGAATCTCCCTGGAATATTCCTCTCTTGATGGGAATAAACTCCAAAGTTTTAACCTTCCTTTGCAAATGCTTTTCAAGCTGAGTTGACCAGCAACTCATTGAAGACTTGAGCAGAAGTAGTAGTTGCTCAGGGTGGCCAATATATTGCAAACACTTCGGAATCCATTCATGAGGAATAGAGTCATATGCCTTTTTTGTCACCAATCCAACACATTGAGAGGTTTCAATGACAAGTTTTTGCCTATAAAAGAATAATTTTCTGGACCAATAATTGACCCTTGCATCCCCAACACCCCTCTCTGGCTTCTTTCTGCTCTCTGTAAATAATTTCATTGGAAGAGGAGTAGGATGAAATGATTTTTGTCAAACACCCTGTGAAGATTTTGTACATGGTATTCAAACATGTGATAGGGTGGTAAATTTTTGGGTCTGTGAAGTCTCCTTTCTTTGGGAGGAGTATTGGACTACCTCTGCAGAACCATGAAGGAACATCCCCTGTGTCCATTGAAGAATTGAAAGAAGTAAGGACTATTATTATTATTATAATAATAATAATAATTATTATTATTATTATTATTGGGGCAGTGGTGACCTAGTGGTATAGAGTGTTGGATCGCTGATCCAAAGGTTGGGGGTTTGGATCCCACTCTCCACAAGGTTGTCACTGTCCTCCCCAGTGCAGCTAACTGGGTTATCAAAGGCCGGCCATGTCTCTCACTGTCTATGGTGTGAGGTGCATGTAAAAGAACCATTGCTGACTTTCGTCAAGAGTAGCTGCAAAGCTGTCATCGTTTTTCCGCCCTGCAATGGCCTGGCAAGCTATCCAGGGTGTACACTGCCTTCGCCTGGAGTCGGCTAGCCTCCCCGTGACCCTAATTAGGATTAAGCAGTTACAGAAATGATGATGATGATGATGATGATGATGATGATTATTAAATATTAATTTTTTATACATGTTTATCTTTCATACATTAGGTCAAATATACGTGTTTGTGGCAGGTTATATGAGTTTGGGAGGGGGTTGGAATGGATTAATGGGTTTTCTATTATTTCCTATGGACATTTTTGTTTTATCTTACTTTATGGTGAACTTCCAACAGGCAACAGACCTCAGGGTCTGTTCAAACACATTTGCAAAAAAGCACTAAGGTCCTCGTCAATGTTCAGGCTCATCTTATGGACATGGTTTTAAAATATAGCCACTTCAGTAAAGAGTGCTATATTGGCTTGCGTAGCTACTAAAGGAGCTGCTCCAGTAATGATTAACTATAAATTCCAAGGCGCAGATTCATGGTTACTTTGGAAACTTTGATAATTTACCAGTGTTTCAGTAAAGATCACAAGTTCTGTATTTTTTGTTTGTTTGCTTGTTTGTTTTGTTTGCTGGATCTGAACTATAGCCCTATATTCTTTACGAGACATATTTTACCTCGAATATGGATGTAATATTTTTCACTTCATAGACATGTTAAAATTAATCCGGATTGATAATAAAAATACTTCAGCACTCAGTCTTGAGTGATCATCCTGCAGCAAGGCTTCAAGGTTATGACACATTTTTGAAAAAATGGCTTTTAGATTTTAGATTTAGAAATTTATTACCAAGAAGGAAAGCAGATCAGTCCCTTTTGACACCAAAAATGAAGAATTACCTAAAAGGTCTAATATGTATAGACTAAATAAAATGATCGGCATGAAAAGTAAAGGTTAAAGTGTTGGAAATTTTTAATCGGAAAACTAAGTAGATCAAACTGTTGAAACCCCGCCCACCAGACCTCTGGCATGCTGGTGTAAAGATCTAGTGTTGAAAAGCTGCCCAATATTAACCATGCAGTGTAAAGGAGCCTTTTCCCGAGCTGTGAATTAGGTGCAGGGTGTTGGTGGGACTACTGTACTACTAAAATAACAGCACCGTAATCATTTAAATTAATTATATAACACAGCAGAGCACTTCCAAGCAGAAGTACTGGTCAAGCCTTGTATGTTACTATACAGGCTTAATTAAACAACAATAGGCCTACTGTGATATTTTTATTTTTTATTTTTTTGGGGGGGGGGGGGGGAGAATATATATAAAAAGCCTTTAAAAAATAATGCTAACTGATATTAGGCATATCTTACAGATACCTCATAAAATGATCATTCTTTTTACTGTTGGCAATAAGTAGAGCTACCCTAAAAATTTAATGATGCTGATAAATGGCCTTAAATTTTACTGATATTAGTCAGTGAAAAGCGATAATGCTTTAACCCCTGATAACCCCATACTTAAGCCAAATTTAATATAACCTAGTGTTTTTCAATTAACAGTGTTAAATAATGCTACTTGTTTGTTCATAAAATTTCCTGTTCTTTGGGATTCAGATTCAAGTTTTTGTCTATAATATAGGTGTATGCTTTAATGATTATAATTTCCACTAAATTAATATCAAAATATTCAATAGGTTTAAATTTTATTTTGTTACAGTATTTTGTATATTTTAAAATATTAATCTCAATATTCATATTGTATATTTCAGAGCCTGTCAGTGATGTCCCAAGCACACCCCAACAACTTCAGCAACTTGTTCCACTCCAGCAACCCTAACAACATCAGGATGAAGTGGCTTTCCATCAGCTCTTCATGGCACTCCTATTCCATTAGCCTGGGCAGAGGCATTTGAAATTCCCTTGGACAAGATGTCACGCAGGCTGCAGTTGTCACTTGCAAAGGGTAATTGGCTAGAATCATCTGACAGAAACACATTCTGTCGAATTGTTGTTGACGCCATGTGAGAATTTGACCACAACTCTACTCGTGCCGACTGCAAAATTGTGGCCCGAAAGATTGTTAGCAAATTTCCTCCCTTCCAAGACAAAACTGGTGAGGGGGAAGTTATTGGTTGTGGCTACAACTCCCTTTTTTTACAAGGGACAGCCATAAATTTATTGATTTACCATATTTAATATATAAAGCAAGATTCTGTAGAAATTTTACAGCAATATGATTTTTACTGTGAAATCTAAATTACATAATTAATAAGTAAATAATAATAATAATAATAATAATAATAATAATAATAATAATCTAATTACATAGCTTACCGTAAAATTTACAGTGAGTTAGTGTTTGGATTTGGGCAGTAAGCAAGCCCTAACTGTAAAGTTACAGTAAGTTGTTGGAAACTCCTGCTGCTGGTAATTTACTGTAGTTTTACAGTTAATTTTTTACAGTGTGCTGATGACACAACGTTGTATATTTCAGTAAAGTCAGATAAGAGATAATACCTTAATAAAGTTGATAAATGTGTAACAAGGACATTAAACAGTGAATGCATCCTTTAAATCCTGATGAGACAGAAGTGCTTCCACATGGATCACAAATAGCTAAAAATAAGGTTTATTATCATGCAACATGTTAGGATGGTGTTTCAGTTTCATCATGTGTAGCAGTAAAGGACCGTGGTGTACCTATACACCCCAGGCTTTCATTTGAAGCTCAAGTGGACATTACTCGGGTAGCCTTCTTTCATCTCAGAGATATTATTAAAATAAGAAATATGACATATAAAAACGTTACTATCTTGATATTCTCATAGGTGCATAAACAAGCTCCAGTTAGTCCAGAGGGCAGCAGTAAGAGTCGTTACTAGAACCAGAAAACACGAGCATATCACCCAGACCTTATTTCCACTGCACTAGTTTCCAATTAAACATTGTATTGAACAAAAATACTACTTTTAATCTTAGCACTTAATGGTCTTGTGCCACATTATCTTGAACTTCTTGCCGTTTATGATCCTCCATACCCACAAACATCAAAAGGTGCAGGCTGATAATTGATATCTTGAATAATGATGACAACTGCAAGGCGCGGAGCTTTCTTTCACAATGGCCGACAGTTATGGAACAGTGAATGTTTGGAGCTTAGACATAGGTTCTGTTTCTAAGACGAGGCTGAAAACGTACTTGTGTCATTAAGCATTTTGTAAATAGTTCTTGATTAGGTAAAGGAGAAGATCTGGGGGTCTCGGGTATAGACAATTCTGATCAATTCTGATCAATTCTGATGCTGTCACTCACTCACTCTCACATGCTTATCCAGGTCTGTCGACAGTGGAGTGGCTAATTGTCTTATGTTAAAGGAAGCACTCATATGAGTTCTCTGTCTGGTTCTCTCTTTTTAATTATGCTGTCATAGCTTGTCATGCCAGAGTCCATGCCTGCACTCAGCACTTGTTAACCATTACTCTGCTATGAGCATACCTAACAATCTCTCTCTCTCTCTCTCTCTCTCTCTCTCTCTCTCTCTCTCTCTCTCTCTCTCTCTCTGTCTCTCTGTCTCACTGTGCTAGTTCTGACATACCAGTGAACCTGATCCTTTCTGCTTCCTCAACTACATGATCCATCCTGATGTTCTGATGTACACTCAGAAACAGTGAAGATGAACGTTCACTGCTGGTGATAAAAACCCGTTTAATAAAATTATGTAGGATTATAACTACCATTACAGTTATACGATAACCAACTAAACTTTGTGTTAAACTCTTCACTAATATGGTTTGTATTTTTATCTAGGTTCATCTAAATCAGAGGTCGGCAACCTTTGCCATTCAAAGAGCCATTTGGACCCATTTTCCACAGTAAACAAAACACTGGGAACCACAAATATTTTTTGACATTTAAAATCAAATAACACTTGCATATAATGTTTTCCCCCCTTTTTCCTTCATGTTAATATATATAAAAAAAAAAATTAATGTGTCGCATTGATTTGAAGGACTGCAGAGACATTTGCTTGCAATAAAAACATTTCGATTTAAAAAAAGACTTTGAATAAAAAAATACTTTCAATAAAAATTCCCAAAGTCTATTTGAGGCTTGAGGCAGCAGTGGCCTGGTGGTAAAAAATGCTGGATTACTGATCCTAAGGTTGGCGTTCAAGCCCCACTCTTCATGGGTTGTTACTATGCCCCCATTGCAGCTAACTCGGTTATTAAAGTCCGGCCATGTCTGTCACTGTTGATGTTGTAAGGTTCATATAAAAGAACCTCTGCTGACTTTTGACAAGAGAAGCAGCATAGCCATCAGTGTCTTCCTGCCCTGCGATGGCCTGGGGAGCTGACCAGGGTGTACTCTGCCCTTGCCTGGAGTCAGCTGGGATGGGCACCAGTCTCCCCGAGACCCAAATTAGAATTAAGTGGTTCAGAAAATGAATGAATGTGTTTGAGTCCTTCTTATATTTTTAGAAAGAAAAAGAATATCCATCCCATGAGGCAAGGGACGGGGTGCAGCCAAATGTGTTAATGGGTTGGGTAGCCTACCTCACCATCACTCCATAGTCATAGTTTTAATTTACAAAAGTGACAGCAATACAGAAAAGTATATGAAGTCTTATTTTAAGAAGGAGCCTGCTCAACATTCTTTTAAATAATATTAATGCTTAATACTGTATTGACCGACCCATTCTCAGAGTGGAGACTGAACCAGACCTCGTCTTTTATTTTGTCACTGAGAGGAGAGTTATTTAATTCGGAGACTCATCATCATTCATTCATTGTCTTCCCCTTCTTCCATGGTCAGGTCGCGTGGGTAGCAACCTAAGCAAAGAGGCCAAGATGTCCCTCTCCCCAGCCATTTCCTCCAGCTCTTCCGGGGCGCACTGAGGCGTTCCCATACAAGCCAAGAGACATAGTCCCTTCAGCGTGTTTTAGGTCGACCCCCGAGTCTCTTCCTGGTTGGACATGCCCGAAACACCACACCAGGGAGGCGTTCGGGAGGCATTCTAACCAGATGCCCAAGCCACCTCAACTGGCCCCTCTCAATGCAGAGGAGCAGCAGATCTAATCCAAGCTCTTCCCGGATGGTAGAGCTTCTCACCTTAGCTCTGAGGGAGAGCCCCACCACTCGGCGAAGGAAGCTCATTTCAGCCGCTTGTATCCACGACCTTCTTCTTTCAGTCACTACCCAAAGCTTGAGCATGATGGACTACTACAGGCCTCGTTTAACAGCAGAGGCTGTAGCAATCTGTCTGTCAATCTCCCGCGCCACCCTTCCCTCACTCCTGAACAAGATCCCAAGATATTTAAACTCCTTCAATTGGGGCAGGACCTCATTCCCGACCCGAAGGGTGCATTCCACCCTTGTCTGACTGGGAACCATGGCCTCAGACTTGGACTCCACCAAACGTTCCCAGCAACCTTAATTACACACCTGGGCATGCCAGATTTGGAAGGCAGTCTCCCCCGCCATCGAAGCCAGCTCACTCACCACCAGGTGGTGATCAGTTGACAGCTCAGCTCCCGTCTTCACGCGAATGTCCAGAACATGCAGTCACAAATCTGGTGACACGACTACAAAGTCGACCATCGAACTGTGACCTAGGGTGTCCTGGTGCTAAGTGCACTTATGTGCACCTTTATGTTCGATCATGGTGTTCGTGATAGACAAACTGTGACAAGCACAGAAGTCCAACAATGAAACACCATTCGAGTTCAGACTGCAGAGTCCCTACCTACCGATCACACCCTTCCAGGTCACACTATCGTTGCCCACATGGGCGTTGAAGTCTCCCAAGACAACGAGTGAGTCTCCAGAGGGAGCGTTCTCCAACATACCCCCTAAAGACTCCAAAAATTGTGAATACTCTGAACTGTCATTTGGTGCATAAGCACAACTAACAGCCAAGATCCGTCCCCCCACCCGAAGGCAGAAGGAAGCTACCCTTTCATCAACCGTGGACAAAGATGCCCACACTGGCTCACCACCTTTCCCCATGAGCAACTCCAGAATGGAATAAGGTCCAGCCTCTCTCAAGATGGGTGGTTCAAGAGCCCAAGCTATGCGTTGTCTAACTCACACACCAGCTCAGGCTTCTTCCCCATCAGAGTGGTGACATTCCATGTCCCAAGAGTCAGAGTCAGTAACTGAGGATTGGTCCGACAACTCACAACTCCCACCTTGCACATTGCACCCGACCCCTATGACCTCTCCCATGAGAGGGCGGACCCATGTCTCCTTTTCAGGCTGGGCCCAGCCGGGCTCCATGAACAGAAGCCCGTCCACCAGGCGCTCACCTTCGAGCCCCTCCCCGAGGCCTGGCTCCAGGGGGGACCCCGCTGACCCGCGTCCAGGTGAGGGGAAACTGTATCCTTTTATTTTTATTTTTCATAGAGGTCTTCTGAACCGCACTTTGTCTGGACCTTCACCCAGGACCTGTTTCCCTTGGATGACCCTTGCAGGGGCATTATGCGCCCGACAACATAGCTCCTAGAATCATTAGGTCACGCAAACCCCTCCACCTCAATAAGGTGGCAATATGAAGTGCATTTGCACCTGTCAGCCACTGTAAAGTACACATTCATTATTTTTGAAAGCCAAGGAGCTGCATCAGAGAGGTGAAAGAGTCGCATGCTGCTCCGGAGCCGCGGGTTGCCGACACCTGATCTAATTGCAGATGGAACTTCCTTTTGAATCTGGTTCCTCTGAGGGCTTCTTTCTAGTGTCAAAAAAAGATGCAAGTAATCGTCTATCTCTGTTTGAGGAATATCTGTCACGGGTTGAGACACAAATGCAATTGTAGGATGAGTGGCTTATTACCAAATAAGCCATTAAACAAGAACAGGAACACAGCAGGAAATGGAAACACAGGTATTGAGCTGGTAAATTTTACATGTAAAACAAACCATGCTAAACTATAAATCAGGATACATAACTGAATAGAAATAACGCCTGTAACAACCTCAGCATGACACATAATTTATATTGGCAGATATCAGACGGAGGAAATTTATCCATCTGCTGATTGCACTCACTAATTCATGTAAAGGGTGAGTGCCATACATAAGGTTACCTCAAAATTGCTTGAAAGTGATGGACGTCTCCTGGCTCATGCATGCTTGCTGCCTATCATGTTAGGCTGACCAAAAAAATGCTGCATTTCATTAAAAAGTGGGTGCCAGCATAGCATGTCAATGAGGGAATGTTCTTGCTCTTGTCCCTCCCTGGTTAGTGGTGAGTGTATTATAAGTAAGAAATAACTTGATGGGTGGAAATTAGCCATGGTTAAATTCCAAAAGAAAAGTGATGTGGAAACATGTACAGCATTAAACATGGAATTATAAATTCTTTCATTTTTTGAAACACTTAATTCTAATTAGGGTCAAATTAGGCTGGCGCCCATCTCGGCCGACTTGGTAGACTACACCCTCGACAGCTCACTATGTCATTCCAGGGCAGAAGCACACTGATGGCTATGCAGCTCCTCTTGACAAAAGACAGCAATGGTTCCTTGACATGAACCTCTCACCACAGACATTCAGAGAAATGGCTGGCCTTAGATAACCCAGTTAGCGGCCAGTTAAATCTAAATTTAAATCAGATTTGGGAAAACAGTGCATAAAGTACATATGCTCATGTGCCACTTACTTTGTAGCCCTGTACTGTAGATTCATTGTCCATAGATTTAACATGATCCCACCTCACTGTTACCCACGAACCATCCGTCTTCCATGAAACATTCCTTGGTGGACGGTTAGGGGCTGAAAACAAGAAGACATGCAAATAAATCAGTTGTGTAGCATTTTAATTGTTGTAATTTAAAGAAAAATTATATTTAATAGTAAGTTTAACATGTTTATTATTGACTTTAGGAGAGATGGATGTTTAAAGTGATGCCTCATATGTTTCTTACTTTGTCTATCAAGTGGCAAAATTTATTTTCAATGAAAAACTAGTGTATTAAAAGTGTATTTAAAACTAAAATGTGCATTTTTTAATACAAAATGTATGTGAAGATTTTGCTGCTCGATATCAATAAGCTGTTTACACCCTAATGTTGCCTAGTCATATTTTTGCACACTCAAAACATGTGTGGGCCCCCCTCTAGAGTCATCTTCTTTTACTTTCGGCTGCTCCCTTCAGGGGTCGCCACAGCAAATCATCCGCCTCCACCTCACCCTGTCCTCCGCATCTTCTTTTCTGACTCCAACGACCTTCATGTCTTCCTTCACCACATCCATAAATCTCTTCTTTGGTCTTCCTCGAGGCCTTCTGCCTGGTAGTTCCAACCTCAGCATCCTACTGCCAATATACTCACTATCCCTCCTCTGTACATGTCCAAACCATCTCAATCTAGCCTCTCTGACTTTGTCTCCAAAACATCTTACGTGGCTTGTCCCTTTGATATACTCATTTCTGATCCTATCCATCCTCGTTACTCCCAGAGAGAACCTCAACATTTTCATCTCCGCTACCTCCAGCTCTGCCTCCTGCCTTTTCCTCAGCGCCACTGTTTCTAAGCCATACAACATCACTGGCCTCACCACCGTCTTGTACACTTTTCCCTTCATTCTTGCTGACACTCTCCTACCGCACATCACACCGGACACTTTTCTCCAACCATTCCAGCCTGCCTGCACACGCTTCTTCACCTCTTTTCCACACTGCTCTGGATTGTTGAGCCTAAGTACTTAAAATCCTCCACCTTCGTTATCTCTGCTCCCTGTAACATCACCGTTCCTCCTGGGTCCTTCTCATTCACATACATGTATTCTGATTTTCTGAGGCTAACCTTCATTCCTCTCCTTTCCAGGGCATACCTCCAACTCTCTAGATTTTCCTGCACTTGTTCTCTGCTCTCACTACAGATCACAATGTCATCTGCAAACATCATAGTCCATGGAGATTCTTGTCTCACCTCGTCTGTCAGCCTGTCCATCACCATAGCAAACAAGAAGGGGCTGAGAGCTGACCCTTGATGCAGTCCCACCTCCACCTTGAATTCGTCGGTCACACCGACAGCACGCCTCACCACTTACATCTTTCTTACTCTTACATCTCTCATACATGTCCTGCACCACTCTAACATACTTCTCTGCCACTCCAGACTTCCTCATGCAATACCACAGTTCTTCTCTTGGCACCCTGTCATATGCTTTTTCCAGATCCACTAAGGCACAATGTAGCTCCCTCTGACCTTCTCTGTACTTCTCTATTAACATCCTCAAAGCAAACATTGCATCTGTGGTGCTCTTTCTTGGCATGAAACCAAACTGCTGTTCACAAATGCTGACCTCTGCCCTTAGTCTAGCTTCCACTATTCTTTCCCATAACTTCATCGTATGGCTCATCAACTTTATCCCTCTGTAGTTGCTGCAACTCTATACGTCTCCATTGTTCTTAAAAATGGGCACCAGCACACTTCTCCTCCACTCCTCCGGCATCTGCTCACTCTCTAAGACCTTGTTGAATATTCTTGTCAGAAAATCTACTGCTACCTCTCCTAGACACTTTCATACCTCCACAGGTATATCATCAGGACCAACTGCCTTTCCATTCTTCATCCTCTTCAATGCCCTTCTCACTTCACCCTTACTGATCCTTGCTACATCCTGCTCCTCAATGGTCACCTCTTCTACTTTTTTCTCTCTCATTTTCCTCATTCATCAGCTCTTCAAAGTACTCTTTCCATCTTCTCAGCACACTTCTGTCATCAGTCAATACATTTCCCTCTGTCCTTTATCAATCTAACTTGCTGCACATCCTTCCCATCTCTATTTCTCTGCTGTGACAACCTGTATAGATCATTTTCTCCCCCTTTACTATCCAACCTATCATACAAGTCATCATACGCCCTCTGTTTGGCCTTAGCCACTGCTACTTTCGCCTTATGCTGTGTCTCGCTGTACTCCTGTTTACTCTCTTCGGTCCTCTGAATGTCCCACTTCTGCTTAGCTAACCTCTTCCTTTGTACACACTCCTGCACTTCCTCATTCCACCACCAAGTCTCCTTATCTACTTTCCTTCCAGAGGACACACCAAGTACTCTCCTACCTGTGTCCCTGATCACATTTGCTGTGGTTGTCCAGTCATTTGGAAGCACTTCCTGGCCACCCAAAGCCTGTTTCAACTCCTCCTTGAAGACAACACGACACTTCCTTTTTCAGCTTCCACCACTTTGTCTTCTGCTCTGCCTTTGCCTTCTTCACCTTTCTCACCATCAGAGTCATCCTGTACACCACCATCCTATGCTGTTTGGCAACACTCTCACCCACTATGACTTTGCAGTCACTGACTTCCTTCAAATTACATCGCCTACACAAGATGTAGTCTACCTGTGTTCTCCTACCGCCGCTTTTATAAGTCACCCTATGCTCCTGTTTCTTCTGGAAGAAAGTATTCACCACAGCCATTTCCATCCTTTTTGCAAAATCTATCAACATCTGTCCTTCTGCATTCCTGTCCTGGATACCAAACCTGCCCATCACTTCCTCGTCCCCTCTGTTGCCTGCACCAACATGTCCATTGAAGTCTGCACCAATGACCACTCTTTCACCTCTGGCGGTACTCTGCAATCATTTCATCTAAGTCACTCCAGAATCTCTCCTTCTCTTCTAGCTCACATCCTGCCTGTGGGGCATAAGCACTAACAACATTGAGCATTACACCTTCAATTTCTAACTTGAGACTCATCACTCTGTCCGACACTCTTTTCACTTTTAGAACATTCCTGACAAACTCCTCCTTCAAGATGACGCCTACTCCATTTCTCTTCCCATCCACACCGTAATAAAATAGCTTAAACCCTGCTCCTAAGCTTTTAGCTTTGCTAGCTTTCCACATAAATTTCATAAAATGGAACAGACATATGCAGCATTGCAATCTACTGGAGATATATACACAAGGAGATCTTGGCAGAACCTTCTTAACGTGAACAATTTGAGCAAAATCTTTCAGGAGTGGCACACCAGAAACAACAATGCCACGACTAGGATATTAAAAATAACCACAATAATAGCTATATTAAAAATAAACGATAATTAATAAATGGCAGCACAATGGTTACACATCTGCCTGACAGCAAGAAGGTCCTGGGTTCGATTCCCAGCCTGGGCGTTTTGGTGTGGAGTTTGCATGTTCTCCTCGTGCTTGTATGGATTTCCTCCGGGTACTCCAGTTTCCCCCCGCAATCCAAAAAACATGCACAGTAGGCTAATTGGCAGTTCCAAAATTCCCCAGGTGTGTGTTCAGGGTTATATGTGTTTTTACCCTGCTTGGTCTGGCGAGCTGTTCAGGATGTACCTCACGTTCCTATAGTCAGATAAGATGGGTACCAGGCTCCTTGTGACCCAAATTAGGATTAAGTGGCTTCAAAAATTATTGAATGAATAATAATAATAATAATAATAATAATAATAATAATAATAATAATAATAATAATAATAATTATTATTATTATTATTATTATTATAAGGGCCTGATGATGTATGCCTCCACGTGGTGGGCCTGGATAGGGGATTTTCCTTGAACTAAATGTACATCACCCAGTTAGGGCTGACACCCCCCGAATCTGGTTTAATACTGGGTTACTAAACGGAAAAAAACCCCAAAATCTTTCACTTCCACAGCCCAGTCAGCCTCCCTCCGGTAATCAAACCTGCCAAACTGGACATGGGACTCGCCCCAGGGGGAGGCAAAGAACCCGTCCACGAATATCCTGGATGAACCATCTAAAATCCACACTACTTGAGTTGTGTGAAGGCGACTGGTTGGCCTGAAAATCCACGTATTAATGGTAAGTTGCTAAAGCAACATTGGGACAATGCCAACCCTTTGTATGCTTACCTGACCCAACAAAATTTGCGAGATCAACTCCGGTGATTAAAGATCTACATGCGCCGTGATGCAGATGATAATTTCCCTGCAAGTGGTCAGGTACCTTCTCAAGAACCCAATGTTCGGATAGAGGCAGACCCTAAATTGCAGATGAATGCTTGCATCCTTCTCTCCCCTCTTCCCAATGAAGTTAGCCCACCTGACGGCAACAATGAAAATTCCCCTGGCTTTCCACTTTCTGATTTGACCAATGATTTTTCAACATCTTCAGTTCATGATGATCATATTTCTGTTTTGTTTAACCCTTACTATACAGAAATTTTAGAGGAATTACATACAGTTTCCAAACCTTCCAACAATGGTAAAAGCAAGAAAAGTAAAGAAACCGGTTTCAACATAAATTAAAACAAACAAGGAAAGTCGTGGCTGGAGCTTTGGCTTAAATTAAGATCTCATGGCAAGTCAATGTCAAGAAGACAAAAGACAATTTGCAGAAATTTAAAGGCAAAAGTACTAAACAACTAAGGAAAAAAATTCTCCTTCAAATACTTGATTCCCTTAAGGCAAAGGTTAAGATTTGGACAGAGAGAAAAAGAAAATGGGAAAAGAAGAATAAATTCATTGGACAAAACAAAATATTTGAAAGCAACTAAAAACAATTTTAGAGGCAACTAAATACACCTACAAGTAATGACAACCAGTGACCACCCATGGAATCCAGTGAGAGGTTTTGGTCACAGCTGTGGTCAATACCCAGCAACTGTAACCTTGAGGAACCATGGGTGGAAGAATACAGCAAAGCCACGTCAGAAAACGTTAATTCACCATTGCTGTATCTCATGACTTCGGACTGCCTGAAGAAAACAATAAAAATGTCCAAATCTAACACAGCTCCAGGACCTGACGGCATTCAAAATCGGTTTTGGAAACTGTTCCCCTGTGTCCAAACACATCTGCTCACTTGTTTTCATTCTTTGATGGACACAGGAGATATCCCTCCTTGGTTCTGTAAAGGTCGCACAATACTCCTCCCAAAGAAAGGAGACTTGACAGTTGCCAAAAAATCACCACCCTATTACCTCCCTGAATACGATGTACAAAATCTTTACAGGGTGTTTGACAAATCTCGTGTCATCCTATTACTCTTTCAATGAAATTATTTATCCGGTGCAAAAGGGAGCCAGAAAGGGATGTTGGGGATGCAAGGATCAGTTATTGGTCCAGAAGATGATACTTGAGGAGGATAAAACTTACCACCGCAACATCTCAATGTGCTGGATTCTGCCCTCATGAATGGATTCTGAAGTCTTTGCAATGTGTTGGCCTACCTGAGCGATTACTCCATTTACTTAAGTCTTTAATGAGTTGCTGGTCAACTCAGCTTGAGATGTACTCGCAAATCAGGTTAAGACTTCAGAACCTATTTCAATTAAGAGAGAAATATTACAGGGGGATTCTTTTAGTCCTCTGCTTTTTTGTTTGTCACTTAATCCCTTGAGTTTTTTGCTCAATAAGGAGGAAGGTTATCATCCAGGACATCCACAGCACAGATCCCCAACACCTCTTACTCATCCCCTTTACATGGATGACATCGAGCTGATTGCCAAAGGAGATTCCAACTTGAAGAAAGACATTCTCCTTGTCGAGTCCTTTTCACACGATATTGGTATGACTTTCGGACTTGATAAATGTAACATTCTTCATTTAAAATGTGGAAAGGCAATCAATGATGGATCAGTTGAGTTACATGGAGGAGGAGTGATTGAGCATCTTGTGGAAGGCCAATCGTACACCTATTTGAGGATGCAAGTTCGAGACAAGCTCCAGAATGCCCACATAAAAGACAAACTTCGGGCCGAGTACAAATCTCGTCGAAAAAAAGATCTTGAGTTTGGAGCTAAATGCGAAAAACAAGGTCAAAACCACAAATACTTACGCAGTGCCTGTCCTTTCTTACTCTTTTGGTGTTGTTGATTGGACAAAGGATGACATCATGGGTCTTGATCGCCTTACAAGAAGGATCATGTCTGACAACCGAGCTCACGACCCTCATTCCTCTATCTATAGCTAATGTGAACAGGGAGACAGGTAGGAGAGTACTTGGTGTGTCCTCTGGAAGGAAAGTAGACAAGGAGACTTGGTGGTGGAATGAGGAAGTGCAGGAGTGTGTAAAAAGGAAGAGGTTAGCTAAGAAGAAGTGTGACATAGAGAGGACCAAAGAGAGTAAATAGGAGTACAGTGAGACACAGCTTAAGGCAAAGATAGCAGTGTCAAATGCCAAACAGAGGGCATATGACTTGTATGCTAGGTTGGACAGTAAGGAGGGAGAAAATGATTTATACAGGTTGGCACAACAGAGAAATAGAGATGGGAAAGGCATGCAGCAAGTAAGAGTGATTAAGGACAGAGTGGGAAATATATTGACTGATGACAGAAGTGTGCTGGGAAGATGGAAAAAGTACTTTGTGCTAGTGCCCATTTTTAAGAACAAGAGAGACGTGCAGAGCTGTGGCAACTGGGATAAAGAGGGATAAAGTTGATGAACCATACAATGAAGTTATGGGAAAGAATAGTGGAAGCTAGACTAAGGGCAGAGGTCAGCATTTGTGAACAACAGTTTGGTTTCATGCCAAGAAAGAGCACCACAGATACAGTGTTTGCTTTGAGGATGTTAATAGAAAAGTACACAGAGGGTCAGAGGGGGCTGCATTGTGCCTTTGTGGATCTGGTGGAAGTATATGGCAGGGTGCTGAGAGAGGAACTGTGGTATTGCACGAGGAAGTCTGGAGTGGCAGAGAAGTATGTTAGAGTGGTGCAGGACATGTATAAGAGATGTAAGACAGTGGTGAGGTGTACTGTCAGTGTGACAGAAGAGTTCAGAGTGGAGGTGGGACTGCATCAATAGTCAGCTCTGAGCCCCTTCTTGTTTTCTATGGTGATGGACAGGCTGACAGACGAGGTGAGACAAGATTCCCCATGGACTATGATGTTTGCAGATGACATTGTGATTTGTAGCGAGAGCAGAGAACAAGAACAGGAAAATCTAGGGAGGTGGAGGTATGCCCTGGAAAGGAGCGGAATGAAGGTTAGCCTCAGTAAGACAGAATACATGTGTCTGAACGACAAAGGATCCAAGAGGAACGATGAGGTTATAGGGAGCAGAGATAAAGAAGGTGGAGGATTTTAAGTACTTAGGCTCAACAATCCAGAGCAATGGAGAGTGTGGAAAAGAGGGGAAGAAGCATGTGCAGACAGGTTGGAATGGTTGGAGAAAAGTGTCCGGTGTGATGTGTGATAGGAGAGTATCGGCAAGAATGAAAGGAAAAGTGTACAAGATGGTGTTGAGGCCAGCGATGTTGTATGGTTTATAAACAGTGGCGCTGAGGAAAAGACAGGAGGCAGAGCTGGAGGTAGCGGAGATGAAAATGTTGAGGTTCTCTTTGGGAGTAACGAGAATGGATAAGATCAGGAATGAGTACATCAGAGGGACAGCACATGTAAGAGGTTTTGGAGACAAAGTCAGAGAGGCTTGATTGAGATGGTTTAGACATGTACAGAGGAGGGATAGTGAGTATATTGGTAGTAGGATGTTGAGGTTGGAATTACCAGGCAGAAGGCCGAGAGGAAGACCAAAGAGAAGATTTATGGATCTGGTGAAGGAGGACATGAAGGTAGTTGGAGTAAGAGCAGAAGATGCAGAGGATAGCGTGAGATGGAGGAAGATCATTTGCTGTGGTGATCCCTGGAGGGAACAGCTGAAAGGAAAAGAAAAAGGAGAAGATATAAATGAACTGGTCTTCAGACCAGTATCATTAACTGGTAATGATATGCCCGTGGCTGTTAGACACTTTTCCCTCTATACCTACAAACATGTAATTTATACGTTATATACATTAGTCCTTCTCAAAAAAGTAGCATGTTGTGATCAAGTTCATTTTTTTCTGTAATGTACTGATAAAAATTAAATTTTCATATATTTTAGATTCATTGCACACCAACTGAAATGTTTCAGGTCTTTTATTGTTTTAATACTGATGATTTTGGCATATAAGCTCATGAAAACCCAAAATTCCTATCTCAAAAAATTAGCATATCATGAAAAGATACTCTAAACAAGCTATAAATCTAATCATCCGAATCAACGAATTAACTCAAAACACCTGCAAAAGATTCCTGAGGCTTTTAAAAACTCCCGGCCTGGTTCATTACTCAAAACTGCAATCATTGGTAAGACTGCCGACCTGACTGCTGTCCAGAAGGCCATCATGGACACCCTCAAGCAAGGGGGTAAGACACAAAAAGAAATCTCTGAGCGAATAGACTGTTCCCAGAGTGCTGTATCAAGGCACTTCAGTGGGAGGTGTCACACTTCTCAGTGTGAGAAGGAAAAAGTGGAAGAAGGGCCGATTCTAGACCTTGGGGGTCCTGTGGAAGCAGTGGACTGAGTCTGGAGTAGAAACATCCAGAGTCACTGTGCACAGGCGTGTGCAGGAAATGGGCTACAGGTGCCGCATTCCCCAGGTCAAGCCACTTTTGAACCAGAAACAGTGGCAGAAGCACCTGACCTGGGCTACAGAGAAGCAGCACTGGACTGTTGCTCAGTGGTCCAAACTACTTTTTTCGGATGAAAGCAAATTTTGCATGTCATTCAGCAATCAAGGTGCCCGAGTCTGGAGGAAGACTGGGGAGAAGGAAATGCCAAAATGCCTGAAATCCGGTGTCAAGTACCCACAGTCAGTGATGGTGTTGGTCCACTGTTTTCTCAAGGGCAGGGTCAATGCAGCTAGCTATCAGGAGATTTTGGAGCACTTCATACTTCCATCTGCTGAAAAGCTTTATGGAGATGAAGATTTCATTTTTCAGCACAACCTGGCACCTGCTCACAGTGCCAAAACCACTGCTAAATGGTTTACTGACCACGGTATTACTGTGCTCAATTGGCTTGCCAACTCTCCTGACCTGAACCCCAAATAGAATCTGTGGGATATTGTGAAAAGAAAGTTGAGAGACACCAGACCCAACACTGTGGATGAGCTTAAGGGCGCTATCGAAGCATCCTGGGCCTCCATAACACCTCAGCAGTGCCAAAGACTGATTGCCTCCATGCCACGCTGCATTGAAGCAGTCATTTCTGCGAAAGGATTCCCGACCAAGTATTGAGTGCATAACTGAATATAATTATTTGAAGGTTGACTTTTTTGTATTAAAAGCACTTTTTTTATTGATCACATGAAATATGCTAATTTTTTTAGATAGGGATTTTTGGTTTTTCTTTACTTTTTTGCCAAAATTATCAATATCGAAACAATAAAAGGCCTGGACTACTTCAGTTGTGTGTAATGAATCTAAAATATATGAAAGTTTAATTTTTATCAGTACATTACAGAAAATAATGAACTTATTTTTTGAGAAGGACTAGTATATATATATATATATATATATATATATATATATATATATATATATATATATATTATATGTGTGTGTGTGTGTGTGTGTGTGTGTGTGTGTGTGTGTGTGTGTGTGTGTGTATGTATATATACATACAGACTGCCCCCGGCTTACGAAACGTATGAAAATCCCAGGTTACGAAAAACATGTTCCCAAGTTTTCGTACACGGGATACGAAAACAACCTCCTCTTACGAAAAGCGCCATTCAAAATTCAAACGCGCCAATCAAAATTTCACACGATACGTAAGTTGCTCTCTCATTGGCTGTCTCTGAACATCCCGCCCCACTGGCCTCCCACTTGCTAGGAGGGATGACGCAGAACTAGAAGGAGACCTTAAAGCGGAAATACAGTGAGGACCTCTGAACTTTCAAACAGGTACTGTAATTCCACTTTACATAAAACCATCCATGTGTGTGTGTGTGTGTGTGTGTGTGTGTGTGTGTGTGTGTGTGTGTGTGTGTGTGTGTGTGTGTGAGATAGAGAGAGAGAGAGAGAGAGAGTGTGTGTGTGTGTGTGTGTGTGTGACTGTGTGTGTGTTCATAAAAAATGTTTAATAATGGTTTAATTATAAATATGCTCATAAAATGGTTTAATATGTTAATACAATGTTTAAATTGCTTAAATAATAATTTTCTTTTACTTTTAACACATTTCATACAAAATTGGTGTACTTTTATCATTTTTAAAGGGTTATGGGGTTGTCTTGGGAGCCTTGGAACGAATCAGGCCCCTACTGACGAAACAGCATTATGAAAAAGGCACTGGAATGGATTAATTTCTTAAGCCGGGATACATGTGCTGTATATATATATATATATATATATATATATATATATATATAGATATATATATATATATATATATATATATATATAGATAGATAGATAGATAGATTGATAGATAGATAGATAGATAGATAGATAGATAGATAGATAGATATAGATATAAATACAGTCGGCCAGTCGGCCCCCCAACTTAAGAAATGAATCCATTCCAGCGCCTTATATTTATATATATATATATATATATATATATATATATATATATATATATATATATATATATATATATATATATATATATATATAAAAGCGTCTTATGTATATATTCTATTGGCAGATGCCCCTAAATCGATCAGCATTGTGAGCACATGTGATTTCCCTTGGAGCTCAAGATGGACAGATAGTGTAAATGTCTTTTGGAAGAGGAGAGGGGTTTGGGACTCTGAGATGGTGGTGTCAGGAAGTATGCATGCAATCCTTCACTCCGTACACTGGCATATAATGTGGTCAGGTCCACTGCAGTAACTCTGTTACCTGGAATGAGACTTGGTTGGTGTTGTCTCAGCAAGTCATCTAATTTTATGGCGAGATCCATCTATTCATCGAGACTGACCCTCCTGTGTCAACAACTCAGTTCAGCAAGCACCTCTGGTCAGAGAACCCAAGGGAAGCAGCCTTAAGTACTTTTTTGTTTAAAACACTACCTACCACAATGGTGTGGAATTTCATGAGTGTCAGGAATATGGTTGAACAGTTGAGAAAATCAACTGATGAAACTTTCATGGCTGCATGTGGTACAGCTGCAACTGTAGTACAGTGGTGAAAGATGTGCCACCTTTTGCTGGCCAAACATCCACGAGAATGCATTGAAATATAGCAAACACTGAAGAAGGAAGCCCTGGCATACATATACATTTTCAATGTACTTGTTTGGTTGAGCCATGGGAGGAAGGGACAGGTGCGGTCAGTGGCAGGCTCTATGCAGGTTGAGCAGGTGATACAGCAGAAAGCTGTCGAAGGTGTGACTTTATAGCTGGCAAAAAAATTGTTGTTCTGCTAATGTTTTACACAGATTAAAGGGCTTCTCTGTGAGCTGATCTTTCCACTGCATCCAAGACACTGGAAAAGTGTTCTGTCGCGTTGCTTCATTACAAATCTGCTTTTTATTCATGGTGTAGCGCAGGACAGAATCACAGTCCATACTCAAACAATAGCCAAGTACCGTTCGTGCAAGTAGACAAATAAGCAAAGCTCAAACAAAGGAGATAAATATGAGAGAAGTAAAACAGATCTGCAAATATTGATGCTATTTTTTTTTTTGCATATCACTTCCAAGTAGGCATCTGTCATGAGTAAAGAATAATGCAGGCAATTATGCAGGTGCAGCTTAAAAAAAAACCTTTGCATGATCAGTAGGGAAGATCAATTTTAGTACAGTATAAACAAACTGTGGAGCCGGTGGTGTAGTGGTTAGCGTGTTGGGCTCATGATCGGGAGGTTGTGAGTTCAAATCCCACTGGGGCCCTCACTGTGCTAAGACCCCTGGGCAAGGTCTCAACCACAAGTGTGCCTCTGTTCACCCAGCAGTATAAATGGGTACCAGTAAAAATATACTGGGAAGGTAACCTGCGATGGACTAGCGTCCCATCCAGGAGGAGTTCAACTCCTGATTGCTTCATGCTACGGAAACCGGGGATAAGCACTGGCCTGATGAGCCGCTAGGCTCGGGTGTAAAAACCCAAAACAGTTAATCAATCAATCATTCATAAACAAACAGAAAATCAGGTGATCAAAAAACAAACTGAACTAAATTAAGCTTTAAAAAGAGACTCAGTACTAATGGATTGAGAAAGTGGCTGAATTGCTCTACAAATTGTGTAGAAAATGAGTTGAAGCCTGAGATGGGTTCAGGTGCTCACGATACAATATCAATATCAGAATGATCATCAATCCCAGAATCCTTTTTCACTTTTAACCTTTTTTTCCCTCAAGGAGGGCCAGTAATTAAAAAAAAATAATAATAAAATAAAATTTCTTACGTGGCTTCTTGGTGATAACAATGGTGCGTGGAGAGGGAGGCCCAGTGCCAGCACTGTTATATGCCAGAACAGTGACGTGATAAAATGTGTTGGGTCTTAAACCAGTCACCCGTGCTGTATTCTCTAAGCCAGCCGTTCGCACACGGTCGGCTGCAGCTTCCCTTTCATGCTGCCGCCAGTACCGAATCTAAAGAAGACGACACATTAATGTTATACTACTACTACTGATAATGATGATGATGATGATGATGATGATGATGATGTTGATGATGATGATGATGATGCATTTAAATATATATTTATTGGAACATTTATACACAGTAACTGTAGTGCTGACACAGTTACTATACACATATTATACATTATATAAATGTAGATTTCATGTATCACAGTTACGATGTAACATAATGTATTATATAACTTTACTGTTTCAGAAACGTGCAGTTTTAAAAAACTAAAAGAAGCTTAAGTGGTATTACTGTTTTCTTGTTTGTTGCATTTTAGCCTAACAGAGGAATAAATTAAGATGGTGCAAAGCACAGTGAAAAATAAGACACAATCATTCTACTTCCTGCTGGAACTGAACTTCTTTTCCTTTCGGTTTTTCTTTTTTTCAGGGGTCTCCACAGTAAATCATCTGAGTTGGTATAGGTTTTTACGTCAGATGCCCTTCCTGACACAACCCTTTAGCAAGGGACAGAAACACGCTGACGGCTATGCAACTACTCTTTACGAAAGTCAGTAATGGTTCTTTTACCTGATCCTCTCACCAGAGATAGTGGGAGACATGGCCAGCCTTTGGTAACCCAGTTAGCTGCACCAGGGGGACAGTGACAGCCTTGTGGAGAGTGGGACTCAACCCCCAACTTTAGGATTAGCGATCCAGTGCCTTTTACCACCAGGCCATCACTGCCCCTTCCTGTTGGAGCTGAACTATAGCCATCATTCTTTACAAAACATGTTGGATGCCCACTTCATGAATTGCCACCTTACCATGGTGGAGGGGTCTTCGTGTCCAGAATCTCGTGTCCGAAGGAATTTTAACTTCCACCTCCAGCAGTTACAATCAAAGTTCAAATGGGCAATGTTTCATGCCTCCATTATTGAGATGGCAGCACACAGCTGTGGCCAAAAAGTAATTGGTGTCTGTTGTGGTAGTAACCGCTGAACCCAGTGGTGAACACCAGCAGGGAGGCCGACAAGCTAAACAAGGGTCTTTTTGGCCTGTGGAACTCCTAAGGCAGCAGACAGATCTTGGAAGGTCAAATGTGCTGCAGCCCAGGCTGTGTGGGAGGAGTTTGGTGTTGGCATCAAAAAGGTTCTGGACCAACATCCAATGACTCAGGGTTGGAAGCAGTTCTTCGTAAATACTGTTTAAAGTGGACGGGGGAGTTGTTCACTTTGAGAACCTCCTCAATCCCACCAATACACCCTCCATGAAGGGGGGTTCTCATTCATCCCCAGCGCCCAGCCACTGAGGAACTTTTTAACTATCTTGACAGTTAAAAAGGTCCTCAGTGGAGGGCTGCGAGGGTGGATGACAACCACTCTGATATATTCAGGGCCCTGGATTTTGTAAGACTGTCTTGGGTAACATGTCTCTGTGACATCATTTAGTCATCGAGGGCTGTACCACTGGATTGGCAACCTGAGATCGTTGTTCCAGTTCCCTGTTTTCAAAAGAAGGACTTGAAGGGTGTGATCCAACCTTCATGGAAACACATTCCTCAGCCTATGCAGGAAATGCAGGAGTACTGGCAAGTAGAATCTGACCAATAGTTAAACGTCAGATTCGAATTTGTCCTGGCCACATCATTCTTAACCAGTTCTATACACTTTACAGGATCCTGGAGGGGTACGGAAGGTATGCCCAAATCTGTCCACATGTGACTTGTGGATTTAGAGAAAGCTTTCTCCCTTCAGGTTATCTTATCAGGTGTGCTCCAGAAGTATGATGTACCAGAGCCGTTGCTGTAGGCCATTAGGTCTCTGTACCAAAAACACCATAGTTTGGTCCACATTAGTAACAACAGGTCAAATGTTTTTCTTGTGAAGGTTGGAGTCCACCAAAGATATCCTTTGTTACTGATTCTGTTCATGATTTTTTGGACTGAATTTCTCGGAGCAGCTGAGACATTAGCGAGCTCTGGTTTAATACCATAGGATCTCAGCTCTGCTTTTTTTTCAGATTATGTAGTCCTTTTGGCTTCATCAAACTGGGACCTTCCACTCTAACCGAGCAATTATCAGCTGAGTGTAAAGCAGCTGGGATGAGAATTAGCACCTCCAAGTCTGAGTCCATTTGTTCTCAGCTGGAAAAGTGTGAAAAGCACCCTCTGGGTTTGGAATGAGTTCCTGCAAATGCACCCCCTGGGTCTTGAACGAGGTCCTACTTCATGTGGAGAAGTTTAAGTATCTCAGGGTCTTGTTCATGAACGAGGGAAGGATGAGCAGGGCATCAACAGGCAGACAGGTGCAGTCTCTGCTGTAAAGCGAATCTTATATCATTCCATCATGTTGAAGAAGGAGCTGACCTAAAGGCAAACCCAGAACTCGTGACCATAGGTGAGGGTAGATCAAATGGTAAATTTACCAGTTGATCTACCTTCACCTATGGTCATGAGGTCTGGGTAGTGACTGAAGGAACATGATCGTGGATACAAACATCTGAAATGAGCTTCTTTCGCATGGTGGCAGGGCTATCCCTCAGAGATAGGGTGAAAAGCTGAGCCAACCAGGAGGAGCCTGGAATAATACCACTGCTCCTCCACATTGAGAGGTGCCAGTTAATGTGGCTCAGGTATCTTACAAGTATGCTTCCTAAATGCCAAGCTGGTGTGTTTTTGGCATGTCCATCTGGAAAGAGACCCCAGTTTCAACCCAGAACACACTGTAAGGGCTATGTCTCTTGGTGTCCCACTGGAAGAGCTGAAGGGACTGGCTGGGGAGAGGGATGTCTGAAGCTCACTGCTCAGGCTGCTGCCCCATGACCAGACCCCAAATTAAGCAGACAGGAATGAGATGAGATGGCATGTTGGATGCCCCATCACATGTTAAGGATATGCACAGACTGGCATCAAGACCAGCATTTCGCAGCGTTTCTATTATTAGATTTGTGATGATGGTTCATTTAATGTCTTCATACTTCAAGAACACCTAAAATTTTTCAACACCAATACCAAGCTGTTCCCAATTGGAACTGTCAGTAACTTCATCTGCAGACAACTCATTCTGGTTGGCTTTTTATTTATCTTACAATGACAAGTTGTATAACGTATTATATGCAGCCATTATTTGATTTTGCGTGGTTTTTGGAGATGTCATTTGTGTTTTGCCGGCATGAATCAAGATGTTTTGCACATCATCAGTTTTTGGCATGAACCGGAGCAGTTCTTTGATATTACCTCTGTTCATACTTGAATCTTCGCCAGGTGCTCGGGGTACTGGTGCTGAATTACTGAACCCAAAAGTTGGGGGTTCAAGCCCCACTGTCACCGAGTTGTCAATGCTGTTCTCCCAGTGCAGCTAACTGGGTTATCCAATGCCAGACAGGTCTCTCAATGTCTGTGGTGAAAGTCATGTAAAAGAACCATGTCTGACTCTTGTAAAGCTTTAAAGGGTGTACTCTCCCAGAGTCTCCCTGCAACCCTAATTAGGATTAAACTGTTCAGAAAATGAACTGACTGAAGGTCAAGTACTGGGCCATCATCACTACAGACAATCAACTGGCAAACAGATTATTCAGTTTCACATATGATAACTGAAAGAAAAAAAAACAGATTTTCCTCCACTACAGGTAATCCTTTTGATTGCTCCACAGTGGGAAAAATGTTTCAAATCATCTGTGAGATCTTTATGGTAGTGCAGAACCAAATGTTTGCAGTGAACCCCAATCGGAACAAACTCAAGGCGGGGGAATTAGAAGTTAATTCTTGGAACATCAATGGTCTGCTGAAATAACATGGACATGAACCTCGAAATCCATGCCTGTGTGGCTTTACTTATAGTTACAATCTGCAAAAAAAAACAAAGTTTGATGATTTGCATTAGTCTGTTTCACTCTTTTGAGCTCATGAGCTAGCGAGAATAAGATGTGAATTTGTCAGCAATTTAATGGGAATAATACAGTACACAGATAGTAAACAAACAAATGCGACCTGTTTTCGCAAAATGAGTCAGAAGTCACATTTTGTTGTTTGGAGCAATAGCCCTGCCTAACAGGGAAACAGATTTTTTTGCCGCAATTGAATTGATCAGTTTATATACATTTAGCATCTTTATATACATTTAGCATCAAGAAAAAGTTTAGACCAGAATTTAAATGATAAGTTTGAGCTTCTACAGGAGGTTGAAACGGGAGTCATCAAGCTTGAAGAAGAAGACAATAAACAGCCTGTTATCCCTGATCCAGCAGAGAGAATTCAGAATGAGGAGTGACAATGCTATAATAAATTCTGGTAAGTTACGTAGTAAAATCACATCTGGCCCACTTTTCTCAGGTCTGACTGGATAGTCCAATTTCTGACCTATTTAGCCATGGTGTGTATTGCACTGGAATCATAATTGCACTGGAATTTGCATTTTATGGTGATAGTTTTATATTAAGGAGCAGCTATAGCTTAATGATAAGAGAAGCAGCTTAGGGACTGAAAGGTCCCTAGTTCGATTCTCAAACTAGCAGGAAAAATTTGGAGCAGCGGAGGAGTGACTCTCTCACTTTGAATGGGTCGAATGTAAAAACAATAATTTTTCCTTGTGGGATTAATACAGTACATCAAAAAAAAATCTAAATGAAAAATGAATATGCTAGGGAAGCTAGAATGGAATTTGTGTAATTTTACTATATTTTACTATTTTTTACAACATAGATGAGAGGTAGTCAGTGGGATATGTGGGTGGGATAGGTTATTGAACTTTATGACTGAGTTATGACAGTTTGATAAATTTATTTCAAAAACAATATTCCTTTCAAAACTATCATCAATAAATATAACACTGTGATAAGTTTCTTTTGGCTCTTACAACTGTGACTGCAAATACAACAAATGGTGAGCCATGCAACAAACAATTATTAAACAATTAAGAGCGTGCGATGTTGTTCACATGCAGTTATCTAGCATGGCGGAGGCACCACAAAAGAAAGAAAAAAACAACAATTTACATCTGTAATGGGAGTTAGAATTTGTTTTTACATTGGTAAAAGACAGTGGGGCCAGTGGTGTAGTAGTTCAGGTGCTGCGCTCATGATCAGGAGGTTGTGTGTTCAAAACCCAGATAGACTCCCACTGTGCTAAGAAAATGGGCAAAATCTTAACCACAAGTGTGCCTCTGTTCATCCAGAAGTATAAATGGGTACCAGTACAAATATACTGGGAAGGTAACCTGTGAAGGACTAACGTCCCATCCAGGAGGAGTTGAACTCCTGGTTGCTTCACACTACAGAAACCGGGGATAAGCACCGGCCTGATGAGCCACTATGGATCAGGTATAAAAAGCCCAACAGACTTTACCTTTACCTTGGTAAAAGATAAGTGTGTATATGTTTTGCCACAAAAAGAAGGAACTTCCTAAGATAGGAAATTTGGACCAGGATCACAACAACACCCACCAGAAATTCAAAGAGCTTTCAACCAAAGAGCTCAATCTGTGCTATGAAATTTCAACAGCTGAAATCACAGTTGGAAACTCAGCAGTCACTTTTCTCCAAACCCGCTTCTCTAAATAAGACCGCAGCTGAAGTATCATTACGTGTTAGCCACTTTTTGGACTACAGGAAGACTTAGGCAAATGATGATTTGCTTAAGGAAGCAATGAGACAGTTTGACTTCTCCATTTGAAACACAGAATGGTGGATGAGGATAATTACAATGCACTTGAAAGCTATGTCAGTGAAAATAACATACACATTCATAAGCTGGTGGCATTTGCTACCATTGGTGCACCGGCACTGTGTAGTGTACACACTGGTTGCATGGCACTGTGCCGTAATGATACGTATTTTCATGACTTCATCAACTATCACTGTGTAATTTATCCAGCAAAGTTGTAGACTTTCCTTATGTCAGGAAACTGATCATCAAAGTGGTAAACTCGATTTGAGCAAAAGCACTTCAGCATTGCTTGTTCAAAGCATATAATATAATCTCGAGTCCGTGTGGAGACCAACTTCACTATGCTGATGTCCGG
The DNA here is from genome assembly GCA_024760905.1 of Plotosus lineatus. Taxonomy (NCBI): domain Eukaryota; kingdom Metazoa; phylum Chordata; class Actinopteri; order Siluriformes; family Plotosidae; genus Plotosus; species Plotosus lineatus. The sequence continues at coordinate 31,928,055 of CM045732.1, read as the reverse complement.
TGGTTAAGTCGTTGCAAAGTGCTGCAGTGTTTTGACTTCCTTCCTGAAATAAAGAACTTTCTAATGACAAAGAATGAGGACAGTGAGGAATTATGAGATGATGCATGGCTACTGGATCTGGGGTTTCTGACATAGCTAACAGCAAAACTATCTTCTTCTTCTTTTCCTTTCGGCTTTTCCCTTCAGGGGTCGCCACAGCGAATCATCTGCCTCCATCTCACCCTATCCTTTGCATCTTCTTCTCTTACACCAACGACCTTCATGTCCTCCTTTACCACATCCATGAATCGTCTCTTTGGTCTTCCTCTAGGCCTTTTGCCTGGTAGTTCCAGCCTCAGCATCCTATTACCAATATACTCACTATCCCTCCTCTGTACATGTCCAAACCATCTCAATCTAGCCTCTCTGACTTTGTCTCCAAAACGTCTTACATGTGCTGTCCCTCTGACGTACTCATTCCTAATCCTATCCATCCTCGTTACTCCCAAAGAGAACCTCAACATTTTCATCTCTGCTACCTCCAACTCTGCCTCCTGTCTTTTCCCCAGGGCCACTGTTTCTAACCCATACAGCATCGTTGGCCTCAACACCGTTTTGTACACTTTTCCTTTCATTTTTGCCGATACCCTCCTATCACACATCACACCGGACACTTTTCTCCAACCATTCCAACCTGCCTGCACACGCTTCTTGACCTCTTTTCCACACTCGCCATTGCTCTGGATTGTTGAGCCTAAGTACTTAAAATCCTCCACCTTTCTTATCTCTGCTCCCTGTAATCTCACCGTTCCTCTTTGGTCCTTGGCATTCATGCACATGTACTCTGTCTTACTGAGGCTAATCTTCATTCCCCTCCTTTCCAGGGCATACCTCCACCTCTCTAGATTTTCCTGCACTTGTTCTCTGCTCTCACTACAGATTACAATGTCATCTGCAAACATCATAGTCCATGGGGAATCTTGTCTAACCTCGTCTGTCAGCCTGTCCATCACCATAGCGAACAAGAAGGGGCTGAGAGCTGACCCTTGATGCAGTCCCACCTCCACCTTGAACTCTTCTGTCACACCGACAGCACACCTCACCACTGTCTTACATCTCTCATACATGTCCTGCACCACTCTAACATACTTCTCTGCCACTCCAGACTTCCTCATGCAATACCACAGTTCTTCTCTCGGCACCCTGTCATATGCTTTCTCCAGATCCACAAAGGCACAATGCAGCTCCGTCTGACCTTCTCTGTACTTCTCCATTAACATCCTCAAGGCAAACACTGCATCTGTGGTGCTCTTTCTGGGCATGAAACCAAACTGTTGTTCACAAATGCTGACTTCTGCCCTTAGTCTAGCTTCCACTATTCTTTCCCATAACTTCATCGTATGGCTCATCAACTTTATCCCTCTGTAGTTGCCACAACTCTGCACGTCTCCCTTGTTCTTAAAAATGGGCACCAGCACACTTCTCCTCCATTCCTCTGGCATCCTCTCACTCTCTAAGACCTTGTTAAATGTTCTTGTCAGAAAATCTACTGCTACCTCTCCTAGACACTTCCATACCTCCACCGGTATGTCATCAGGACCAACTGCCTTTCCATTCTTCATCCTCTTCAATGCCCTCCTCACTTCACCCTTACTAATCTTTGCTACTTCCTGGTCCTCAACAGTCACCTCTTCTACTCTTTTTCTCTCTCATTTTCCTCATTCATCAGCTCTTCAAAGTACTCTTTCCATCTTCCCAGCACACTTCTGTCATCAGTCAATACATTTCCCTCTCTGTCCTTTATCAATCTAACTTGCTGCACGTCCTTCCCATCTCTATTTCTCTGCTGTGCCAACCTGTATAAATCATTTTCTCCCTCCTTACTTTCCAGCCGAGCATACAAGTCATCAAACGCACTCTGTTTGGCCTTTGACACTGCTACCTTTGCCTTACGCTGTGTCTCCCTGTACTCCTGTTTACTCTCTTCGGTTTTCTCAATGTCCCACTTCTTCTTAGCTAATCTCTTCCTTTGTACACACTCCTGCACTTCCTCATTCCACCACCAAGTCTCCTTATCTACTTTCCTTCCAGATGACACACCAAATATTCTCCTACCTGTCTCCCTGATCACATTCGCTGTAGTTGTCCAGTCATCTGGAAGCACTTCCTGACCACCCAAAGCCTGTTTCAACTCCTCCTTGAAGACAACCCGACACTCTTCCTTTTTCAACTTCCACCACTTTGTCTTCTGCTCTGCCTTTGCCTTCTTCACCTTCCTCACCATCAGCATCATCCTGCACACCACCATCCTATGCTGTTTGGCAACACTCTCACCCGCTACTACTTTGCAGTCACTGACTTCCTTTAAATTATATCGCCTGCACAAGATGTAGTCTACCTGTGTGCTCCTACCTCCGCTTTTATAAGTCACCCTATGCTCCTCTCTCTTCTGGAAGAAAGTATTCACCACAGCCATTTCCATCCTTTTTGCAAAATCTACCAACATCTGTCCTTCTGCGTTCCTGTCCTGGATACCAAACCTACCCATCACTTCCTCGTCCCCTCTGTTTCCTGCACCAACATGTCCATTGAAGTCTGCCCCAATGACCACTCTTTCACCTCTCGGGGTACTCTGCATCACTTCATCTAACTCCCTCCAGAATCTCTCCTTCTCTTCTCGCTCACATCCTGTCTGTGGGGCATAAGCACTAACAACATTGACCATCACACCTTTAATTTCTAACTTGAGACTCATCACTCTGTCTGACACTCTTTTCACTTCTAGAACATTCCTGGCAAACTCCTCCTTCAAGATGACTCCGACTCCATTTCTCTTCCCATCCACACCGTGATAAAACAGCTTAAACCCTGCTCCTATGCTTCTAGCCTTGCGACCTTTCCACCTGGTCTCCTGAACACACAGTATGTCCACCTTCCTCCTCTGCATCATGTCAGCCAGCTCTCTACCTTTTCCTGTCATAGTTCCAATATTCAAAGTCCCTACTTTCAGTCCTAGACTCATGCCTTTCCTCTTCTCTCTCTGGCAACGGACACGCCTCCCGCCTCTCCTTCTTCGACGTCTTCGACCAACAGTAGTCCAATTTCCATCAGCACCCTGTTGGTTGACGGCACTGATGGCGGTCGTTGTTAACCCGGGCCTCGACCGATCCGGTATGTCATTCTTTCTTGTGATTTGCATAGTTTATTTGGCATTTGTTTTACGCCGGATGCCCTTCCTGACGCAACCCTCTGCATTTATCCGGGCTTGGGACCGGCGTGAGGGAGAGACACTGGTTTGTGCCCCCCCCCTCACGGCTGCATTAGCTAACAGCAAAACTATATAATTATAAATAGTGTGTTCAAGAATTTTAGAAAGGAAAGAAAGTGATACCAGTTTGTAGTTGCTGATATCTCAGGGATACAGAAAGGGTTTCGTTAAGATGGGTAAAACCCTGGCTCTTTTGAACGCTGTTGGTACCTGAGCAGATGATATGAAGTTATTGACGATAGTGGATGTAAATAAAAGAAGATTTTGAAAGATACTCTGGAGTATTGTGGAGGGAATTGAATCCAGTGAGCAGGTGGTAGGATTGCATGATGAGATGACTAGCTGGTTGTCTTCATTTATGAAAACTGTGCAAAGGAAGGGGAAGTGGAATCTACGCCCTGTAGTGTAGGAGTTGCGGTGGGAATAAATGTCTGACGTATTTGTTTAATCTTCTCATCAAAGAAGTTGGAAAAGTCTTCGGTGGTCTGGGAAGATGGGACAGGTGGAGCAGATGGATTGAGTCAGGATGAATAGATGTGGTGGAGTTTCAGTGGGTCTTGTGCAGCAGCGTCCAATTTTTTTCTTGTAGAAGGCTGTCTTAGCAGAAGTCACATAAGATGAAAATGTGGATAGGAGAGCCAGAGCTGGTTTAAATTGAGATTTCTTCCACTTTCTCTCAGCTGTCCTGAATAGTAAACAATTGCTTCGCAGCACATCCAAAAGCAAGGAACAGGGCAAGAGGTCTTCTTGGACTTTGTAGATAGTGGGCAGATGAGATCTATAGACACAGAGAGTGAAGAAAGGAAAGTGTAGCAGACTCTAGTGGTAGAAAAGAAAAGGAAACTGGGTTAGAAAAATAACATACAAAGTACAGGAAGAAAGAGATGAAGGAGAACCAGTGTGGAGGTTTTGTCAGGTGGACTGCATAGTTTTTCTGGCCAGCCTCATGTCTTCCCAGCCTGCTCAAACAGATCAAGGAATGGTTGCAGTTCAAGGTTTTTTTTTTTTTTTTTTTTTTTTTTTTGGGGGGGGGGGAGAGGGCAGCCTGATGCCATCAGGAACATGGTGCCTGCTGCATCAGACTCTTTGGTGGACACTTGTAATGATCTGTATGAGTTTGGAAAGAAAGATAAACTCCATATCAGCAGTTTCCTTTAGTAGACTGGTTTTTGGCACCAGTTTCATACTTCCCAGCTCAGGACACTGATGTATTTTGTTAATTCAGTTTATCATTCAAGTTTAATTTACATGTGGTACTTTTTAGTCAAATATTCTGACACTAAACCTAACGCACATTATATACACACACTTTTGAAAGCACTTTCTCTGATTATGAACCTCCTGCAAACACTGATGCAAACAAATATTTCCTAGTAATTAGAGACAGCCACAACATACTGTATCGATTTGTTCCCTGATGGTTCTACCTGTCTGTTGTCTTTCTACAGCATATAGTTATGGCAATCAAAGCTTTACTGTCACAGTAATGTACAATATTGTGAAAAGTAACCAAATTTTGCTTGAATGACTTGCCAAAAAGGTAAAAAATACAGTTGCACATTGTTCTTGTGCAATACAATCAAAACATAGAATGCACACACAAATTCAGAATATTCAGCTTTGTAATAGATCTTCTGTAGTATGCGTCACTACCCGGAGGCCAATGAGAAACTACTGCACCGGTGCCATAATGGTAGTGCCATGGAGGCTGTGAATGTAGAACGTAGAGTAAATGTGCTGCAATCAGTTGTCCTAACAGTGTGGAGAGGGAAAGAGACAAGTGTTTTTTGTGTCCTGGCAATTATTAAAAGCCAGGGCGAGCAAGAAGAACTCT
>CM045732.1:31760474-31917974 GCA_024760905.1 Plotosus lineatus | reverse complement strand
GAATGATGGTTTGGAGAAAGAAGTAGCAGCACTCGATAAACTGTATCTCAAGGACACGATAGACGCCGCTGATCAAGCATATGTGGAATTTGACCGCTTAAAGAAAGGGGACAATGAAGACATGAATGACTTCATTATCAGGTTTGACAGAAAGAATCATAACTGTTCAGTTCATGATATCAAATTTCCAGATGCTGTTCTAGCTTTTAATCTACTTGACTCAACAAATTTGAACAAGAGAGATAGGCAGTTAGTGTTGACTGCTACAATTGATAGGACATTTGAGACTATGAAAACTTCCCTGAGAAGAATTTTTTTATGATGTTAGGACATCTCCTAGTCCATCCGATAACACTGTACACGTAAAGAAAGAAAATGTCATGTACACAAAACAGGACAGAACCTACAAGAGACCAGCTGGGACAAATCCTCTCAATAGGTATGGGAAAGTTTCAAGATGCAAGATATGTGGATCAACATTTCACTGGGCAAGGAATTGTCCTAATAAAAAGGAAGAAAATACTCAGAAAAAACAGGAAGACCTTGAACATGTAAAATTGACATTATTCACAGAAGAAAGGAAAAGACTCAACCAGATTCTTATAAGTGAGGCAAGTGGGTGTGCGGTCATTGATACTGGTTGCACTAAAACTGTATGCGGAAAGTTGTGGTATGATAATTTCACCAAAACTCTTTCAAATTAAGATAAGAAAAATATCAAGATTTTAAAGGGAGAGAGGAGTTACAAGTTTGGTGGTGGAGAAATTCACAAGTCTATGTTTGAGGCATCTATCCCAGCTGTAATCGGAAGTACCAAATGCAACATAGAAACAGATGTAGTGGATGTGGATATACCGCTGCTTCTCAGCAGGACATCGTTAAAGAAGACAAAGACCAAGCTGAATATTATGGAGGATCAAGCTTCAATGTTTGGTGAAGACATTCAACTACAGTTGACGTCAACAGGACATTATTGTGTAAATATTCTTGGAAAAGAAGGAGAAGGAATACACACGGAAAGCCCTGAAGTAATGTTACTGGCAGCTGATGAGGATAAACGCAAACCAGAAGTAGAGAAGTTTCATAAACAATTTGGACATTGTTCAGCAGAGAACTTAATGAGATTTATTAGAAACTCGGGTGAAATGAAGTCAAGTGACACTGAGAAAGTTATAGACAAAGTAGTTAGGGACTGTGATGTGTGCAAGAGATATGCCAAAACACCAGCTAGGCCTGTTGTTTCCATCCCATGGGCAAAAGAATTTAATGAAGTAGTGGCTGTTGACCTGCATGAACTTCAGAGCAATGTGTACTACTTGCATATCATTGATCAGTTTACAAGGTACAGTGCAGGGGCAATCATCCGTGACAAGAGAGCAGAGACTTCCGTGCAAGCATTCATGCAGAGTTGGGTAATCGTTCATGGGGCGCCACAGAAGATATTGTCAGACAATGGTGGAGAATTCAATAATCATCAGGTACATGAGATGTGCCATTTGTTCAACATTACCATCAAGACAACTCCAGCCTACAGTCCATGGTCAAACGGTGTAGTGGAACGACATAACCAGACACTAACAAACATGATGCTGAAAGTTAGAGATGACAGTGGATGTGACTGGGACACTGCTTTGAGTTGGGCACTCAGTGCCAAGAATTCCATGATCAATGTGAATGGATTTAGTAGTTTCCAACGGGTATATGGAAGAAATATGAACCTCCCATCATCCTTGATTGACAAGCCACCAGCTCTAGAAACCACTAGTGATATAGTGGGCAGACACCTCAATACCCTACACAGGATAAGACAAGCTTTCACAAAGGCAGAAAGCAGTGAGAAGATAAAGAGAGCTCTCAGGAAACAAATTAGGACAACAGATGGACCATTTTACACAGGAGAGAGAGTATACTTTAAACACCCAGAACAAAACACTTGGAAGGGGCCAGCAACCGTTATTGGCCAGGATGGGGTGGTGGTTTTTCACAGACAAGGTGGACTGATAATCCGTGTTCATCACAGTGGAATGAGAAGAGTATCTGATCCTGATTCAATCAGTGAACAAGGAGCGAATAGTGGCATGACAACAGAGACAGATCAGCAAACAAGTGTGCCAGCTCATGAACAGAAAGAAGACAGCAGACACTGAAGATGAGGAAGTAACGCTACTGACTAAGATACTGACGCTGGTGACTCTGAAGAACAGCACCAGGAACCAGGCGGACAAGCAATGAAGAACAATGCACTGCAAGGAGTTGTTCCAAAGTTAAACAGGGATATATTGTGGAATACACAAACACTGAAACTGATGAAAAGATGGAGGCAAGAGTTCTTGGAAGAGCTGGAAAAGCAACAGGCGGTAACAAAGACTGGTTTAATGTGGAATTCTTAAAACCAATCCAGTATCAGGGAGTTCAGCAATCAATTGATACAAGTAAGATAAATAACTTGGAAGTAAGGAGAGAAACAGATACACAAGGTTTGACTGACAATGAAGAAACAGTGGTAGTTGCTCAGCATTCATTATGGGATGAGGCAAAACAGAAAGAGATGGATAGCTGGAAAGAAAATGCTGTGTACATAGAGGTAGATGATGAAGGATAGAAGTGTATATCGGCAAGGTGGGTTTGTACAGTGGTATGAAAAAGTATCTGAACCTTTTGGAATTTCTCACATTTCTGCATAAAATCACCATCAAATATGATCTGATCTTTGTCAAAATCACACAGATGAAAAAACATTTATAGGTTTTCATATTTTAATGAGGATAGTATGCAAACATTGGCAGAAGGGGAGGAATAAGTAACTGAACCCTCTGCCTAAAGAGACTTAAAGAGCAATTGAAACCATTTTTTACCAGACAATTTAAGTCAGGTGTGTGCCCAATCACTGAGTGGCTTAAAGCCGCCTTGCCCACTATAAAACACACACCTGGTAAGAATTGTCTTGATGAGAAGCATTGTCTGATGTGCACCATGGCTCCCTCAAAAGAGCTGTCTGAAGACCTGCAATCAAGAATTATTGATTTGTATAAAGCTGGGAAATGATACAAAACCATCTCTAAATGTCTGGATGTTCATCAATCAACAGTCAGAGAAGTTGTCTACAAATGGAGAGAGTTTGGCACTGTTGCTTCTCTCCCAAGGAGCGGCCGTCCACCAAAGATGACGCCAAGAGTTCAGCGCAGAATACTCAGAGAGGAAAAAAAAAACCCTAGAGTGTCTGCTAAAGACTTACAGAAATCACTGGCACAGTCCAATATCTCTGTGCACACATCAACTATATGTAAAACAATGGCCAAGAATGGTGTTCATGGGAGGACTCCAAGCAGGAAGCCACTGCTGTCTAAAAAAAACATTGTTGCTCGTTTAATGTTCACAAAAAGGCACTTGGACACTCCACAGAAGTTTTGGCAAAACATTTTGTGGACTGATGAAACCAAAGTTGAATTGTTTGGAAGGAACACACAACATCATGTGTGGAGGAAAAATGGAACAGCTCACCAACATCAACACCTCATCCCCACCGTGAAGCATGGTGGAGGGTGCATCATGGTTTGTGGCTGTTTTGCTGCCTCGAGGCCTGGACAACTTGCAATCATTAATGGAAAAGTGAATTCAAAAGTTTATCAGGATGTTTTGCAGGAAAACCTGAGGCCGTCTGTCAGACAGTTGAAGCTAAAAAGAGGATGGATGCTGCAACAAGACAATGATCCAAAACACAGAAGTAAATCAACTTCAGAATGGTTTCAGAAGAACAAAATCCATGTTCTGGAGTGGCCAAGGCATTGGCATGACCTTAAGACAGCGATTCATGCCAGACATCCCAGGAATTTGACTGAACTACAGCAGTTTTATAAATAAGAATGGGCCAAGATTAGTCCTGATCGATGTGCCAGACTGATCTGCAGCTACAGGAAGCGTCTGGTTGAAGTTATTGCTGCCAAAGAGGGAGCCACAAAATATTAAATGTGATGGTTCAGTTACTTATTCCTCCCCCTTCTGTCATTGTTTGCATGCTATTCTCATTAAAATATGAAAACCTATAAATGTTTGGGTGGTTTTGGTTAAAGCAGACGCTGTTTTTTCATCTGTGTGATTTTGACAAAGATCAGATCACATTTGATGGTGATTTTATGCAGAAATGTGAGAAATTCCAAAAGGTTCAGATACTTTTTCATACCACTGTACCATGAAAGAAACAGAACATGGAATGAAGAGAAAGGCTAGACTAGTTGCCAGAGGGTTTCAGGAGCCCTCGTCAGGGATCCAGAAAGATGTCCCAACATGTTCGAATGAATCACTGAGGATTGTCTATTCCATTATGGCTGGTAGAAAATGGTCACCGCAGTCGATGGATATTAAGACTGCTTTTTCTGTAGGGTCAAGCGATTCAGCGAGATGTGTTTCTGAGACCACCCAATGCCATGAAAAGACCAGGCAGGTTATGGAAACTACAAAAATGTGTACATGGGTTAGTTGATGCGTCATTGCAATGGTACAATAGGGTCCAAAGTGTGATGAAAGAACTAGGTGCAGAGAAGTCAAAGTTTGATCCAGCTGTGTTCTTCTGGAGAGACCAGGACAATCTGATTGGAGTGTTGGCATGCCATGTAGACGATTTTATATGGGGTGGAACAGACTGGTTTAGAAAATCCATCATACAAAAAATAAGAGAAACTCTTAGGGTTTGGCAATGAAAATGATTCTGCTTTCAAGTATTTGGGAATCACACTTCAAGAAGTTGAGAATATCTACTACATCAAAAATCCAGATTACGAGAAAGAAAAGATAGTCTCGCAGAAGAAGAGAATTAAAAAATGAAAGCAACACTGGGACAGCTGTTGTGGATAGGTCGTCAGACATGGCCTGATATCCTATTTGAAACATGTACACTTTCAGGAGCCTTGAAGATAGGGAAAATGGAAAACATAGATGAAGTGAACAAAGTCATCAAACAACTCAAGTCAGAACACATGAGGCTGAAGTTTTCAGAGATCGGGCCTGAGAATTCATTGACACTACTGGTATACAGTGACTCCTCAATGGGGAATCTGGAGAATGGAGGAACACAAGGGGCACATGTTAGCATCACCGGACAAGAGAGCTTTGCCAATCAGTTGTTCCTCAAAGAGGGTAAGGAGGGTTGTCAGAAGTTCCCTGGCAGCGGAGACACTAGCAATGGCAGATGCCATCAATGTCACCACACATTTGTCGTCATTGTACTCAGAACTCACAGGAAACAAAATGCTCCCCATTTTGTGCTTCACTGACTGTAGGTCATTCGTTGATTCCATTAACTCAAATACAGCTGTCAGAGAAAAGAGACTACGAGTTGATATAGCAGGGATCAAAGAACTTTTGGAGATGGGTGAGTTGCAAGTCGAGTGGTCCAGCAGTGGACGTCAACTTGCAGACTGCTTGATGTTATGAAAAAGAACAGTGGAAACTATACTAAGGGCAGAGGTCAGCATTTGTGAACAACAGTTTGGTTTCATGCCAAGAAAGAGCACCACAGATGCATTGTTTGCTTCGAGGATGATAATAGAGAAGTACAGAGCAGGTCAGAAGGAGCTGCATTGTGCCTTTGTGGATCTGGAGAAAGCATATGACAGGGTGCCGAGAGATGAACTGTGGTATTATATGAGGAAGTCTGGAGTGGCAGAGAAGTATGTTAGAGTGGTGCAGGATATGTATGAGAGATGTAAGACAGTGGTGAGGTGTGCTGTCGGTGTGACAGAGGAGTTCAAGGTGGAGGTGGAACTGCATCAAGGGTAAGCTCTGAGCCCCTTCTTGTTTGCTATGATGATGGACAGGCTGACAGACGAGGTTAGACAAGAATCTCCATGGACTATGATGTTTGCAGATGACATCGTAATCTGCAGTGAGAGCAGAGAACAAGTGGAGGAAAATCTAGAGAGGTGGAGGTATGCCCTGGAAAGGAGGGGAATGAAGGTTAGTCTCAGTAAGACAGAATACATGTGTGTGTGAACGACAAGGACCCAAGAGGAACGGTGAGGTTACAGGGGTCAGAGATAAAGAAGGTGGAGGATTTTAAATACTTAGGCTCAACAATCCAGAGCAATGGAGAGTGTGGAAAAAAGGTGAAGAAGCGCGTGCAGGCAGGTTGGAACGGATGGAGAAAAGTGTCAGGTGTGATGTGTGATAGGAGAGTATCGGCAAGAATGAAGGGAAACGTGTACAAGACAGTGATGAGGCCAGCGATGTTGTATGGTTTAGAGATAGTGGCCCTTGGGAAACGACAGGAGGCAGAGCTGGAGGTAGCAGAGATGAAAATGTTGAGGTTCTCTTTGGGAGTATCGAGGATGGATAGGATCAGGAATGAGTACATCAGAAAGACAGCACTGTCGTGGTCTGTGCCAGTTTCAAACATTTAATAAATCTTTGAATCTTCTTACATGGTCTCCTGCATCTTTGGGTCCGACGCATATACTTCAGCCATGACAAGCACATTTTAGATGTTTTGGAGACAAAGTCAGAGAGGCTTGATTGAGATGGTTTGGACATGTACAGAGGAGGGATAGTGAGTATATTGGTAGTAGGATGCTGAGGTTGGAACTACCAGGCAGAAGGCCCAGAGGAAGACCAAAGAGAAGATTTATGGATGTGGTGAAGGCGGACATGAAGGTCATTGGAGTAAGAGTAGAAGATGCAGAGGATAGGGTGAGATGGAGGCAGATCATTTGCTGTGGTGACCCCTGAAGGAAACAGCCGAAAGGAAAAGAAGAAGAGACGAAGTGCTTTCAGATGACTAGACAACTACAGCAAATGTGATCAGGGAGACAGGTAGGAGAGTACTTGGTGTGTCCTCTGGAAGAACAGTAGACAAGGAGACTTGGTGGTGGAACGAGGAGGTGCAGGAGTGTATACAAAAGAAGAGGTTAGCTAAGAAGAAATGGGACATAGAGAGGATTGAAGAGAGTAAACAGGAGTATAGGGAGACACAGCATAAGGCAAAAGTAGCAGTGTCAAACGCCAAACAGAGGGCGTATGATGACTTGTATGCTTGGTTGGACAGTAAGGAGGGAGAAAATGATTTATACAGGTTGGCACAGCAGAGATGGGAAAGATGTGCAGCAAGTTAGAGTGATTAAGGACAGGGTGTCAAATGTATTGACTGATGACGGAAGTGTGCTGGGAAGATGGAAAGAGTACTTTGAAGAGCTGATGAATAAGAAAAATGAGAGCGAAAAAAGAGTAGAAGAGGTGACTTGTTGAGGACCAGGAAGTAAGGAGGGCATTGAAGAGGATGAAGAGTGGAAAGGCAGTTGGTCCTGATGACATACCTGTGGAGATATGGAAGTGTCTTGGTGAGTTAGCAGTAGGTTTTTTGACAAGAACATTCAACAAGGTCTTAGAGAGTGAGAGTATGCCTGAGGAATGGAGGAGAAATGTGCTTATGCCCATTTTTAAGAACAAGGGAGACGTGCAGAGTTGTGGCAACTACAGAGGGATAAAGTTGTTGAGCCATACAATGAAGTTATGGGAAAGAATAGTGGAAGCTAGACTAAGGGCAGAGGTCAGCATTTGTGAACAACAGTTTGGTTTCATGCCAAGAAAGAGCACCACAGATGCAGTGTTTGCTTTGAGGATGATAATAGAGAAGTACAGAGAAGGTCAGAAGGAGCTGCATTGTGCCTTTGTGGATCTGGAGAAAGCATATGACAGGGTGCCGAGAGATGAACTGTGGTATTATATGAGGAAGTCTGGAGTAGCAGAGAAGTATGTTAGAGTGGTGCAGGACATGTATGAGAGATGTAAGACAGTGGTGAGGTGTGCTGTCGGTGTGACAGAAGAGTTCAAAGTGGAGGTGTGACTGCATCAAGGGTCAGCTCTGAACGCCTTCTTGTTTGATATGGTGATGGACCGGCTGACAGACAAGGTTAGAAAAGAACCTCCAAGGACTATGATGTTTGCAGATGACATTGTGATCTGCAGTGAGAGCAGAGAACAAGTGCAGGAAAATCTAGAGAGTGGAGGTATGCCCTGGAAAGGAGAGGAATGAAGGTTAAACAGAATACATGTGTGTGAACGACAAGGACCCAAGAGGAACGGTGAGGTTACAGGGAGCAGAGATCAAGAAGGTGGAGAATTTTAAGTATTTAGGCTCAACAGTCCAGAGCAATGGAGAGTGTGGAAAAGAGGTGAAGAAGTGTGTGCAGGCAGGTTGGAATGGTTGGAGAAAAGTGTCTGGTGTGATGTGTGATAGCAAAGTATCGGCAAGAATGAAAGCAAAAGTGTACAAGATGGTGTTGAGGCCAGCAATGTTGTATGGTTTAGAACATTGGCACTGAGGAAAAGACAGGAGGCAGAACTGGAGGTAGCAGAAATGAAAATGTTGAGGTTCTCTTTGGGAGTAACGAGGATGGGTAGAATCAGGATTGAGTACATCAGAGGGACAGCACATGTTAGAGGTTTTGGAGACAAAGTCAGAGAGGCTAGATTGAGACGGTTTGGATATGTACAGAGAATGAGTATATTGGTAGTAGGATGCTGAGGTTGGAACTACCAGGCAGAATGCCGAGAGGAAGACCAAAGAGAAGATTTATGGATGTGGTGAAGGAGGACATGAAGGTAGTTGGATAAGAATCCAAGATGGAGAGGATAGGGTGAGATTGAGGTGGATGGTTTGCTGTGGCGACCCCTGAAGGGAAAAGCCGAAAGGAAAAGAAGAAGATATAAATTCACTGGTCTTCAGACAAACCATCACCATTAACTGGTAATGATATGCCCATGGCTGTTGGACACTTTTCCCTCTATACCTACAAACATGTAATTTCAATGTTGGCTCAGTTTTTTCCCAGGATTTTGCACCTTTTTAAACGAATGATTATTATTTAATTGTTTATGATTTATTATTTCATTGTTTTTTATTATTTCATTGTTTTTTAATTATTTATTGTATTTAACCTAGCCCAATTCCAGAAGTGTTTTACCTATTATTTTACCAACCAACCTTAATTAGGGGAACTTGGAACACATTTAACATTCATTCAGTTCATTTTCTGTAAACGCTTAATCCCAATTAGGGTCTCGGAGAGGCTGGCGCCCATCCCAGCCGACTCCGGGCTAGGGCAGAGTGCACCCTGGACAGCTCGCCAGGCCATCGCAGGGCGGAAACACGCTGATGGCTTTGCAGCCTACTCTTGTCGAAAGTCAGCAATGGTTCTTTTACATGCCTCTCACCATAGACAGTGAGAAACATAGCCGGCCTTTCATAATCCAGTTAGCTGCACTGGGGGGGGACAGTGATAACCTTGTGGAGAGTGGGACTTGAACTCCCTCCTTTGGATCAGCCCTCCAGCGCCCTATACCACTAGACCAGCACTGCCCACATTTAACATTCATTCATCCATTTTCTGATCTGCTAATCCTATTTAGTCGAGGACAAAGTACACCCCGGATGGCTCACCAGGCCATCGCAGGGCAGAAACACACTGCTAGCAATGCAGTCTACTCTTTGTGAAAGTCAATAATGGTTCTTTTACATGAAGCTCTCACCACAGACAGTGAGCGATATGGCTAGTATATTTATTGTCATTACACTTGTTCTTATTATTTAGTGTTTTATTGTTTTTATAATGTGTTGAATTTTTTTATCATATCTGGTAGGTCTTTTATTTTAAATCTGTATTTTATTTTAATGGCTGTCATGATCTTGCTCGCTGCAAAACAAATCTACCTACAGGTACATGTTACCTTACCTTTTTCTATTTTTGTTGAATTAAAAGTTTAATGTCCAGAGACAAATACTCCTGCATTGACATTTGTGAGACAATAAGCATGACATATCCCACCAGTTAGAGCAGCAATGTCCACCAGAAGAGGTTTTTTCCAAACAAATGTGTATCCAAAAATATGCACGTTGGCCCCCAAAATACCAATGTATGTCCACACTCATAATTTCATTAATTTCATGTCCTTTTTAAAAGGGTTTATCATTTATTAGGGTCTCTAGGAGGCTTCAGTCCTTCCCAGCCAATTCCGGGCAAAGGCAGGTTACATCCAACAGCAATCAAGCATATTCAATTAGCCAAGTGTGCATGTGTTTGAATTGCAGAGGAAAATCAGAGTATACAGAAGAAACGTACACAAGCACAGGGATAACATGCACAGTCCATTCAAATGCTGCACACGCTATGCCTTTACTTTAAATTGTGAACATAAAAGTCAAGCCTGGGATAAAATACAAGGGAAATGAACTCAGTTCAGACACAAGTTAACTACGAATGAACTAACCTGTCGTCATTTTTCTCCAATCATGTGAGTTCGCAGAGCAGCCCATGATGATATATTTTCCAATTGGGCTGTGGTTGTCAAAGCCACGACTCCACCTTAGCTCTATTGATGTTTCATTAACGTTCTTAACCACCAAACCTCCAGGAGGTCCTGGTGGGCCTAGAGTATGAAAGAAAGAGAGAAAATGGGTGCATTCCAAAAGCTTTAAAATACATCCGTGCTTTCCTCACTGGAGTCTCATCCTTGCGTCTTAATCCCTCCCGCTGATGAAACATGAAGAGATGCAAGGAAATGATGTGAAGAGTGAGGAATCAACAAATGATGGCAGCCTGGATGACCTGCTGTGTAAAAGTGTCTGACATCATGCAAGGTGAAACTCTTCCAGAAAGGCTGCTCTCATGTATCTTTGTTAATCACTATTTGATCCTCACTCCATGGTCCACAAATAAGAGAGTTATGACAATTGGGGAAAATGGTGGAGTGTGGATCGAGTTACAAGGGGACAAAGGTTTTGAGATGTATCCAGTATGACCACTGTTAGAATTACTGGCACTAAGGAGTACTTTGAGAGTTGTCTGGCCATTAAATCCAGCACTTTTATACATGGTGTGTGTGTGTGTGTGTGAGAGAGAGAGAGAGAGAGAGAGAGAGAGAGAGAGAGAGAGAGAGAGAGAGAGAGAGAGAGAGAGAGAGCTTAAAGCTCCTCAGCTTTAAATTCCATGATTGTTCATCTTGACTCACCCCTCACAACCAGCCTGGCAGATGCCATTGCACTGTCTACGACTGTCTGCGCTGAGCACGTGTAGATTCCTGCTTGGCTCAGCTGGGTGTTCATGATGGCCAGATCACCAATGGTTTCTTTCTGTAAAGCACAGAGCATGAGCTTAACTTTTTTCTGGAATCATTATCGCATTAGATTATTTTGTTATTTTAAAAATTTTTGACTAAACACAACCACATAAAACTGGCAGAACAGACAGAAGTTACATTAATTCCAATTTATTAAGTTTACCCCTAAATAAATACATGAAATAAATCTTGATGGCTATCACGATATGATATTTTAAAGATAATTCTACTTAACTAATCATAGACATCACAATCTCATTCCACAATGGCTCTGCTTAGATTGACAAAACCTTTTCTTTACAATAAACAGTCACTTAATTCCTGAGAAAATGTCCGCACTTTTCAGAAGTAATAGGTTTAAATTAGACAAAAAGAATACATCATATTTTATTCACCATGATTTTTTTATTTATTTATTTTCATAATCACGGTAAAAACAGTTACCCCATCAATACGATGGTAGTGTCCATGTGGCTGATCCAAGTCTAGCAGCACCCCATTGAGTGTCCAGATGAAGGTAAGATCCAATATTGGATCATGCGATGCATGACACTGTAGGGTGACATTATCCCCCTGGTTGATGTCAGCATTGGATGGTGCAAGTGTAATTTTGGTTGCATCTGTGGGTATAAAATGGAGGAAATCGCTATCAAGTAATTATGAATTATGAAGTTTATAGATGCTAAATAGATCTTTGTTTATCTTTCTGATTCACAACATTATGTGGAACTAGAAGTCTGTTTATTTGCTTTGGGACCAAGTTGTTGAGCTGTGTTTGTGTGCGTGTGTGTGTGTGTGTGTGTGTGTGTGTGTGTGTGTGTTTTAACTGGAGTGAATGATGAATTAAAAACATTCTCATCGGTTAAAAACTCAATGTATATAAAATTATTTGTTTTCTAATAAATAAATGGCCTTTTCCTACTCTGGGTTTTGTTACACATCACATGACTAAAAGTAATAACAGCCATATTCTTTAGGGAAACTGAACGAAGAGTATTACAGGTGCCCATTCACTAGAGTTTTACATCTTGTATGCTTTTTTATTATGCAATATCAGTTCGTTTTGATTTAATATAAAAGCTTCCTGGTGAAACCACCAAAGCATGCAGGCTCGTATTCCCCTGTTTAATATCTTGTTTTGGTTCCGTGTCTGTTTATATTAACAAGAATAAATGGAGTGGAAAGATGGCACACTCGCGATAACATAAGTGTAACACTAAATGGAAAAAGTCAGAGATCAAGTGTTCAGAGGAAGAAATCGTCATATAATTTCAAGAGAAAAAAATTATCTACGGGAGTATGTGGTTTCAGAAATACATTGTGGCTGATTTAATTTTATTTCCTAGAGAAGTAACTTCATTTCCTGTTTATTTAATATACTCGACAAGTAAATAGACACCTTGAAGTTTGCATGTTGGTAAAGTGTTGTAGCCAAAGTTTTGGATGCACCGTCTACTTCAGTTAGACTGAGTGTACTTATCCAGACCTTTGGCTGGTACTGTACGTTATAGAATCTGTTATAAACAATTGTTCCCAGGCTCAGTTTTTTGTTCCCCTGAAGTGTTGCTGTAATCTAGCCACAATTTCTTTCTGCAGCCAAAGTTGAGACATGTTTGATATTGCCTGATGTTATTCCACTGATTTAAACTCAGTTAATATAAATGAAATAATACATGTATTCATTGTTTCATTTTCTGCACCACTTAATATTAATTAGGGTCATGGGGAGGTAGCGCCCATCACAGCCAACTCTGGACGAGGGCAAAGTACAGCCTGGATAGCTCGCAAGGCCATCCCAGGGCACAAACATGCTGAGGGCAATCTAATCCAATGGTCTACTCTTTATGAACAACAGCACTGTTTCTTTCACATGCCTCTTACCACAGAGAGACATGGTTGATCTTTGAAAACCCAGTCAGCTACACTAAGGGTAGGCAGCAGTGATAACTCAGGGATAGAGGGTCTTGAATCAGGACCTTTTCATTTGTAAGCCAGCACCCTAACCACTGAGCCACAATTGCCCCTTATATGTATAAAATATATATAAAATAATATATAAATATATAATTTATAAATAACACTTTATGTATATGTGTTCATAGAACAAAAAACTAAAATAATTTAGTTCAAATGAGTCATTTTATTACAAAAGTTCTGGAATAGTGACTATCCTTGTTCTTATTACATTATTTTTTGGACCATAATGTGCACTTAAAAGCCTTCAACAAATTGATGGTGCGTCTTATAATCCAGTGCACCTTATGTGTGGATGGATCTGCGCTACTCAATCTCAATGACACCGTCAAAACCCAAATGAAGCAAACTAATTCAGAGCTTACCATCATTCAGGTGGATTAACCAAAGAACTCCAACCGCTAGCTATTGGTGTCAACAGATCATAAGTTAGAGGGACCTTATGTCCAAATACCGACATTACTGCTGTCGTAGTCAGGTGACTCGTTGAGTAATATGTGAGCGGTTGAGAGAAGTTTACGTCACAAGACCGGAAGACTTTTTCCACCTAATCTCCATCTCTACCGACCATCTATCTTGTTACCAGGATACTTCTGCATCTCAGGACACTCAGCTGGCTTAATGAGAGTCTCACGTTCTTCACCTAATAAAGCACTGCTACAGGCGTCCTCCTGAGACCCCAGATTCTTCTTCTTTTCCTTTCGGCTTTTCCCTTCAGGGGTCGCCACAGCGAATCATCTGCCTCCATCTCACCCTATCCTTTGCATCTTCTTCTCTTACACCAACGACCTTCATGTCCTCCTTCACCACATCCATGAATCGTCTCTTTGGTCTTCCTCTAGGCCTTTTGCCTGGTAGTTCCAGCCTCAGCATCCTATTACCAATATACTCACTATCCCTCCTCTGTACATGTCCAAACCATCTCAATCTAGCCTCTCTGACTTTGTCTCCAAAACGTCTTACATGTGCTGTCCCTCTGATGTGCTCATTCCTAATCCTATCTATCCTCGTTACTCCCAAAGAGAACCTCAACATTTTCATCTCTGCTACCTCCAACTCTGCCTCCTGTCTTTTCCCCAGGGCCACTGTTTCTAACCCATACAACATCGTTGGCCTCAACACCACCTTGTACACTTTTCCTTTCATTCTTGCCGATACCCTCCTATCACACATCACACCGGACACTTTTCTCCAACCATTCCAACCTGCCTGCACACGCTTCTTGACCTCTTTTCCACACTCTCCATTGCTCTGGATTGTTGAGCCTAAGTACTTAAAATCCTCCACCTTCCTTATCTCTGCTCCCTGTAATCTCACCGTTCCTCTTTGGTCCTTGTCATTCATGCACATGTATTCTGTCTTACTGAGGCTAATCTTCATTCCCCTCCTTTCCAGGGCATACCTCCACCTCTCTAGATTTTCCTGCACTTGTTCTCTGCTCTCACTACAGATCACAATGTCATCTGCAAACATCATAGTCCATGGGGAATCTTGTCTAACCTCATCTGTCAGCCTGTCCATCACCATAGCAAACAAGAAGGGGCTGAGAGCTGACCCTTGATGCAGTCCCACCTCCACCTTGAACTCTTGTGTCACACCGACAGCACACCTCACCACTGTCTTACATCTCTCATACATGTCCTGCACCACTCTAACATACTTCTCTGCCACTCCAGACTTCCTCATGCAATACCACAGTTCTTCTCTCGGCACCCTGTCATATGCTTTCTCCAGATCCACAAAGGCACAATGCAGCTCCGTCTGACCTTCTCTGTACTTCTCCATTAACATCCTCAAGGCAAACACTGCATCTGTGGTGCTCTTTCTTGGCATGAAACCAAACTGTTGTTCACAAATGCTGACTTCTGCCCTTAGTCTAGCTTCCACTATTCTTTCCCATAACTTCATCGTATGGCTCATCAACTTTATCCCTCTGTAGTTGCCACAACTCTGCACGTCTCCCTTGTTCTTAAAAATGGGCACCAGCACACTTCTCCTCCATTCCTCTGGCATCCTCTCACTATCTAAGACCTTGTTAAATGTTCTTGTCAGAAAATCTACTGCTACCTCTCCTAGACACTTCCATACCTCCACCGGTATGTCATCAGGACCAACTGCCTTTCCATTCTTCATCCTCTTCAATGCCCTCCTCACTTCACCCTTACTAATCTTTGCT
This sequence comes from Plotosus lineatus, assembly GCA_024760905.1. Classification (NCBI taxonomy): domain Eukaryota; kingdom Metazoa; phylum Chordata; class Actinopteri; order Siluriformes; family Plotosidae; genus Plotosus; species Plotosus lineatus. The sequence goes on along the minus strand of CM045732.1, from coordinate 31,902,718 downwards.
ACTTCCTGGTCCTCAACAGTCACCTCTTCTACTCTTTTTTCTCTCTCATTTTCCTCATTCATCAGCTCTTCAAAGTACTCTTTCCATCTTCCCAGCACACTTCTGTCATCAGTCAATACATAGATACAATACAAAAATACATAGACCCCAGATTAACCTCTTGAATTTAAAGTTACATTGATACAACACCTTAAGAGTAATGACCTCTGTTCTGTAACACAATACTCATGCTGCGAATTAGCGCCGCCATGTTTGTTACTGTGATGACGCTGTCACTTTAAAGGGGAGTGGCTGAGAGATATTTAGGTCATGACTCGGAAGACTTTTAATCTCCATCTCTATTGATCTGACTCCATACGCGAGGGAATAATAGATAATAAAATATTATAACATAATAATAATAAAAAAAAAGAATAGCAGGATCTGGGCTTTATGTCCAACTCACAAACTGTTAAACTCAGACATTGAAGATGAAGAATATGACCAATTTGTGGAAGAGGAATGTACTGAAAAAGTGAGTTTATTGTTTTATATTGTTATAGCTGAACAATGCTGAGAGTTATTGTGAAGTGTATTATTTTATATTTTATATTGTTATAACTGAATAATGTTGAGAGTTATTGTGAAGTGTTTTATTTTAGTTTTATTTTATTATAACTCATCAATGTTTAGAGTTATTGTGAAGTGTATTATTTTATATTTTATATTATTATAACTTAACAATGTTGAGATATTGTGAATGACTTAAATCAAGTTTAACTTATCTGACTTTTGTTTCGCGTAATGTGCCTTATAATCCAGTGAGCTTTACATATGGACAGAGACCGTTCAAAAACCATTCACTGATATTGCGTCTTGTGATCCAGTGCGCCTTATGGTCCGGATAATACGGTAATATAAATACGTCAAAAGTATGGACAAACAAATAATTGTGTCCAAGCTTTTGACAGATTCTGCATAATTGTGCAATCAATAAATGAATGAATAAATGAATGAATGAATAAACAAGCAAATAAATAAATCGGTCATGTTAAACAGATCAAGATATACAGGTGAATGGTGTACCTCTTACTGACAGGTGGCCAGTGCTGTTGGCTTTGCCCAAGTAATTTTCAGCAAAGCAAGTGTACTTTCCTTCGTCTGCACGGCTGATATTATAGATCCACAGAACCCCATCTGGCATGACTGTAACCCTGCATGCAGTTTCATTAACAGTTTTATTACTCGTGGCACAGAGTGGAGCATAAAGCATCAAAGAAATCAATAATGCTCTGCTAACATCAACAAAAATTCAACTAATGTACATTTTAGGATCATGGCGAGCATTCAAGGTTATTCAGCGTGTTAAGCGTTAAGCGATTCTTCATTCACTGTTATTAATTGTAGTAAGTGTATACTAGTTAACTTTCTAACAAAGAAGATTAGAGGTGCACCTACAGACCATGCAAAGAACCAGTATAAATAAAAGTTAAGCTATTTCTATGCGGGCAAGTCTTATTGCCATAGGCAGAGATGAGTTATTATTATCTACAGCACCAGAGCCCTCAGAGCAGGGCAAATGGGTAATGAAAGCAGCATACTCATAAAGCCAAAGTTAATGCTGAGGCTCAACTACAGGATTACTACTGGTTTCTGTTTCATGTCTTGAACAGGTTTGCTCTCCGTAGTGAAATAACCACAAACAAATCTGGGAAAGCTGTGGTTATAATTAGATCTAGGCTTTAAGGGTCCTCAGCACCATTACCAGCACAACAGACACAGCCGTTTTCTGAAATTCAGAGGCAAGCACGGTGTCTCTCATAAAGTGTAGGAGTTAACAATATTTGAGAAATAGTGAGAAGTTACCAAGAGTTGCTTTAAAAAGTGTGAAAATCAGCAAGGACAATATCTGTTGCCGTAATATACTTTTGCCCAAAGCCAAAATGGTGTGGCAACATAGCTTTCTGCAGGCAATGATCACTGAACCAATGGAAGTCCAAGTGCTGCTCTGAAACCAATGTAGGCTTTATAGATAACTGGAGTATTTTTGAAGGCACACCTAGCCTGATAAGGTGGGATGATATCCATACCACCTGTAAAGATGTCAGTCTCATTTGTTGCAGCATAGCACAGGACCAGTTACTCAGTGACTATTTACTCAAAAAAATGCAGAAAAGCTCAAGGAGTCCATTTAAGTAAAGTAGTACTTTACATAAGCCAGGACCTTTGAGTATGGAACATTAAAAGAAGGTAGCCCTGCTGGATACAATTATATACCCCAATTTTATATAACTTGCAGAGGAGGATTTTCAGGTATTTATACAGACAATCTCTGCATTATTCAAAAATCTAAACAAACATTTAAAGAGTTTTAAATTCTTTATACTGGCATAACATACATGGCTCAAATAAATACTTATATCTACTTAATTGATCCCTTTAATAAGTATTTAAAGATCCCCAGGGCCATCTCCAAATCCGTCGGACAGTTTTCAGATGTAATTTTAAACGTGCTTGTTCCTGTAGATAATGTATTGATTGTTGGAGACAAAATTATTCATGTTAATAACCAAAAGATCCTTTGAAAACATTGTGCCTATTCCAGATTTAGTAGGATAAATCAAAATTTAATAGGACCTACTCACAATGCCAGACACTCTTTAGATTTAATACTAACCTTCTGACAAAATATTCTCGCATTTTAAATAAAACATAGCTACACTTTCCCACCAGAGGGGTGACTTTCCATGTCCCAAGAATCAGAGTCAGTAGCCGAGGATCAGTCCGACAGAATCCATACCTTCAGTTGCCACCCAACTCCCACTGCACTCGACCCCTATAGCCCCTCCTATACGTGATGGGTCCATGAAAGGGAAGGGCCCAACAAGGCTCCATGGGCAGAAGCCTGACCACCAGATGCTCACCTTCAAGCCCTTCCGGCCTGGCTCCGGGGGGACCCGGTGACCCAAGTCTGGGCAAGAAAAATTGTTTCCTTATATCTTTCTTCATAGAAATCTTTTGAACCACACTTCGTCTTGACTTTCAATCAGGATGTGTTTGCCTTGAGTGACCCTACCAAGGGCATAATACCATCAACAATATAACCCCTAGAATCATTAGAACACACAAACCCCTCCGGCAGGCCAAACGTCCAGCAGCCTGAGCTGTCGCCAATGCAAAATCTCGGGTGTTGAAGGAGTTTGGTGAGCGCCTGGAAAGCAATTATCGTTTGGCTTCAAAAACGTTCAAAAACGACACTTCAGTAGGGGGAAGCAGTTCTCCACAAATACTGTTTAAAGTGGAAGTAGGGAGCTGCTCACCTTAACTGAGGATGTTGTCAGGAGGTGGAAATATTTTAAGGACCTCCTCAATCTCATCAAAATGCCTTCTGTGGAGGAGGAAGACCCTGGGGGATTGTGTGGGGGTCCACCTATCACTGGAGCTGAGGTCACTGAAGTAGTCATAAAGCTCCTCAGTGGTCTGGCTACGGGGGTAGATGAGATCCGCAGTGAATGTCTCAGGGCTCTGGACTGTTGTTGGACTGTCTTGGTTGACACATCATCATTGTGAGGTCATCAGGGGCTGTACCTCTGTACTAGAAAACTGGGGTGGTAGTCCCTTTTTTAAAAAGCAAGGCCAGAGGGTGTGTTCCAAATATCGTGGAATTACACTCCTCAGCCTACCTGGGAAAGTCTATGCAGGGATACTAGAGAGGAGGATCCGACCAATAGTCAAACCTCGGATTCAGGAGAAACAATGTGGTTTTCATCCTGACCGTGGCACTCTCGACCAACTCTATATGCTTTTTAGGATTCTGAAGGGGGCATGGTAGTTTGCCCAGTTTGTGCACATGTGTTTTATGGATTTGGAGAAGGCTTTAGAACAGGGGTCACCAACCTTTTTGAAACTGAGAGCTACTTCATGGGTACCAATTAATGCGAAGGGCTACTAGGTCGATACACACCTCTGAAATTACAAATTTGCTCAATTTACATTTAATTAGATTTAATTAGATGTTATTATTAATAATTAATGATATTCATCTATGTGAAGATATTGACTTGATTTAAAAATATATTCAAAAAAATTATATGCAGCTCAATGGAGAGTGGCGCTGTCCTAAAAATGGGCCTGTCCTAAAAATAGCAGTGAACAGGTCCGCGGGCAACTTATATTGTCCTTGCGGGCTACCTGGTGCCCACGGGCACCACGTTGGTGATCCCTGCTTTAGAACATGTCCCTAGGGCTATCTTGTGGGGCGTGCTCCAGGAGTATGGTGTTCCAGAGGTGTATGTGAGAGTATGGTGTTCCCCGCAACCCGACCCTAGATTAAGCAGAAGAAGATGATGATGAGCTATACTTCCACAGGCAGGAACTATTTAGATCATTATCTTATCTTGTTTGAAAAACATCTATGTAATAATATATACCACCGCAGCACAGTCCAGTACTTAGATATTTATTTAAACAGATGCTATCAGAAGTAATCAATTTTTATTGAATGTAATGATACAGCCCTTAGTACAGCGTTATATAGCTATATCCTGTAAATAGCAATTAGCAAATGTCTATTTTAAAAAAAATGACCTAAATCTTGTCAGCAGTCCCACTATAGATCAAATTTTCCCTTTATCCCTAAGATCTTTATAAAAAAAAAAAAAAAAAAAAAAACTCTGCAACACAGCAGATATATTTGTATGAAGGCAGAATTCATTAAGGTGTTAAATGACCTACTACTGCTGGCCTCTGATCAGGACTGTGTCCCCATGTCTGTGTTCTTCTTCTCTTTCAGATTTTTCCCTTTCTCGGGAGTCGCCACAGCGAATCATCTGATTCGCACATTTGATTTGGCATAGGTTTTTATGTTGGATGCACTTCCTGTCACAACCCTTTAGCAAGGGACAGAAACACACCAACGGCTTTCCAGCCTACTCTTTACGAAAGTCAGCAATGGTTCTTTTACATGCCTCACACCATAGACAGTGAGAGACATGGCCCGCCTTCGATAACCCAGTTAGCTGCACTGGGGGAACAGTGACAACCTTGTGGGGACTCGAACCCCCAACCTTAGGATCAGCGATCCTGTGCCCTATCCACTAGACCACCACTTCCCCGTCCCCATGTTTGTGTTACTTGGCCTTAATCCAGCTATTGACACCATTGATCATACTCCTTGACAAACTAGATAATAGAGTTAACAGAATGGCCCTCTCTTGGTTTAAATCTTATTTAATTGTGTGTTATCAATTTACTTCTCTGTAGATGTTAATGTTAAGTTTGATCTTCCACAAGGTTCCACAAGGTGTTACTTCTTTGTAGATGTTAATGTTAAGTTTGATCTTCCACAAAGTTCCACAAGGTTCAGTTAGTCTAATGTGAATGTCTTTGCACTCCGGGGGGGGGGGGAACAGTATTTAGTGAAAACCCACATAAGCAGAAAGAGAACATGCAAACACAGAAATACCCTTTCAGAGTCTGAGACTCTAATACAGAATCTTCTAGCTGTTAACCGTGGAACTCACCACTATACCACGGTGCCAGTCACTAGAGTTCAGATTAAACTATGGTGAATTTTCTGCCACATTGTTAGTATTTTTATCTGGTTTCACCCAAACAAGGAAGCACTTCCCTTTTAGTTCAGTTTCTTCTTCAGGTTAGCGATGTGGATGTTGTGGATTTATATAGAAATGTTTAAAATCAAAAGTTAAAATTCTTCAACATATTTTTTAATATGGAAGGCTGCTTTGCTAAAATTTAAATACTAAAAAACAACTTTATAAATACAGTTGAATTACTCTATACTTTCTCTACACAGCCTACAGTTGATGGGTCATACAATAAACAAATATTGCTGCAAAAACTATTAAAATACAAAGTTATTCCTAAAGTTATTTTTAAATAACTAATATAATGTTTATGCTCTGCGATGTCCTATCCAGCTGTCCAGTGTGTCGTCTGCCCTCGTCCAAAGTTGGCTGAGACAGATGCCAGCCACCCTGCAACCCTAATTAGAATTAAGCAATTCAGAAAATGAATGAAATGAATGACTACGATGTTTAACTACTCACACATTCCTATTTAAAACACAGATGACTATGAGGAACATTCATGCATGTTACCTGCTACTATTAGTGAGGAGCTCAGTTCCACGGCTCCAGAAGAGCATGGGTTTAGGAGCAGCACGTGGTTTACACTCCATTTTCACCTGGCCTCCACGAGCAGCAGGAATCAGCTTTCTCACTGGGTTTAGCCTAAAATCTGGTGCCTGGACTGAGAGCCAGGATAGACGAACAGGACAGACCAAAAAAGGGAGGAAGGACAGGAGGCAAAAGGAGAATAGGAGGAACCACACAGTATGAGGAAAAGGAAGGAGGAATGTTCTATGAAAATTTCACCACAAATACAACTATGACCAGGGTAGTGATATATATGATGGGTAAAGCAGGATTTGTGATGGATACAGCAAGGGATAAAAAAAAAAAGTAGATAAATGCTCATCATATTCATGAATTATGAGATAACATACAGTAAAACTGTATGGTTTAAGAATGATGATTTAGAGACCAGGCATGCCAAGCCCATGGATTTTCCATTCAGAGGTATAGTTCCCTTTACATTGCCAATTAAATGGGATTGGTGCCATGCAAGGTGAAAAGCAACCTTTTTTCCAATGCAAATATTAACCCTAGCAATACAGTATAATATATTGTGATTGTAATGGAAATGTAGAAAATTAAAGGTAAAAGTATAAACAAATATGTTGATTTTAAATTTCATGTTGTCAACAAATCCCCCCAAAAGTTGGGACAGATAGCAATAAGAGGCTGGAAAAGTCAATTGCACTTATAACGAACAGCTGGAAGACCAATTACCACTAATGAGGTCCATTGGTAACATGACAGTATAAAAAGAGCTTCTCAGAGTGGCAGTGTCTCTCAGAAGCAAAGATTGGTAGAGGATCACCAATTCCCCCAGTATTGTGCAGATAGATAGTGGAGCAATATCAGAATGTATGTATGTGTGTGTATATATATATATATATATATATATATATATATATATATATATATATATATATATATATATATATACATACATACAGTCGGCCCTCTACTTAGGAAAACCTCTGAATATGAAAAATCCAGGTTACGAAAAACATTTTCATAAATTTTCGTCCTCTGTATACGAAACAACCTCTTCTTATGAAAAGCGCTAAACACGCCATTAAATCATTCACATGCGCTGTTCAAACATTCAAACAATGCGCATTTTGCTCTCTCATTGGTTTTCTCCCAACATCCTGCCCTGCTGGCCTTCCATTGGCCTTCAATTGGCCAGGATGGAGCTGAATCTCCATAGTACTGCACCCATAAAGCTTGTTTGTCACACGCGTAAAGGAGAGCTGTACTGTTCTGTACTGTACTGTACTCGTGAGTTTTGAAAGTGCTCATTGCAGCTTATTTTTCATTTTTTAAGTTGTTTAATTCAGTAAATGTTTAATAAATGTGGCACGCTCCACAGAATGCGGGCTAAACGCGGCTCATCTGGACCTCCGATTCAGTGCTGTAGTGGTCAAAAAATAAGTGAGTACACAATGGCAGCGAAGCGACCAAGCTGCCCAGCAGCACCTCATCCACGAAGTGCATAGAGCGCAGGGAGGGTGCGGCTTTGGCTTCATTTAGCACTTCATCTTTGCTTTTTATTTACACAGTCGCCAGATCACGTTGATCAAATTAAGTCAGTAAATGCAACTCAGCCACTAAAACAAGTGGGTACACAGCGTGTACTGGTGTGTACCCACCACTACAGCATTGCTCCGATCCCTCAAGTAAACAGGTGAATGCTGAGTACTAAGCAAGTGTTCAAAGTGAACTTGCGTGCTTGACAGATCGAAAGTCCAGACAAGCCACATTCCGCCCCAAAAGCTCCAGTGTCAGCCGCAAAGCCTCCAGCTCTTGGCGGAGCGTGTCACAAATGTTTAATAATTTTAATAGTGTTTAGTTTGGTTAATAAAAACATTGGTTAATAAAAAATGTTTAATGTTGAATATTGTTTGGTTAATACAAAAAAAATTGGTTCATAAAAAATGTTCTGAATCTCCATAGTAGTGTACCCATGCCTGTTTTCACGTGTGTAAATGAGAGTTGTAATGTTGGTTCGTGAGTTTCATGAGTTTATTTGAGAGTGCTCATCTTATAATCTTATAAACATGGCTCATTGGTAATGATTATGGGTTTACATGACTAGACAACCAAGTGAAATAAGGAATGAAGACAGTGTTTATGACCGATTTGAGCAGAGATGTGGCGCACTTGCACTGACAGACACAGGACTGCGTACAGAGTCAGTCAGAGATGAAAGGAGGCAGGTGTTCTTTAACTCTCGTTTGAGAGTGCACATTGAAGCTTATTTTTCGTTTTTTAAGTTGTTTAATTCAGTAAATGTTTAATAAATGTGGCACGCTCTGCCGAATGTGAGCAAAACACTGCTCATCCGGACCGCTGATCCCTCAAGGAAACAAGTTAATGTTGAGTCCGGGCCTCTGCTCTGTCAAGGAAAGAAGTTAATGTTGAGTCCAGACGTCCGATCTGTCAAGCACGCTTTGAATACCCCGTCTCAAAAGCTCCGGCGTCGGCTGCGTGCTGCGTGTGGGCGAAGCCCGCATTCCTCAGAGCGCGCCACAAATGTGTGTGTGCTTGTGTGTGTGAGAGAGAGAGAGAGATGGAGAGAGAGACAGTGCTTTTGTTTGTTTGTGTGTGTGTGTGTGTGTGTGTGTGTGTGTGTGTGTGTGTGTGTGTGTGTGTGTGTGTGGATATGCATTAATAAAAAAGTTTAATAATGGTTTAATTAATAAATATGTTAATAAAATGGTTTAATATGTTATTAAAATGTTTAAATTGTTTACTAAATAAATTTCTTTAACTTTTAACACATATTTCATACATATTTCATACAAAATTGGTGTACTTTATCATTTTTAAAGGGTTTATGGGGCAGTTTTGGGAGCTCTGGAACGAATCACGCATTTTACATGTAAAATGCACCTCTACTCACGAAAACTCCAGGTTAAGAAAAAAGCTCTGGAACGGATTAATTTCGTAAGTAGAGCACTGACTGTATGCATGTATGTATATATATATATATATATATATATATATATATATATATATATATATATATATATATATATATATATAGAGGATTTTCTGAGTAGATCCTTCCGTAGGAGAGTGCTCAATACTTTTTGGTAGAGCAAAAAAACAAAAGGACAGGACAAAGACATTCTTCTTTAATCACCTGAAGAGAGAGGATGGTTTCACCACCCCTCGAAACAGATCTGTAGTGATAAATGGAGTTTCAATAGAAAGTCTTTGTCCTGTCCTTTTGTGTATATATATATATATATATATATATATATATATATTACTTGAATCCATGTACACTGTTGGCATATCTCCTATACACAGCATGCATCTTACCACCCTACACATGTATTATAATATTATTTCTCAGCATAAACTGTGGACAGCACTTACTGCAAAAGCTGATTTTCACAAGAGACAGAGCAAATGCACACCTTAGATCCTTTACATTGGCTTTAAAGAGAGCTACATCATTTTATGTTTGGATCGCTGCCAGAATATTTTGGGATATATTAGAGGGAAATATGTGATAGTATATACGTATATATATGTATATACAGGGAGTCCTCGGTTTACGACGCTGATCCGGTTTTAAGACGTGATGTAACCCGAATTTCAGTGTAAGTCGGAACATAACATAAAATACACTGAAAAGTACTGTACGTACAGTGCTTTAATAAAATTTAACAGTTAATGAAATAAAAAAGTATTAAAAAAAGACAATTCAAAAAGTATTAAAAAAGATAATTTAAAAAGTTTTTAAAAAACAATTCTTTACCACAAGAATGAAATACAGTAAGGGAGGGAGAGACGGGCTTATTATGCTGGAGAAGCTGGGGCAGGTGAGCCTGGAGTAGTAGATGCAGCTGAGGTGGAGGGTACAGGATCTGTTGCAGGCCTCTCTACCTTCTTAAAATACTGCTTCAGGTTAGGGCAACCTCTTCCCATCCAAGATCTCCTTGTAGTATTGCATCAAATCCATGATGCCTCTGGAAACCCTAGTGAACTTTTCCAAGTTGGGAGCCTGAGCTCAAAAGTTGCCAACGCTTGCTGCATCTCGCGCCCCCAAAACTAGTTCGGGTTTGTTTACGTAACCGCGTAATGCCGCATTATATTATTTTTTACATTTTTACGGGGGCGCGTTTATAACCACAAAACGGTGTAAGTCGGGACCGGTGTAAACTGCGGACTCCCTGTATATACAGTATACAGTGTGCAGTGATCCATTCTGTTTGTTTAGTGAAGTTCTGTAGTTTTTTTAATGGCCATTACCAATTCAACTTGGATTTAAGATACTAGTATAATCTCTCCTCTGATATAATGCAGGCTTTCCCTCATCAGCGTGAGTTGGATAGCTGATCTTTAAATAGCGTAGTCTTTAAATGCGTACAAAATCGATAACTTTCCATGTTTAATAATTAACGACCTATTCCATGCAATTATTTTCTGATTTGACATGGAAAGAATGCATTGCAGAGGAAGGTGCAGGTTTGTACACGCTTCTCCATGCTCTACTATCTTCCACAAACATCCATTTGAGCTCAGAGCAGACATGAGCAGCTCATGCTACGTAGAATGCACAAGTAATTCAAAACTTCAAAAATCAAAGATTTTCAACATATGCATAAAATAATAATTTAAAAACATTTTAAAGACATGTTTAAAATAATATGTCAGCTGAATTAGCATAAACCACACACACGCCAGTTCAGTGTGTGTTTTCGTCAATTTCTCATGATGGCTCGTCAATTCAGCCTTGTCCTCTGTGTCTTAAGTTGGCCAATAGTAATGATGACATCATGATGACACAAGTTCCTTCTACTTTTAGTAGTTCTCCTGCAGAAACAATTTGAAAACTATGTGCTTTGTGCGATCATGTACTTACCATGTGCTGTGTAACCTGCTTACTGACTATTTCAACTCTTTTGCTGATTAAGAAGCTGAATATTAGGAAGCATTTACGGATAACGTAAAGCGCAAGCAGTTTTGTTTTGATGCAAATAACTTTTGCTGGCAGAGTGCGTCATGTGCAAGCTATTTCCTCAAAGAATTTCAAACCCTGCCATAATAAAATTAATTATTTATTTTATCCACACAAGTTTAATACTGATACACGAAAATACACAATTTATAAATAATACACATTAAGCAATGTCATGATCGAGGATTTAATTCAGGTTTGATATTTGGAACTAGATTAGTTTTAATGAGAAATGTACTTTTTTTTAGAAAGATTACCTTTTAACCCTGATGTAAATCTTTTGCTTACCTTGAACTCGGAGCTCAGCATTAAAATAGATGGTCCCATGTTTGTTCTCAGCCACGCACTGATACATCCCAGAATCCTCCAGTGCCAAGTTGCTGATTTTTAGGTGACCACTGTTCACCTCCACACGATCCTGCCCACAGACATTCAATCAAATAATTTTTAAAAGATTTTGGTTTGACAGGATACGTAGTTTACATTAAACAAATCCCTAATATAATGATTGTAAAGAACTGTGGAAATGACCATTTGGCTACCAGCCTTATTGTGCATGACGCAGTTTTCGGAATAAAACACCCTGACTGCACTAATCATTGTAAGCCCCCAGTGCGGCTGACTGGGTTATCAAAGGCCAGCCATGTATTTCACTTCCTGTGGTGAATGGCGTGCAAACAAACCATTGCTGTCGATCATAAAGGGTGGGTCACTGGGCTGCTGTCAGCATGTTTGTGCCCTGTGATGGCCTGATGCACTTTCCAGGGTGCACTCTGCTCTCACCCAGAATCAGCTGAGATGAGCGCCAGCCTCCCCCACAAGTCTAATTAGAATTAATCGTTGAGAAAATGAATGAATCATTGGTGTTTGCTTTAATAACCTCAAAGCTAAGGTGCACACAGCTGGTGTAAGTACATCACTTTTCAAATGTGTGAGTAAAAGAGTTCTAGTTCTAATTAATTATTTTTCGGAGTTAAAAGCAAAGATAAAATTTATTATAAAGATATTGACATATACCCCCAGTGCACTAACTGTGTTATCAAAGGCCAGCCGTGTCTCTGACTGTCTATGGTGTGAGGTTTATGTAAAAGAACCATTGCTGACTTTCGACAAGAGTAGCTGCAAAGCCGTTCCACCCTGCAATGGCCTGGCATGCTGTCCAGGGTGTACCCTGCCCTCACACGGAGTCGGCTGGGACGGGCGCCAGCCTCCCTTTGACCCTAATTAGGATTCAGCAGTTACAGAATATGAAGTGATATTGATATATACTGATGTGACCCTATCTGGAAAAATGAGTCTGAATAACCAAACATTGTACAGGGTTGAAATAAGGAGACTGCAATCTTTAAAATTAGAGCAAAATTCTTGAATTATCTTCAAAACTGACAAGATTATGGATATTTGAAGTTTGATGGATTACATCAGTCATTCTGAAGAAAAACTGAGAAAAATGCATTTTAAATCTCCTTAGCAACCAAACTTTTTTTGATGTATATTTGGCAGGTAATTTTTACATTTACAGCATTTACCAGACATGCCCGGTCTTTGATAACCCAAATAGATGCACTGTGGGGACAGCAGTGACAACCTGTTTATAGTGTGGCTTGAACCAGAGAAAATAAAATAAAAGATATGTCAAATTTAAATTCATTCATTTATTTTACTTTCTGAACCACTTAATCATAATTAGGGTTGTGGGGAGGTTGGTGCCCATCTCAGCTGACTCCGAGCGAGGGCGGTGTACACCCTAGACAGCTCACCAAGCCGTCGCATGACCAACTCACACAACCGTTCACACTCACACCTAGGGGTGATTTGGAACAGCCAGTTAGTCTACTGTGCATGCTTTCAGACTGCAGGAGGAAACTGGAGCACCCAAAGGAAACCCACACAAGCACGAGGAGGGGAGAACATGCAAACTATGCAAAAACATAATGTATTTTGGCCTATATCCCTGAAGTGGTACTTGTTTTTTCAGCCTCATTTTGCCTGTCCAGGTCACATATCTTCCACTGATTTACCTGTGTGCTAAGAGCTAGTCCATTGCGAAGCCAGTAGATTAGAGGTCTTGGTTTTCCTGTGGCCACACAACTCCAGTGTAGGTCTGAGCTGATTTCCACTTCAGAATCGCTCATCACAAGGAGCCACTCTGGTTGAGCTACACACACAGAGTCATACAGTGGTGCTAGAGTTTGTGAAGCCTTTCGGTTTTTATATTTATGCTTAATTTAATTTAAAACGTCATCAGATTTTCACACAAGTTATAAAAATAGATAAAAAGAACTTAATTAAACAATTAAAAAAAAATATATATATATATATATATATATATATATATATATATATATATATATATATATATATATATATATTGCGTATTTTATTAACTGAAAAAAAAAATCAAATATTACATATCGGTAAGCAACCAAAATATGTGAATATTTGTTTTCAGACTCCCTCGTGCAATAATAATGCTGGTGTTAAGTGCTTATCAGTCTTGCACATCAACTTAGAGGGATTCTAGTTCATTCCTCTGTACAGAACCGATTTAAATCTGAAATAATTTGTAATTTTCTCATATGAAATGCTTAAGGTCAGAACTTGGATGTATTATTGTTAACCATTCTTTGGCAGAAGGGCTTCTTTTTCGCTCATCGTCTTATTGTATGGCTGACTTTCTTTTGAGTTTTAGCTCATACACAGATGTACAGAAATTTTCCTTTTTACTTGCTAGTGTCACTTTTTACACTGCTTTGTTTCATCAACAATGACAAACTATCCTGGCCAAAATGCTTTTCTTTAACAAACATAAAGCCTCTAATTTAAGAATTACTTGAGTTATTACATACATCACATTTGTCGTAGCATCATATTTTCATCATTTTCCCATAAAGGAAATTATTTCTTCTGCATTTAACCCATCCATGGTGAGCACACACACACACACACACACACACACACACACACACTCTCTCTCTCTCTCTCTCTCTCTCTCTCTCTCTCTCTCTCTCTTGCTCTCTCTCAGAGCAGTGGGCTGCAACATACATTGGGACAAAAAGCAGTTGGGGGTTATGTACCTTCCTCAAGGGCACTTAAAACATTTACGTGGAGGAAGAGACGGTGCAGCTCACTACCCCACCACTACACTCAGGAATCTTTTGGTCCTGAAGCTACTTCGCTAACCCTTAGGTCATGGGTATCGATGCTTCACTCTTCATGCTCACCCAGGTCCATTTGACAGTGGGGTGGCTGATTTCCCAACGTGACAGGGAGCCCTCATGTCTGTCTTCCTTATGGTTCTCTCTCTTTTAGTTATGCTACCATATCCAGTCATGCCGAAGCCCCTGCTGCACTCAGAAATAATAAATTCTTATATTTCCATTACACTGTTATGAGTATAACAACCTCTCTCTCCCCTCTCTCCCCTCCCCCCTCTTTCCCTCTTTCCCTCTCTCTGTTTTTGTTGAGGTGCACATTCTCCTTCTGGGATGCCGGTGATCCTCATTCTTCTGCTTCCTGAGTCCCTTCCTTTTTGCTGATGAGGACCTAGATGGACCCAGATGTGCAACAACAGATTGTGAGCATGACTTTTCACTGCTGATGATATGGACTCTTTCCCACAATTATTTAGGACTTGCAGTTGTATAACCAACCAGACTACTTTTGGTAATGAATTTTTCATTTTTGTAATGAATTTCTTATATAATATGTTTTTTATCTTCATAGTTTCAAACAAATGAGGATGGGTTTCCCATTTGGGCCTGGTTCCTCTCAAGGTTTCTTCCTCGCATCTACTGATGGAGTTTTTTCTTGCCACCATCTTGCTTATTCGGGATTTGTGAGGGTTATAGAAAACGTTTAAATTCCTTTGCACTCTGTCAGCCCCTACATTCATTGTTTTACTGTGTAAAGCTGCTTTGCGACAATATCAATTGTAAAAACTGCAATACAAATAAAACTGAATTGAGATTCGGGTGTATGACTAACCATAATATATGGAACACAAAGTGTTTTACTGAACCAAATGTCCTGGCTGTCAGTCTAACTCAGATCATAGTGGTGACTGAGAAAGCTCTGCCATTGCCACACTTGGGCTGGGTGCCTTGCCGTTGTACTCATCAAGAAGGACCATCCGCCAAATCCCGGTTTCAACCGTACAAGTATATTAATCTGTCAATGCCTGTCACAGAAGCCATACTACCATCCAGGTTGCCGCAGCAACCCTGAGACCCTGAGAAAGGTAACCAGATAACCCTGAGAAAGGAGGCTAAACAACTATTGACTTCTGCCTACAAGGACAATGATGTTCCCACACCCATAATAGGAGTTCCACAGCTGGATGAAGTTTAACGTCATACCCAGGACAATTCTTGATAATTTGAATACCATTAATTATATCAATTATCATAATCATTTAGATTCCCCTTTTTGGTAGACTACCCAGTGAGACTATCATTATGGCGCAAGTGATTTACGGTTTCAAAAATAAATTCAAAAGTGAATTTAAAAAGGAAATTTTCATGCATCTGTTTAATTTCTGCAATAAAGTATAAAGTAACACCATTATATATATATATATATATATATATATATATATATATATATATATATGTGTGTGTGTGTGTGTGTGTGTGTGTGTGTGTGTGTGTGTATACAGTCAGTCCCCTACTTACGAAATTAATCCATTCCAGCGCCCAGTAGGGGTCGCATTTTACATGTTAAATGCCTAATTCGTTCCAAGGCTCCCAAAACTACCCCATAAACCTTTTAAAAATTCTAAAAGTACAATGTATGAAATGTGTGTTAAAAGTAAAAGAAAATTATTTATTAAACAATTTATTTAAACAATTTATTAACATATTAAACCATTTTATTAACATATTTATTAATTAAGCCATTATTAAACATTTTTACTAAAGAGTTAAGCCTCCTTCTGTCTCTATCTCTTTCTCTCACTCACTCTCTCTCTCTCTCTCGCTCTCCTCTCTCTCTCACACATGCACGCGCGCAGACACACCCACACACACACACACACACACACACACACACACACACACACACACACACACACACACACACACACACACTACAGTATGCATTAAATGTATTGTATACACATTAAACGTTTATTGTACCGCTGTGGGCCATGCCGACAAGACGTGCAATTCAAAGCGCATTCCCTGCTTGACAGATCGGAGGTCCAAACTCAACTTTAACTTGATTCCTTGAGGGATCGGAATTCCAGATGATCTCACATCTGCCACATTTATTAAACATTTACTGAATTAAACAGCTTAAAAAACTAAACTAAAAACTAAAGAGTTAGGCCTCCTTCTGTCTCTGTTAATATTGAACATGATGCAATAAAAAGGGGACAGAGGTGATGAGCCACACCCCTCTCCAAAGCCCACCAGAGCAGCATGGCTTCGTTGTCTCTGATGAATGTTTAATTTCTTGACCATTTACGCTTGAAGTCGAACTTGTTTAACAGTATCTCTCTCTCTCTCTCTCTCTCTCTCTCTCCCACTCTCCCTCTCTCTCTCTCATGCTGCATACACACACACACACACACACACACACACACACACACACACACACACACACACACACATACACACACTCTCTCTCGCTCTCTCTCACACACACACACACACACACACACACACACACACACACACACACACACACACACACACACAAACAGACGGGATGTTTATTTAAAGCGGAATTACAGTACCTGTTTGAAAGATCAGAGGTCCTCACTGTATTTCCGCTTTAAGGTCTCCTTCTGGTTCAATATCTTCCCGATTGTAGCAGGGTTTCGACGATAACGAAATACTGTACAACGCTGCATGATCAATCTCAAAACAAGCCAACAGTCAACTCTCCTTAAAGTGTGTGACAAACAGGAAGTATGCATCACATTCAGCTGCGTCATCCCTTTTAGCCAATGGGAGGCTAGTGAGGCGGGATGTTGGGAGACAGCCAATGAGAGAGCACGGGGACGAAAACTTAGGAAAATGTTTTTTGTAACCCGGGATTTTCATACCCAGGGGGTTTCGTAAGTCGGGGGCTGACTGCAGATATATATATATATATATATATATATATATATATATATATATATATATATATATATATATATATATATATATATATATCTTCTCTATATAATATATATATCTTCTCTATATACAGTTTGTTATTCCTGCACATTTGTAAATCACTTGCTCCATTATCTTCCACCCTAAACTGCAGTCAATATAAAATACTTCCTTCTCGATATCGTGCTGATGTATTTTTTCCTTTCGGCTTTTCCCTTCAGGGGTCGCCACAGCGAATCATCTGCCTCCATCTCACGCTATCCTTTGCATCATCTTCTCTTATAATACCAGCTACCTTCATGTCCTGCTTCACTACATCCATGAATCGTCTCTTTGGTCTTCCTCTAGGCCTTCTGCCTGGTAGTTCCAACCTCAACATCCTACTACCAATATACTCACTATCCTTCCCCTGTACATGTCCAAACTATCTCAATCTAGCCTCTCTGACTTTGTCTCCAAAACGTCTTACATGTGTTGTCCCTCTGATGTACTCAATCCTGATCCTATCCATCCTTGTTACTCCCAAAGAGAACCTCAACATTTTCATCTCTGCTACCTCCAGCTCTGCCTCCTGTCTTTTCCCCAGGGCCACTGTTTCTAAGCCATACAACATCGCTGGCCTTACCACCGTCTTTTACACTTTTCCTTTCATTCTTGTCGATACCCTCCTATTACACATCACTCCGGACACTTTTCTCCAACCATTCCAACCTGCCTGCACACGCTTCTTCACCTCTTTTCCACGCTCTCCACTGCTCTGGATTGTTGAGCCGAAGTACTTAAAATCCTCCACCTTCCTTATCTCTTCTCCCTGTAACCTCACCGTTCCTGTTGGGTCCTTGTCATTCATACACATTTATTCTGTTTTACTGAGGCTAACCTTCATTCCCCTCCTTTCCAGGCCATACCTCCACCTCTCTAGATTTTCCTAAACTTGTTCTCTGCGCTCACTACAGATCACAATGTCATCTGCAAACATCATAGTCCATGGAGATTCTTGTCTAACCTCGTCTGTCAGCCTGTCCATCACCATAGAAAACAAGAAGGGGCTCAGAGCTGACCCTTGATGCAGTCCCACCTCCACCTTGAACTCTTCTGTCACACCGACAGCACACCTCACCACTGTCTTACATCTCTCATACATGTCCTGCACCACTCTAACATACTTCTCTGCCACTCCAGACTTCCTCATACAATACCACAGTTCCTCTCTCGGCACCCTGTCATATGATTTCTCCAGATCCACAAAGGCACAATGCAGCTCCTTCTGACCTTCTCTGTACTTCTCTATTAACATCCTGCATCATGTCAGCCAGCTCTCTACCTTTTCCTGCCATAGTTCCAACATTCAAAGTCTTTACTTTCAGCCCTAGACTCATGCCTTTCCTCTTCTCTCTCTGCCTACGGACACGCCTCCCGCCTCTCCTTCTTCGACGTCTTCGACCAACAGTAGTCCAATTTCCACCAGCACCCTGTTGGTTGACAGCACTGATGGCGGTTGTTGTTTACCCAAGCCTCGACCGATCCGGTATGACATTCTTTGACTCGCATATTTTATTTTCCATTTGTTTTACGCCGGATGCCCTTCCTGACGCAACCCTCTGCATTTATCTGGGCTTGGGACCGGCGTGAGGGAGAGACACTGGTTTGTGCCCCCCCATCACGGCTGCATTTCTGATGTATTTACCAATATCAGCATTAATTTGTGTGATGCTGTACTGTGAACCCCACATGGGAAATAACATGAAAAAAAACTGACAGGAAGGACTTTATTAAGCAGGCGCAATGTTGGGATTTTACCGCAAAACAAGTAGACCATTTCTACTTCAAAACAGGGCGACTTTCTGCCACAAAATTGAGAGACCATGTCGCAAAAGTAAACTTTTGTTTTCTTGAAGCACATATTTTAGCGCTTGGTGTTAGTCCCAATTTGTGACTCCACAAGATAAAGCCCAATCATAAATAACACAAGGGTGCAGTGTTTAAGCTGTTTGGGTTAACTACCAGGATCCCAACACGGTCACGGTCATGGCATAAACATGTCGCTATTGCATCACTGCTGATTGTGTTGCAGGCATCCAATTCTAAATTTGTGTAGATTAACGTAATTGAGTTGAAGTGATCAGCAACCTGAACTCCACCCCCAAAAAAGTTGGGACATTAAACATCATATCTTATAAATCCACAATTTGATTCACAACAGAAAATACCATATATTAAAATTTGGTAGTTTGAACATTTTATTTTTCCATAAAAAAAGCTAACATGGTATTTGATGGCAACACGATGCTTCAAAAAACATTGTTCAATAAAAGGCAGGAGCAGTAAATGGTACTTAGAAGAAACACCTTTAGGAATATTTTGCAACTAATTTGGTTCTTGGCCGCAGGTCAGACATGAGTTAGGCATAAAAATAGCGTCTATACAGAGGTTCACTGATTTGTAAATAAAAGCATTTACATATACTTGAAGAATTTGACAATATTGTAAAATTTATTAGTATTAGTTTTTATTATTGGTATTAGTATTTAGGGTTTGGGTTCGGGTTAGTATTTAAGATTTTAAATCTCTCATCAGGCCAATCAGCCTACATATGTTCAATGAGCTTGGGAAGAGTATTGGAGAAGTGTCATAGGATGTCCTGTAGAGAGTTCTCAGAGAGTACGGGGTAACAGATCCATTGCTCTGAGAACTTGATCACATCGCAACAGTGAGTCAAAGTAATATCTGGTGGGTTTTGGACTCCAGTAGGTCTCTCTATATTGTCCATAAGCTATATATCCAGAATTTCTATAAGTAGCCTTGAAGACTAAAGTCCTTCCTTAAGTAAAGTACATCCTTAACCTTCCTTATAACCACAAGCTTTGGGCACTGACTAAAAGTACAAAATTGAGGGTGAAGGCAGTGGAAATGAGATTCTTCTGAAGGATGCCTGGGCTCACGCTTAGGAACAGGTGAGAAGTTCAGAGATCTGGGAGAGGCTGAAAACAAGTGATTTTATTAAAGAGTCCATAAAATGAATTTAGGTCATGGTAGTGGGTTGTGTCAGTACCTGGAAAAGGTAACTTACACTTCACACTGAAATTTTGGAGCAACACCTTTTTCAGGGATGCCCACGAATATTTCCACACGATGATACAAAAATTACATTTTGTACAACGTAGTAAGGCAAGTACTGTTGCACAACTTAACACCTGTCTGCAGGAACAATGGGATAAAATAACACCTTCAATTTTTTATTCACTTTGATCCTGAGTCTCTAAACATGCTTTAGATGCTGAAAAGAGAAATGACAACATATTATCAAATGTGGTTTACAGTTCCAAATGTTTTCCAAATGTGTTGCAAAATTCAAAATTAAATAAAACTGTTCATTTCGAAAAATAAAACATGTTGTATTGTTTTAAATACAACACCAGTTAAATAATATTTCTAAGTAATATTCATTTATAATTTTAAGTAATTAAAATCTACCTTGAACTGAGATGCGGCCTTGGTGACTATCCCGTCCCTCCGAGCTGTAAGCTTCACATTCATACAGGCCCTCATCATCGAAGCTAAGATCAGGAATGGTCAGGATGGGGTTATCCGCACTCGCCAAAACTTTGGAAGGTAAAACTCCATCCACTTTCCTCCAGCGCAACTTTGGTGTCGGACTTAGAGAGAGGCAGATAAATAAATAAATATATATATATATATATATTGTCAGATTTGACTGATGAGCATTAGTGTTAACAGAATATTGAGAATTGTCCTTTATGTCGGCAACAGCTACTTACTTGCCATAGGCAAAGCACTCCAGTTGAGTGGAGTGACCTGCCAAAGCATAGGTCTCAGACGCAAAACGTACACGGATGTTGGGGGCCGACTTCCTGGGGTTAACTTAAAATATAATTGAATTAATTATTTCATGAATGAAAAGGATTAAGCCATTTCACATCACAATAAAACACTTAAAAGCATGTTAAGGAAATGCTGAAGCTTAAAACACAAGGTACATAGGAATTATCATTAGAAGTCTGAAATGAGACCAGCCATAGATGATGGGAACACGGCACATTATATTCCAAATCAAAACATGAGGAAAAATACATCAAAATTGCATTATACCTTTAAAGAAATTGAAGAAATGTGAATTTTGGACTGTTAAAAAAATGCCAGGATCTGTTTTCTTCTTTTCAAACTCAAGCATTCATTCATTCATTTTCTGAACCCTTAATCTAAATTAGGGTTGCAGGGAGGCTGGCGCCCATCCCAACCAACAAAGAGAGGGTACACACTGGACGGCTCCAAACTGAAACATTCAGTGTATAAACTGAAAAATATTGAAAGATTTTGTTTTCCTTTGAAGCATTGAAGTAATATTTATTTGTATAAACACTGTTTCTGACACCTGCTGCACCACTGGGGGTCATTAAATAATTAATACATTGGGATGTATTACATATACACACGTATACCCCAATATCACTACAGACACTGACCATCAGATTGCACTGTGAGCTGAATAGCTTTGCTGAATGTGCTCTTAGTGGTGATGTCCATGTTAATGGTGGTGAGACAGAAATAGTTGCCGGTGTCATTAGTTCTGGCATTAGCCAGGTACAAGTTCCCTGTCACCTGGGACACAAACCACCTTCCTCGATCTGGCTGGACAAAGCTAGGGAAGTCGTTCAAAATCCAACGGTAGGAGGGAGCTGTGGGAAATGAAAAGCAAATGCCATTTTCACATAATTGTTTTCACCCTTATGCATCACTTAATTAGTGCTTTCTTCATGCAGCTGACCAGGGTAATGAGCTGGAGGCTGGCAAGCCAGAAAAGTCCCAGCTCCTTCATGGACAGTCTGGGGACTCCTAGTATCTGAAGGAAAATCATGGAGATCTAGAAGAGACAACAAACCAAACAACAAAAAAACAATTTACGTTTTTAACCAAAGCTGCTTTCAGATGGGTTTGTTTTCTATACTGAGGATAATGTTGCTCATTGACCACTTTCTTGATTTTTAAACGTATCAAGGTAGACGTTTTATTTAAAATTACCTTTTGCCATAAAAGGGATCAAGGTGAGTTATGTTTATTTCCTTAAATATTTTATGTATTTAATAAATTACAGCGCTATTATCTTGTTCATCACTTGCTCACTCATTTGCCAAACCACGTAATCCTATAAGATTTACAGGAGGCCTAGAGTCTATCTCAGCCAATACTGGGCAAAAGAAGGATACACCCTAAACAGCTCACCAGACCATCGCAAGGGCAACACACAACCACATTCACACCTGGGGCAATTAGCCTGATTAGATTTGAGGTGTCACGGTGGTGCAGTGGTTTGCACAACCACCTCACAGCAAGAATGCCTGAGATTAATTCCCTTTGCTCGGGCGTATCTGAAAGTCTCCATGTTCTCATTTGCTTATTTGAGTTTCCTCCGGGTACTCTGGTTTCCTCTCACAGTCCAAAAACATCCACAGTAGGCTAACTGGCTAATTCAAAGCACCACCAATGGTGAGCCCCATCTTCAACCAGTTGGTTGAACATGATTGGTTGAACCACAACCCTAATTAGAATTAAGCAGCTGATAAATTGAATGAATGTATACATGTCTTTCAATTATGAGAGAAAACTGGAGTTCCTAAAGGAAACCCAGCCAAATGCCACACAAAAATGCTTGAGCCCAGAACACAAAATCAGGACCTTCTTGCTGTGTGGTGGACATGTTAATCACTATGATATAAACCAGATACAGTGGTACCTCACCTTACGAAATTAATCCATTCCAGAGCCTTTTTCTTAACCTGGATTGTCCGTAAATTGAATCGCATCTTACATATAAAACATGTGATTCGTTCCAAGGCCCCCAATACTACCCCCTAAACCCTTTAAAAATTATAAAAGCATACCTTTTAAGACCTCCTTCTGCTTCAATATCGCACCGATGGTAGACGGCTTTTGGCCATATTCCTTTGTGATATCACTCAACCGCATGCCACAAGCCCGCTTCTTCTTTTCACTCGCACCAGAAATCACACGCGTGTGTATGTGTGTGTGTGTGTGTGTGCGTGTGTGTGTGTGTGTGTGTGTGTGTGTGTGCGCGCGCGCATGTGTCGACCATGTCTTCTTAGCAGAGTTACAATCTTACAAACGTTTATGGAAGGTTAAAAGATTGAGTCAAAAAATAAAGCAATGAGCACCAATGATGTAGAAAAAACTCATGAAACAACAGTAACTCTCCTTTACACGAAAAGCATTATGGGAGATGTAGCTCCATAATAGCCAATGGGAGGGAGCTGCGTCATCCCTCCTAGCCAATGGGAGGCCAGCGGGGCTGGATGTTGGGAGATAGCCAATGGGAGGGGGCTGCGTCATCCCTCCGAGCCAATGGGAGCCCAGCGGGGCGGGATATTGGATGATAGTCAATGGGAAAGCAGCTTATGCATTGTTTGAATGTTTAAATGGTGCGTTTTGATGTTTGAATGGCACGTTTGAATGTTTGACTTGAATGACGGGTTTTGTAAGGAGGACTTGTTTCGTATACAGAGACAAAACATTTTGGAAAATGTTTTTCGTAACCTGAATTTTTTGTTTGCTGATACTATCATAAGGTGAGGTACCACTGTATTAACATATGATTGACATTAATTTCTTTATTGACTCAGGCTAATTTCACTTACTCAACTGACCCTAAATTTTCCTGCAAACTGTAAAGTTTTTACTGTAATATTTATTCATTCGTTTCTTAATCCGTTTAATCCTACTAAGGGTCGCAAGGTAGCTGTTGCACATCTCAGCCGAATTTGGACAGTTGCACCCTGGGCAGCTCTACATTCTGAAACAGGAAGAAAAAAGATTCAGAGGGGAGATTATTACACACCTGTTCACCTTTAGAAAGTGTTGCCTGACAGGCACAGTCTGTGTTATAAATGTAAACTATACAAAAGGACATTTATCCATCTGTTTTGGTCATATGACACCATATATCTAGACTTTTTGGAAGGGGGTTCACTCTGTAATTCAGGGGTCACTGGTAAACCATTATCACTGGCTTCTTGGTTCCGTCCTTTTAACCATACTGTACTGCAGACATTTTTTTTTTTGACACAGATACCAAATCTCTGTTAGTTATTCTTTTGTTTTTGGCTGAAAAGTAAAGTAAATATTGCAAGTTGATGAAAATCATTGGCAAACGCGGAGATCATGAAGTCTTACATTTTGTATTATTATCATATCACGTACAAAACCCATGTGTAGAAAGATTAGTGTAATAATTTTATATAGACAGAGGAACTCATAAGTAAACAGCTCGCAATTAATATTTATTGATTATACTGCACAATTATCTGGTTTGTGACTACCTCAGTCTCACCTTTCCACCTTTATAAATGAAGAAACACATGCACTTATATTCATTATGAATATCTGATCGATTCTCTTATGGCTTTTATCCAACTACTGATCCCAGATTTTTATGCACTGTTACTGAAAATAAAGGGGGTTTTTTTGACCGAAGATTTTTTTTTTTTTTTTTTTTGCCTCAGAGAGTCTGGAAATGCAGATAGGTCTGTGGGGTCTGCTGGTTGAAAATAATATAGTGGATGGATGAGAAACAATCAACTAAAAATCCTTAAGGATAGGAGGTTTGATCCAAGCTCACAGCTAAATTTGAGATTAGCTGCTCTGCTGATGATAATGCCACAACGGTTGATGGCAAGGCATTGGTATGAGCCAGCATCAAGGCCATGTTGAGGGTTATTGATGACCAGGTTCCCTGCCACCAGAGTATAGTGAGAGTCTTCTTCAATTACCACGTCTGTCCCGTTAACACGCCACCTAAACAGAACCACAAAGTTCATAAACACGATAAAAAGATACATTTTAAAATAATACAGTCATATCTTTTATTTCATATTTCAGATGGAGGTAAGAAGTAATTGAAATCTCTTACCTATAGGAGGCTGCTGGACTAGCTCTTGCCTGGCAATTCAACGTCACCTTGCCCTGGGGCAGCCCTTCTGGGTAAATCAGATTGGAGGGCTGTTCTTCAAACACTGGCCCACTATCATGACCCGAAACACAGACGTCACCACCTAATATGAGCACATACACAAAGCATAGAAAACTGTTTCATCCATCTCAGCCTTAATGACTGCTTACAGAGTCACTGTAGTAATGAAACAAGTACACTGGTCTCCAATCTACAATTTTAATTATATCTACGTTCATCTCTATTAATCCTTTACGCCCGACAGTGACGAATTCGTCACACAAGAATTAAGAGCCTAAAAATTTAATTTATATCACTATGGGCATCTGGGGGATGACTGTGATGAATGTACGTTTCCTGTTGAAACGGAGATTGGTATTACACCATCTTTTCCTGCACTTTTTTCAGTTAGCCTCGAGACATCTTGAGTGAGTGACGTCCGTGAGTCACCGTTCAAATTGTCACTACTAAAAGCATAATGGATCAAATACCAGGTGAGATTCATGCACATAAAAATCGTCATTGAAGAATAATGATAGTTTTGTAATTTTATGAGGTATAAATAGTTTATTGAGTTCATTTTACTAAAAAAAAAAACAAAAAAAACACATTTGATATGAGTGACGTTTTCGTCACATCGGGGGGTATGAACAAGCTTGGATGTCAACAGTGATTACTTACAAACTAGTTTACAAATCGTTGCGTTCCTGCAAAAAAATAGTGTTTTTATACCAATATACTTATAATTTTTATGGAAACTCAATACGAGCATCAATTATAAACATTATTGTTTTCTGTGAGGAATATCTTGGTGTTATTTATCTATTCAAAGTGAGTCATCATGAGGTAAAGTCTAACCCAATTTCGTCATTTAGAAAACATAATTGTTGAGTTAATTTGACTGGTGAATGTCTCTCATTATTCAATTTCACCACAAGTATATCAATCGCCCCAAGAACTTTTATGGCAGGGAAAAACATCAGTGTCGAAACTGCTGAGCTGGCCACTTGTGACGATAGTGACGAATCTGAGACAGAAATGGATTATGATAACGAGGTGGCTGATCTCAACTTCATCCCTGATGATGTGAATATGGAAAAGGAAATAGATCTAGATGAAGACATCCTCCAAATAATGTCATTGAGCTCGATGGAGATTTGGCCGTTATCATAGATGAACAAGCCCTAATGGCAACTGCAGATGATTCTAGTACAAGCAGAGCAAGACAAAATCTCACTCGACAGTGGTCAGACTTTCAAAATGAAAATCCTTCATTTACAGTGCCCTTCCTTGGACCTGATCCACTTTGTTCTACTGAAATTATCTCTTCGGTCGTGGACTATTTTGCTGCGGGACTGTCAGACCATCAAGATTACCTGTATTATGAAAGGATATGAAACGTCAAAAGCAGTGGTGTAGTGGTAAAAAAAAAAGTGGATAAACTGTAAACAAAATGAATGAGGCTCCGAAGCAGCCGAACTCCACGGCGTAGGGTCTCCCCCTGGAAAAATTTTTGCATTTTGGGCTTGTAGAAGGCATTTGAAGTAATTTTTAGAGTGTAAAAGTGCCTTCACATCCAACACATTTTGAAGCAATTACATACTGAAAACTTGAATCTAGATCTCGTAAAAGCAACTACAATTTTAATGTTTAAAAGTAACAGGTGTAAAAAAACAAAGCACCTTCAAAAACATGTCACTGTAAGTACTAAACTAGAAAATACAAACCTTCAAAACATGTATTTAGTAAAACTAGATTTACTTCTTGCGTAGGTCATCTTATATAATGAAATTGTACATTTCAACTATCCCATGTCATTTTAAATCGATGAAACAGAAATGTTTCATGTTATTCATATTTAACTACCAATATAAATAAATACATACAAAAAAGTACATACATACACATGCTTTTACATACATGTAAATGTACATGGTATACAGACGTGTGTGTGTGAAAGTGTGATAGTACAGCTTAATATAGTATGTATAGTATATATATATATATATATATATAAATATATGTAAAGGTTACATTAGAATATATATAATATATATATATATATATAATATTATATTTATATAATATTAAATATAATATATAATATATATATATATATAAAATGTAAAGGTTACATTAGACCTAAGCAACTAGCAGCAACTAGCCAGTAGCCTGCACAGGCTACACTGCAGTGGCAGTGCTGCCACAGGCTAGTTAATTATAAAGATCTCGTCACTCCACAAGCACTATGTCCCATATGCTATATCTATAGACATTTTGTGCAAAATTATAAAATCTTTTCACTAACAGGTTAATGGCTCAACGCTATATATAATGCTGGAGAGGTCTGAAATACGATATATAAATGTCCGGAGATAAATATAATGCGGCATGCCAATATTATAATTGGCAATATTGAATTGGTTTATAATATCATGTTTGTAAATATATATGCTACACAGCACAGTGCTTCAAACATCGCTCACTTACACGTCTCACAGCCTAAATTTAGATCTATAGATAATTTGTAATGCAGGCTGTTACCAGATTCATGGATTGTTGCTACAGTTGCAGCCTCTCCTGCAGGTTGTGCAAGGCATGTTTTTTTTTTCTTGGATCCGAGTCATTAGCATCCTTTTAGACATTTTGATTGGAACGTTTGAGGAACTTTCTGATGTCCATTATTATTCCCGTACAGAATTCCGCCATAACTCAGAAAGGCAAGGTTGCAAGCACTCTCCTCGGCCATTTGTAGAAATGATGGTTTAATACATGTAGTTGTCATACCGGAAATTCCCGAGATCATGACACGTTGACAACTGTTGTGGATTACATGCATAAGGTTCTTCACATTGGATTCTAGACAGGGCTTAACAAAGTAATTTACAACTGTTAATAACAACTTCTTTGTCAGTCCCTTGCAATGTTCCCTCTAATTTTTCATATGTCTAGGCATACAGACAACCTCCCTGAGCACACTGAGGACCACTGTGAGCAACATCAGAAGTGCTCGCTGTGGCCACATACCAGTATCACACCTGGGATCATAGAAAGTTTCATGGCTTATTAAACACAGTTTTATATCTGATATAATTTTCCTCCCTGAATTTGATATATATGACTAGCATTTTGTGTACTGACATGTCTGTGCTCTCATCTACTATCAGGGTGTGTCAGGGTGCATTTTTAACCTTACACATAGTCTCATTCTGCACTTATAATCTCATTGATTGAGTTCACAAATTCAAAGTCATAGTTTTTGCTTCGCCAGCTTTCTGGTATACTCACGTACTTTGCACAGTTCTTTTTTACTTTGGTTTAGGGAGTCGACGTATCACATTCACTGCCCGCTCGTTTCGTCATGATAAGGGGTTAGCATTAGCGTCACTTAACTCCGTCGCACTGTTATTATCGTTATGGAGCGTGTATGAGCAGAGCACGTGACGGTGCCGTGATGGCTGCGTAGCGTAATTGCATCGTATCGTATGATTGGCTGGACATCTGTCACTTACTGAATTACACAGCGAAATGATACAGAAAAAAAGTTATACAGATGCTCCCCGACTTACGTTGATCCATTTTACGTCTTTTCGGTTTTACTTTTTTTTGTGTGTTTTTTTTTTTTTTAAGTCAAATTTTGAGTTTAGACGTACCTACGTAGTACACTGATGTAATGACGCAATGACGCTGCATTCATTGTTTACAAACTATAGACTGAGTGTGTATATACATACAGTAGGCCCTCGACATTCGTGGGGGTTCAGTTCCGAGCCATCCCGCGAATCGAGATAATCTGCAAGTTCTGTACCCGGAAGTAAAACCCCATGTACCACGTCATATGCGCGAATGAGCAGCCGGAAGTAATATACCATGTATCTATTACATGCGTTAAAATATGCTTCTTAAACACATTCTATAGACAGTCTTACTCATTAATACAGTATTCAGTTCAGTTCATTTTCTGTAACCGCTTAATCCTAATTTGGGTCACGGGGAGGCTGGCGCCCATCCCAGCCAACTTCGGGCAAGGGCAGAGTACACCCTGGACAGCTCGCCAGGCCATAGCAGGGCGGAAATATGCCGACGGCTTTGCAGCCTACTCTTTACGAAAGTCAGCAATGGCTCTTTCACATGCCTCACACCATAGACAGTGGGAGACATAATACAGTATTAATGTAGTAAAATATAGTAATGATTAAGAAAAGCTTTTCAATTTTTACTCATATTTTTATTGATGATAAAATATAAAGATTATACAGCATATACTGTTATATACTGTTGTAAAGCACTCATTTTAAAGTATTTTTCAATTATTATTCCAGTACAGTATCTAAGTTAATTCTGAGAATAGTTTTGCATGAGATATAATGTTCTGTAGCATGTTTAACAAATGAGACCAAAAGGGAAACATTGAACTTGGAGTGACATCTTGGAGTGATGTCTTCAAGATGGCGCTGCCTAGAGGGCAACGTCGTGGAGTTCTCAGAGTCAAATTGTTTCTTTGTTCATTTTAATTTGTTTCATTTGTTTGTTCATGTTTTGCACTATGCTCATCTATGATCAGTCGACCCTACTACAACTATGGGCAGCTTCAGCTTTGGGCAACTGAGCACGCAACAACTTATATCTTGAGCTTATATGCTATGGCAGCTCAATGCTAGTGGTTAGTTAGCGGTTATCGGCGAAGCCCAGGCGGAGTTCTCAGAGTCTTGGTTAGCACTTCCGGCCATACTATTTCAAAATGTTCAGTCCCTGTGAAACAAGATGGACGAGCTTCATGCTCAGATTGCAGCACAATGGGGTCTACAGAACTGTGTTTCTGTGAAACATCGCTCGAGGAGAGTACACCCGATGAGGCGATTGCTCCAGCCAGCTACACTAGCATATTAGCTCTGCTAGCCGCATCCCAGCTAACAAGCCCAGTTGAGTGTGCTTAGTTATACACGCCCAAAGATACTCCGATCTTATATCTGTCATAGAGTCGACCGGTTGTAGACGAGCATAGAGCAAAACATGAACAAACAATACAACAAATAAAAAAAATTAAAACAAACAAAGAAACAATTTGACTCTGAGAGCTGCTATGCTATGGGAGCTCCATGCTAACCGCCCAGGCGGAGTTCTCAGAGGCTTGGTTACAACTACCAGCCATACTGCTTGAAAATGTTCAGTCCCTGCGAAAAAAGATGGAAGAGCTTCATGCTCAGATTGGAGCGCAGAGGGATCTACAGAACTGTGTTTCTATGAAACATGGCTCGAGGAGAGTACACCCGATGAGGCAATTGCTCCAGCCGGCTACGCTAACATATTAGCTCTGCTCGCCGCATCCCGGCTAACAAGCCCAGTTGAGCATGCTTAGTTATATATGCCCAAAGATACTCCGATCTTATATCTGTAGGAGAGTCGACCGGTCGTAGACGAGCATAGAGCAAAACATGAACAAACAAAACAACAAATAAAACAAATTAAAATGAACAAAGAAACAATTTGACTCTGAGAACTCCGTGACGCCCTCTGGGCAGCGCCATCTTGGAGACATCACTCCAAGACGTCACTCCAACTTCAATGTAAAAGGACATGAAGAGTACTGTAATAAAGTTTGTCTTATTTCTTCAGAAGAGACATCCAGCATTTTCTATCACTTAGCCAGAGAAGACGCACAGTGTTTGAGTGGTATAGAGCTTAACTGGTAATTAAAACACACAAAAAAAGAGGCTTATTGACAACTTGTGCACGAATGAGGAAAAAGGGGCCCGACATCAGCTCAACCAATCAGGAGAAAGGAGGACAGCCATTGGCTGAATTTGAATCACATGCCGGTTGTTCGGCAGTCAGCGAATACTCAAACCGTGGGTGCATAGTCAAGGGCATACTGTATATATGTATATATATATATATATATATATATATATATATATATATATATATATATATATATATATATATATATATATATATATCGTTTGTCAGAAGTGTAAGCCTACTAGCATGGGTGCAAGTCTCATACACGGAGATGAATTAACTATCCGCTCAGATGGGCACAATCTGCCATGCATGCTCAGTTAAGCAAAGAGTTGTAAAATGAATGAAAACCTGAATCCACAAATTACAGAACAATTACAGATATTTATTATCTTTTAGCAGAATCCTAAGAGTGTATACTTATTTTTATATTAATATTCATTAGGATTTATACTTGTTCTTTGTATGCATCTCTTTAATAAAGTTTACTTACTTACACAAAAGAAAGAACTGTCCGCTTTTCTGGGATTCACATCAGTGCAGGCTGTGTTCTAAACGAGTTCAACGGCACCCTTGTGCACATGAAAAACCAGAAGTCTGTATAACCCACAGCAAGTACATTACTTTCGCAAGTACACTACTTTCGGTACTGAGCGCCTCACATATTGTAAGAGTTGATCGAATGTTTTAAGCTTCATGTAAAGTGACTCGGTATAAAGAAGTGACTTATTTGAAATTAATGTTGATATTATTTGATATATTTGATATTATTTTACAATGTTGTGTTTATAATAATTGATTTAGGGGTGTTTTATGAGATACGGTAATGGTATTTATAGATGTATGAGCGTCATGTATGAGTATGAGTGTCATATATCACACGTCACAGGTCATACGTCACTGTAACAACTTATGTTCACTTTCAACTTACGTTCGGCCATCCAGAACCAATTAAAAACATAATTCACCTCGCGTCTTGTACACCTAATTCGTTTTCAGTGCGTTCACTGCGCTGGATAGCTTTTCTTGTGCGTTGAGAGTGTGCGACCAGTGCGCAATTGCGCAGTTGCACAGCTTAGATGGAACATTGGTCCCTTGTCGAATATTAAGTTGATCACCGATTTATGAGGCAAAATTAAGTGAGTAAACTATTAGCTGCTGATAAAAAATGTGTGTAAACGCAGTTTACGTGCGTTTAGGCAGGACTACAGCACTGGTCAAAAGGCAATAATGAAAAAAGGACGAGGTGCAATTGAGGCTGCTAAAATAGAGAATGAAATCTCAGTAGTAGTACGGTACATGTAAAATGGTTAAACAGTAGAGCTGTGAACATATTATCTATGTTCGCAAAAGTCGACCCCATTACTACAGTACATCGCTTCGATTCCAAAATAAAGAAGATAGTTGAAGTTGATTGTCCTGATATTGTGAAGCAGTACAATAAATCAACGGGAGTAGTAGTCGGGATGAGAAATGAGGTCCTGCCCCAAGTGGAGGAGTTTCAGTATCTTGGGGTCTTGTTTACGAGTGAGGGAAGGATGGAGCGAAAGATCGACAGACGGATCACTGCAGCCTCTGCTGTTAAGCGGTGCCTGTACCGGTCCGTCATGGTGAAGAAGGAGTTGAGCCTAAGGCGAAGCTCTCAATTTACCAGTCGATCTACGTTCCAACCCTCACCTATGGTCACGAGCTTTGGGTAATGACCGAAAGAACAAAATCACGGATACAAGCGGCTGAAATGAGCTTCCTTCGCCGGGTGGCGGGGTTCTCCCTTAGAGATAAGGTGAGAAGCTCCACCATCCGGGGAGAGCTCGGAGTAGATTCGCTGCTCCTCCAAATTGAGAGGGGCCAGTTGAGGTGGCTTGGGCATCTGGTCAGAATGCCCCCCGGACGCCTCCCTGGTGTGGTGTTTCGGGCATGTCCAACCGGGAAGAGACCACAGGGTCGACCTAGAACATGCTGGAGGGACTATGTCTCTCGGCTTGTCTGGGACCGCCTCGGTGTTCCCCCAGGAGAGTTGGAGGAAGTGGCTCGGGAGAGGGACGCCTGGACCTCTTTGCTTAGGTTGCTGCCCCCGCGACCCGACCCTGGACTAAGCGAAAGATGATGATGATGATGATGATGAGTAGTAAATTTAGCCGATCAACTAATCTCACTTTATAAGAATGCCATCATATCTGAGAAGTATTATATGAGACTAGTGTTCCTGTCATTTGAGCTGATGAAGGCTGGTAAAGAGTGCGGGATGAAGAGGGGAGGAGCTGCTTCTAGCACAGAGCCGAGCAAACCTCCTAAAATGGGTTGTCATCGTCCTTCAGTTGCAGTTCAAAAATACAACATTGGGCATCTTCCTCAAATTACAGAAAAAAGGCAAAGATGCAAAAATGTTCAATGCAAAAAATGCAACGTTAGCCTGTGCCTGAACAGCAAATCCAACTGCTTCGAAGCTTGTCATGAGTAGTTGCAGGATAAAGTACCGTAGAACCGTAAACACCCTTATTTTCATACCAAAGGATTTTTTATATGTTTTTTTATTTCAACGTGATCCATTTTATTTTACATCCATTTATTAGTACCATTTGTGCCAGTATTTCTATGTCAAAATATCCTTATGATGCTCATTTTATACCACTACTTTTGTAAAAGAGAGTTTTTTCAAGGTTTGTGATACGTTACTGATAATGCAATAAAGCATATGTGATAAAAAAAAAAAAAAGTCTTTTACTTTTCACTTTAGAAAATTTGCATGTTTCCTACGGATGTGAGTTCGTCACCCATTATTATTAATATTTATTCAATCTTTCCTACCGGATGTGAGTAATTATTCACGTATTATTATATTTTATAATTAATGCAAAATTCATATTGTCAGTACATATTATCTTTAACCAGCTTACCTAAGTCCCAAAAAAGCATTTTTTTTTTTTTTACATGGAGAAAATAATTCAAGGTGTACACGGTTAAGCACTTTCAACATCATTTCTCACAGGTAATTTTAAAGAGTTGAAGTGTTGCATCTTAAAAGCTTCAACATCCCTTGGCTTGATCCTGAAATTAAACATTAAAACATTTTCCTTGTAGATGAGTTTTGGTGCATACTCTACTCCCGTACATTTTCTTTTGATTTTTTTTTCCCACTTCACAAAATACAGGGGCTTACAAAACTATTCACCGCATTCGAATTTTTCGTATTCCATGAAGATCTTTATGGATCCAGATGTGCACTAACAGACTGTGAGGATGGCTTTGTGAGGAACACTTCTCTCATCTACTTCCTATCAACACGTGTCGCACGCTCACCTCTGCACCAGAAGATTGTCTCACATCACATCCCTCCTTCCCTGTGTTCTCTCTGTCTCCTGGCTCCAGCTTCGTAGTTTCAAGTGTTTCATGTTTATTGTTTTTCTCTTTGTCTTCAGTACTGTAGTTACAGTGTTTGTGCTTTGCTTAAGTGCTTCCCCTTTGAATAATAAATCGACTCTGTGCTATCTCACACCGTCTCCTGCATTCTGGGTCCGGCTGAAAGTTCATTACGTCACACATTATATATATATATATATATATATATATATATATATATATAGTGGTACCCCAAGTTACGATAGACCCAGCAAATGAAAAATCCAGGTCAATCAAGAAGCTATAAAACAATAAAAGACCTGAAATATCTCAGTTGGCATGCGATGAATCTAAAATATATGAAAGTTTAATTTTCATCAGTACATTACAGAAAATAATGAACTTTATCACAATATTCTAATTTTTTGAGAAGGACTGGTATATTTAGATACAGATAATGCTCACTTTACATTTATTCGACTTACATTTTTTTTTTCGATTTTACATTTGAACTGACTGTAAAACAAATTGTAAAAAAAAAAAAAATTTCAAGTCCAATTTTGAGTTTAGCACGCTCTCATAGTACGAGACATTCAAATGCTACCTACACATCATGCTGCATGCATTGTTTACATGGCACTGCATTCATTGTTTACAAACAACAGACTGAAAGTGCCTTGCTTCTTCCCAGTTCACTTCATGTTACCCTTGTGTTAGGACGTCATTCCAATGATCTTTGTGTTTACACTGTTTTGCGTATTTGTAACCCTCAGCAAATATGGTTGGTCAGAAGGATAAGCCTACTAGTGATAGTGGTAATCAATGAATTTGATTAAAATTTATTTATTTGAAATTATTTTGCTTGAATTTAATTTATTTGAAATTAATGTTGATATTATTTTACAATGTTATGTTTATAATAATTGATTTAGGGGTGTTTTATGTGATATAGTAATAGTATTTACGGATGTATAGTACAGTATGAACGGTCATACGTTACTGGAACATACAGTAACAACTTACGTTTTTTTCTTCACCTTATGTTCGGCCGTTCGGAATGTAACTAAAACGTCAGTTGAGGAGCGTCTATATATATATATATATATATATATATATATATATATATATATATATATATATATATATATATATATATATATATATACCCCTCCCTGAATTGTCACCTTATCGTGGTGGAGGGGTTTGCGTGACCTAATGATCCTAGGAGCTTTGTTGTCGGGGGCATAATGCCCCTGGTACCCAAGGCAAACAGGTACTGGGTGAAGGTCCAGACGAAGTGCGACTCAGAAGACCCCTACGACATCTCTGAGGAAACAATGGAAGCAGTCTCCCTTGCCCGGACGCGGGTCACTGGGGTTTCCTCCTGGAGCCAGGCCGGGGGAGAGGCTCAAAGGCGAGCGCCTGGTGGCCGGGCTTCTGCCCATGGAGCCTGGCCGAGCCTAGCCCGAAAAGGAGACATGAGTCCGCCCTCCCATGGACCCACCACCCGCGGGAGGAGTTTTAGGGGTCGGGTGCAGTGTGAGTTGGGTGGCAGCCGAAGGCATGGGTTCTGTCGGACCGATCCTTGGCTATTTACTCTGACCCTCAGGACCCTCGGGACATGGAATGTCACCTCGCTGTCAGGGAAGGAGCCTGATTTGGTGCGTGAGGTGGAGAGATACCGACTAGATATAGCTTGGGCTCTGGAACCATCCATCTCGAGAGAGGCTGGACCTTATTCTATTCTGGAGTTGCTCATGGGGAGAGGTGGCGAGCCGGTGTGGGTATTCTTGTTGCCCCCCGTCTCGGTGCCCAAATGTTGGGGTTCTCCCCGGTTGACGAAAGGGTAGCTTCCCTCCATCTTCGGGCAGGGGGACAGGTCCTGACTGTTATTTGTGCTTATGCACCAAATGACAGTTCAGAGTACCCACCCTTTTTGGAGTCTTTGGGGGGGGGGGTTGGAGAAGGCTCCCTCGGGAGACTCACTCATTGTCTTGGGAGACTTCAACGCACATGTGGGTGTGATCGGTAGGTACGGCCTCTCCACTCTGAACCCGAATGGTGTTTCATTGTTGGACTTCTGTGCTCATCACAGTTTGTCGATCACGGACATGATGTTCGAACATAAGTATGCCCATAAGAACACTTGACACCAGGACACCCTAGGTCGCAATTCGATGATTGACTTTGTAGTCGTGTCATTGGACTTGCGACCATATGTTCTGGACACTCAGGTGAAGAGAGGAGCTGAGCTGTCTACCGATCACTACCTGGTGGTGAGTTGGCTTCGGTGGTGGGGGAGGTTGCCTTCCAGACCTGGCAGGCCCAAGCGTGTAATCAGGGTCTGCTGGGAATGTTTGGCGGAGTCCCCTGTCCGAGAGGCCTTTAACTGCCACCTCCGGCAGAGCTACAACCACGTCCCGGAGGAGGCGGGGGACATGGAATCCGAATGGTCCATGTTTCATGCCTCCATTGCTGAGGTGGAAACCCATAGCTGTGGCCGTAAGGTCGTCGGTGCTTGTCGTGGCGGTAATCCCTGAACCCGGTGGTGGACACCTGCGGTGAAGGGGGCCGTCCAGCTGAAGAAGGAGGTCTATCGGGTTTTATTAGCCTGTGGGACTCCCGAGGCAGCAAACAGGTACCGGCAGGCCAAACGTGCTGCAGCCGAGGCTGTCGCAGATGCAAAATCTCAAGCTTGGGAAGAGTTTGGTGAGGGCCTAGAGAGTGATTATCGGTTGGCCTCAAAAAGGTTCTGGATCGCCATCCGACGCCTTAGGAGGGGGAAGCAGTTCTTCACAAACACTGTTTACAGTGGAGGTGGGCATCTGCTTACCTCGACTTGGGATGTCGTTGAGAGGTGGAGGGAATACTTTGAGGACCTCCTCAATCCCACCAACATGCCCTCCATGGAAGAGGAAGACCCTGGGGGTTCGGGTGGGGGTCTGGGTGGGGGTCTGCCCATCACTGGGGTGGAGGTCACTGAGGTTGTCAAAAAGCTCCTCAGTGGTCGAGCTCCGGGGTTGGACGAGATCTGCCCGGAATATCTCAGGGCTCTAGATGCTGTAGGACTATCTTGGATGACACATCTCTGAAACATCGTGTGGTCATCGGGGGCTGTACCTCTGGATTGGACAACTGGGGTGGTGGTCCTGATTTTTAAGAATGGGGACCGGAGGGTGTGTTCCAATTATCGTGGAATTACAGTCCTTAGCCTACCTGGGAAAGTCTATGCAGGGGTACTAGAGAGGAGGAGCCGACCAATAGTTGAACCTCGGATTCAGGAGGAACAATGTGGTATTCGTCCTGGCCGTAGCACCCTTGACCAACTCTATACGCTCCACAGGATTCTGGAGCCAAATTTGTCCACATGTGTTTTGTGAATTTGTAGAAGGCTTTTGACCATGTCCCTCGAACAATCTTGTGGGGCGTGCTCCGAGAGTACCTTGGGGTCTTGTTCATGAGTGAGGGAAGGATGGAGCGAGAGATCGACAGACGGATCATTGCAGCCTCTGCTATTAAGCGGTGCCTGTGAAGAAGGAGCTGAGCCGCAAGGCGACGCTCTCAATTTACCAGTCGATCTACGTTCCCACCCTCACCTATGGTCATGAGCTTTGGGTAATGACTGAAAGAACAAGATCACGGATACAAGCGGCTGAAATGAGCTTCCTTCACCAGGTGGCGGGGTTCTCCTTAAGAGATTAGGTGAGAAGCTCCGCCATCTGGGGAGAACTCGGAGTAGATCCGCTGCTCCTCCGCATTGAGAGGGGCCAGTTGAGGTGGCTCGGGCATCTAGTCAGAATGCCTCCCAGACGCCTTCCTTGGTGTGGTGTTTTGGGCATGTCCAACCGGGAAGAGACCCCGGGGTCGACCTAGAAAACGGTGGAGGGACTATGTCTCTCGGCTTGTCTGGGACCCTCTCGGTGTTCCCCTGGGAGAGTTGGAGGAAGTGGCTGGGGAGAGGGACGTCTGAACCTCTTTGCTTAGGTTGCTGCCCTCGTGACCCGACCCTGGACTTAGTGAAAGATGATGATGATGATGATTATATATATATATATATATATATATATATATATATATACACACACACACACATACACAGTATATCACCTCATCTGTAAAAGGCCCAGTGTTGATTTCTTCTATAATTTCAACACAGTTGTTGACCGTCTCTTTGTATTACACAGTACATCTTATACAGTATTATAGTAATCTTATAAAGAATTCCCATGTCATTTGTCTTCGCAGCATGCTTTGCCTCCTCAGCACATCTGTTGATCATCTCTTGCTTATCTGCTCAAACCCTCTTCTTCACATTCTGAATCATATCCCGATACTGTTGCTGTTTGGTGGTTCGTATGCTCTCTGTGCGTGCACAGATAATTTTACTTTTCACCTTTTTTCTTTCATTTATAGCCTTCCAGGTTTCACTGCTTATCCATTCCTTATGCTCCCTTTCCCAAGATGTTCTTCGCTACTTCTATGTATACTGTAGTGAAGTTCTCCCAGTCTCTTTGTATGTTATCCTCATCTGTGGCATCCTGCGTGCTCTCTTCTGGTGCATCGAATCTGTTCTTCAACTGCAATGGGAATTGCTTTTGGACACCCCTTTGTTTCAGGAGTGCGGTATTATATGTTGTCCTTTGGCTGGCATTCCTGGATTTTTGTCGTGAAAGTCCAAGCTTCACCTTGCCAACTACCAGGCTCTGGTCAGTTCCAGAATCAGCACCCCTCATGGCTTGACCGAGATCGTCTGTATCTTCCATTGATGATGAAGTTATCAATTTGATTCTTGTCTCTGTTGTTTGGTGAAGACCATGTATATTTATGTATGTCTTTGTGTTTGAAGAGTGTGCCTCCAATCACTAGATCGTATTCTTCACACAATTCAACTAGTCTCTCTCCATTCTCATTCATATTGCCTAAACCTTCTTTTCCCAACACTCATGTGTGGTTTTTATTGTTCCTCCCCACGTTGGCATTTGTGTCACCCATTAGGATGAGAATATCATGCTTTAGTTCTCGTTCAATATCCTTTTGTAGTTGTTCATAGAAAGCATCTTTCATCAGCATTGATAGGACTGTAGATCTGGATGATGGGAGCTTTCGCATACTTTGAATTAAATCAAGCGCTTATGGTTCTTTCACTCACCGAATTCCACTTGATTAAACATTTTCTTGTCTCAGGGCTCAGCATGATTGCTACACCCTTGTAATGTTGATTCTCCAACCCAGAGTATAGGATTGACTCTCCAGTGTTGACTTTCACCAAATCTGGTCCATCTCAGATCACTTATGCCAAGCATGTCCAGGTGATATCTCCTCATTTCTCATGCTACTATTCCAGTTTTCCCAATGGCATACATGGTCCTTACTTTGCAGTAACGTAGATGAATGAATTTCCTCGTTGTCAGGAGTTGTTCCATCCATGTCATCCTCAGGTTGGAAACTTCCCTAGGGCTTTTATCCCCAGCTATCCTGTGGGTGTCTTCCTATCTAAGATTCTCCTCTTCCGGGATTTCGCGTGACATGGTTCTGTGACAATTTTGGATAGCATCATTTACTGTGCAAGTTTCCATGATCATAATTTTTTACAAGAAAGGGTGACTAGCCTCTTGCCTAAACCCTCCTCCTTTTTCATCCGGGCTTAGGACCGGTGTAGGCGGAGTTTATATTATATATATGTATATTAACTCTGTCCCCTGCATTCTGGGTCTGGCTGAAAGT
Organism: Plotosus lineatus; assembly: GCA_024760905.1. Classification (NCBI taxonomy): domain Eukaryota; kingdom Metazoa; phylum Chordata; class Actinopteri; order Siluriformes; family Plotosidae; genus Plotosus; species Plotosus lineatus. The sequence goes on along the minus strand of CM045732.1, from coordinate 31,862,725 downwards.
TCATTACGCCACACTTTTATGTTCTTTATCTATATATATATATATATATATATATATATATGTATGAAATTAGAGGTTAGTAATATCTGTATAAACAGAGGGAGAATGAATGGAGTCATTGAGGGATATGTACAGTTTTATCAATATAATAAAAAGTAGAATGTAAATATATAACAGTGGATGTTGGTTCTATATGGACATGTTTCCTAGTTTAATGTTCACAGGTACGAATAATTTCCTGTGGGATTCAGTGGTGCATTTCAGTGGTATCAGTCTCTGACTGAATGGCTCCTGTGACTGATCATCAGATTGTGAAATGGGTGGGCGGTATTGTTCAATATTGTCTTTATTTTGGACAAAATTCACCTGTTTGACACCACCATTAGAGAGTTCAGTTCCACCCTGCAATGATACCTGCCTTGTGGATCAGTTTGTTCAGTTTCTTCATATCTGCAACCGTCAGCTTGCTGCTCCAGTATGCAACAGCATAGAGGACACTGCTGGCGACAACAGATTCATAAAAAAATCCTGAGTAGGGCCAGACAGATGTTAAACAACCTTAACCACCTCAAAAAAGGCCTCTGGACTTTCTTGTAATGTGCGATACTGTTCTTAACCCAGTCCGGTTTATTGTCAATATGAACTCCATGGTATTTCTAATTCTTCATCATTTTCCCATTGGTACCCTGAATGGAAACAAGGGTTGCTGGTGTTTTGGACCTTCAAAAATCCAGAATCGGTTCTTTAGTCTTTGTCACATTAAGTTGCAGATGATTACGCTCACATCATATGACAAAAAATCCACTGTCTCATCACTTCCTCTGATACACCCTACTACAGCAGAGTCATCAGAAAACCTCTGAAGATGGCAGGTCTCTGTGCAGTAACTGAAGTCAGTTGTGTAGAGTGTGAAAAAGAAAGGTGAGAGGATGGTCCCCTGTGTTGCTCTGGTGTTGCTAACTACCATGTACTACATGTAATGTTGCAGGTGTTATGATCTGTGCTGGCTGGTGGCAGTAACTCTCTCTTCATTCATTGCAGGCGCTGGCAAGGGGTGTGGCTGTTGCCTGTAGGCAAGGTCCAGAGAGTGCCTGTTTCCACTCAGCAATCAGCAATCAGCAAGCTATTAATGGGAGCGAAGTGCTTCCCTCCAATGTCAGAAGATTGTCCTTCCCAGCGATTCCGTTTCCCTGCTATCTCTCTGACTCCTGGTTTCTTGCTTCGTGCTTGACCAGTTTCCTTCACTTCTTTACAGTGATTTAGACTTTCCAAAAGTGCAAAATAAAATAGTTGAATAATCTTACATGGTCTCCTGCATTTTTGGGTCTGACGCGTATGCTCCAGGCACAACAGAATGTTCTGACCGGAAACATGAACCCAGCGGAGACCGCTCAGCTTCAGCAGGCATTATCCGGCCAGGGCGCCCTGTTGGGATGACACAACTCCACCTTGCACCAAATGATGGACAATCTCCAGCGCATAACCACCAGCTTGGCACAGCTCGGCGGAAGGATAGATGCTACTGCAATTCACCTCGTTACCGAAACCCCGCCCCATCACCCGTCACTTTCCACTTTGGCAGCAGCGCCAGCTATACTCCCAGCGCACCGAGAACCACTCATTCCCATGCCAGCCAGGTATTCGGGCACGATCGGTTCCTGCACACAATTCCTCCATCAATGTTTGCATGTCTTCAGCCAGCAGCCGCTCACATACTCCACCGATCAAGCAAAAACTGCATGAGCCTACTCATGGAGCAAGCCTCGTCCTGGGCACTAGCGGTCACCACCCATACCCCGGAACTATGCTCCCAATTTGACCAGTTTATGCGAGAAATGAAAAAGGTTTTCGATCGTCCGGCGAAAGGGGAGGAGGCAACCTCCCAGCTCCTACGAATTCGGCAAGGCTCACAGTCGGTGGCGGAGTATGCCATCCAATTCCGGATTCTCACCATAGAAAGTGGCTGGAACTACCCTGCACTCCAACTCGGGAATCCTTTTGCAGAAATGACTGCTTCAATACGGCTTGGCATGGAGGCAATCAGCCTGTGGCACTGCTGAGGTGTTATGGAGGCCCAGGATGCTTCGATAGTGGCCTTAAGCTCATCCACAGTGTTGGATCTGGTGTCTCTCAACTTTCTCTTCATAATTTCCCACAGATTCTCTATGGGGTTCAGGTCAGGAGAGTTGGCAGGCCAATTGAGCACAGTAATACCATGGTCAGTAAACCATTTACCACTGGTTTTGGCACTGTGAGCAGGTGCCAGGTCATGCTGAAAAATGAAATCTTCGTCTCCATAAAGCTTTTCAGCAGATGGAAGCATGAAGTGCTCCTTGTCAGGCACGATGCTCGCTCTACTTGGGAAGATTTAACTTCACACTAACATACCGACCCGGCTCCCAGAATACGAAACCAGATGCACTCTCCAGACAGTTCTCCTTGGGGGAAGACACTACCATAGAGACCATTCTGCCCGCCTCCTGTATACTTGCAGCAGCTCAATGGGAGGTTGAACGGCTAGTTCAGAACATCCATCAGGGGGAACTGGAGCCTGTCGGGTGCCCCCAAGGTCGACTATACGTTCCTTCGCCAGCCAGAACCCCAGCACTCCAGTGGGCTCACTCACCAAAATTAGCCTGCCACCCCGGAGCCCACCGAACTCTCTTCCTATTCCAGCAATGCTCCTGGTGGCCAACGATGACAGCTGACACCAGGGAGTTTGTGGGAGCTTGTGCCACCTGTGCCGGGAGCAAGTCCTCCCATCATGCACCCACAGGTCTCCTCCAGCCCCTACCCGTTCCTCATCGTCCCTGGTCGCACATTGTGGTGGACTTTGTTACAGGGTTACCCCCGTCCAAGGGCAACACTGTTATCCTGATGATAGTGGACCGGTTCTCCAAGGCGGTTCACTTCATCGCCCTACCCAAACTCCCCTCGGCGATGGAAACAGCTGGTCTCCTGGTCCCTTTATGGTGATCAATGGTTTCCAGCCTCCCCTGTTTCCCAGTCAGGAGGTCAAAGTAGCCGTTCCATCCGTCCAGGCAGTTTCGCAGAGCACACCGGGTCTGGAAAGATGCACGCACCGCCCTGGAACGAACAGTGGCCTGAAACTGGAGAATCGTCGCTCGTCATCGAACCCCGGCACCTCCCTACATGGTCAGGCAACAAGTTTGGCTCTCCTCCCGGGACCTGCCTCTACAAGTCGACTCCAAGAAATTGTCTCCCAGATACAATGGGCCCTACGTGATACAAAAAATTATAAACCCCAGCGCTGTCTGACTAACACTCCCATCCTCACTCAAAGTACATCCAGTATTCCATGTATCCCTGATCAAGCTTACGGTGGAAAGTCCCCTCCACCCCAATACCAATCCCCCACCCCCTCCTCCCCAGCTGATTGATGGACATCCCACGTACACAGTCAACCGTATCCTCGATGTACGGAGATGGGGTCGAGGTTTTCAGTACCTGGTGGACTGGGAGGGGTAAGGACTAGAAAAATGCTCATGAATTCCCCGCTCCCTAATCCTGGACCCGGACTTATTAAACGAGTTTTATCGTCAGTTCCCGGACAAGCCTGGTCGGGCACCAGGTGGCGCCCCTTAAGGGCGGGTACTGTTATGGTCTGTGCTGGCTGCCGGCAGTAACTCTCTCTTCATTCATTGCAGGCGTTGGCAAGGGGTGTGGCTATTGCCTGTAGGCGAGGTCCAGAGAGCGCCTGTTTCCACTCAGCAATCAGCAATCAGCAATCAGCAAGCTATTAATGGGAACGGAGTGCTTCCCTCCAATGTCAGAAGATTGTCCTTCCCAGCGATTCCGTTTCCCTGCTATCTCTCTGACTCCTGGTTTCCTGCTTCGTGCTCGACCAGTTTCCCTTGATTAAATTTCCAGTGATTTAGATTTTTCAAAAGTGCAAAATAAATTTGTTGAATCACCTTACATGGTCTCCTTCATCTTTGGGTCCCAAGCGTATGCTCCAGGCACAACAGCAGGCACACAGACTGTGGTCTTGCAGTCAGGTAATCCACAATTCAGGATACAAAAGAGGCATCCACTTACATCAATGTCAGCCTCTCACCCAGAACAGTGGGTCTGATGGTGTTGAATGCACTGGAAAAGTACAAAAAAACATGACCCTCAACGTGCCGACTGGTCCATATGGGTGTAGATATGATTAAGCAGGTAGATGATGGTGTCCAACTCCAGGACAAGGCTGGTAAGCGAACAGAAGGGGTCCATATATTGTCTAATCAGTGGTCAGAATTGATCCAGTATGAGTATCTTGAGGGTCTTCATGATATGAGAAGTCAGAGCTATGGGTCTGTAATCCTGGGGACTACTGGGATATGGGGTCTTTGGTACAGGAAGGCGGCATGACATCTTTTACTGCACTGAGACCCTCTGTAGACTCAGGCTCATTGTGAAGATGTAGAGTAAGACTCCACAGAGCTGGGGGGCACAGGCTTTAAGGGCAATGGGACTCACCCTGTCCAGTCCTGCTGTTTTGTCTGAGTGGAGTCTTTTCAATTGTTTCTCAAACCAATTATAAGTAAAGTTGACAGGTGGGAGAGAGGTGTTACATCGATCAGAGAAGCCTCCAGTGTCAAATCGGTGAAAGAACATATTCAGCTCATTGGTCCTGTCCTCACTGCACTCAGTTCCTCTACTGATGGATGGCCTGAAACCAATGATGCTCTTCATTCAGTCTTCATTTTGAAGCAATTATGTAATGGATCAAGAAAATAACTTTTCAACCTAATGTAAAGGATACTTCTGCATTGCAGGAATTTACAGAAGACTTGATGTTATAGAGAGACCCTAGAGACAATGGTATATGCAGCAGAGATGAACAATTTTCAAAGCATGTTCATTGTAGAAAAGCTCCACACCATCTTCAGACTTCCGAAAACCCCACCATATATCCCAACCACCAAATATACCCCGACTTGCCATAGAATAGTTGTACTATCTAATCAGTATTGTTCAGATTTTCTACTTCCTGTAGAGGTGAGGAAAGAAAACCCTGGTGAACTCAAATAGAAAAAAACTTGAAAATTTCTGGGTATTTGAAAATGCCAACTCCTAGTTAGCAGGGATGTCAATCAATGATTACAAAGTGTTGCAGATTTGGGATGAATCAAATGCAGTCGTGAATGTACACTAGGTCATGGACATTGCATGAAAAGAAAAGAAGCCAAAGGGCCCCGGGCACCCAGTGGAGGGCATACTGTGCTTGTTAGGAAAGCACCTCATCACAAATGATCTACTAAAAAGTGAGCATGCTGATAAAATACATCAACTGTTAAAAAAGGTCACCCAGAACCTGTCCCATAGGAAAATTTACAACAAGCTGATTGAAATGTCTAGTATTTGCCATGCCATCTTGTTCTGAGTCAAAAAAAAAAAAAAAATTAGAAATAGACAAGTGACCAATAGTGTGTGATCGTGCTGCAGGGTACAGAGGAAAATCACTTAATGAAATTGTAAATAAAGGGTCCAATCTTCCCAATAAATTACCGGGAGTACTACTGTGTGTTCATCAAAGCTTCATTACATTTATTGCAGAGATTGGAAGCATTATCCACCAGGTAAAGGTAAGTGCAAAGGACAGAGACATTCTACATTTCCTCTGAGGAAAGAATGAAGACACCAAGAAACCACTCCATTCAGAACTGACAGCACATTTATTTGGAGGGTTGTGGAGGTTCAGCTGTGTGAATGGCACTCTCAGAATGCCATGGTAATTCAGAATAACAGGGATTCTTACCAAGAGGTGACACTCAACACTATAAGTGTTTGAAGTGAATATTGTGGTTACCGCTATGACAGTCGCAAAGGAAGTCAGGGAACTCCTTGTACAAAAAGGTTTTTGGCTCATAAAGTGTGTTTCAAATTCACCAGGGCTGATGCAAAGTATACCTCAGGAAGACTTCAGGAAAAAAAGAGGCCTTAGGAAAAAAACTTGGATAGATTAGACATCAGTTATGAGAAACTGCCAGTAGAGTGGGCTCTTGGAATGCTATGTCATATTAAACTGGACTGTTTTAGGTTTGATGTTCAAATTGAGAGAAACCCCATGTCTAAGAGAGGTGTGCTCAGCATCCTCAGCATAATATATAACCCATTGAGATACATTTCTTCTTTGGGCTGAAGGCAAGTTTAATATTTCAGCACTTAGGGCAACTAGAAAAAGGCTGAGATGATCCATTGTCAGGAGACTTGGAAGAGCTTTGATGTCAGTGCCTGACATCTTGGCACAACTTCCAGCCATAAAGGAGTTTAGAATTCATAGCTGCATCAAGCCAATGGGAAAATCACCTTCATTTAGTCAGTAAGATTGATGAAAAATTATAATGGTCGAGTCACGCCTTGCACCTTTGAGAGGTTCCACTATACCTCATCTTGACCTAGCTGAAACCATGCAAGTGATGAAGTTAGATAAGCTCATTCACAGAGAGCTGGAGTTAGAACATGAATACTCTGTATTCTTGACAGATAGTACAGTTGTTCTGTGGTATCTGCAAAATGAAGGTAAACGATTTCAGACATATGTTGTCAACACAGTAGCAAAGACTCTAAAGCACACGAAACCCATAAATGGAGACATGTGCTAACATCTCAAAATCTGGAAGATGGTGTCTCAGGAGAATAGCTACAGAAAAGCTGGATTCAAGGGCAAGGCTTGTTACAGATGCTTAAAACTCACTGGTCAATGAAACCTGCATTTACATGGGCTGAGGCGGAGGAGATCACTGAATTGAGAAGGACCCCTTAAGTTCATTTCATCAGAATTGAGCCAGATTCAACAAACACCTTTTTGAATTATTATTCTTCTCGGTTCAGGTTGAAGAAAGTTGTTGCTACTTCAATTTATTCAAATACTACAAAGAACATCATAAGTAGTCAGACTCAGATATGTTCAAAGATACTTGCTGGATGCACACTCACCATTTCATATTAATAAATTGAGACCCATAAAGTCTTAAACTTGCATGTTTTATTTGGCATTTGTTTTATATCGGATGCCCTTCCTGACGCAACCCTCTGCATTTATCTGGGCTTGGGACCGGCATGAGGGAGAGACACTGGCTTGTGCCCCTCCCTCACGGCTGCATTTGGTGCCCCGTGTGAGGCTTGTATGCTGTATGACTTGTATGCTCGGTTGGAAAGTAAAGAGGGAGAAAATGATTTATACAGGTTGGCACAGCAGAGAAGTAGAGATGGGAAGGATGTGCAGAAAGTTAGAGTGATTAAGGACAGAGAGGGTGTGTGCTGGGAAGATGGAAAGAGTACTTTGAAGAGCTGATGAATGAGGAAAATGAGAGAGAAAAAAGAGTAGAAGAGGTGACTGTTGAGAACCAGGAAGTAGCAAAGATTAGTAAGGGTGAAGTGAGAAGGGCATTGAAGAGGATGAAGAATGGAAAGGCAGTTGGTCCTGATGACATACTGGTGGAGGTATGGAAGTGTCTAGGAGAGGTAGCAGTAGATTTCCTGACAAGAACATTCAACAGGGTCTTAGAGAGTGAGAGGATGCCAGAGGAATGGAGAAGTGTGCTGGTGCCCATTTTTAAGAACAAGGGAGACATGCAGAGTTGTGGCAACTACAGAGGGATAAAGTTGATGAGCCATACAATGAAGTTATGAGAAAGAATAGTGGAAGCTAGACTAAGGGCAGAGGTCAGCATTTGTGAAAAACAGTTTGGTTTCATGCCAAGAAAGAGCACCACAGATGCAGTGTTTGCCTTGAGGATGTGAGTAGAGAAGTACAGAGAAGGTCAGAAGGAGCTGCATTGTGCCTTAGTGGATCTGGAGAAAGCATATGACAGGGTGCCGAGAGAGGAACTGTGGTATTGCATGAGAAAGTCTGGAGTGGCAGAGAAGTATGTTAGAGTGGTGCAGGACATGTATAAGAGATGTAAGACAGTGGTGAGGTGTGTTGTCAGTGTGACAGAAAAGTTCAAGGTGGAGGTGGGACCGCATCAATGGTCAGCTCTGAGCCCCTTCTTGTTGGCTATGGTGATGGACAGGCTGACAGACGAGATTAGACAAGAATCTCCGTGGACTATGATGTTTGCAGATGATTTTGTGATCTGCAGTGAGAGCAGAGAACAAGTGCAGGAAAATCTAGAGAGGTGGAGGTATGCCCTGGAAAGGAGGGGAATGAAGGTTAGCCTCTGTAAGACAGAATACATGTGTATGAATTCCAAGGACCCAAGAGGAACGGTGAGGTTACAGGGAGAAGAGATAAAGAAGATGGAGGATTTTAAGTACTTAGGCTCAACAATCCAGAGAAATGGAGAGTGTGGAAAAGAGGTGAAGAAGCGTGTGCAGGCTGGTTGGAATGGTTAGCGAAAAGTGTCCGGTGTGATGTGTGATAGGAAGGTGTTGGCAAAAATGAAAGGAAAAGTGTACAAGATGGTGTTGAGGCCAGCGATGTTGTATGGTTTAGAAACAGTGGCACTGGGGAAAAGATAGGAGGCAGAGCTGGAGGTAGCAGAGATGAAAATGTTGAGGTTCTCTTTGGGAGTAACGAGGATGGATAGGATCAGGAATGAGCACATCAGAGGGACAGCACATGTAAGACGTTTTGGAGACAAAGTCAGAGAGGCTAGATTGAGATGGTTTGGACATGTACAGAGGAGGGATAATGAGTATATTAGTAGTAGGATGTTGAGGTTGGAAAGAGACGATTCATGGACGTGGTGAAGGAGGACATGAAGGCAGTTGGTGTAAGAGAAAAAGATGCAGAGGGTAATGTGAGATGGAGGCAGATGATTCGCTGTGGCAACCCCTGAAGGGAGCATCCGAAAGGAAAAGAAGAAGAAGAAAGTCTTAAACTGAACTACTACAAGTAGGTGGCAGGCTCGCTTAATTAGAATTGTGCCACGATTTGAAACACTAGCAGATTTTGCCTCATACCCATTACATATCATGACTCATCTTTGAGGATTGTCACCTTCATACTGGTCGTGCCGGAGTTGAATGTGTATTAGCAGAAACATGCCGTTAACATTAAACACTGGAAGGAAAGAAACTTATCAAGAGAGTCCTTTCCTACTGGATTTTGTGAGAAAAAAAGAAAACTTAAATCTAGCTTATGGAAGATCTTCCAAAACTAAAGGTGACACCAAATGAACCATCATTCACTTGGGTAGGAATTGATTACTCTGACTCATTCTACACCAAGATAGGAAGATGGATCCTCAAAACATCTGGCTGCATATTCACCTGTATGTCAACCAGAGCTCTATATTCTGAATTAGCTTCAATTTGACAGTGGGACCAACTTTGTATGTGCACAAGTAGAGTGACACAGGGCCATGGAACAATGGAACAAAGATGAGATACAGGAGCATCTTCTGAAGAAGGAAATCGATTAGATATACAACTCCCCTGGTGCCACATAGGTTGAGTCTGGGCAAGACTTACCTGCACTATTCGCTTAGTGCTGGCTGGAGTCATAAAACAGTAAACACTTTATGATGAAGGCCTGACAACCTTATTGACGATAGTCAAAGGCATCATAAATAATAGGCTTATCGAAGGCTTTCAGATGATCCTTAAGACGATAAAGCTCCCACATCAAATCATCTGTTAATGCTCTGTTCAGGGCCTTGTTTACCCTCGGACGGGATAAAGAGAGAAATTGTTACTATTGATGCTGAAGGCAAGTGCAATCTCTAGTATTGTGGAAGCTCAAGATCCATGAAAATTGACCTGAGTAGTGTTGTGTATAGTAATAGGATATCTACAGGAATCCAATGGAGACAGCTTAGCCTTGGAATGGTGTGAGAGAACTTGGTATGGTAGAAAACCAGCTGCATATTTAAATTATACATTGCATTTTCTTTGTTGCCTTTGTAACTGTCTGGACCTGACTATATTTTTTTTGTTGTTTCTTTGTTGGATGCAAGGCAACCGCAGGCAGCTATCTGTCAGAGTCATAAACTGATGAAGCTCAGGGTGATATTTGTAACATTTACAGTGACTCTCACCAACATATGAAGAAATCATCTTTTTAAGATTTCTGTTGACCCTTTCGATCATTTTTGTTTGAGGGTGATAGGCAGTGGTGGTTTGTGGTAGCACTGTCCATTTCTAAGAGTGCCTGAAAGATAGGGGAGATGAACTGGGAACCATGGTCTGACAAAATATGGTCAAGCACACCCCACCAAGTGATTACTTCAGCATGGAAGATTTCAGCAATCACTGGGGCAGTGATGGAGTGGAGAGGAAACATTTCCACAAAACAAGTGAAGTAGTCAATAAAGACTAACCGATGCTCATTTTGGTTTGAGCTTCATGGTAAGGGGCAAATCAGATCAATGCCAATTATCTGATTCAGATGTTTCACCTCATTCGGTTGCATGAGACCAGCAGGTTTCATTTATTCATTCATTTTCTGTAATCACATAGTCTTAGTTAGGGTCACAGGGAAGCTGGTGCGCATCCCAGCCGACTCCGGGTGAAGGTAGAGTACACCCTATACAGCTCCCCAGGTCATCACAGGGCAGAAACAGGCTGATGACTATGCAGCTCCTCTTAACAAATGTCAGCAATGGTTCTTTTACATGCCTCACACCATAGACAGTGAGAGACATGGCTGGCCTTTTATAGCCTAGTTAGTTGCACTGCGAAACAGTGACAACCTGTTGAGAGTAGGGCTTGGACCTCCAACCTTAGAATCAGTGATCCATCACCTTTACCACCTGACCTCCTTACCTACTGACCGAACCAGCAGGTTTCTGTGAATCAATTTTACAGGTTTGACAGGTTGTACAATTTCTGATGAACTCTTTCATATCAATCCACATCTTATTTCAGAAGGCAACTCCTTTGAGACATATGTTTTGAAGACATTCTGGTGGCCAGCCTGGAATGATCATGAAAAACATGCAAGGGGGGGGATGTGTAAGTGTAGACAGGATACAGACTCTATAGAGACTCTAATAGACCCTCGCATCAGCTAACCGAATCTTCCAATACACATTGTCCTATAGGAGAGTAAAGGTTTCCTGTGCTGATAAATTTGAAGCCATCAAAGTTTTGTGTATCTTAAGAATCTCAGGGTGCTTCTTTTGTTCTTTCCAGATGGTGTCCATGGACAGCAGAAACACAGAATCACTAACCACATAGAACAAGACAAAGTTGACCCCAGAGGGACTCCTGGATAATGCATCAGGAGCAGCATTGAGTTTACTTTTGTGTTATTCCACGATGAATTCAAACTCTTAATTGGAGGGCCCACCTGATTACCCTTGTGGAAAATCTGTCATCAACAGTGAACTGTGTCCAGTCTCAGATCATTCATCACATTGAAGAAAATGAAAAAGTTCCAAAAACTGCATACACAGCTTGATATTTGGAGTAAAAGGCCCTTCATCCATCACCCCAGCAATGCTCAGAGTTGGATATATTCTCTCAGTTTTTCCTCCTCAACTGATTGTTCCTCCTCTTAAGCCTGATCACCTAAAGCTCTTATTTCCAATGTTTCGTCAATCCGGTGAAGATCCAGATCCTGTTCTTTTCTTGTCAAAATGCCATGACTTTTTATCCAGTCAGGCTTTGAGGGATGATGACATCCTTGCAATGGTTAGGACTGTCCTCCACAGCACTGCTTGTGACAGATGGGGGGATAGCCCATGTGACTGTCAACTCATGGTATAAGTTCCAGACTTCTTTTCTGTCTGCCTCCTTGTCTGAAAAGTATAAACAAGAGCTTGCAGACCATGTACACCAGCAACGGTGACGTATGCTAACAGGTCAGTGTGGTGTCTAATATATTATCTTCTTCTTCTTCTTCTTCTTTTCCTTTCGGCTTTTCCCTTTAGGGGTCACCACAGCGAATCATCTGCCTCCATTTCACCCTATCCTCTGCATCTTCTACTCTTACTCCAACTACCTTAATGTCCTCCTTCACCATATCCATAAATTTTCTCTTTGGTCTTCCTCTAGGCCCTCTGCCTGGTAGTTCCAACCTCAGCATCCTACTATCAATATCCCTCTTCTGTACATGTCCAAACCATCTCAATATCACCTCTCTGACTTTGTCTCCAAAACCTCTTACATGTGCTGACCCTCTGATGTACTCATTCCTGATCCTATCCATCCTTGTTATTCCCAAAGAGAACCTCAACATTTTCATCTGTACTACCTGCAGCTCTGCATCCTGTCTTTTCCTCAGGGCCACTGTCTCTAAACCATACAACATCGCTGGCCTCAACACCGTCTTGTTCACTTTTCCTTTCATTCTTGCCGATACTCTCCTATCACACATCACACTGGACACTTTTCTCCAACCATTCCAACCTGCCTGCACATGCTTCTTCACCTCTTTTCTACAGTCTGCATTGCTCTGAACTGTTGAGCCTAAGTACTTAAAATCCTCCACCTTCTTTATCTCTGCCCCCTGTAACCTCACCGTTCCTCTTGGGTCCTTGTCGTTCACACACATGTATTCTGTTTTACTGCGGCTAACCTTCAATCTTTTCTTTTCCAGCGCATACCTCCACCTCTCCAGATTTTCCTGCACTTGTTCTCTGCTCTCACTACAGATCACAATGTCATCTGCAAACATCATAGTCCATGGGGAATCTTGTCTAACCTCATCTGTCAGCCTGTCCATCACCATAGCAAACAAGAAGAGGCTCAGAGCTGACAGACGAGGTTCGATGGATGTCCCACCTGCACCTTGAACTCTTCTGTCACACAAACAGCACACCTCACCACTCTCTTACATCTCTCATACATGTCCTGCACCACTCTGACATACTTCTCTGCTACTCCAGACTTCCTCATGCAATACCACAGTTCCTCTATCGGCACCCTGTCATATGCTTTCTCCAGATCCACAAAGGCACAATGCAGCTCCCTCTGACCTTCTCTGTACTTCTCTATTAACATCCTCGAAGCAAACAATGCATCTGTGGTGCTCTTTCTTGGCATGAAACCAAACTGTTTTTCACAAATGCTGACCTCTGCCTTTAGTCTAGCTTCCACTATTCTTTCCCATAACTTCATTGTATGGCTCATCAACTTTATCCCTCTGTAGTTGCCACAACTCTGCACGTCTCCCTTGTTCTTAAAAATGGGCATAGCACACTTCTCCATTCCTCCAGCATCTGCTCACTCTCTAAGACCTTGTTGAATGTTCTTGTCAGAAAATCTACTGCTACCTAGCCTAGACACTTCCATACCTCCACAGGTATGTCATCAGGACGAACTGCCTTTCCACTCTTCATCCTCTTCAATGCCCTCTTCACTTCACCCTTACTAATCTTTGCTACTTCCTGGTCCTCAACACCTGGCAGTGGCTAGACCCAGCTTGGCTTCACTCTAGAATGGAGAAGTAAAACGCCTCCTTCCCTCTACTAGTCTGGGTGCTCACCTTGGGCAAGTGACAGTACACCCTTAGCCCTCCTTACCACGGTCAACGTTCCCCTGTGGGTGGTGGGGTAGAATTGGCCCCCTCCGCCCTGGGATGTCGTAAAAGGCGACTAAAGGGGAAACAGGATATGATAAATATATTTTCCTTTTCTTCCTGCACTCATTTTGTAAAATTGGCTTATATCCTAAACACTTCATGATTTGGGAAAAAAGTGGTTTAATTTCATTGTTTTGTAAAATTGATTGCACAGTCTGGTTCCGTTTTATTAATTTCAATATGGATTTGTTGTTGATATGGTTAAGTGATTTCATATATTTAAAGATTGTTCATTTATTTATTTATTAATCACACCCAATTCAAGAAAAATAAAAACATAGAAGCGTGAAATGCTCCTCTGCATGTACTAAGAGGCGACCTGTTTGCTGTGGGTTGCGACTTGTGTTGGCAGAAGAGGGGATCCTGGTAATTGAGTGAGTAAATCTCCAAAATGGGATTTCATTCCAACACGTTGCTTTGGCCCTAATTTCGCCTAGACGAGAGGCTTGTGAGGCCTGGCACAAGTCAATTGGCTGGTGGTGATAAGCACTAGGATTTTTTTTCAATTCTAGCAACAGCTGCTTAATCAGGTTAAATGGGTACTCGGGTTCTGCCTGGGTGCTTGAGTATACCATTGTAAGTATCCCTGACATCTGTATGCTGCAGGTCTGCATACTAATAGATGTCCTCCAGTAGGGCTCCAAGGAGGGTGGGGAGCTTCGATGGTGAAATATTATCCCTTCAATATGGCTACAACTACTAAAAAAACATTTAAAAGATCATGAGATAATGACTTGGGCAGTGACTCAGCACTTCTTGGCCCCATTTCCTTGTTATTCAAGGTATAGATCAAACGAAACCGTTAAGCAAACTGTCTACCTTTGCTATTGCAAAGGGAATCAAAGGACTCGCTGGTGAACCTAAACAAGTGAAAAGGCTGCATTCTGGCGAGCTTCTTATTGAAGTAAGCCAGAAGAGTCACGTGACCAACTTACTAAAATCCACCATGCTAGTCAACGTACCAATAAAAGTTTCGGCCCACAACTCCTTGAATATGAAGAAAGGGGTCATAAAGTGTAATGAATTAAGTTCCGGAAGTGAAGACGAGATCCTGGAGCGTCTTTGTGCTCAGAGGGTTAGGAAGGTTCAACATATAACAATCAAGAAAGAAGGCCAGAAGGTTCCAACTGGGACATTAATACTCACCTTTGACGTGACTACCCTTCCTGGGGAAGTCAGGGTGGGATATTTAAATGTCCCAGTTTCTGTCTCTATACCTAACCCCCCTACGATGCTTCTAATGCCAATGTTTTTGGCCACCATCAGGGTAACTGTGGTAACAAACCAATGTGTGGGAAATGCAGTAAAGAGCATGAGGACCAAAATTGTAGTGAACAGGCCAATTGCGTGAATTGTAATGGAAATCACCCATCCTTTTCCAAGAACTCTCCGAAATGGTTAGAGGAGAAAGAAATCCAAACCATTAAATGTACTAGAAACCTTACCTTCAAGGAAGCAAGGAAACTGGTTGAGGAAAAAAGATCTCAACCACAACAGACCTATGCATTGGCTACTACTGCAAAAAAGGTTATCCATTACAATTCCGTAATAGTACAAACTGACATAACTTGGCCTGAAAAATCCCAGAGCCCTCAAAAATATCAACCAAAACAAGCTAATGCCATGGCCTCCTCTTCACAGGCCACAAAAACTCTGTAGGTACACAGACAGCGTCAAACCCCGGACCAAAATCTAACCAAACTTCTGCTAAAAAAGATGACAAAACTGTTAAAATAAACCAAACACCACCAAATAGACATCCTAAGGGATCAGAAAAAAAATGTCCCAACATAATACATTTCAGGTGTTAGAGGATTCTGGAGAGGAGGAGAACATGGATGTTGTTCCTCATACTCTCCCACCTAATAGCAAAGCAGATAGGAGCAAAGAAAGAGCCAATCCTAAGCCCTCATGAATACCAAATTAAAAGGTATCATACAATGGAATTAAAGCAAATTATGAAGAAATTAAAACACTTCTTTGTGATAGTGTTCCTCAAATTGTCTGTTTTCAGGAAACACTACTAAATAAAGTAGATAATGTAACACTTAAAGGATATGATATATCCAGTAAAACATCTGAGTCATCAGTTGATGGGAGAGCCATAGGCGGTTCTACCATTCTTTCTGTAACCGCTTAATCCTGATTTGGGTCGTGGGGAGGCTGGTGACCATCTCAGCCAACTTCAGGCCAGGGCATAGTACACCCTGGACAGCTCGCCAGGCCATCGCAGGGCAGAAACACGCCGACAGCTTTGCAGCCTATTCTTTACGAAAGTCAGCAATGGTTCTTTTACATGCCTCACACCATAGACCATGGGAGACATGGCTGACCTTTGATAACCCAGTTGGCTGCACTGGGGGGGGGGGGGCAGTGACAACCTTGTGGAGAGTGGGACTCGAACCCCCAACCTTTGGATCAGCGATCCAGCGCCCTATACCACTAGACCACCACTGCCCTCGGTTCTACCATTCTAATTAAATCAGATGTCCCTCATGAGCTTATTATATTAAATACACGCCTGCAAGCCAGAGCCATGAGAGTGCAACTTCATAAAACTATAACAGTGTGTTCCTTATATATCCTCCCAAACACAGGCTTCATGCAAATGAATTGGATGAACTTTTAGAACTCCCCTGTTCTGTTGCTTGGAGACTTCAATGCACATAGTGCTACTTGAGGTTGTCAAAATTCAGAAAATAGAGGTAAACTGGTAGATTATTTTGTTTCATGTCATTATCTGTGCAGTTTAAATTCTAAATCTCCTACATATCTTCATCCATCTTCAGGCTCCTTTACATCTATTGATTTGAGCATTTGCTCTCCTACTTTGTTTATGGATCTTGTTTGGGAAGTTGGTGACGACCAGTGTGGTAGTGACCATGTCCCAATCTTCATCAATACAACCACCCCTATAGATGCTGGAAAGCCCCCAAATTGGCAATTGCATAAAGCTGATTGGACAGCTTTCCAGGAATTGTGCAATGATGAAATCAATCTCAACATATTCCAAACCAAAATTAAAACAATAGATGACTTTACTACCTGTATCACAAATATTGCCTTAAAAACTGTACCTAAGTCCTCGACAATTCCAAAACCCATACGTAAACCATGGTTTACTGATGACTGTCAAAAGGCTATTAAAGAACGCAAAAAGGCCTTTAATATTTTTAAACATGACTCTACACAAGCTAATTTAGATAAATATAGAGCAGCCCGCACAAATGCATGGCGTACAATTAAAGAAAATAAAAGGAAATCATGGAAAGAATGTTTCACAGCTAAATATGAGATCATCTGCTTTCCCACTTAATAGTTCTGTAAAACACATTAATAAATCAAATGGGAACAAAGCCACTGATAGAGTTGACATTGCAAACACTCTTGCAGAAGAATTTAAGAAAAATTCTTCCACAGAACACTACACTCCAACAATTCAAAAGTATAAAAATCAGCAGAAGAAAACCAAATTCAAGTTTAACTTGAACAACTCGGAAAATTATAACGATTTCTTTAGTATGCATGAACTAAGGGAATCATTAAACAAATCTCATGATACTGCTGTTGGACCTGATAATATCCATTATCAGTTTCTTAAACATCTCCCCGATGAATCTTTAAATGTTTTGTTGCATATTCTCAATGATATATGGGAAACGGGTAGTTTTCCAGACTCCTGGAGGGAAGCTACCATTATTCCAGTTCCAAAACCTGGTAAAGATCACACAGACCCTACAAACAACCGTCCCATTGCTCGAACTAGTTGCTTGTGCTCGTTTAAGTTGGTATCTTGAGAAGACCCACTTAATAACAAAGTCACAAAGTGGTTTTAGACATTTTAGAAGCACTACAGACCATTTGATAGCTCTCGAATCTAACATTCGAGATGCATTTGTAAGAGGTGAACACATGGTATCGATCTTCTTTGATTTAGAAACAGCATATGATACCACTTGGAAATACTAAATTTTAAAGGATTTACATGAGATGGGCCTTCGTGAAAGAATACCTGTATTTATTAAAAAAAATTTAACCGACATTTTAAAGTTGTTGTCAGGAATTCCCTTTCTGCTTCTCAGAAACAAGACATGGGCGTTCCACAAGGAAGTATTTTATCTGTGACTTTATTTAATGTTAAAATTAACAGCATAGTTAACGCCGTTAAAGACAGTATATCAAAATCATTATTTGTGGATGATTTTGTAATTAGCTGTCGTGCAAAACACATGCACACTATTGAAAGACAACTGCAGCTATGCTTAAATAAAATTCAAAAGTGGCTGATAATAATGGTTTTAAATTCTCTCAGTCTAAAACTGTGTGTGTGCATTTTTGCAGGAAAAGAAAAATGCACTTAGATCCAGATCTTAGTCGTAGTCATGACATTCCCGTTGTTTATCAGGTTAAATTTCTTGGTGTGATTTTTGACAAAAAAAAAAAAAAAAAAAAAAAAAAACTTCACTTTAATGCACACATCTACTATTTAAGAACAAAATGTCAGAAATCTTTAAACCTGTTGAAAGTTGTCTCTAAAATGGAGTGTGGAGCTGATCGTGAAGTTTTGTTAAGATTATACCGATCTTTAATCAGATCAAAATTAGATTATGGCTACATAGTTTACGGTTCTGCTCGAAAATCTTATTGAAAAAAGTTCGAAACCATCCAAAACCAAGCATTAAAAATCTGCCTAGGAGCCTTCAGAACTTCTCCTATTCCTAGTCTGCATGTTGAAGCAAATGAACTATCATTACATTTGCGTAGGGAAAAACTCGCCTTTCAATATGCTATAAAACTGAGAGCAAACAAGGACAACCCTACATATGAGATAGCCTTTCAAACCAGAAACACACGATCCTATGAAAACAAACCAACAGCTACTCGTCCATTTGCTTTGAGAATTAAAGATTCACTTAAAGTTGTGTGTCCAGATCTCAAGAATATAGAATCATATGATATACCTGATATCCCACCTTGGAAATTAAAGAGACCACATATAAATCTGTCATTATCTGTGTTTCCTAAAAATTCTTCGGATCCTTCAGTGTTTCAGATGATGTTTGGTCAATTGAGAGCCATATATAGGGACTTTAGGGCTATTTATACAGATGGCTCTAAGGATAACAACAGAGTAGCAGCTGCTACAGTCACCAATGGTCTGAATGTCCAGGTCCGACTTTTGGATGGAGCTTCTATTTTTACAGCAGAATTCCGTGCAATTCTGCATGCACTTGATATTGTGTCTCCTTACGATGGAAACGATTTTACTACTTTTTTCAGATTCTTTGTCTAGATTAACTGCCTTACAGGGTAATGATTTTGATAACCCTACACTTTTAAAGATTTTACAAAGGTGCTATGATCTCATTGAGGGTGGAAAAAATATAGTGTTTGCTTGGTGCCCCAGTCACGTTGGCATCAATGGTAACGAAAAGGCTGATAAACTAGCTAAGGAAGCTCTTAATACAAGGTCCCCTATACTGACGTAAAGTGTCGTGTAAATATTTTTGTTTTTAGTCAGTGGCAGAGCCAGTGGGATGAAGAGACTAACAGTAAACTTCATCTCATAAAGCCCAATGTAAAAAGTTTAGATTCTTACTCAAGTAGAACTAGTAGAAGAGAAGAAGTAGTGTTGGCCAGGACTCGAATTGGCCACACCTACATTACACACAGCTATTTACTGAAAGGGGAGCCTGCGCCTGTGTGTGACACTTGTTCAGTCCCCATGACTGTCAAGCACATTTTAATGGCTTGCACAGATTTTGCTGAGACTAGGTTCCAGCATTTTAACATGAACAACTTGTATGATTTTTTTTACTCAATTTATCATCATCATCATCATCATCATCATCATCATCATCATCATCATCATCGTCTTCTGTAATTCCACGATAATTGGAACACACCCTCCGGTCCCCCTGCTTAAAAATCGGGACCACCACCCCAGTTTGCCAATCCAGAGGTACAGCCCCCGATGACCACACAATTTTGCAGAGACGTGTCAACCAAGACAGTCCTACAGCATCCAGAACCCTGAGATTTTGATACTTTTGACAGTCATAAAAGTACGTAATCAGAACCCAGTTAAATAAATGAGACAAAAATATTTTGAAGAACAAAAATCAAATATACACTTATCTGTGAGTAGCAACGTGTGTGAACCTCTAGGACAGGACTCAACAACTTTTGCCATTCAAAGAGCCATTTGGACCCGTTTTCCATAGAAAAGAAAACACTGGGAGCCACAAATATTGTTTTGACACTTAAAATCAAATAACACTGCATATAATGTTTTGTCCCCTTTTTCCTTAATGTTAATACAAAAAAACAACAACAACAATGTGTTGCATTGATTTGAACACCTGCAAAGACAATTGCAATTCTGCTTGCAACAAAAACATTTAGATTTTTAAAAAAAGAGGTTGAAAAAAAGTTACTTTCAATGAAAATTCCTAATGTCTATTTTGAGTTCTGAGGCAGTGGTGGTTTGGAGTTAAGGTGCTTGATCACTAATCATAAGATTGGGGGTTCAAGCCCTACTCTTCACAAGGCTGTCACTGTCCCCCCCAGTGCAGCGAGCTGGGTTATCAAAGGCTGGCTTTGTCTCTCACTATCTATTGTGCGAGGCATGTAAAAGAACCATTGCTGACTTTTGTAAAGAGGAGCTGCATAGCCATCAGTGTCTTCCTGCCCTGTGATGGCCTGGCGAGTCGGCTGCGATGGGCGCCAGCCTCCCCGTGACCCTAATTAGGATTAAGCGGTTCAGAAAATGAATGAAAGTGCTTGAGTCCTTCTTGTATTTTTTATAAAGAAAAAGAATATCTATCACACCAAGCGAGGGACGGGATGCAGCCAGATGTGTTAACGGGTTGGGTAGCCTACCTTACCATCACACCATCACTCCCTTCGTGGGATCTTCTTTTTCTTTATTCATTATATTAATGTTGTTTTGTCATAGTTTTAATTTACAAAAATGACAACACAGAAAGGTATATGAAGAGTTATTTGAAGAAGGAGCCTGCTCAACATTCTTTTAAAATGCTTAATACTGACTGACCCATTCTCAGAGTGAAGACTGAACCAGACCCAGTCTTTTATTTTGTCACTGGGATGAGAGTTATTTAATTTGGAAATTGCTGTGCTTAAACCAAATCTCATCCACCAGCTCTTACTTCAGCTGTGATTTCCGTTCCTGGATTACAAACCCTGGTGGTGGAAAGATCTCTCTCACTCGCCGCGCTGCTGCTGAGATGGAGAGAACACTCCTTACCATGAGCACAAGGGTTTGGTGGCTCGTTCCCTCCACCAACACAGTAGATCAAAAACACTGAGACTCAATATAGCTAATTAATATAACAATAGCCATGTCCACAAGAACACACACATAAAATCACCCCACCACACCAAATAAATATCTGCCCGCACCCGTGACTGTAATTTTCATCTATGTAATTTTCAACCCTAAAAGAGCATTTTTCTTCAAGGTTACCCACTGGGCACCTGTGGGTACCTGACCATTGCAGGACTCTCCTTTGATTCAGATGAAAGCTGGTTGAACTCTGTACCCCTGGGAGCCTGGAGTGCTTCCGATGTGAGTAAATAAGCGGCATTTTCTTTTTGCAGTTGTTTTTGGTGATGCAGTGGTTTTTGTATATGAAGCAAGTTTGCAGCCGTTGGCCACCTTAAAATACACATTCATTATTCTAAAAAGCCAGAGAGCTGCATCAAAGAGGTGAAAGAGCCGCATACGGCTCCGAAGCCGTGGGTTTCCGACCCCTGCTCTAGGATTATCAGGTAATTTGAAGGTGAAACCTGAATAAAATGTTTTCAATTAAAGGGATGAACACAGAACAATCTCACAAACCAACTTGTATTAAAAAAAGTAGTTATGGTTACAGATTCAGATATAATACATCACAATTCTAGTTTTGTTTGAGGTCAGTTATGTTAATTATGCTTTCATAGATGGATTTCTCATGAACTGCTGCTCAACATCACTTTAAATAAAATGGTCGCAAGACAACTAGAACATCCATTTGATGGGGTGTTCCATGTGTAGAGGAGCAGTGGGTTTTGCATACATGGCACATAATTGTGCAGAAATTATGAAATGCAAAGCCTTTCTCGTTTAAGAAGAATTTTAACCATGCAGTGCAGTCCTGTGTGAGACTTGAGACATTTTTTGATGTTCCCAAGCACTCCGAGCTCTGAATACAGTAAAGAACTAAGGTTGCAAAGTAGAATAAGGCGTTCAAACTTTTACAATGATCAGAACAATTGTTTTCCCATCATTGGAAAATTTAAAGCAGAAAGTCCATAAGTTGTTTATTCATATGTGTATATATATATATATATATATATATAAATATATATATATATATATATATATATATATATATATATATATATATATATACATACAGTGAGTCGTCGACTTACGACCGCGTTTGGTTCTGGCAGACCGGTCGTAACTCGATCTGGTCGTATGTCGAATTTCCATCCAAATACACTCACGCCAAACAAAAACAAATGAATAAATCTCACACATAATCTCACACATAATCTCACAATATACATCTATTTTCAATTCCACGTCACTGTGACACGCAGTGGAGAGCCAATCCTTTCTGTACTCCACTGAGCGGGCGGGTCCGATAGCTTCAAACTCCAATTTTATTGGATTATAACAACAGCCACAGACTGCGTGTGTTGTTTGAGTAAAGAGATAAATCTCCCTCATTTTGATCGGCTCATTTCCACAAAGCCAAGCACAGCTGACAAGCAAACACAAAAGGCATGGAAAAACTTCAACCCGCAGACCAGCTGATTGCCAAAACTTTGGACGCGCTTCTTGTCATAAACACTGCAGCGTGCGAGTCCAATAAATTAGAGTTTCAAGGAATCGGATCCGCCCACACAGAAAGGATTGGCTCTCAGTTTCGCGCCACAGTGACGTGGCATTAAAAGGAGATGAATAGATTTGCTCTGAACGTGAGGCTGCACCATCTCCTGCTTGGCCTTTTAAGATACTGGTGCTGCCGGCAGCACAAACAACTGTCGTATGCAACACTCGCACTGCACTGCCATGAATCATGCTTCACCACTTTTGCGGTCGTAAAGTCGATCAGTCGTAACTCGCATAGATCCCTTGCTACTTCGCACTTCAATTCATGCGGCCTCAGTGCATCGCATTTTTTAAATAAATAAATAAATAAATATTCATTGAATTAAAAAATAAAGAAATTAAGAAAGAATGGGGTAAAAGTTAAGGAAAATGCTACAAATACAAGGCCAATTATACACAAAAAAAAAAACCTAAACCAACACAAACCAAAAAACAACTTAAAATCTCCGATCAAATTAAATTGTTGCATCTTGTATGTGCTCTAACTGGGCTATCAAAGACCATGCCATGTCTCTCACTGTCTATGGTGTGAGGCTCATGTAGAAGAATCATTACTGACTTTTTTAAAAAGGAGCTACATCACCGTCAACGTGTTTCTGCCCAGTGATGGAAATTAAGTGGAAAATGAAGATGAAATCAATCAAAGTGTCAATACATTTTTGTGGAATTGTATCATTGTTACTCTCCCCAGAGTGGACCACCTACAGGCCATGTAATGATTGGCAAGGCCACAAAGAACCTCAGGGTAACTTCTAAGCAACTGCAGGCCCCTCTCACATTGGGTAATGTTTATTGAGTTCACCATTAGGAGAACACTGAACAACAATGATGCCCAGGGCAGGGGTTTCAAGTTGACAGCCCCTGCTCTCCAAAAAGAACATTGTCTGCCTTGTGGACAGATGACACCAAAATTTAACATTTGGTTTGAATGAAAAGTCTCATAAGATGGTGGTAGCATCATGGTTTGGACTGTTTTTCTGCATCTGGGCCAGAATGACTAGCCATCATCGATGGAACAATGAATTTTGACTTGTTTCAGCAAAATGTCAGGATATCTGTCCATGAGCTGAATCTCAAGAGAAAGTTAGATATGCTGCAAAACAATGATTCTAAGCACACAAGTCATTCTACAAAAGAATGGTAAAAAGAGAATAAAGTTAATGTTTTGGCATTATAGTCCTGAACCTAATCCAACTGCGATGCGAAAGGAACTGCAGTGAGCAGCTCATGTGAGGACACCCAACAACATCCCAAAGTTGAAGCTTCTTCTGTACGAAGGATTCTTTCAAGCCAATATGGAAAACCAATCAACATTTAGTTGTATAATAAAAATATAATAATATATAATAATATTCAGTTATTGCTGCAAAAGGGGGGGCACACCAGATACTGAAATAAAAAGGTTCACATTCTCTCATTTATTGTACTGGGTTCTCTCTATCTACTTTTAGGACTTGTGTGAAAATCTGATGTTTTAGGTCATACTTATGCAAAAATGTCTAAAATTTTTAAGGATTTACAAACTTTAAGCATCACAGTAGCTGGATACAAAAATAACATGTTATTGGCTTCAGATAAAGCCAGGAAGCCGAGTCAGTCTGTGTTTTGAGTATACACCGAGACATGGTGAGAGTTTCCTGCTGATACATTACTTTTTTTAGTTATCTTATTGAAACCTTAACAGTCCACTTGGAGAGAAATTCAGAATCCCAGGAAGACCCACCATATGAGTGGTCTTAACTGCAGTGAATTTCCTGCTACATAATTTTTTTTAAAATTTTTTTTATCTGGTGTCACATAAATGAGGATGGGTTTCCGATTTTAAGTCTGGTTCCTTCCTTTTGAATCCAGGTTTCTTCCTTGCGTCAACCGAGGGAGTTTTTCCTTGTCATAGTTGCTACAGTCATTAGGAAGGTAAATTATTCATTCATTCGTTTTCTGTAACCGCTTAATCCTAATTAGGGTCACAGGGAGGCTGGCACCCATCACAGCCAACTCCGGGTGATGGGATAGAACACCCTGGACAGCGCACAAACATGCTGACGGCTATGCAGCTACTCTTGTTGAAAGTTAGCACTGGTTCCTTTACATGAACCTCTCAGCATGGACAGAGATCGACACGGCCGGCCTTTGATAACCCCGGCCTTTGATAACAGTTGGCTACACTGGGGGGACAGTGATAACCCTTTGAGAGTGGGGCTTGAACCCCCAAAACTTAGGATCAGTAATGCATCACCTTTACCACCAGGCCATCACTGCCTGAAGGTAAGTTATTTATATATAAATGTTTCGAGGACAACCAAGCATTTTAAAATCGAAGTTCAAAAGGCACCTTGAGATAAGGATTGAAAAAAAAGTAGGGTGCAGCATTATACAGCAAGCAATGAAGAAACTGTACCTACCCACAGTGTAGCAGAGAGCCAACAGAAACAGTAGGATCTTCATCTTTTTAGCAACCACACCCAGATTATAGATAGCTCCTGAAAAACATCAACATTTAAAAACTGATGCTATTTGACAACATTGTTAAAAGCATTTTTTAAATTAAATGTTCATTACTTCCCTCGCTGGAAAAAAAAGATTTCAGACAGACGCATGAGAAAAAGCAAATTTAGTGATACTGATGTCCCAAAGTCAAATCGATTTCAAGATGAATTCAAAATCTGTCAGACTTCTAGTGCAATTTTGAATGGGGACAGTCCTTATGGAAAAAAAAAACTTTTTTTTAAAACCTTCACCCATTCAGAACAGACATTATATTGGAGTTGTTCATTGTCAGATTTTATTTCTGAAAACCTAAATTTTTATATACTGTACTTTTAAAATTACATCATTAAAAATTATTTGAGTAACTGACAACTGAGACGAATGTTTTGGATTAAACTGCACTTAAGACAGGAATCATTGTGACAAAAACATACAAGAATCGTTTTTATTATGAATTAAAATGTTTCCTGCAAATCAAGTTTACCGTTATGTGGAAATTATTTGTACTGATGTGTGAAATGTGCCAGTTTATGATCCATTTTGCTACATGTGTGTTTCGTCTCACAACTAACTAGGTCTATCTGCAGTGTAAACTGCATGTTTATATGTCCCAACGCCACGGCTGCAACAACTCTACAGAGAGGGCAAGCTAGCAAATTACCAGCAAATAGTTTTGGCAGAAAAAAATAACAAATATGAAACCGCTGACAAGGTAAATTAAAAAAAACTAAACAAACAAACAAAAAAAACCACAAACTAACAAACAAACAAAAAAACCCGCCTACAGTCCATACCAGGTGTTTTGAAGAAGTCTATTTTGTCCACAAAAATTCCTTCTGCTTCTTCAAACCACCAGCCTCTTTATTATCTCTGTCCCGGCTTGGGTGTACCTGGGGCTTCAAAAAAGTTTCAATGTCATGCTTACGATGTAAACTAGTGTAATGTCTAAGCTTACCAGTTGCTCTTCCAAATAACATCAAAAATTTTGGCAACAGTTGAAGGACTGCTTGTGGGCATTGCAAAAATGTAATTTTTAAATCTGCAATGACAATGTGTTGGCCCTGTTGAACCTAGTGAGCTGTCCAGCGTGCACCCTGCCCAAGCCCAGAGTTGATTGAGCTAATTAGGCTTAAGCGGCTTCGAAAATAAATGAATGAATGATTACGCTATCAGCTGATCATCTCTGGACTTCAACACCGAACTTTAAAGAAATATCAAAGCTGCATTGTGTTTCCATTGATTTGAGACCGTCTGAAGACCAGATACTTTAAAATTGATATGTGAAATGAGCACTCTACTCAACATTTCATCTAATTTCGGCCTAAAACCAGACGCAAACCAAAAGGTCAAGCTGAAAGTAGCAAAGAATGTAGAAAAGTCAGCAGGTGGTCTTGCAAGTGTTTTGAAAGAAACATACAGTTACATTATTTCATTAATAAAAACATTAGATTTCCTAAAAATTTTATTTATAAAATGCATGGAACCCAGAATTCAAAGGTAGCATAGGGACACCTGTATTTCTAGCTGAGGTTATGAAATGCATAAACAAGCACAAACAACAACAAGCTAAGTACTGAGCGGAACATAAACCTGCAAGACATTCTAATATTTTTATTAATGGTCAAATAAATCAGGATTTTTAAAGTTTAAAATAAGCAAGGTTTCTTATGTAATATAAATATGGGCGAGTTCTGTTAAAATTGATGTAAATATATAGTTATATTAGAAATATGAATACTTAATAAATGAGTAACTTGTTCTACACTATAATGTCACGGTCTGAAATATTCAGAATTTTTGTACAGAAACTGCTGAGATTTGCATCTCGGTTTGTTCATTCATTTTCTATAACCGTTTAATCCTAATTAGGGTCTCAGGCAGGCTGACGCCCAGCCCAGCTGAATCTGGGCGAGGGCAGAGCACACCCAGGATGGCTTTCCAGGTCATCACAGGGCAGAAACACCTTGACAGCTATGCAGCTCCTCTTGTCGAAAGTCAGCAATGGTTCTTTTACATGATCCTCTAACCATAGACAGTGAGAGACATGACCGGCCTTTGATAACCTAGTTAGTGCACTGGAGAGTAACATGCATTATTTCACAGGTAATATTCTGTTTACAGCGAAATAGTAATTGGAGTTCCTGTTCCAGCCTCACTGTAATGTAAAAAAACAACAAGTTAAACTATGGGTATAAGATATGATGATGATGATGATGATGAAAGGAAAGGTAAGTACATGGACAGATCATACTGCACAAAAAAAAAAAAAAAAACCCTCACCAGCAGGATTCTCAGTTGTATGATTTCACCCTGCTCTTCTGTCTATGCTGAGAATGTAGCAGAATTAAAGCGAGTTCTGAAAATGTTTTCACTCAGTTTTCTTGCAGAAACAGCCATAATATAACTTCATTCTCCTCAATATGAAAGTTGTGTGCACATGAGCATTACCATGACAACAATATCAAGCTCATTACTTTACAGCATTTGCATAAATACTCAAGAACTCTACAGCTCCACTATAGAATGTGAAATAATGCATGTTATTATCTACCTTACTGAGATCCACATCTCACCCAAACTCACTGCAGATACTCCATAGTAACACTTAGTATCAGCACAAACAGATATCACTGCACTGAGGGTTACAATCAAACAAAGCATAGTGTAAATATAATAACAGGGTGGAAAAAAATCAACTTAAACTTCAAGCAGCTTCTTGTTTCATCTCCGTTTGTACAGACTGAGGTACTGGTAGCTGGGGTAGTTTGGAGACATGCTGGTACTACATGAAAGAAGATTTTAACACGCAGGATTTGGTTCGAAGTCCACTGCACTTATTTTAACTTTATTACAGTTTATTCGAGAAATTAGATTTGTTGTGCAGACTAAATCTGGAGAAGTGAAACAGAAGTAAGGTAAATGTCAGCAGAAACAACAATACCAAGGTGAGAATAGATCACAAAATGGCTTATGTTGCACTGCATTTTGCAATGCGATACCAGGACCTTGGATATAAATCTGCCGTATTAAAAACACGTCCTCCAGTGTATTAATATATAAAAATGTAATTATTCAATTTTTATGAATAGATATTGTATGAATAATTTAAATGGATGTTTATGCAAAATACAGCTTTTGCATTTAACAGTTCAAATACAATTCATGCATGCCATTTCTTCACAGTATTTTCCCACAGTAATGTCAAATTAAATTCTCTGATGAATCTTGACCACAAAATATATGAATAAATAAAAAATCTGCATGACTGCAAACTGAAAACTTTTTAAACTATGAAATTATTATCGCGTTCTATCCTCTAGTCTAGAGGGGTTGGGTGCCACGGCCAACCAGTTGCTTCAGTTATTCATCCCGCCTTACTGCCTTGGGGTAGATGAGGCCTGTCCAGTGGCAGATGCATAAGTTTGCACCGGCACGGTGCATAAGGTTCGGGGTCTCCCTGTACCACTCTTCATTTCCACTTTCCTGTCTAGTAATTTTCTCTGCAGATTTTCCTTGCGGGTTACACAGCCGAAATAAATAATTTTTCTTCTTTGAATTTTTGAAAACAATCTTTCTTTGGCATTCACACGCCTCAGCACTTCCTCGTTGGTAATTCTATCTGTTCACTTGATGTTGAGCAATCTTCTACAACACCGTATTTCAGAAGGCAGGAGGCGCTCTTTTGTTGTCTTAGATGATATACAGGGATCCCTCACTACTTCGTGCTTCAATTCATGCGGCTTCAGTGCATCGCGTTTTGTTTTGTTTTTTAAAATAAATAAATAAATATTCATCAAATTAAAAAATAAGAAAATGAAGGAAGAATAGGGGGAAAAGTTAAGGAAAATGCAACAAAAACAAGGCCAATTATGCAAAAATAAAAACCCTAAACAATCACAAAACAACCCAAAATCTCCCATCAAAACTACTTACGTTGTTGCATCTGTGTGTGCACATGCAGCTGTGCGCGCGTGCAGGCGCGCATATGTATGTGTGCCGTCTTTTTCTCATGCAATACCATCTGTTTGTGTGTATTTATATTTTATTTACATCTCATGTTATATTTTTTAATGTGTAATTGTTATTATAAGCATTTATAGCAGTGAATTCGTATATATTGATATTATATACACATACACATGTACGTATAAGTCAGTCAGGGAGAGGGGTGTGATCCTACTTCGCGGTTGTCGATGGTCGCGTGGGGATCTCGGTCCCAATTAACCGCGAAAAGTGAGGGATCCCTGTATCTCCGATCCAACTCTAAAATTCTGAGTCTTGTTTTCAGGGAGATTAGTGACTTTGTCAAGGTCTTCTTTATTTTTGATGTCTTTCCATTCCTGCTCCAGATATTTCTCTGTGGGAGATATTCTGGGACCAATGTAGTTTACTTTTTGCTACACTGATGTTGTGTCTGTCCTTGTAGTGATCGTCCTTCAGTTTATTCAGCTCCAGGTTAGTGTCTTGCTGTTTGCTTTCAAGCTTTTTCAGTTTGATCTCGTTATTCCTGGCCACTGGGTTGTGGTCGGAGCAAATGTCTACACCGGGCTAGGTCTTGACTTGTTTGAGGTAGTTGCAGAATCTTGCATTGATAATGATCGACCATATCATTGAACCATCACCAAATCATCCTACATCCCAATTCAAAACCTTCCTATGATTGGGTACTGATTTTGGTTTACAGTCTTTGCATTCCAATTGCCCATTGTGATGATCTCCACTCTTGCAGACCTCTGCTCAGGACATTTTATGACTCTGTGGTAGCCTCTGCAATCCTCTACGCTGCCATCTGCTGGGCCCCGGGCAGCACAGAGCGGGACAGAAAGAGACTGAACAAGCTGGTCAGGAGGGCCAGCTCTGTCCTCGGCTGCCCACTGGACTCTGTGGAGGAGGTGAGTGAGAGGAGGATGGTAGCAAAGCTCACATCCATCCTGTTCAACAGCTCTCACCCACTGCACCAGACTGTCGAGGAGCTAAGCAGCTCCTTCAGTGGACGACTGAGGCATCCTCAGTGCAGGAAGGAGCGCTACCGCAGGTCGTTCATTCCCACCGCTATCAGACTGTACAACGCCACTTTGTAACTGTCTGTGAAAATACCGGTTATGTGCAATAAAAACCCCGTGTACTTTAATCAACCACATCTACCCCACTGACTGTCAACCATATGAACCCATCTACTCTGCACTCAGATACATTACACTTTAATATAGGCCAATCTATAAAGTTGCTCCATTCTTTTCTTTTATTGTTTAGTAATTTATACTATTTATGTATCTATTTATTTATTTACTTATATATGTATGTGTGTATGTTCGTACTTGTATCTATTTTTGCACCCCCTACTGATAGTACCTCAAGAGCCTGTAACAGTGAATTTCTCCATTGTGAGATTAATAAAGCTGTATCTTATCTTATCTTATCTTATCTCTTTGCCTGATTCATTGCTTCTTTGGTGTTCTCATAAATATTCAATGCTATAGTTAAGCCCATATTATGTTATGGTTCAGAAATTTGGGGTACCACTTATTGTAAAATTATTGAACAAATACAAATAAAAACTTGTAAATATTTCTTGAAAGTTGGCAAATATTTTTGTAATAATTGTTGTAATAATATGGTTTTAGGTGAATGTGGCAGGTTCCCCCTACAAATTACTTATGTGACAAGGGCTATTAAATTTTGGTGTAGACTTTTAAGACTTCCAAGTTCTAGATTACCTCACTAGTTCTATTTAATGCTGAAGGCATTACATGAGTCTGGACGCACAACATGGGCATCGTATATTAAAAATATTTTGTTTAGACTGGGGTTTGGTTTCACTTGGGTATCACAGGCTATTGGTGATGTTGATATTTTTATTTCAGTTTTTAAGCAGAGGTTATCTGATAATCTCTTCCAAAATTGGCATTCATCATTACAAAAAAACATCTAAGTCCTCTAGTTATTTACTGTTCAAGTCCCTTCTAAATGTTGAAACATACATTAACTCAGATATAGCACGTTATTAAATCTAGAGAGGTGGAGGTATGCCTTGGAAAGGAGGGGAATGAAGGTTGGCCTCATTAAAACAGAATACATGTGTGTGAATGACAAGGACCCAAGAGAAACGGTGAGGTTACAGGGAGCAGAGATAAAGAAGGTGGAGGATTTTAAGTACCTAGGTTCAACAATCCAGAGCAATGGAGAGTGTGGAAAAGAGGTGAAGAAGCGTGTGCAGGCAGGTTGTGTGTCAGGTGCAATGTGTGATAGGAAGGTATCGACAAGAATGAAAGGAAAAGTTACAAGAGGGTGATGAGGCCAGCATGTAATATGGTTTAGAAACAGTGGCCCTGGGTAAAAGACAGGAAGCAGAGCTGGAGGTAGCACAGATGAAAATGTTGAGGTTCTCTTTGGGAGTCACGAGGATGGATAGGATCAGGAATAAGTACATCGGAGGGACAACACATGTAAGAGGTTTTGGAGACAAAGTCAGAGAGGCTAGATTGAGATGGTTTGGACAGGAGGGATAGTGAATATATTGGTAGTAGGATGCTGAGGTTGGAACTACCAGGCAGAAAGCCGAGAAGAAGACCAAAGAGAAGATTTATGGATGTGGTGAGGGAAGATATGAAGGTAGTTGGAGTAAGAGTAGAAGATGCAGAGGATAGGGTGAAATGGAGGCAGCAGATGATTCGCTGTGGCGACCCCTGAAGGGAAAAGCCAAAAGGAAATGAAGAAAAAGAAGACCACAGACAGAAAGAGACACGGCCATCCAATGATAACCCAGTGAGCTGCACTGGGAGGAATAATGTGGTATTTTTGTTTGTTTGTTTATTTGTTTTTTTTGTTAATCACATGAAGCAGCTTTTTTATACAGAAAACTTGTGTTTGATATAAAACAGCTGATAGGCCAGCAAGGTTGATAAGACACAACCCTGACGTACTCCCGTTTTCACCTCAAACATAATGTTGCTGCTACCAACACAGCAAAAAAGCCGTCGTAATGGCTCTTGATGATGTTCCTGAGAGTTTCAGGAACGCCATAAGCCTCTAGGATCTTCCAGAGGGTTTCTGTGTACACTATCAAATGCCTTCATAAAGTCACTGAAGTTTATGTACAGCCCTCGTTGCCACTCGGCACATTGTTGAATGATATTCCTCAGAGCAAATATGTGGTCCACACAGCGCCTCCCTTTACGAAATCCAGCTTGGTTTTGGCGAAGATGACTGTCTACTGCACTACATATTCTATTGTAGATGATTTTGCCAAGAATTTTTCCTGGTACCGAGAGTAGAGTTATTCCTCACCAGTTGTTGCAGTCAGTGAGCGTTCCTTTCTTAGGAATTTTGATGATTATCCCTCGCTTCCAGTCTGTTGGAACATCGCCACAGTTCCATATGGCTTCAAAAACATCGAAGAGTATCTTTGCTGATAAGGCTGGGTCTGCCTTGAAGAATTCCAGGCATAGTAAGTCAGGCCCTGGTGCCTTCCCATTCTTCAATGCTTTGATAACTCCTTCGATCTCATGCAGGTCAGGCGGGTCAATCGGGATGTTGAGCTCAAGACCTACATTTTGAACATCAGCTGTAGTTGTAGGGTCAGGTTGGTTCAAGAATTCTTGGAAATGTTCGGCCCAGCATCTCTCTTGGTCCCCTTTGGTTGTAAGAAGTCTTCCTTGCTTGACCTTCACAGGCGCGTTGCTGTTGTTACGGAACTTTCCACATACCTGCTTCGTTATCTTGGATAGCTCACTTTGGTGCCCTAATATCGCTGCTTTTTCTGCTTGAGACGCCATCTTTTCTACATGTTCTCGCTTGTCTTTCCTGGCCATCTTCTTGACAACCTTGTTGGCTTCTCGGTATTGAGCTTCCAGATTTTCCTGTATTCTTGCCGATTTAGCGCAGAATAGTCGTGACTTCAGATTGCGCCTTATTGCGATAGGCTCATAGGTTGCTTCACTAATCCAGTCCTTGCTCTGGGTTTTCTTTCAGGGGCCTAGCACTTCATTCCCTGTGCCTGTGTAGACAGTCTTCACGTCTTCCCACAGCTTGTTGACCTGAACTTTTCCATCCTCAGTTTCAGCATCTTCTTCCCTAAAAACCTCGAACCTGTTCTTCAGCTGGAGAATGAAGTTGTACTTGTTTCTAGGATTCTTTAGGAGGCTGACATCAGGTTTCAGCACACCAGCTGTTTTCTTACCAGCGCTTCTGAGTTTCAGCCTAAGAGACGCTACAAGACGATGGTCAGCTCCACATTTCACTTTGACATCAAGGAGGATCGTCGCCACATGCCATTTATAATAATATGGTCAATTTGGTTCACATCTCCTTCATGAGGTGAGGTCCATGTGAGCTTGTGGATGTCTTGATGTTGAAAGAGGGTGCCTCCTATAACTAAGTTGTGGCTAGCACATGTCTCAACCAGATGAAGACCATTTTCGTTCATAAGCCCACAGCCTTCCTTCCCAATGACACATTCGAAGTGTTTGTCGTCTCTGCCTACCTTGGCATTGAAGTCGCCCACCATAAGCAGCAAATCGTGTGTTGGCACATCCAATATAGCTGCTTCCAGTTGTTCGTAGAAGGCGTCCTTGTCCTCCTCAGTGCTGTCATTGGTCGAGGCGTAGCACTAGATAATTGATAAGTTAATATGCTGACCCTTCAATCTGGCACCCATAAGTCGACTGCCGATTGGTTTCCAATACAGAAGGCATCGCTCGGTCCCTTTCTTCAAGATCAGGGCAACCCCTTCTCGATGTTGACCGTCTCTCCGCCCTGAGTAGAGCACAATCTCTCCGGTTGCAGTCTTGATCTCTCCACTGTCTGTCCATCTGCATTCACTTACACCTAAAAGTGTGAGGTCGTATCGCCGCATTTCTGATGTTACTTGGGCCAGTCCTCCCGTCTCGTACATGGTGCGAACGTTCCAGATGTCCACTTTGGTTTTCTGTTTCATATTCAGTACTTCCATCTTCGTGCCAGTAGCGTCCTCTCAGCATTGGCCACTGGCAGTCATACTAGCTTCATTCTGAGGCTCCGGAAGGTGAGCACGATTGATTGGAGTTACATTTGTTGCTGTTTCCGTAACATACTATTTTTACAAGGTCTGGTTGTTAGC
Source organism: Plotosus lineatus (assembly GCA_024760905.1). Classification (NCBI taxonomy): domain Eukaryota; kingdom Metazoa; phylum Chordata; class Actinopteri; order Siluriformes; family Plotosidae; genus Plotosus; species Plotosus lineatus. Next base: position 31,828,753 of record CM045732.1, on the reverse strand, counting down.
CATATGCTCAACCCCCTATAACCTGGAGGGCCGGTTGGATGCTTTTAGTCTGGCCTCTACCCCGAAGACCTGTCTGACTTGGGAAACCCTACTAGGCCCAAAGGACCCATCAGCATAGCTCTTGAGGTCATTGAGGCGCACAAGCTTTTCAACCATCGACAAGGCAGCATCTGCTGAGAAGACAAAGACCCAAAGCACACATCCAAAGGCACGCAGGAATTATTGAAAAGAGGACAAAATGGCCAGCAGTGAGTCCTGATCTCAATCTCATAGAGAATCTTTGGGGTGAGCTGAAATATTGCATTGGAAAAAAATAACTTTGCAAACATTCAAGAGCTTGAACAGATAGCAAAGGAAATGTGGGATAAAATATCAGCAGAGAAAAGCAAGAAGCTTATAGATGGCTACAAGAAACAGGTTATCAATGCTATGAAACGGAACGGTTGACAACAAAATATTAAGGTAGAGAGCCTTTATTGCTGCCCATGCTGTTTTTCCCTATTTCTTCTTTGAAATGACTACATGCAAGTTGAAAAATAATGTTCTTTGTTTTAATTACATTGGATCGGCAATGAAAAATCCTGCTGATGTAATTATGGTGCATTGTCAGTTATTCCTGAGGATATTGCACAGGTTATGCAGGGATGCCAATGAAGGGTTGCCAATGACAGCGAGCAGGACTGTAGATAATTATTTTATTGATAGGTGACACGAAGGTATAGTGGTTAGCACTTCTGCCTCACAGCAAGAAGGTCCTAGATTTGATTCCCAAACACAGCGAGGACATTTCTGTGCAGCGTTTGCATGTTTTTTTTCCTTGTGTTTGTGCGGGTTACCTCCAAGGACAGCTTACAGTCCAAAGACACACACATAAGGCTAGTTGGCTGTTTCAAATTGCCCCTGTGTGTGAGTGTAAACGCCTGTGTGTGTGTGTGTGTGTGTGTGTGTGTGTGTGTGTGTGTGTGTGTGTGTGTGTGTGTGTGTGTGTGTGTGTTGGCCCTGTAAGCTGTTTAGAGCATACCTTGCCTTTGCCCACTGTTGGGCAACATAGGCTCCGGTCTCTCTGCAATCCTTAATATTATTAAACGGCTCAGGAGATGAGTGAGAGTGTTATTGATACAAATGGTCTGAAATGTGTTCTATGATGAGAGCGATTGTATGATTAAAATGAATAATTGATGAAAGCAGTTAAGATCTTTTATTATTTACTATTTTGTAATAATTTTGATACCATATTCTAATTTATTTATGTGAATACTGAAGGAGTGTTTCATTCTTGGCCAAGTTTTGTATTTATATTTATTGAGATTTGACGGCCTGTTGAGCTGTCCAGAGTGCACTCTGCGCTTGCTCAATTCGTCTGACATGATCGCCAGCCTCCCCGTGACCCAAATTAGGATGAAATGGCTAAGAAAATGAACGAATTAAGGTTTTTTTCATACCTCTTGGTGTGCTTTCCCTGCGCTGCTGGCTCTTTGAGTGTCACAGTGGTGTAACCATGGTGATTTCGGCGTAAAACATTTTTACCGCTGTGACATAAAGAATAGGATAAGCTGGATTGCTGGAGGTTTAACCCATCAAGATGGTGTTACGTGGCCCTCTTAAATTCTTACCAATGGAAAATACCAAAGAATATCAAAAGAACCCATACAGAATTACCAAGTAAATGACCAAGAAACAAGGTGGCTAACTTTAAATAATCTTTTAAATAATTAACCATTAAACAAGGTATGATACAGTTACAATGTTGTGCACAGGTGCCATTTATTATAAGAACTAACTACTCTGGGTGTGAGCACAAATTACAGTTCACTGCAGGGGGGGTTGATCTCACCAAACTCGATTGCAAATGATGAACTGCAATTTATGCATGTACATGTTCTACAGCCATTCAGTGGATTTCCTCACGACACACCAAGGTCTTGACATGTATCCACTTCGGGTGACAAAAACCACTCCTGAGGAGATGCAGCCAAACAAAATGGACAATCCTCCAGAGTCCCTTCGTGGATCCACTCGTGAGTCGTCCTAACAAATATCCAGGATAGCAAAGCAAAAAGTCCTAGCCTGAGTGAAGAACAGTTCAGCCCTGGAATTCACCAAGAACCCTTACAGATTCGAAATACTGCTCCTTCTACTCCTGAGGAGATGCAGCCCAAACAAAATGGACAATCTTCCCGAGATCCTTCCTGAATCCACTCGTGAGTTGTCCTAACAAATATCCAGGATAGCAAAGCAAAAAGTCCTCGCCTGAGTGAAGAACAGTTCAGCCCTGGAATTCACCAAGAACCCTTACAGATTCGAAATGCTGCTCCTTCTTCTCAGTCCTTGATAGCTATCTCCCCAAAACCAAGTGGTCTTGGTTTCCCCCAACAAGTTGTTTTCTCTCTGGTACAAGCCTGAACAAGCCCAGGCAAGCCCAGACAAGCCCCACATGTCTGTGTGGCTCCTCCCCTCCGTTAGATTGCGCAACTCCAGTCCTTTCCACTGTTTTCTAGAGGATGCAGTACTCCCCTGTGATTTTGCAACACCCCAAAGCATTGCACAATATCACCAGTACACGTGCACCTAGGTCTCACACCACTACTACCTTAAAGTACATGTGTCCTTAAACATACTACATCTGTGTGTGAAACTATCAATAGCCCTGACACACCAATGTGTACCAGTGAGTAGATACAGCAAACATATATTATATAAGTATTTTAGCAAAGATACGCAGGACCCCCAATTTAGACTTAGTGACCACCTTTTACATTTCACATGGTTAAGACACTTATTAAAGCCACTTGCTATGACTCTACCCTAGTATATAACAGATGGTACATACCATTAAACTCTTCTTCTTTTACTTTCGGCTGCTCCCTTCAGGGGTTGCCACAGCAATTCATCCGCCTCCATCTCACCCTGTCCTCTGCATCTTCTTTTCTGACTCCAACGACCTTCATGTCTTCCTTCACCACATCCATAAATCTCTTCTTTGGTCTTCCTCGAGGCCTTCTGCCTGGTAGTTCCAACCTCAGCATCCTACTATCAATATACTCACTATCCCTCTTCTGTACATGTCCAAACCATCTCAATCTAGCCTCTCTGACTTTGTCTCCAAAACATCTTACGTGGGCTGTCCCTCTGATATACTCATTTCTGATCCTATCCATCCTCGTTACTCCCAGAGAGAACCTCAACATTTTCATCTCCGCTACCTCCAGCTCTGCCTCCTGCCTTTTCCTCAGCGCCACTGTTTCTAAGCCATACAACATCGCTGGCCTCACCACCGTCTTGTACACTTTTCCCTTCATTCTTGCTGACACTCTCCTATCGCACATCACACCGGACACTTTTCTCCAACCATTTCAGCCTGCCTGCATACGCTTCTTCACCTCTTTTCCACACTCGCCATTGCTCTGGATTGTTGAGCCTAAGTACTTAAAATCCTCCACCTTCGTTATCTCTGCTCCCTGTAACATCACCGTTCCTCCTGGGTCCTTCTCATTCACACACATGTATTCTTTTTTCTGAGGCTAACCTTCATTCCTCTGCTTTCCAGGGCATACCTCCACCTCTCTAGATTTTCCTGCACTTGTTCTCTGCTCTCACTACAGATCACAATGTCATCTGCAAACATCATAGTCCATGGAGATTCTTGTCTCACCTCGTCTGTCAGCCTGTCCATCACCATAGCAAACAAGAAGGGGCTCAGAGCTGACCCTTGATGCAGTCCCACCTCCACCTTGAACTCTTCTGTCACACCGACAGCACACCTCGCCACTGTCTTACATCTCTCATACATGTCCTGCACCACTCTAACATACTTCTCTGCCACTCCAGACTTCCTCATGCAATACCACAGTTCTTCTCTTGGCACCCTGTCATATGCTTTCTCCAGATCCACAAAGGCACAATGTAGCTCCCGCTGACCTTCTCTGTACTTCTCTATTAACATCCTCAAAGCAAACATTGCATCTGTGGTGCTCTTTCTTGGCATGAAACTAAACTGTTGTTCACAAATGCTGACCTCTGCCCTTAGTCTAGCTTCCACTATTCTTTCCCATAACTTCATTGTATGGCTCATCAACTTTATCCCTCTGTAGTTGCCGCAACTCTGCACGTCTCCCTTGTTCTTAAAAATGGGCACTAGCACACTTCTCCTCCACTCCTCCGGCATCTGCTCACTCCCTAGGACCTTGTTGAATGTTCTTGTCAGAAAGTCTACTGCTACCTCTCCTAGACACTTCCAGACCTCCACAGGTATGTCATCAGGACCAACTGCTTTTCCATTCGTCATCCTCTTCAATGCCCTCCTGACTTCACCCTTACTTATCTTTGCTACTTCCTGGTCCTCGACGGTCACCTCTTCTACTTTTCTACTCTTTTTTCTCTCTCATTTTCCTCATTCATCAGCTCTTCAAAGTACTCTTTCCATCTTCCCCGCACACTTCTGTCATCAGTCAATACATTTGCCTCTCTGTCCTTAATCACTCTGACTTGCTGCATGTCCTTCCCATCTGTGTTTCTCTGCCGTGCCAACCTGTATAAATAATTTTCTCTCTCTTTACTTTCTAACCGAGCATACAAGTCATCATACACCCTCTGTTTGGTTTAGCCTTTCATACTGCTACCTTCGCCTTACGCTGTGTCTCGCTGTACTCCTGTTTACTCTCTTCGGTCCTCTCAATGTCACACTTCTTCTTAGCTAACCTCTTCCTTTGTACACACTCCTGCACTTCCTCATTCCACCATCAAGTCTCCTTATCTACTTTCCTTCCAGATGACACACCAAGAACTCTCCTACCTGTCTCCCTGATCACATTAGCTGTAGTTGTCCAGTCATCTGGAAGCACTTCCTGACCACCCAAAGCCTGTTTCAACTCCTCCTTAAAGACAACATGACACGCTTCCTTTTTCAGCTTCCACCACTTTGTCTTCTGCTCTGCCTTTGCCTTCTTCACCTTCCTCACCATCAGCGTCATCCTGCACACCACCATCCTATGTTGTTTGGCAACACTCTCACCCACTACTACTTTGCAGTCACTGACTACCTTCAAATCACATCACCTGAACAAGATGTAGTCTACTTGTGTGCTCCTACCTCGACTTTTATAAGTCACCCTATGCGCCTGCTTCTTCTGGAAGAAAGTAATTACCACGGCCATTTCCATCCTTTTTCCAAAATCTATCAACATCTGTCCTTCTGTGTTCCTGTCCTGGATACCAAACCTGCCCATCACTTCCTCGTCCCCTGTTTCCTGCACCAACCTGTCCATTGAAGTCTGCACCAATGACCACTCTTTCACCTCTGGGGGTACTCTGCATCACTTTAGCTAACTCACTCCAGAATTTATCCTTCTCTTCTAGCTCACATCCTGCCTGTGGGGCATAAGCACTAACAACATTGAACATCATGCCTTCAAATTCTAACTTGAGACTCATCACTCTGTCTGACACTCTTTTCACTTCTTGAACATTCCTGACAAACTCCTCCTTCAAGATCCCATCCACACCATGAAAAAACAGCTTAAACACTGCTCCTAAGCTTCTAGCCTTGCTACCTTTCCACCTGGTCTCCTGAACACACAGTATGTCCACCTTCCTCCTCTGCATCATGTCAGCCAGCTCTCAACCTTTTTCTTTCATAGTTCCAACATTCAAAGTTCCTACTTTCAGTCATAGACTCATGCCTTTCCTCTTCTCTCTCTGCCTACGGACACGCCTCTCGCCTCTCCTTCTTCGACGTCTTTGACCAACAGTAATCCAATTTCCACCGGCACCCTGTTGGTTAACAGCACTGATGGCAGTTGTTGTTAACCCAGGCCGCAACTGATCCGGTATGAAATTCTTTCTTGTGATTAGCATATTTTATTTGGCATTTGTTTTATGCCGGATGCCCTTCCTGACGCAACCCTCTGCACGAGGAGAGATACTGGTTTGTGACACCCCCCAACGGCTGCATTCTTTGGGAAACTATCATGTTATAAAGAGGACCTTCCTCCCAGTGTCAACAGATATCAGATAGAAGCAGGCTTTCCTGAAAAATGTAATATTATTTTTGCTCCATCCATTTCCCTTCTATCTTGACAAGTATGCCAGTGCATGTTGCAGAAGAACACCCTACAACAGGATACTACCATTCCATGCTTTATTGTGGGTAGTATATTTGAATATGTTCGGTATGTGGAGTAAAAGTGCATCATATTCAAACTGTAAACTCTGCACAGGGTGAAAAGTCTTTCTCATCCTTACGCACTTATTTGCCAAACCACTTAATCCGAGTAGGGTCATGGGGAGCCTAAAGTCTATTTCAGACTACATCGGGGAAAGATGGGGTACAGAGCTGTGCAACAGTTTTGGGATGCATTTTTATAATGAAGAAACTTAATAAAAATAAAAAATAAACAGAAGTTTTCAAATGGTAAATATGTAAGAAAATAAGACAAAATTTTGCATCATTTATTGCCTTTAAAAACTACATCAGACTGTTCAGCAGACATTCATTCATTCATTTTCTGAGCCGATTAATTCTAATTGGGGTCACAGGGAGGCTGGAGCACATCCCAGCCGACTCCGGGCAAGGGCAGAGTACACCCTGGACGGCTGCCAGGCAATCGCAGGGCAGAAACACACTGACGGCTATGCAACTCTGCTTGTTGAAAGTCAGCAATGGGTCTTTTACCTGAACCTCACACCATAGACAGTGAGAGATACGGCAGACCTTTGATAACCCAGTTAGCTGCACTGGAGGAACAATGACTCTTATGGAAATATTCAGGGCGCAGCTGTCAATCAGAAGCGTTGATTTGACAGTTACCGGGTAAGAACCAGTACTACTTTCCCTCTGTTTTGATGTAAAATTTGTTTATGCAGAGTGAAAATTATGGAAGTAGGAAAGAGTCAAAAAACCTTTTTCAAGCTAATCGTCTCTTCTCTCATACTCTTTTGATGACATCACCCACACCAGCACAGAACATTCTATGCAATACACTCCCATTACAAATACACAAATCAACTGAATATCCTTGACAAACTTAAACAACAATTGAAAAGAAAACTGGAAACGTTAGTAAAAAGTCTTTTTATATCCGTCAAAATGATGATTACCTGTCCATGTTTTAGTGATGTTTAAGGTTCTGTACGAAAGTGTGGTTTTTTGGCGATGTGTCAAAGTTAGGCACATTTCATTAATGCTCATCAACCTCTCCCCCTTCATTTCAGTAGGATTTTGGTGTGGTTTTTGACCAAGTGTATGGGAACTGCATATTTCGCAGCACTAAGATGCACTTTTTGATATATTCATTGTGAGGGTGCAGTTTACTGCTCGGGCCACATTAACTTGATAGAGTAATAAATAAATAAATAAATGAAAAAAAGAATAATGAAGAGAATCAATTTGAGGGGAGTACTTATGTGTGTTGCTGCATTGCACACAGGCACATAATGCAGTGGCACAAATTCCTCATTCGCAGATACAATGCATCAAACATTTAATACCAATTTGTCCAAAAAAATGAAATCATTCAACTCCTTGATCCTACTGAGGCCATAGATAGGCTGGAGCCTGTTTTGGCCACTTCTGGGACAAGGCATGGTACATCTTGAACAGCTTGCCAGTCCTTTACAGGGCCAACACACAGACATAACATTCACTCCTAGGAGCAATTTCAAACTACTAACAAGCCTAACTTGCATGTCTTCAGACTGTGAGAGGAACCCAGAGTACCCAGAGTAAACCCATGGAAGCATTGGGATGAACATGCAAACTCCACTAAGAAATGCCCTCCTTGAGCCTGGGACACGAACTTTCTGTCTGGTGTATGCGACCATGACGTCACAATCAAACCACTACAAACTGACCCCCAAATTATTATGATGGAAAATCATACACTTGTTTTATACTTCGTATTATCTGAGCATTCTATTTTCATTCTGACTGATATAGATAGAAAGATTCTTGGTTCAATTTATTTTTCAAATTTACTGCATTTAGAGATGCAGAATACACAGCAGAAAGTGGACTGTTGTACCCAGGGAGGCATCGATAAGCAAAAATAGTAACTTCATTTCAAACATTGCAGGTTCTCATCTGTGTTGGCCAGAAAGACAATGATGCTCTGTTTTCATACATGATTCTTCCATCCAGAATAAAGCCTTGTCTGTTCTGAAAAGCTCCACAGTAAAGACAAAGGAATCTCCAGGCACCTCTATCTCTCCTTTTCTCCCCATTTATCTCAAGACACAGATATCAGCAGAATTACATCACATGGCTGATGTAAACATTTTTTCCTTTTTGCACTACACATATATTTGTTCTGGAGGCCATAATCGGACCTTTTGACAATTTAACATTCTCTGAACATTCGAAATAGCCGCTAAGCGGTGCAGATGATACTTCTGAAGCAAGTTTGTTTGTGTATATGAATTATCTTTTGAGCAAACAAATAGACTAAGACAGAAAAAAAACTGTACGCACATAAAATGCATGTGCATATCGGAGTTGTAGTGATAGTGTGAAATCATTACCCTGCTTTAAAAAAAAATTCTGATTCATAATATGTAAAGCAGTGTTTTTCAACCGATGTGCTGGGGCACACTAGTGTTCCGTGAGATATAGTCAGGGAAATTATCCAATTTCACCTAATTGGTGTAAAATAATGTAATAAATACTCTTCGCCTGTAGGTTGAAGCAGGTAGTCAGTTGTTCACTGCCTTTTACTTTGAAACAAGTGGATTAGTGATGCGTGGATGATGTCAGGTGGCGGTGATTAGCAAGACACAACGGTGACCGTTGTCATGGCGATGGCTGAAAGGTTTTGAAAAGGGAAAAATACCAACACCGAACTCTACCCTGGACAAAATTCGGAACTAGATGAAGGGCTTAGTATGAGTGGAGGTCAAAAGAAAGCAAAGACGGTGAAGTCGAGCAAAGCCTCTAGCGCGAGGCAATACAACGAAAGCTATCTTTCATTTGGCTTCACGTTTACCGGAGATGAAACTACACCGATACCGTTGTGCCTGGTGTGTGGTGAAAGACTATCCAACAGTAGTATCATGCCAAGTCAGCTTTTCAAGCCTGCCTGCCATAAAAACAAGAACTGGAGGGAGACTGAGGAAGATGAGAACTGCTGAGGAAGAGCTTTGTGTGTCTTTCTTCGATTCCGGTCAGGATATCAGCTTTGTTCATCCAAACAGGCCCATGTTTCACACTGAGTGAGTAGAAATAAAAAATATATTTCTTTTGTGTATATTTGATTCCTGTTAAAGAAAATTTGATGAGAATGGCTTTAAATTGTTAATATAGGCTACAGAGTTTCAATCTTTAACTTTCAGCTGGTGGTGTCTCAAGATTTTTTCAAAGAAAAAAGTGTGCCTTGGCTCAAAAAAGGTTGAAAAACACTGATGTAAAAGGCCAAAATGCTAATTCTTAAAACCAAATTAAACTCATTCATTTTCTAAACCATTCAATCCTAATTAGGGACGTGTGGGAAGTAATTATACTTTTTTATATAATTGTTTTCATTATGTCACAAAGGATCATGCATAAATATCACTTTATGACTCATCAATTATGTTCATTGGCAGACAAAGCTTATTTATTGATCGAAAACAATATTTATGGGGCAATTCTCACCAATTCTTTCAAGACTTGAAAAATGGCATATTTACTCTTATTAGAATATATTATAGCTCATACACTTAGGAGAGAGTTCATGTGTAAAACCCAGTCAGATTGTCGGTGGTGGCGGCGGCGGCGGAATCCTCGTCTCGTAGAGGCAATGGTTAACACACATGGGGGCATGACAGGATCTTGCATGGCTGTAAAGGCTGATCCTGGAATGGCAGTCCCTCTTACAGTTGTCACAGATGTATGTGGATTGGGCGCACATGAAGGCTACATGCTTCCTTCTCACTGTTTTCTTTGATGCATCCCGAGTTCTCTCATCCTCCTCAGCTTTCGACGCCCCAGGATTTACGCTTTGCCGCCAGGAGTCGCGGTTTACAGCAGTGTCCTCCCAGCTGATTTTGTTGATGTTGGCTGATTTGAAGTCTCGCTTGATAGTGTCTTTGAAGTGCAGCAAAGGACGACCATGTGGTGCACATGGCCAAGCCAACAGAAACATCTCTGTATGACCATGTAGGGTATGCTGATGAACCCCGATAGTTAGGACTTTGTCCTGCCATCTGATATGCAGCAACCGGTGAAGCGAACAGAGATGGAACACATCGAGGTGTCTCTCCTGTCTGGTGTAGGTCATCCACGACTCGCTGCCATAAAGCAGAGCAGACAGGACACAAGCTTGATACACATAGACCTTAGTCCTTTCACTCAGCAGGCTGTTGTTCCACAATTGCTTTTTGAGCCATGACCCCAGCAGCTTTGGCAATTCTTTAACTGATCTCAATGTCAAGAGATGTTGAGCTGGTGACAGTGGAGCCCAGATAAATAAAGGCCTCCACAACCTTAAACTGTGAGTCCCCGATTGTGATGGATGGTGGGGACTCAACACCCTGCACCATGATATTAGTCTTCTCAAAGCTAATTGTCAGCATGAACTCCCTGCAGGCAGCAGACAGCTTGTTGACCAGGCGCTGAAGGCCATCTTCACTGTGAGATATTACAGCAGCATCATCTGTGAAAAGCAGCTCAGGAATCAGCACCTCATAGGTCTTGGTCTTGGCACGGAGTCTGGTAAACCGGTTGCAGAAACTTGCAGAGTGAGTCTACCCCGAGGCACAGTGCGGTTTAAGAGCAGAAAGATCAACTATCGATATGGTCTTTTCACTAAGGCAACTACAAGAGAAGTGCCAAGATCGGAGGGTCCAATGTACATTGCCTTCATTGACCTGACAAAGGCTTTTGTCTTGGTCAGTGGGCAAGGCCTTTTCACCCTGCTACAGAGGATTAGATGTCCCCCTCAAGCTCCTGAGGATGATTTTATCTTTCCATGAAGACATGCACGGAGTTGTCCATTATGGCAGCTCATCCTCGGACCCATTCCCAATCAGAAGCAGCTTGAAATCAGGATTCGTGCTTGCGCTGACATGTTTTGACATCTTCTCCCTTCTGCTGTCCTATGTCTTCAACCAGTCAGAAGACAGAGTGTATCTCCACACCAGAAGTGACAGAAGTCTCTTCAACCTTGCATGTTTCCCTGAGCAAAAACCAAGGCACGAAAAGTCCTGATTACAGAGATGCTGTTTACTGATGATGCCACTTTGGCTGCACACACAAAGGAGGCCTTACAGAGACTCATCAACTGCTTCGCTCGTGCATGCAAAGAGTTTGCTCTCGCAATCAGCATCAAGAAGGCCCATATCATGGGCCAGGACGTATCAAGGCCTGCGGAGGAAGAACGGCGGATTTCGTTAAATAAACCTGGTGTTCTGACTGTAGATTATCTCTAAATCTTGCTCTGAGAATATGGAACATCTAACTTTGAAGTTGTGGGTAAACAAAATGGCCGCTTTTTTTCCAAACAAAAGGCCTTCTTGCTATCCGCCGCGGGCCTTGTTGCTATCCGCTGCGCGCTGGTCCTCCCTGAAGGCCGTGTAGCCGACTGGTGTAATCACCTCATCGGGTGTACTCTCCTCGAGCCATGTTTCACAGAAACAGCGTGGAGCAGACCTGTAGATCCCTCCGCGTTGCAATCCGAGCATGAAGTTGGTCCATCTTGTTTCGCAGAGACAGAACATTTCCAAGCAGTATGACCGGTAGTGCTAACCTTCCACTGCTAACCAAGCGCCGAAGTTCTTGTTCAGCCCCTCCCCGCCTGCCACGGCTCCGCCTGGGCTTATTGTTATCCGAGGTGCGGATAGCATTGAGCTGCCATAGCATGTTATAGCTCAGGATAGGAGTTGAGTGTGCTGAGTTCTAAATGTTCGAAAACACTGCGCTCTCATAGCTGTAGTAGAGTCGACTGGTCATTGACGAGCATAGTGCAAAACATGAACAAATAAAACAAATCAAAAGAAACAACATGACTCTGAGAACTTTGTCTGGGCTTATTGTTAGCCGGGGTGTGGCTCGCATTGAGCTACCATAGCATATTAGCTCAGGATAAGAGTTGAGCGTGCTCAGTTCTAAATGTCCAAAAAGACTCCGCTCTCATAGCTGTAGTAGGGTCGCTCTGTCATAGACAAGCATAGCACAAAAAAAACAAACAACATACAAAAAAAAATTAAAACAAACAATGAAACAATTTGACTCTGAGAACTCTGCGACATCGCCCTCTAGGCAGCGCCATCTTGGAGACATCACGTTCAATGTAAAAGGACATGAAGCGTAATTATTGAAGTTTATCCGAAAGAAAGAAAGAAAGAAAGAAAGAAAGAAAGAAAGAAAGAAATCCTGTTGGTATCGTTTGTTAAACATCCTACAGAACATAAAATCTCACACAAAAACACCCGAAACAGTTACTTAGGTACTGTACTGGAATGATAATTGAAAAACTCTTTAATACTAGTGCTCCACAACAGTATATGCTGAGTAATGTTTACATTTTATCATCAATAAATATAACAATAAAATTTTTAAAAGTTTTTCTTAATCATTACTACATTTTACTACGTTAATATTGTATTAATGAGTAAGACTGTCTATAGAATGTGTTTAAGAAGCATATTTTAGCACATGTAATAGACACATAGTATTTTACTTCTGACTGATCATTCTCGCATGTAATGTGATACATGGGGTTTTACTTCCAGGTACAGAACTCGCGGATTATCTTCATTCGCGAGAGGGGCCGGAACCAAACCCCCGCAAATAACGAGGGCCTACTGTATATTTTTGTTTGTAAATTTTTGCCTCATCACAATGCCACTTTAAGTCTGATTGCAAAAGGTTTGTATTGGTTCTTTTTGTCATCCGCAAACTACTTTTTAATATTTCGGACCATCTGCTGTACCAACTGTTTGTGAGGTACATGTCATGTGGGAACGGTGCTCAAGGCTGCAACCATGCATCGCAAACGCTGATTGAATTAGAAATGCAAGATCAACCAATCATATTGCTCGTTGTGAAAAAGATGATATTGGCGATGGGCATTTGAAATAAGCTGTGTCTGTCCTTATGACATCAGCTTCTAGGATTGTCATGAGTTCACAGGCATGGTGGGAAAAACATGGTCGGTGAACGTGAAGAGTGCAATTTTTTTTTTTTTTTTGCTTCCCTAAATCTAGTTTGGGACTGTGAAGGGGCGTGAATGCAATCATGCCCCTTAAATGAGATACACTGTAATAATAATAAACTACAATGATGAGACACAGTAGAACAGAATGGAATCTGAAGAGTAAGAGAAAAAAAATGACATGCAATGCAGAACATTTACAGTAATTACATCAAACAGAGTAGCAGGTCTGTAAAACTTGGCTGAGCTGCAGACAAATTTAAGGGGTTTGATTGAAGGGGTGCAATTCACCTAGCAATTTCGAGGTAAGCAAAAAGTTGCACCTCCTTTGATGCACTGCAGACATTATAGAATATAGATTAGACTCTGTGAAAAAAGGAAGAATAGCAGAAGGATCAAATGCTTTCAAAAATGAGCATCTGAAAAACATGTAACACTACTGCCTAAAAAGCTCACTACTCAAAAAGGAAAATTTTCACACATGGACCACAAAGTAGTCCATTTCTTGAACACTAAAGAAAACCAACGTTTGGGTCAGCAGAAACGTCAAGGAACTAGATTAAAAATAATTGTTAACTGGAGGTACGAATACTAAAATTACACAATTCACAACACATTACCATGACACAGACTGAAATAACCCATTTGTTTACATTTCAAGACTATAATGATATAACTTGAAGCACTGCTGTTCATGGTAAACTAGAACTGATTTCAATACACTGGCCAACGATGTATTTTTCAATACACTGGTCACGATATTCTTGAAAAATGATATATACCCCAAAAATATTTTTTATCCAAAATTAATGATAACTGCTGCTACTGTTCAACAAGACCATCAAAACAGAAAGCAGATCAGTAAACTATTTCAATAGCAGAAGCATTTCAATAACACCAAAAACTATTGTTTGCTCAATTTACAGAACCATTCACAATAATCTGGATTGAGGATCAACGCTGATAAAACAGTAGACTTAGAATTGTATGATTATTAAGTGGCCTGTCCAGAAAGAAAGAACTAAGGTAAGAAGGTATAGCTGTGTAATGGGATAAAAATATTGGGTTGGAAAATGCATGACAGTGAATGATGCTATATTAGAATGTATTCCAATTAAAATATGTAAAAACAAAAAGAAAAATATATAAATATAATGATTAGCTGTATATACAATATATAGATAGAAACGGGGCCTAGATAAAGGGAATGCTCTCAAAAACTAATCAGTCTTATTTTCATCAGACCCAACAGAATCACATGCCTCCAAGCCACTTAAATCAACAACATATTTACTAAATAAAATATTGCTGAGAGTGAACTATTAACAGTCGGCAATGGTAATCACCCCTAATTTCCAACAGTTTATAACACTAACTACTAGTCTTCTTTTCCTTTCGGCTTTTCCCTTCAGGGGTCGCCACAGCGAATCATCTGCCTCCATCTCACCCTATACTTTGCATCTTCTTCTCTTACACCAACGACCTTCATGTCCTCCTTCACCACATCCATGAATCGTCTCTTTGGTCTTCCTCTGGGCCTTTTGCCTGGTAGTTCCAGCCTCAGCATCCTATTACCAATATACTCACTATCCCTCCTCTGAACATGTCCAAACCATCTCAATCTAGCCCCTCTGACTTTGTCTCCAAAACGTCTTACATGTGCTGTCCCTCTGATGTGCTCATTCCTGATCCTATCCATCCATGTTACTCCCAAAGAGAACCTCGACATTTTCATCTCTGCTACCTCCAGCTCTGCCTCCTGTCTTTTCCCCAGGGCCACTGTTTCTAAACCATACAACATCGCTGGCCTCAACACCGTCTTGTACACTTTTCCTTTCATTCTTGCCGATACCCTCCTATCACACATCACACCGGACACTTTTCTCCAACCATTCCAACCTGCCTGCACACGCTTCTTGACCTCTTTTCCGGACAAAAACGTACACTGCATATGACACATTTTAAAGAATATTCACATCATTATATTATGCAAACTGTCCAATTTTACGAGAAAACAGAAAACAGAAATTTACACAGATTGGCCATGGCTTAACGTATTTCTTTTCATTCTGAAGAATAAGACAGATTTTTTTTTTTTACAGCAAATGCAAATTTATTGGACTCTAGGCCTTCAGTTATCCAGTTAGCTCTGTGCTAACCACATCGTACCGTGCTAAACTGCTCTTCTCAAAAAGCAACAATATGGAATTAAAGTATTTTAAAGTAAGAAACTTTTTTTAAGAATGTGGCATTTTTTGAAGAAATAAAGTAAACAACAAAACATGCATTCTTGGGATATAGGTGCTGAGTTTGAGGTTGATACTTGCGGGTGGCACTGGAGATATTGAAAGTAACCAGAGCGCATTGCCTCTGAGCTTGTAACCTCTTGCATGACATTATGGCTGGCAAACATGTGAATGTGTAGAGAGAGAGTTTCATAGACAGAGAGAAGGACAGAATACGGAGTTTAAACGTGTGAAAGAGTTCTACCCCCACTGTCTTTTAATTTCACAGAGATAGATACAAGTGAATAACTGTTAAAACCAGTAATACGTCATTAACTCTGGGTACAGTGGGGAGTAGGTTATCCATGCAGATGCCCCATCTAGTTACAGACAGTGTAATCAAACTGTGACAGTGTAAACCAGAATTAAAAGTGAATCATGCAGAAGGTATTTAGGCCGCTTTGTAAAAGATAACAGCCTCTTTGATTTAATATGTGTTAAAGTAAAGGCACACATAGGAAATGAAAAGGTAAAATATTACTGGGCCCATTTCAGACAACTCTGGGCGAGGGCAGAGTGCATCCTGGACAGATCGCCAGTCCATCTTAGATCAATAAGCATGAATGGTTATTTTAATATTAATTGTATTTGCCACTTTTTTTTATTTCTGGTTGGGTAAAAGTCTGTCAGTGAGTTTCTTGTCATGCAAGAGATGCATTAAAAATGTCAAAATACAAATTAATCTTAAAAGTAACTGGCATCTATCATTAAAATCCAAACTAAAGTTAATTTAAAACCTGTGTTGACTCTGGGCAAAGATGGGGTACACTCTAAAGGGTCCCTTCTCACTGAAATGCAGTCACATCTTTTCCAAATAACACAGAACATTTCTTTTTCAGGTCCGCATGGTGGCGTAGTGGTTAGCATGTTCGCTTCACAACAAGAAGGGCCTGGGTTCAATTCCCAGCTCGGGCATTTCTGTGTGGAGTTTGCATGTTCTCCCTGTGCTTGTGTCGGTTTCCTCCTACAGTTCAAAAAGATGCACAGTAGCTGTTTCAAATCACCCATAGGTGTGTGTGTGTGTGTGTGTGGTGGCCTGGTAAGCTGTCCAGGGTGTACCCTGCTTGTGTCTGAAGTCAGCTGAGATGGGTGCCAGCCTCCCTGTGACCCTGATTAGGATGAGAATGAATGAATGAATGAATGTTTCCTTTAAACATAGTAGTTTAAGAAATAAGAAGGGACTCAGTGCATCAGTTAAGGTTAAATAACATGTTGCCAGCTGAAACATATTAATCACAACCGGAATTATTCAGTCAAAGGCTCTGGTATATTTGCTCATTCAAATGAAGGCCGCAACTTTTTTATTGAGCAGTGTGTAGAGCAGTGTGTAACACCAGCGGCACGGTCTCAGATTTCATTTTCATGCTCTGACTGTATAGTTGTACATTATTACACCACTAATTAACATTCTTTCATTATATGAGTCGATGAATCTTAAATGTGGTTTGGGAGAGGCTGGTGCCCATCTCAGCCAGCTCTGGGCAAGGTGGGGACACCCTGGACAACTCGCCAGCTCATCGCAGGCTCGACACTCAAACAACCATTCATACTCACACTCACATCTTGGGGCGATTTGGAACAGCCAATTAACCCATTGTGGAAGGAAACCGGAGTAAACGGAGGAAACCCACCAAAGCACGGGGAGAACATGCAAACTTCACACAGAAATGCCCAAGCTGGGAATCGAACGCAGGACCTTCTTGCCCTGGGGTGGACATGCTAAACGCTACTTATTTTTATTGTCTTTACTGCTGCTTGAAGTAGATTTACAACACGCCAGAGGTTCTGTTTCAAACATAATCTGAGGGTTATGAAGGACATGAGCCTGAGCCAACAGAGGAGGTTTTGGCACTCAGCACGTTTTTAGCAAGCTTAGAAATATAAAATATTTGGAGAATTACATAAAACAGTCAGACTGAAATGGAAAATGAAAGCAGTAAGTGAACCAATTAATGTGACAAAAGATTACCTGCAGAGCTGCAGTAGAGAAACCAGTGAGAAGACGAAACCGGACGATTTTCAGTCTAAAATTGGCCTTGGATCGTGAGCCGGTTGGTATGAGCACAGGTGATAACGCTACGGTCACGTCCACACTAACCGCATAGACTAGCATGTTTTCAATGTGGACATTTTTCACCATGAGTTTAAAGGACATAAAGCTTGCAATATGTAAACATGTAAGGCCAAAGAAAACTGTGGGGGAACCAGCACGAAAACAAGAAGAACAAACCTAATTAGACACTGTATGAAGAAACGGACTTGTAGAGGACCAGTCGTCAACATGGCGCCATCTGATGACATTATAGTTTCTTTTCATACACAGATTACTTGAATTAAGAAAGTTTGTTTTTATCAAGTTAATTCAGTACAATGTTCGTCAAAGTTCAGGTTATTTTCAATTAAACTGTCCTCAAATCAAACACTTTGTGAGGAAACCAGGCTAGAAAATTATGAAGATAAATAGTTCCAAAATTAAAGATGTTGTAAACTACAAAAGAAAGAAAGAAAGAAAAAATTATTTTCTTGATATGAGGCAACAAAGATTTGTATCTGGGCAGGTTTTTAATATCTAGACAATATTATTCTAAAGTTTCAGGATCTATCTGTCCCAAAGGATTCTCAGTTTTTTTTACACGTCGTCATTTCCAACATGCATCATGCCTGATTACTCATTTATTTATTTGTCCATTTTCTGAACCGCTTAATCCCAATTACAGTCCCAGGGAGGCGGCCAACCATCTCAGCTGACTCCGGCGAGGGCAGAGCGCACCCTGGACGGCTCGCCAGGCCATATAGGGCAGAAACACACTGACGGTTATGCAGCTCCTCTTTACGAAAGTCAGCAATGACTCAGAGAATTTTCAAGTTAATTTATTTGGAGACCTGTCACCAGTTTTGAGAAAATGGATTGCTGAGGCGTGTTTTTCGGGTTGTTGTCTACCCTATGCTAATTTGTGCTGCTTATTATTAACATTAACGGTTTGTACCCTTGTGTGCACTGTGCCTGCAATCACCTACAGAACCCCAATCTGTATTTTTTTTTTTTTTTTTTTTTTTTTTTGAGGCCACTCAGGTGCTTATTTGCTTTGTTTAGTCTAGCACTGCATTTCTATTCCAAATTCTAAACAAAGACATTATTATTTAATCATGATCTATAATTTTACTATTGCTGATGACTATTAGAGCTATAGATACATTCATTTATTTATTTGTTTTCTGAACCGCTTCATCCCAATTATTGTTTGCGTGGAGGCTGACGCCTATCTCAGCCAACTTTGGGCAAGGGCAGAGTGCACCCTGGACAGCTTGCTAGACCACTGCTGGACAATATATTCTATTCCATTCTATTCTGAAGATCATCAAACCTCTGGAAGCTAACCACAGCAGGACCACTTATTTACTCACGGGTTGTGGGCAGGCTGGAGTCTATCCCAGAAGACAGAATAAAGACAGGGTGCACCCTGAACAGCTCGACAGACCATCACAGGGCCAGCACATATACACGCACAGTCATTCACACTGACACTTGCACATCAGGAAGCTCTTGAAAAGCCAATTCACCTAAAAGTGCATTTTATAAGGCTGTGGGAGGAAACTGAGGCACCCAGAGGAAACCCTGGCCAGCACATGCAAAAAACACAGAAACGCCATCCCCGAGCCTGGGACTCAAACCCAGAACCTTCTGGTAAGGTGAGCCTGCTCACCACTACTACACCATGGGACCTCCCTGTTGGTAGCACCAATGAGATGTGAATATTTAATACGATACAATGATTTCGGTTCAAGATTCTTTCATTATCCTCCAGGGCTGATCAGTCCGAGCTGAATCAAGCCGATCATTCCGAAATGATAAATGATGAGCTGAGAGATGAAGCGTTCGTGTTTAGATCATGTCACCTGGAAGAAAACGTCACAGAATCTTCAGCAGATTCAGACAGATCATCGCAGATCTTTTCATCAGAATCAGCCACAGAGGCGAAACACCTTTGCTGATTTGTTTGGATGATTTATGATTTATTAGAGCGCGAGGGATGAAAATACCTGAAAAGAGAAGCGCTGTGATCAGAAGCTATCAAAGAATTCCACCGACAATCGGCGCCCCATCCGAAAGGAAACGAGGACGAGCGTATGCAGAGACTGCAGTTTGATGCGGTCATTTCTAGGAAGGATGGTGTTACCTTAGTGAAGAGATGAGGATGAGGGTGCAGGTCTCCTCCCCGCGCCGGGATGCTTTCCACGGGAAGGACACTGACAGGCCTGCGACAACCAAATAAAGGAAGAAAGGAAGAAAGGATCCTTGTGGATTCTCCGACAGAGCTTTGTTACGAGCCTTGTGGTCCTGAGCTCGGTCTGGCTTATTCTGCGGTCTCTCTCTCTCTCTCCATCCTTTGTGCCAATCACCTCTCACCCAGGAGCATCAGCCCCGCCTCTTCCCTCCCCCCATTCTCTCTTTCTCTCTCTCTACAGAACAATACAAACTGAGGAAAGCCTGCCCAAATACATACAATCTCCTTTGTTGTGGAACTCAGTGTATTGTCCCAAGGTTTTTTTTGTTTGTTTTTTGTTTTGTTTTTTTTGGGGGGTGGGGGTGTTTGAGGTGCAGACTGCACAGACTGCCCACAATCCCCTATTTCTCATCTCTCTAACAGATTTGATTGGATGCACAGAGATTTGCCTACTCTCGTAAGGCATTGCTTATGGATCCAGTTACCCAAACCCAAATGAGGTCCACTAAATATGCTTCTCTGAAAAACAAACAAACAAACAAACAAAAAACAAATGGAAATGTTATTTCAAATAGGCTCTGCGATGGTCTGGCGAGCTATCCAGGGTGTACCACGCCCTCGCCCAGAGTCAATTGAGCCTCTTCTTGACCTTAATTAGGATTAAGCAGTTCAGAAAATAAACGAATGTTCAGTTCATTTTCTGAACAGCTTAATCCTGATTAGGGTCGCAGGGAGGCTGGTGCCCATCCCAGCCAACTCCGGGTGAGGACAGAGTACACCATGGACAGCTTGCCAGGCCATCGCAGGGCAGAAACACACTGATGGTTATGGATCTCCTCTTGTCAAAAGTCAACAATGGTTCTTTTACATGAACCTCACAACATAGACCAGGGGTGTCAAACTCATGCCACAAAGGGCCATGTGGCTGCAGGTTTTTGTTTCAGCCAAGCAGCAGCACACCTTACGTGGCTCATTCAAACAACTGATAAGAGTCTTCAGGCATTTGATTGGTCAATCTGTATGCTCTGTCCAGAGACTGACCAATCAAATGCGTGAAGACTCTTACCAGTTGTTTGAATGAGCCAAGTCAGGTGTGCTGCTGCTTGGTTGAAACAAAAACCTGCAGCCACATGGCCCTTTGTGGCACGAGTTTGACACCCCTGCCATAGACAGTGAGACACGACAGCCTTTGATAGCCCAGTTAGCTACACTGGGGGACAGTGACAGCCTGTTGTGAGTGGGACTTGAACCCCCAACCTTAGGATCAGTGATCCAGCCAACATTACCACCAGGCTACCGCTGCCCCATAATAATAATAAGAATAATAAGAATAATAATAATAATAATAATAATAATAATTATTATTATTATTATTATTATTATTATTATTATTATAATCAGAAACAGTAGTAGTATGAATAAGAAGTTATATTTTCAGTTTAATCAATATTTTTATACGTTTTCTTATTTTGTAGTGTATATGAATTATCATATGCATTTTCCAGAAAATCAATATGCAGAGAAACTGAAAATGTACCGTATGTAA
Source organism: Plotosus lineatus (assembly GCA_024760905.1). NCBI lineage: Eukaryota > Metazoa > Chordata > Actinopteri > Siluriformes > Plotosidae > Plotosus > Plotosus lineatus. The sequence continues at coordinate 31,807,575 of CM045732.1, read as the reverse complement.
ATGGCATATTAGATATTGAATTATTTATATAAAGTGGTGTTATACCTTAGCTGGGACACTACTTTGCTCCCTCCTCTTCAGAGACAGGAAAAAGTATCCGAGTACGAACAGTCGAACGTCAAAAATATGCATAAGATAAAAAAAATAATAATAATAAAAAAAAAATAAAAAATCTTATTTGCATGTAGACTGTAGTGTCTTGTGAAGCTGAATAATGTTTGCAGTTTAGCAGACTGCACGTTTATTTAGGTGATATTGATGGTAAGAAAAAATACAGGCATAATATTAGATTACAAGGTATTGGAAAAAGATAAACTCGTGAAGTCCACCAAAGCTGCTGTTTAATAAACCTGAGTCAGCTATCCCAATGTTTTATTTTTCCAAGGGAGGTCTGTTAGAGGATGCCTCGAAGGACTAAAAAAATGTAGGTTAACTACAGACTAGCACAAATTGCCAAGGATTTGAATTTATGATACAAGTATCTTTTCTATTGGTATATGAAATATATAAACATTTAATTAAAAATGTAAAGAAAATCAATTACACATACTAAAAAATATTTAAACAAAGTCTAAAGGCATAAAGAAGAGCTATGAAACAAAACCATACATGTCAGTTTTATCATGTAGTAAAATGATAAGAATTGTAGATCAACGGTATTTTACGCTGCTTAAATATTTTACTTACATTGTGCTTCCTGCCCTGCAGAAGCACCTCCTCCCACTGCAAGGGCTTCATGTGTCAGTTGATGGGGATGTAATAAAGGTAGGATAAACACACAGGATAGCTCAGTAACTTTCACAGGAGGACTTTACTACTACTTTAATGATAGAAGGGTTCAGAAAGTAACCCGTGTACATCAAGAGAAAGATAAACGATAAGCTCAGTCCCCAGTAGACCGCTACAATAGCAATGGCTCCTGCCCTTATAGACTTTTGCAAGGAATTGGCTGTAGACAGGACAAATATGCACAAAAGTAAAGGAATAATTGGTAACCTCGGTCCTTATCAAACCAATATTTGAAAGCTAAGCAGCATTTTGATAATTAAAAATAAATAATATTGCAGTCATTGCCTGACAACCTGTTCAGGGTGCACCCTGCTTTACATCCAAAGTCTATGACCTTGACGATAATCAGTGTAGATAATAGATGGATGGATGTTGCAGTACGTGTCAACTCTCGGTTTATTACAGCTGATCTGAGTGCAGCTAAATGTGCACTTGTCCTGAAAACTCTTTGGCTCACTGTATACAGTACTACCCTGCAACAGTCTGAATACAACTGCAAAGATTTTAAGGTGTGTTTTCACAAAATGCTTTATTTTAGCTCTGTTAGAGTGATTCATTGTAGGAGTAAAAGTAAAAAAGGAGTGTTTTTTATTATAATTCATTTGTTCATTCATTCATTCATTTGCATTGGGGCCAGCCGTAGCCTAAAGGTTAGAGATGCAGCTTTGGGACTGAAAGGTTGTTGGTTCAATTCCCAAACCAGAAGGAAAAATGTTTGTTGGTGGGGGAGTGCGCTGCGCCTTCCCTTCCTCCACATTGTTTATCTGAAGTGCTCTTGAGCAAGGCACCTAACCCCCAACTGCTCTCCAGGTGCCATAATGTGTGTGGCAGCCCACTGCTCTGTGTGCCCGCACGTGTGTGTGTGTGTGTGTGCTCACTTTGGGTGGGTTGATTGCAGAGGAAGTAATTTCCCTTATAGGACTAATATAGTAAATCAAAAAAAAAAATCTAAACTGCTTAATCTTAATTGCGGTAATGGGTAGACTGACACCTATCTCAGCCAACTCTGCGAAGGACGGATACACCCTGGGCCATTGCAGATTAGAAACACACTGATGGTAATGCAGCCTAGTCTTTAAATACATCAGCAATGGTTCTTACATATCACCTCAGACTGTGAGAGACATGGCTGACCTTTGATAACCCAGTTAGTGGCACTGGAGGGGTGTGGGGGGGCAGGGACAACCTAGTGATAGTGGGGCTTGAACCCCTGATCAGTAAGCCAGCACCCTAGCACCCTACAGCCTACATCGCTGCCTTGTATTTTTTTATGTAAATAGAGGTGTTTTATTCTTCAAAATACTCTCCTTTGATGTCAGCCTGGCAAATTCAGACTGTTAGTTTGTCGAGATAGTCCGAGCATGTAATCTTGAGACATTGCCATTGATAGTGGGGATTAGTTGGATTCAAGTTGAGTCATTAAGCTGGCTGTACCATGTTTATAAATACATGTACCCCCTTTTTGGTTTCTTATCTGAGTAGTCCTTGCAAGATTTGGAGGTGTGCTCTGGACCATCTTGTTGCAAAACAAAGTTTGAACTGCTGTCTTTAGTCAATCTTGTGCTGACAACACTTGTTATGTCTGGAGCGTCCAACAACTTCATCCACATGGGAACCACCAGAGGCTTGGTATTCCACTAAACTCAAACAAGTTGCTCATCAAGACACCTGATGTTGGAACCACTGGCAATGGAATAGTCGCCCTAGTCTTGGAGAATACAAGTCAGTGCTTTACGAACAGATGTGATTCTTCATGATGACCTTGACTAATCATCCACTTATCCTGGCAATGCCTCAGCTAATCCTACACATTCCAGTAATTTTCTGAGTAGACAAGTCTATCACCAAGTGGTTCATGCACTGCCTTCATCATTCTCTCCATTCCGCTGTCATCACACTTAGTGCCGCCATAGTAGAAATCCCAAAACGCACCAGTGAAATGAAAATTCCCTGTCTGTATGAACAGTACAGAGAGGATTTCTGGCAATCCATATCCAGTGGAACCTCAAATCTCTTTTACCTGTACCAACAACCACCTCCATGGATTTACATCTCCAAAAGGCAAGACCTATGCTGACTGTAAATGAACAGTGAGCAATGGAAACGTACACAAGAAGTCCTGAAACAGTGTCCTTTCACTGCAGCAGCTCGTTTCTTTTTTGTGAAGGAAAAGGAAGAAGGTTTCAGGCCATGCATCAATTACAGTCGATTCAATAAGATGACTGTAAAATATTCATACCCTCTGCCTCTCATTCTCATGCACTGGACTAGCACTACCAGTTCATCATCATTTTCTGTACCCGATTAATCCTAATTTGGGTCGCGGGGAGGCTGGTGCCCATCCCAGCCAACTTCGGGCGAGGACAGAGTACACCCTGGACAGCTCGCCAGGCCATCGCAGGGCAGAAACACGCTGACGGCTTTGCAGCCTACTCTTGTCGAAAGTCAGCAATGGTTCTTTTACATGCCTCACACCATAGACAGTGAGAGACATGGCCGACCTTGAGACTTGGTATTCACCAAGCTTGACCTTAGAAGTATGTACGACCACATCTATAATTGTGTGGGGGAGAAATAGAAAAGTAACCTTCAGTACCACCAGTGGGACACTACCTGGTGAAGCCAGACAGATTCTCTGGTGCCCTTTTTGGGGTTGATTTGTCTCATAGACAACATACTTGGGGACCTACTCTGGAATATAAATATACTTTAAATATATCATGATCTACTTCAATTCAATGAATACTCACATCAAAAACATGTGGGAAGAATTAATCCCCCACCCCCCCAAAAAAAACAACAACTCTATGTCAAGGCAGAAAAATGTGAAGTCCGTAAGTCCGTGTAGTCATCTGTGACCGTTTCTTAAGATTTCTCCACCTAGGCCCACTACCACGGCTCTCTACTGCCTTCAAAAAAGTAAAAAAAAAAAAAAAACTGCTGAAACATGTGTTCATAAACTTCAGCCTACCTGAAGAAATCGTAGGTGACTGAGGAGTGCAGTATGCCTGTAGTGTGTAGAATGCTTTCATGGATAAACTGGGAGTCAACACGAATGTCACATCATGCTACGATCCAGAAGCGAATGGGCAGGTGAACCACTAGATGGGAAGATTAATACACACCTACTGCTCTTACACACAGCACGATTGGGCATGATTGCTCCCTAGGGACAGATAGCACTATTCTACAGGCCTCACCCCTTTCTAATGTGTGTTGGGGTTTCAGCCCCCACTGTTTCCATGGAATGCTCCCACCCCAGATGACCCAGCTATCAATGAGTTCTGAAAACTCTTTCGCTCACTGCAGCTGAAACCAGTCTCACTAGGAACATTATCGCTTCACCACAGCACAGACACTCGTACAGAACACCTTGACAGCCTCCAAGCTCAGTTTCTTGCTAGATTTCAGTTGCAGAAGAGGCAGCATAAAAAAAAAAGTGGTCGAATGGGAGTGCTACGGTCCAGATAAGTGCTATATTCCTACCAAGAACATCTTGGATTCCCAGCTTTCTCAAGATTTTCACCAATGACACCCAGACAAACAAGGTCCATATCCCCGAGGATATCCTTGTAAGAAAGTCGTTCCCAGAATTGGTTTCTTGGGGGGTGTTCCTACAGAATCCATAAAGTCAAAGCAGTCTGCCCACTGGAATGCAATATGCTCTTTTTAACTCCCACACCACATGACCTCAGCACATCTGTTGGCACTCACAATGTTTCACAGCAAATTATATGTAGCCTGCCAAGTTCAAATTTCAAAGTAGTGCCTGTGTTTTTTGCCAGCACGTACCAAGCCTTTGCATCTGTGTTTGCTATTCTGTGTCTATCTCTGATTGCATACTTGATTACCTGATTATGACTCTGTGTGTCTTCTCTTATATTGATTTCTTGTGTATAAATTTTGCGAATCTAATATTGTACTATTCTGCCTTTCCTACAGTTTTTTTTTTATCTGATGGCTTCTCCTCTGCTTGCTTTCCATTTATGTATTTATTGTGACATGCTATAAATAACCAGTAGGTGATCTGTACCTAGCTGTGGTACAAGCATAGATTCACCTGGAATAGTAGGAGGGATGATTGCTATTCTTCCAAGAGATACAGAGGTGCGCTAAAGTGTTGTTTTAAGAATGGTTGCGAATACTGACGAGCATGGTATTCCAAAACACCTACTTGTTATCGTTATCAAGTTCAAATGGTGGTAACTTTGATGGCAACATGAAGATATATAAAGCGTGTGCTTTAGTCATTTTCATCCTTATAAAATCATTCCGTGTGCCACATAAACAGGGGATCGGGTGGGCATATCCTGGCACAGGCTTCTCCCGTCAGGGGTTAAATGCTTCAACTTTCAATACACATTGTCCTTCATAACAACTTAGTATTGAATCACCACGAGGATTTTGGACCCAGTTCATGAAAGCCTTTCAACCCCAAAGCATTAAAGAGCCATCAAGTTTTCATTTAATTTGCCCACCAGTATTTACATTTATGAAAAAGAATACAAACCTGTGTCTGAATAAAATAAACAAACAATGTATTTTTCTGAGTCATGTAAAAATGGCAAACAAGAACTTTGGAACATTTGAGCAGTAATACAATAAAAGGAATTCAAAAGAAACAGCACTGTTAACAAATAAAACATACATTTAACGGGTATATACAATTAATTAGTGGATAAAACATCCACTGACCTTATTCCATCCATCCATTATTACACAGTATGGGTCTAATATAGTTTTTTAAAGTACATATTTATTGTATGTTAAGTGAAAAATATTCAGTAACCTTGTGAGACAAATGGTTAAAATTGGGTGCTTGTTAAATGGATCAGCAATATATTAATTATATAAATTGTATAAATTAAATACAAATAAATATTTAAATTCTACATACACTGAGTCCTCTGCTCGTGGTGAATATATTGGTGCAGTGATTCTGTATTTGGATAAATTAGGTGGTCACCACTCGAAGCAGCACGAGACTTTAAGTTGCTTTTCAGGTGGTGTTGAAATCAAACTTTGAAAAGAAAGCATGCTTAATTGTATAGTTCCCTATTTATGCAATTTAAATGATCTGTTCATAGAACCGGTCACCATGCAATGTTCTCCATAGCAAAACTAAACCCTACGTGTCTGGATTGACTTTTCAGTTTTGCTTCTGTAAGATTTGGTAGATGTAAAATATTAAAATGGTCAATAATAGCAAGCATAGTTTTGATGTTAAAAATGTTCAATAATGACTTTTTTTTAATTATTATTAATGCGAGTCCTTTAGATGTACTGCTTTCACATTTATCCATCTACTTTGTACCTAAACTCTAGAACAAACTTACTAGAAAAAAGACCACAGTTCAACATCATCACCTTCATCATCCCCATTATCTAATATGCATTATTAGCTTCATATAGCTAATATATATATATATATATATATATATATATATATATATATATATATATATATATATATATATATATATATATATATTATTATTATTATTATTATTATTATCATCAATATAAATTATTCAACAGTTGTGCGGAATTTTTTGAGCCGACAAAAAGCGAAGTCTTCTTTTCACCTTTTTTGTTCGGTCCTCCACAAGAGTACCATCTTCAAAAATAATGCATTTTCTGTTTTCTTGCCTGCTTTTCCTTTCTTTTTTATTTCATTTTATTGATAAGTGATAGTGGTTGTTTTTTCATTGATAAACATGAAATCAGAAATGCTATAGATGCAGCAAAGGAAAATATGCTTGAAATAACAGGCATCAAACAACAGCAGACCTTTAGGGTGAGGATGCCGGAAATTCTAATATTTCAGTGACTTCACCATGATTTAATGCGTCTTGCATTATAAAAAAAAAAAAAAAATGTGATCACCCAGTTTCAACGCAAAGTAAATTATGGGAATACATAGTGCATAGATTTTTATGGTACAGTAAGCTGTGCCAGCACTTATTACAGCATTCATATATCTTTAATTGAAGCATCTACCATAGTTTTGGCATTTGCCAATCTTTTGTTTTTGATTCGGCCCACTACTGATATGTCACAGACATGACTGTTGCTTGTGTCTTCTTTTCTGTAGTATTAGAAAATGTGAAGTGTGGGTTCAGGGTTTCAGAAAATAATAAAAACTATATATATATATATATATATATATATATATATATATATATATATATATATATATATATATATATATATATATATATATATATATATATATACATATATATATATATATATATATATATATACATATATATATATATATATATATATACATATATATATATATATATATATATATATATATATATATATATATATATATATATATATATATATATATATATATATATATACATACACACACACACACACACATAAGCCACAGAAAATGTTTGAAAGTCTCAGGATGCAGTTGTCTTTTCTGTGCCCCATTGCCCTAAAAACACACTGAAGTCTGAGTTCTTCACCAGGGGATAGTTTTCTCATCCATGCTTTCTTTATGGAGACTGTTCATCTCATCTTACCAGTAAATTTCTATATGTGGATCTGGATCTCTGTATGTATTGAATTAACTGCGTGTGCCTTCTGTTCATTCCAGAAGAATCTAAGCGAGAGAATAGATGGCATTGACGGGTGATGTGGCCTCTGAACTCTCGTTGCCTTCGGTCTCCTCTTTATCCTTCCTGACAGTGTACTGGCCTATGAAGGATCCATCCTCATTGAACTGGCCATCCCCTCCTTCTCCGTAGTCCACTAGACTGTCATCACTTTCCTTGACGTTACCATCAAGAGAGGTCTGACTTCCTTGTAAAGGCTTGTTGTCCTCATCACTGCTGTTGGGGTGAGAGAAAAATAACGCTTAAACCACTTCAACTCTTACGAGTCCTATCCTAAAGTTTCACTTATGCTCACAATGCAAAAGGTTTAGCGAGCAGAATGAATCTGGAAACTAAACTGAAACGTACCCTTCAATTCAAATATGTTTTTATTAGGGTTGGGTCAGGAAGAGAAAAGTGCCCAGAACAGGCAATCTGAGCTGTCATTCTGTATTTAGCATGAAGCAATGTTTTAGATAGCCAGTAGCTATTCAGGCCAAGCTGGATTTTTAAGCAGGGCGGGGCTTGATTCCTGACCTAGCAAGCCACTGTCCGTTCAAATATTCAGCATTGCTCTTACTGTAATCTATTCAAATTACAATAAAGACACATTTAATGACAAGCGTATGACACCCTTAAACAATTAGATCATGGATCTAATATCAAGTTCTCTTCCATCCAGTGGACTTCTCCTTTTAAACACAAGCAATAACTAACATGCTCAGGATAAGAAGAATGCGTTGGTGAAAACAAGTACCTGTTTTCCTTCCTTAACAATGTTCGGTGATTGGGGGACAAGGATTTAAATTGAGAGGGACAGAGGTGTTAGTACAAGAACTACAGAGAGTAACCAGTGATTAATATGTAAGTATCAGGCTTCATTAGTATAATATAAGTGAGAAGTTATTCCATAAAGAAATCAGAAAGCACAACGACGTAGTTTGCTGATTATTTTCTCTAATGATGACTGCTGAGAATAAACCCACAGATATTATTAGCACCACACTGCAAGGTATGCTGCATGCTATATAATGCCTAGCAGGAGTTAGTTCCATTCTGCGTTATCGGGTTGAGTATTTTAGAAGTGACGGACAGCGACGTCACAAGCCTCCCTCCTTTCATAATCACACTGCCATTATTGGCCCTGTACAGCACACTGTCATTATTGGCCCTGTACTGCGCACTGCCATTATCGCCCCTGTACTGCCTGAGTTCGAGTTTGCTGATTGAGCTTGAGATTTTGAAAAGCAGTCCAAAGCTTTTTATGTTTGCATAAATTTTTCCAAAGAGAATGATCTCATTGGATCGTGGTTAGTGTAAAGCGCTGCGTCACCGTCCCACCCTGTTCTGCATAAAATTACACGATCCTGCCTTCCCTCTGATATCCAGCTCAGTTAATCGTTTGATTTTGCCTGCACTTTGATGATGAGGATGTGTTGTGATGCTGGACTGCGCTGCTTTTATAACAAAAGGCTGGAACGCTGCAATCTGTATCCGCGTCCATGTCTGCTGCAAAGTGGTGTAACAGACTGAGTTAGAGTTTGATTAATTTATCTTGTTAAGACTTGTTTTTGACTATGGATTAGACCAGGATTACAAAAAAAAAAGATTTGTTGAAAAAGTTTTAGTTTTTATTAGGACATAGAACAGCATGTCCCCCTCATGTCTCACATTTTCCAAGCTAACCTGAAACAGGCAGAAAGGGTACCAAGTAAATAAAAAATAATAGTTAGAAAAATAAATAAATAAATAAAAATACGTGCACAATATAATTTCTAAAGAATCTTAAACAAGTTAGAGATCAATCTGGAAACATACTTGTGATGATATGAAGCTAACTTTAAAGTGCTTTACACACTTACTGGTAATCAAATGATCCATCCTGGTCTTTGTGATCCACAGGGTCCAAAGGGAGATCTTTTTTATCTCTTACTGAGGTTAATGGGATTCAATGAGCTCAGAATTAGTAAAGTGAGTTCAGTTCAGTTAATTGTTTATATACACATTATCTTCTGAATTATTCTGAAAAAGCAGTTACATATATTGTGTTTCCTTTGGCACTCGGTACATTACCTGGATATTTCCCTCCTCGGCTCCTCTTAATAAAGCAAACAATGAGCAGGACCAGAATGAGGAGTGCAATGGCACACATGAGACCAATGAACCAGCCCTGCGTTGCAATATCGGCTTGATCTGTACTATAGGCTGTAAAATACACACACACACACACACACACACACACACACACACAAACCAGGTAAGGAAGGATTTAGACAACACATAAAAGATATTTAGAGAGATTCTGAAAAATAATGAAAAAAGTTTAATTGAACCATGTGTACCACGTTGAATCTTAATTAATTATGCATCACTATTTTCCTGTAACTTGTGACCCAAAACCCGAAGAGTGTCTAATATATTTCTGTTTGTTTCAGGAGGCGGAGCCTTTGCTGACAACTGTTCCTTATTCCCTGTTGGAAAATCCATCTTGGTAAAGTTAAGCTGTCGACACACAGCGAAATGATCATTGATGGAACCAGTTGAACCGCTGTCGTACCAGTGCAGGATCGTAAACAAATATTTTATGACTAGTTTAGTCAAGTAATATGGAAAAGTACTTGATTATTTAGCACAGACCAAATTTTGAAAACTGAGCTCTGGCCATCTTAAACAGATGAAAAAAAGTAATTTAATTGCCATATTTTTGTGTATTTTTCCTTAAAATAAATTGTTTGCAGTCTAAAATTATTCGTAGTTTCAGTCAATAAAGAAACATACATATTGGCATCCAGCCAGGTCTCAGACCAAGATTAATTTTTCACAAACACATCAGCAATAGGAAGAGTGCTTAGTACCTGCATTATCAAACCCTGACCTACAATAATAACAATAGCAATAAACAATAATAATGATAACAATAATAATAAATTCCATAAAGCATAATTTCAACAGATTTGTTTACAACATACATGAAAAGAAGAAAAGACTTCCTTGATAATTTATTTATTCTCCCACCGCCTCATTTAAAGAACTGAATTGTCTGTATCTGAATTTATTACTCAACTGTACAACTGTAATGAGTTTTTTTTTTTTTTTTTAGAAAAATGCTTCCCCATGCTGCTTCAGCCTGCTTTGCAAGTAAAATTAGTTTATGCACTTTGTAATGTTGAATTTAATCTTGACTGTCATTGTAACAGTAATTTATTCGTATGAAATATTATGATAAAGTCATATAAAGCTAGCGTGAACCAACGACACTAAATATGTTAATTTAATAAAGCAGTTCAATCCGGTTGGGGAAGAAGACGAAAGAGGGAGAAATCAAGGATAGAAACCATATTCTGCCTCGTATTACAGAAAATGACTGAGTTCTAATTCTAAAATTCTATTAGTTTGCCACACAAGATCCAGGCCCACACGCATCGTCTTAACATTACCATGCACGTATTGAATGACTCATTCAGCCATCAAACTTTTTCATATTTTCATATTATTGTCATTGTAATTTTTAAGGCTACTGTAGTGCATTTGAAATTATCCCAGGATAATGTTACTGTGCTAAATATTACATTTTCTACAGGTTTTAGTGATTTAAAAGCCTTAACATTACTCATTGGATATACTTTACTATTTCTCACAATGATTAAAGTACTTTCTTCTGCTACAAGAAAAGCATTTTGGGAAATTATATTCCATTTCTTACATTATAAATTAATAAAAGGAATGAAAATAAATCATATCAGACTTGACTTTTTTTAATTTACAGACTGCTGCAACTACAATTGCCAATAGCAAAGACCATTTTCAGAAGTCAACCGTTCCTAATATTCAAATAACTCTTCAGTACACACTGAACAAAACAATAAAATCTAGCATTGCATTCATTATACTGCCAGCGCTCACCTCCAGTGGTCTCGAAGGTGGCATTCCTACTGGTCACACTGGGCTGTTCGTGGGAATACACACGGACCCAGTACTTAGCACCAGCGATCAACCCAGCCAGATTAACGGGAGGTTCATGTATGACCAGCACACTTTTCATAGAGCCATTGCCTTAAGAGGAGACGCAAGACAAATGTCCATGAATTCAGGACACTGCAACCCGCCATAAACTATGCCTGGAAGCAGCCTCCTCTTCCATGAGACAGAAGGTGCTGTGGACATACCGAGACTAGAAGGTGAAACTGTTCAGATTGTACGCCAATTAATCTTTAAGGCTAATCATTTGTGTTGAATAGAAATATCTCAATAGACAATGTGACACAACATGGTAACAAATCTTAATTCAGAATCATCTATACCCCAATAACCATATACAGAATTAATTCACAGATAATACTCAGGAGAGTGTTTAAATTCAGAAATAATCCCTGGGCCTCATTTATCAATCTTAATCAAGTTGTGTTTGAACGTTTTCAATTGGCTGAAACAAAATAAACATTCCAAAATATAAATTATCATCTATGTTCTCAACACAGCTGATTGATATTAGGATTCAATTTTAACAATCTATGCTCATGGTTTGAATAAGCCCAACATACCCATAGGCCTTAGATGGGACTTCACACCCACTTTGGTCTCAAACTAGTTATGACACTTGTGCTATACTTATAGCCACTTTGCCAAGTATAAGGGTTGAGTGAAAAAGTTTGCGAAAATCATAACGGTAAATGACAATTGAATCTTTAAAAAGTCGCTCTCGCGGCGATGTGTGTAAAATCATTAAGTTATATATTTTAGCTATCGCAGGGACTCTGAACAGGGTAGGTTTTCCATACTGAATGGGAAGTCTTTGTCTATGGATTTGCTATGGATTCCTCTACGAATCTTTATGCTAATAAGTCATTAATACAATAAATTCACAAATTTTTTTTGGATGCAATTGATGTAAGTATTCTATCATATCTGTAACAATTATGTAGGCGCTTAGTGGCAAATACAAGTAACTCTTAATAACTGATAAAAATAATTTATACATACATATTTTACATAATTTAGACATACAGTTGCAGTAACCCATCCCAATTATTATGATCCGAAGCCTATCAGTGAAGCTAGTGAGTCTCCATATGTAAATTTGCAAACTCTGTAGAATTTGTAGAATACAATATGCTTTCTGAAGTAATTGGATGTGCACAAATTTCTCCTATAGCTTTATAAATCAATTATTTAGTTTGAATATAATACGACAAATTAAACCCTTTGTATAATGGATAATTTACCATTTGCCATACTGTCTGATGGAAAAGCATGTGTCTCTATAAAGAGTGATATTCATTTCCTTAAATTTTACGAAGTAATATGATAATACTATAGTATATAATAAAATATAGATATATAATGAAATAATTCTTAAGTCACTATTACCGATTTTAGAACCAATTGAGTAACAGTCTCAAATGTCAACAGACCTTTTCTTATCTCTCATGAAAATGCACCACCGACATCACATTATGCCGTCTCAGAAGAAAGCCAAGCGAGCATAATGGTGCTAACAGCATGAACTGAGACAGTACTAGCGGGATTCCAGAAGCTGATGACAGCATGCAACATGCTAAAATAAGAAGCAGTCACACACTGCCTGTCAAGAATTCAGCCATTTCCACTCCCTTCTCACAACAGCAATAACACGGCGTAAGTGTAATATGGTTTAAGAAAATAGCAAGCTAAAGCTACAAGGTGACCCAAACTCAAGATATTTGTTTATTCCTGTTGGTATTTACTCTTGCTTTGAAACATAAAGAAAAATAACTCATCATTTGTAGCTTTAGCTCTTTTTCAGGTGTGGGGGTTGTGGGGGTGACTAATACTTTTTACAGAAAAAAAAAATTGATGGGCATGCTAAATGGGAAACGATGAGCCCAGTATAGGCTCTGTCCACACTTTAAATGATCTTGGCTGTCTTCATGAACATATTGATGCAAACAGAATTCCATTAATATCAAACATTTTAATATTTTAATATATAGACTGCACACGAAGGCAACAACAGACAAGGAATCCTCCTGTTCACCTTCACACACACACACACACACACAAACACACACACACACACACACACACACACACACACAGCATGCGGTATCCAGGTATTTTCAGAGATAGGAGATAGAAGGTAGGTGCATCAAAATGCATATTCTTTGAGTTCGTTCTGCAGAGGTGTGGTGTAGTGTGTGTGTGTATGTGTGTGTGTGTGTGTGTGTGTGTGTGTGTGTGTGTGTGTTTGTGTGTGTGTGTTTGATATCATATAGTTCCATGATTTTTGTTTTCTTCTCTCTCACACACACACATGTCCATGTTCATATTGTGTCCATTCAGAGTCTAAGAGTGTGATTTCTCTATCATGACCTCGTATATGTTTCAAATTTGCAGAGATAATTCCAATATCCATGGGTTAAAGATATATATATATATATATATATATATATATATATATATATATATATATATATATATATATATATATATAAAATAACCCATTCACTATCCCTTGCCCCTAAAAAACAAAAGAGGAACACAGTCGAGGCTGAGATTATGCATCAGATGCCAGACAAAGCTCTCGTACTCGGCTCACTAGGGAAGCGCTGCGAGTCAAATTAAACAGCAGTGAGGCAGCCATACAAAGAAATATTAGCATAAAAGGCAAATAGGGTGGAGGCAGACAATCAGATTCAAATGACGGTTAAATATTTATACATGTGAAGAAGGAAAGACCAAGAGAGAGAGAGACAGAGGATAGAGAGTGAGACAAACGGAGAGAGACTGTTCTCCACCACTAGGTACTTCAGTCAAGGCTCCTGAATCATCCTCATAAATACAGTGAGCCCTCTGTGTATCACTCTAAACCCTGAGGCATATAATTACATGCTATTCCAAAAGTTCTATTTGAGAAAGTGTATAATTATTATTTAATTTAATTACAAGTATTGTATCTATGAATTATACAGATACATAAAATGATTGTGAACCACATAACACAAAAAGGAAGCTTTTCATCACACAGAAATTAAACCATTTAGTACAATGAAGATTAATTGAGATTATTTTAATCCCAATTTACTCAAATAAAATCTTATTTTTATTAACTATCAGTTGTCTCTTTCTCTCAATCTCTTCTTTCCTCTAAATGATACTGTCTTTGTCCCTGAACGCAAATCTCTCCCCGTTTCTGCAAGTGACCAGAAAGAATAAAGAGCTTCTTAAAGGGAACATTCGGGACTTGTGAGGACACAAACCCAAAGCCCAATGAACGTAATCAGACTGACAGTTCGTTTCTCAGAGATGGATCTGCATAAACACTTTATTCCTTCTTAGCTGCATGGATATAAAACAAATATACAGTATATACATATTTATTGCCAAAAGAATTAACTCACCCATCCAAGTAATGGAATTCAGGTTTTCCAATCACCTCGATGGTCAAAGGCATATAAATTCTATCACCTAGGCATGCAGACTGCTTCTATAAACATTTGTGAAAAAACAGGTCGCTCTCGGGTGCTCAGTGATTTCTAGAGTGGTGCCGTGATATTATGCCACCTGGTTGTGAAATTTCCTCGTTTCTTATTACTGCACAGTCAACTGTCAGTGGTATTTTAATGAAGTGAAAATGACTGGGAATGACAGCAACTCAGCCGTAATGTGTAAAACACAGTGGATGCTTAGCCAGATAGTGCGCAGAGGTCGGAAACTTTCAGCAGACTCAATCGCGACAGACCTCCAAACTTCATGTCGCCTTCACATTAGCTGAAGAACAGTGAGTAGAGAGCTTCATGGAATGGGTTTCCAAGGTCCAGCTGTTGCATCCAAGCCATACATCACCAAGTGCAACGCAAAGCGGAAGATGCCGTGGAGTAAAGTGAACTCCAGAGCAGTGGAGACACTTTCTCTGGAGTGACGAATCCCGTTTCTCCTTCTGGCGATCTGATGGACGACTCTGGGATTGGTGGTTGCCAGGATAACGATAATTACATGACCGCATTATGCCAAGTGTAAAGGTCAGGCAGGGAGGATTATGGTATGGGTCATTTTTAGGGGCTGGGTGTGGACCTCTAGTTTCAGTGAAAGGAACCCTGAAGGCTTCAGCATACGAAGAGATTTTGGACAATTTCATGCTCCCAACTAGTTGGGAATGCTTTTGGGAATAGGCCGTTCCTGTCCTAACAACTGGTCCTGTGTGCATCAGTGCACAAAGCAAGGTCCATGAAGACATGGATGTACTTATGATATACTAATGAGTTTGGTGTGGAAGAAGTTGACTGGCCTGCAGACAGTCCCAACCTCAACCCGATGGAACGGCTTTGGAATGAATTAGAGCGGAGATTTCGAGCCATTCCTTCTAATCCAACATAAGTGGCTGACCTCACAAATGCACTTCTGGAAGAATGGCCAAAATTTCTCATGAACACTCTCCTAATCCTTGTGGAATGCTCGCTTAGAAGAGTTGAAGCTGTTATATCCGCAGAGGGCGGGCTGATGTCATATTAAGCACTACAGATTAAGAATGGGCTGCCACTCGAGTTCACGTGTGTGTGAAGGCAGATAAGCGAATACTTCTGGCAATGAAGTGTGAATATACAGTATATAATATATATATATATATAGATAGATAGATAGATAGATAGATAGATACTAGTCGTTGTGCAGTGGTGGTCTATATGTAGAGTTATTCTAAAGATTTACATACCCTGGCAGAATTTGTGACTTTATTCTTTTGGTCACTTTTCACAGAATATCAATGATAATACAAAAATTAATTAACTGATTTGAGTGGTTGAGTCAAGCGATTTCATATCAAACAATTATGGGAGCTCCTTTTAAATCCCCAAATTTTTCAATTTTCAATTAGAGTCTGATCACTGTTGATTGATTCTCAATTACTTGGATATTCTTTCATTTCCTTTTTTCTGTTTCGTAAAGTTCAGCACCTTCTCCTGTAGATTGTTTTTAAATTCTTTTTGTTTCCTCATGGCTTGGGGGTTCAGCAACATCAGTGCAGTACTGGCCGAAACATGGAGGGTTCTGTCAGGAGTCCAGAAACTCACTGACATTTTATACACAAACAGGTCACAGGTGAGGACGGCTGCCAATTACACCTTATGTATGATATCAGCCCAAAACCTTGAGGGGAAGGAAACTGTTACATTTTATTAGTTTATATTGTGATTAAGATTTAAAAAGAACAAACATGATTGTTTGATAAATGGCTTTAGGCAACCATGACCCATGAGTGAAAGAAAAGGTTTTTGTATTATTCTTCATATTCTCTAAAAAAGGCCAAAAAAAGCACAAATTCTGTCAGGATATGTAAATGTCAGAGAAAAGTTTTTATATATATATAGATAGATAGATAGATAGATAGATAGATAGATAAATAATATCACACACACACACACACACACACACACACACACACACACACACACACACACACACACACGTACTGTGGCGAAACACTGATGACCCTGAGACACCTGGTGAGAATGCAGACTGGGCAAAAACCTCCAAACCACAGATGTTACTCGGATATTTCATCAAGCTTCGTGTTGCATCATATCACAGATGTTTTTAGAAATTATATAAAATTTCACATGCTAAACATTAACACCCCATTAAATAGTGAACTCAGAAATATTCCCTCAATGTCCAAATCTTATTTTTAGTTGCAGTGTCCCGTTCTGCTTTGTTTTTTTTTTTTTTTTTTTTTTTTTACAGATGGTTTCACATGTTCTTCAAGACCCGTCTGATACCACAGCAGAATTCATGGTGGATTCTGTGATGGTGAGCTCACCAGGTCCTGCTGCAACAAAGCAACCCCAAATCATGACACTTCCACCGCCACGCTTCACAGTTAGTGTGAGGTTCTTTCCCTTGAATGCTGTATTTGGTTTCGGCCAAACATCTCTTCTTTCTGGTGTCCAAATAATTCAACTTTAGACCCGCCTGTCCAGAGAACATTATTCCAGAAGACCTGGTCTTTGTCTGGCAAACATCAGTCTGGCCTTAATGTTATTTTCAGAGAGTGAAGGTTTCCTCCTTGCACCCCTCCCATGAATGTCAAACCTGTGAAGCCTCTTTCTGATAGTCGAGTCCTGTGCTTTCACATCGACAGTAGCGAGAGCCTGCTGTAGCTCCTGTGATGATATTTTAGGATTTTTGATGACTTCTTTGAACATCTTTCAGGCTGCTCTAGGGGTGAAATGTTTTAGACGGCCAGACCTGTGCATGTTGTTTTGAAGGTCCTCCACTTGTAAACAATTTTCCAGATAGTTGAATGTCTGACGGCAAATTCTTTAAATGTTTTTAAATCTCATACCAGATTCATAAGCACCACAATCTTTTTTCTGAGGGTCTCAGACAGCTCTGTGGATATCACTATGGTGCTCCGTCTCACTTCAACAGACAGGGGCACCAAACTAAATGTCCGAGTTTAAATAGGACAAGACTTCTTTACAATGCTGGATAACGATGTTCTGATCATGTGACTTGATCTGATACCCTGTGTGTGATTATATTATATATATATATATATATATATATATATATATATATATATATATATATATATATATATAAAATAGACATTTTAAGTGGGAAAACACCTGGGGGGTGTCCAAATTTTTTTCTCCACTGAAATATGGATCTTATCATTTATTTAATGAGTTAAAAATGTTAGTTTATGGTATTTTTTTTTTTACAATTACATCACTTTCTTTTCCATAAATAAATAAAAACAAGATTAGACATTATTATGTGAACATTTCTGAATAAAGAGTTGATTATTTAATTGGGATCTTTCATTCATTTTCAGTTACGGGGTGGCTGGAGCCTATCTCAAATCTGGGTGAAGGCAGGGCATATGCTGAACAGCTGACCAGTCAATTGCAGTGCCAACACACACACACACACACACACACACACACACACACACACACACACACACACCACACACACACACACACTCTAGAACAGCCAGTCCAATGTGCATGACTTTGGACTCGCTGAGTTTAGGACTCAAACCTAGGACCTTGTTGTGAGATGGATGTGCTAACCATGACACCTGTCTGTCTGTCTGTCTGTCTGTCTATCTATCTATCTATCTATCTATCTATCTATCTATCTATCTATCTATATATATATATATATATATATATATATATATATATATATATGTTTGAAATAACAAATTATTCTATACCTAAGCTACCCCAGAACAAAAAAGAGTGAGAATTTAGAATTCACAGCAGTATCTGTGGTTAGTTGTATTTGCAGAAATTAAGTGGGCAAGATGATCTCGGTCTTGATTTATGTCCTAGCAGGCCCAGTCGAAAACATAAAGGTTCCCTTCATAAGCTCTCAGCGGGAGAATCTGGGTCTTACTGTCCAGTCCGAACTCTACCACAAACTTGCTGCTGTCACCCGGGAAGTTGTGAGTCCAGCTGACGTTAGCATGGTCACTGTTAGCGTTCACAGTCAGATTCCAGATCTTTATACGTGGTGCTAAGCAGAAAAGGTGGGAGAGGAGTACATTTCAGAGTTTAAATCACATGAGGAAAGTGATAAAAGCTACTTACTGCTAGACTTACTACACCAGCTTGTCCTAGATACATTCAAATATAACTGCCACTTATTGATCAAGGCTCTGCTAAAGCCTCCTCGTCACAGTCTGTAGTGATGTTATTTTTATCACATAAAGGAGAAACTAGCTATCCACAGTATATCGCACACTTAATACAAATAAATTTATTGGATAAATTATAATGTTCAATAATTCTGAAAGTACTTGCCATAATCTTATAAAAATGTACTGGGTTTACCAAGATGATTTTTTAGTAATTCCTGCAAATATAAAGTTAATGTCTTACATAGGCCCTGCGATGGACTGGCGAGCTGTCCAAGGTCTACAGTCCTCGCCCAGGGTCCCCGTGAGCCTAATTAGGATTAAGCGATTCAGAAAATGAATAAATGAAGTATATTTTAAATAGCTTTTGAATGAAACCATAATCAATCTTTAGACTCAAATATTGCTGCACAGAACATCTACATCTGCCCAACATATCAAGTGTCAGGAGCAGTGCTGCAACAGGTATTTCACCTGTCAATCAAGTGTCGTAGTGCAGAGGTCCCCAACCGTTTTATCACTGCGGACCAGTCAACTCTTTGCAATTTTACTGCGGACCCGGGGTCATCAGATTGTCCATATTGTAAACATAATTTATTGATGTAAATTATTATTATTATTAATATTAATATTATTAAATAATAGTAATGATAATAACAATAATAATAATAATAATAATAATAATATTATTAATCATAATAAGCACTCCATAAATGTTATTTTTCAACAGCTGAAATGAGGTTGGTTGGGAAGTAGAGATTGAACTTTTCTATGTAATGAAGGCTCAGTCTCAGTCTCACCCAAAATCCCTGCTAATGTTTGAAACATGTCCAACACGCCTCTGTTCATGTCCCGTCCCCTTGTAGGTTTCATTTTAGCACTCAAATGACCGACATGTAACCGAGAGAATCTGGTCATTTTTCAAAATGAAAGATTTTTCAAAAATAATGATCGTTCAGACTCAGATAATAAATAAAATGGAAATAAGTAACTATTTCTTCTGCGGACCGGTATATGGTTCTTTTACATGAACCTCTCACCATAGACAGAGAGAGAGACATGGCCAGCCTTTGATAACCCAGTTAGCTGCACTGGGGGAGACAGTGATCCTGAGATTAGGACTTGAACCCCCGCGGCCCTGAATCAAGTTGTTTTTGTTTTTTGTTTTGTTTTGTTTTATTGAGTTTTTGGAGGCTATGAAAGATGTGCTGGAATATTCTGTGAGGTGGAACTGAAGGCCAGAATAAAGGCAAACTGACAAACGATCACTATCCATGAGATTATAATTTAAATTAGATCCTGGAAAAACCCATCTGCGTTCCATTTGAAAGGAAAATGTGGACTGACTGACATTAGGATTTCAGTATTATAATTTTGATTTTGCATTAAATCGAATTAATTGCAGGAATTACTAAGAACATCTGCCAGAAAAATCCAGTATATTTTATTAGTTTAAGGTTATTTTAAGATTATGGTTATTTTATAAGATTAAGATTTCAGAACAAATAAAGGTTTTTAAAATTATTGAACATTTCATTTTGGCCCTTATTTTGGCCCATGCAATATATATATATATATATATATATATATATATATATATATATATATATATATATATATATATATATATATATATATATACACACACAGACACTCCCCGACTTACATTTTTAATTGGTTCCGGATGACAATCGTAAGTTGAAAGTGAACGTAAGTTGTTACAGTGATGTATGACCTGTGACGTATGACGCTCATACTGTACTATACAATTTTTCAAGTGTGCAAGGGTGCCGTTGAAATGGTTTAGAACACAGCCTTCACTGATGTGAATCAGCAACCATATTTGCTTAGGGTTTCAAAAGTCCACAAAACAGTGTAACCACAAAGATCACAGAGACGACATCTTAACACAAGGGTAACACGCTGTCTGTCTGTCTTCCTTTCGGCTTTTTCCCTTTTACTCGGGAGTCGCCACAGCGAATCATCTGATTCGCACATTTGATTTGGCAGAGGTTTTTACGTCAGATGCCCTTCCTGTCAAAACCCTTTTAGCAAGGGACAGAAACACGCTGACGACTTTGCAGCCTACTCTTTACGAAAGTCAGCAATGGTTCTTTTCCATGCCTCTCACCATAGACAGTGAGAGACATGGCCCGTCTTTGATAACCCAGTTAGCCATACTGGGGAAGGGTAACACGCTATATAACTGAGATATATATATATATATATATATATATATATATATATATATATATATATATATATATATATAACTGAACTGGGAAGAAGGAGGGGCACGTTCAGTCTGTCGTTTGTAAACAATGGACGCAGCGTCATTACGTCAGCGTACTACATAGGTACGTCTAAACTCAAAATTTGACTTTTTTTTGGGGAAAAAAAACCCCGTAAAATCGAAAATACGTAAATCGGATGAACCTAAGTCGGGAGCGTCTATATATATATATATATATATATATATATATATATATATATATATATATATATATATATATATATATACACACACACACACACACAGTGGTAGCTCACCTTACGAAATTAATCCATTCCAGAAGTGGTTTCTTCACCTGATTTTTCATAAATTGAACCGCATTTTACATACAAAAGGCCTGATTCATTCCAAGGCCTCCAATACTACCCACTAAATCCTTTAAAAATTATAAAAGTATACCTTTTAAGACCTCATTCTGCTTCAATATTGTACCGATGGTAGACGGGTTTGGCCATATTCCTTTGCGATATCACTCAACCGCATGCCACGACCTCGCTTCTTCTTTTCACTCGCACCAGGAATCACTTTCACCGCGTGTGTGTGCATGCGCATATGTATTGACCATGTCTTCTTAGCAGAGTTATAATCTCACAAATGTTTATGCAAGGTTACAAGCCTGAGCCAAAAAATAAAGTTGCAATGAGCACACTCGAAGAACTCACGAAACAACAGTAACTCTGTCCTTTACGAGTGTTAGAACTCCGTGATGAACAATGGGTTGAGGGCACACGAAAAGCATGATAGGTATTGTGGAGATGCAGCTCCATAATAGCCAATGGGAGGGAGCTGCGTCATGGGTATTATGGAGATGCAGCTCCCTCCTACCCAATGGGAGGCCAGCGGGGCGAGATGTTGGGAGATAGCCAATGGGAGGCCAGCGGGGCGGGATGTTGTGAGAAAGCCAATGGGAGAGCAACTCATGGATTGTTTGAATTTTTGAGATGGTGTGTTTCGTAAAGTGAATTTTTTTCGCAAATTTAGACGGAAATTTAGGTAAATGCGTTTCGTAACCTGGATTTTTCGTTTGTTGGGTCTTTCGTAAGGTGAGGTACCACTGTGTCTATATATATATATATATATATATATATATATATATTTATATATATATATATATATATATATATATATATATATATACATACATACATACAAAGAAATTTCAGGGAACTGTCTTTTTAAGGTTGAGGGTCAGCTTGTAAAGTGGGCGCGTATGTGTGCATATTATGAATATTTTATCTGAACTGTCCGCGTCATCTCAGTCAGCTACACCTGCGATCGAATTAAGTGCCTTCTGCTTTCACATTGACTTTTTAAATGCTGAAGTTTGTTCAAATACCCAGCAGGAAAGGCAGGGTGGGGTGAGTTGTAGGGGTGGTAGTGGTAGTACTGGTAGTGCTAGTAGTTGTAGTGATAGTTGTTGGAGCTGGAGCAGTTGGAGCAGGTGTAGTGGGGGTGGCATCAGTTGTAGGGGCAATGGTGGTAGTTGTTGAGGTTGTAATGGTTGTACTTTGGATGGTTGGTGGGGAAAAAGGGGGAAGAAGAGTTGCAAACACCAAGGCTTCTGTGGAATCGATCACTGGGAGAGGAAGAGAGTAGCAGTTAAGCATATCAACATGTAGTTAGAAGCACAGGATACACAAGCACAGCTCACAACACACATTCTTAAACAGAATTCCCACAACTATAATTTCGATATTCTGATGTACACTTTAGGATAAATTATGAGAAATCAAAGCTCACAGTTCAATTTGACATGACAAACATTAAAACTCGAGTTATACCTGAGATTAAGTTAATTATGCAAAGGCACCAGGTTTCACACACTGAACTCATTTACAATGCGAGTCGGTCCTGGAGATCCCAGCTGTGCATTTGATGGGTTAATTCAGTGATCAGTTGGGTCAGGCTTTTATATATCAGAAATACTCTGAAATATCAACAAAACAGTGCAAATACGATATTAATATTTATATAAAATATATATTTTGCATATATATTCACCGGTATGATTTTTTACGAGTAATACCTGTCGGTATGTTGATTGTTGCAGTAATCTATTCATGGGGCAGTCTCACAATGTTCAGTCAAGCAGAAGAGGTGTATTGATAAATTCAGGACTCTGTATTATCGGAATGAAAACGATTTCTTGTGCTCCCTGAACCACTCTTTCATTATTTGATTCCCTGTTTTATATCCATGCCATCGGGGGGGGGGGGGGGGGGGGGGGGGGTACATCCCCTACATCATCCAGTACATTCAGCTCATCAGATGCATCATTTTATTGTCATGTTAATGTTGCTGAGCCTCTATCCAACCAACTAGAGTAACCCCAGATCATAATATATCTGCTAGGGGTATAGTGAACACCATGCATAAGGATGCATTGCTTCATGCACTTCCCTTCTTTCCCTGACACACGCACTGCAGTGGATTGTAAATCTATACTTTCATTCATTCATCCATTTTCTGAACCGCTTAAGCCTAATTAGGTTGCCGACTCCGGGCGAGGGCAGTGTACATCCCGGACAACTCACCAGGCCATCACAGGACAGAAACACACTGACGGCTATGCAGCTACTCTTGTCGAAAGTCAGTGATGGTTCTTTTACATGAACCTCTCCCCATAGACAGTGAGACACACGGCCGGCCTTTGAAAACTCAGTTAGTGCACTGGGGGACAAATCTATATTTATGAGATCATATTTTCTCACTTCAAACAGATCAGGGCCAACACACACAGCAATATACACTCATATCCATATCTAGGGGCAGTTTGGAACAGCCACTTATCCTAATGGGAGGAAACCTGAGTACCCAGAAGAAACGCATACAGAAACACCCAAGAGAAGGATGTGCTAACCACTACACCCGTGTTCTGCCTCTGTAGGTGCTTTTACTCATTCATTCATTTTCTGAACCGCTTAATCCTAATTAGGCTGACACCTATCTCAGCTGACTTTGGGCAAGGGCAGGGTACACCCCAGACAGCTCGCCTGGCCATCACAGTGCCAAAACTCACAAAATCATTCACATTCCTACCTCGGGGTGATTTGGAACAGACAATTAACCTACCTGTTTGTGGACTGTGGGAGGAAACCGGAAAACCCAGTGTAAACCCACACAAGCACGGGAATAACATGCACCCTCCACACAGAATCACCCGAGCTGGGAATCAAACCCAGGACCTCCTTGGAGTGATGGATGTGCTAAACCCTCCACCACTGTGCTGTTCCTCTGGCTCTGCCGTTTTTTTTTTTTCTTTTTAACAATATTAATTTTGTGATTGAATGTGTGTTCAATAATACAACACAACACAAGGTTTTAGTGTACAGTATCGGAATCACAAGAAAAACAAACTCAACAGATTTTTATGGTTTAAGTTTCCATTTTCAAGTGTAGTCATGATGGCGCTGCCTGCTCGACTGCCTGATACAAACTGTAACAATCTCTTTAATTCAGTATAATAACAATTCATAATCCTGAGAGAGCAGACCAATCAGAGCATGCCATTCCCTTGTGGTTGTACATCAACTATTATTCGCTGAAGTCAAGGGTGATACCACTGAATAATCTCGTCAGCAATATCTAGTGACATTGAGCTGAGGACCTCTTATAGAGTAGATTACATGAGATCATAAGAAAAAAAATTAAAACAAGACTGTATAATTTATTTTTGTATTAAGTATAAAAGAATAAGAACATGTATATTGTGCTATTTGAGAAATCAGAAGGAAACTAAAAATGTTAAAATTAAGTAATTATATACAATTCATGTTTTGAAACTTATTTAGAGTTTTAGTATGTACTATGTATTTATATTTTATTTACATCTTGTGCATTATTTTTGAATGTTTAATTGTTATTATAAGCATTTATAGCATTGAATATATATTTATTGATATTATATACAATATATACATGTACGTATACGTCGGGGGGGGGTGTGTGTGACGATCCTACTTCATGGAATTCGGTGGTTGGCAGGGGAACTCGGTCCCAATTAATTGCGGAATTTGATTTCGGGATTATTAACTTGGAAGAATGTCTATAAACTCAAAGACAGCACACAAATCTAGTCATGAGAATTCTGCCTACTACACTAGTTCACAAGTATTTTTTGGAGTTGGGCAGTCCTTTAGCCATCTGCTATTGTTGTTGTTGGTGTTGTTGTTGTTGTTGTTCTTAGTCTAAAATGTTGCTTTAATAGCTTTTACTTGGCAAGATACACTAAGAACTAAATACTACTGAGAAAATATGTTGTGTGTGTGTGTGTGTGTGTGTGTGTGTGTGTGTGTGTGTGTGTGTGTGTGTGTTTATTTCAGGCAGCAAAGTAGCATGCTGTTAATATTTTTGAGGGAGGGGGTATTTTGCCAAAACATTCCGCTAACTGCTTCAAAATTCTCTGAGTTAGTTTCTTTCACCAGTTTACTCTTGGCTTTTCCAGGCAGTTTGGATCCCAGGAGGATTGGAGTGGTATCAATGACTTTTTACTTTTTGATTATGGGCTTTCCAGTTAAGGAAACGCTAGAAGATATATCGAGTTTTTAAGTTTTAATCTATATGTTTTTATCGTGGATCTCCATACAGAAGAACCATATTCATGGATATGGTTTGGATGGCTGTAGCCGTTCAGTTTCTGCAGTGCCATCACCAATGTAAATTACTCCACTAAATTATACTCCACTAAATTATACTACACTAAATAATACTCCACCAAAGTCTGTGGCTTTTTCCCTTTTACTCGGGAGTCGCCACAGTGAATCATCTGATTCGCACATTTGATTTGCCAGAGGTTTTTACGCCGGATGCCCTTCCTGTCACAACCCTTTTAGCAAGGGACAGAAACACGCTGACGACTTTGCAGCTACTCTTTACGAAAGTCAGCAATGGTTCTTTTACATGCCTCTCACCATAGACAGTGAGAGACATGGCCCGCCTTTGATAACCCAGTTAGCTGCACTGGGGGGGACAGTGACAACCTTGTGGCAAGTGGGACTCGAACCCCCAACTTTTGGATCAGCGATCCAGCGCCCTATTCCACTAGACCACCACTGTATACTCCACCAAAGTATACTCCACTAAATTGTATTCCTCAAACCACCACTAAATCATACTCCACTAAATTATACTCCTTGAACCACCACTAAATCATACTCCGCTAAATGATACTCCACTAAATAATACTCCACCAAAGTATACTCCACTAAATTATATTCCTCAAACCACCACTAAATCATACTCCACTAAATTATACTCCTTGAACCACCACTAAATCATACTCCGCTAAATGATACTCCACTAAATAATACTCCACCAAAGTATACTCCACTAAATTATATTCCTCAAACCACCACTAAATCATACTCCACTAAATTATACTCCTTGAACCACCACTAAATCATACTCCGCTAAATTATACTCCACTAAATAATACTCCACCAAAGTATACTCCACTAAATTATATTCCTCAAACCACCACTAAATCATACTCCACTAAATTATACTCCTTGAACCACCACTAAATCATACTCCGCTAAATGATACTCCACTAAATAATACTCCACCAAAGTATACTCCACTAAATTATATTCCTCAAACCACCACTAAATCATACTCCACTAAATTATACTCCTTGAACCACCACTAAATCATACTCCGCTAAATTATACTCCACTAAATAATACTCCACCAAAGTATACTCCACTAAATTATATTCCTCAAACCACCACTAAATCATACTCCACTAAATTATACTCCACTAAATTATACTCCTCAAACCACCACTAAATCATACTCCACTAAATTATACTCCTTGAACCACCACTAAATCATACTCCACTAAATTGTACTCCACCAAATTATACTCCCTGAACCACCACTAAATTATACTCCACTTAAATATACTCCTCAAATCACCATTAAATCATACTCCCCTAAATTATACTCCACTAAATTATACTCCTTGAACCACCACTAAATCATACTCCATTAAATTATACTCCACTAACAACCACTAAATTATACTCCACTAACATCTTCTTCTTATTCTTTTCCTTTCGGCTGTTCCCTTCCAGGGTCGCCACACCAAATCATCTGCCTCCATCTCACCCTATCCTCTGCATCTTCTTCTCTTACTCCAACTACGTTCATGTCCTCCTTCATCACATCCATAAATGTTCTCTTTCTCCCCTAACATATGCTCCACTAAACCATACTCCTCTAAAAATTACTCCACTAAAATATACTCCACTAAATTATACTCCTCGAACCACCACTGAGCACATTTCTCCTCTACCTGTCTGTTTCTCACACAACTTTACCTTGCTCTGCTTCTCTCACTGTCCGAACACACACGTCCCCTCCACAGCTCCTCACTCACTCACAGTTTGCTCAAAACCATGGTGTGTTGGAGAGGCAAGCAACAAAAGGATTTCGTTGCAAATACAAAAACAATGAAAACAAAAAATAATCATTTTTAAGATGGTTTGTATTCAAAGTGTCAGTGTAATATATTCCATAAAGAAACATCAACACAAATTCCAAATAAAGGTCTGAGTACAAATAATTTAAAAAGGTTATGTGACTGTACGTGATTCTGGCCAGGTGTAAAATAAATAAATAAATAAATAAATAAATAAGAAAACATGATCAGAAAGTAAAAAAAAAAAAAGTCAGGTTTTTTAAAACAAGTTTTCAGTTAAATTTAAATCTACCCTCAAACAAGGCTGATACGCGGTAACATGCCAGATTCAGTGGTTTAACTGGATGGGACAACACAACACATGTCACATGCACAATTAAGTCATATAATTTGTTTGAAAGCTGAAAATACTGTTGAGCACCTGCAATGATGAGGACAAAAATCCTCTGTTTATTCACAACTACATTTTTTTTAACTTTACTGTTAATTAACATATATTAGCATTATTGTTGTTGTTGTTTTTCATACATTCTCTGATGATTCATTCTTTCATTTTCTGAATCGCTTAATCCTAATTCGGGTTGCAAAGCTGGTGCTCATCTCAGCCAACTCTGGGCAAGGGCAGAGTACACCCTGGACGGCTCCCCAGACCATCACAGGGCAGAAACACACTGATGACTATACAGCTCCTCTTCACAAAAGTCAGCAATGGTTGTTTTACCTCAACCTCCCACCACAGGCAGTGAGAGACACAGCCGGCCTTTGATAACCCACTCAGAGCCCTGGGGTGGGATGTTGCAAGGAGTTAATTGTTTTCTTTATGGAATTGATTCCAGTGGCTCGATTATTATTATTATTATTTCTGATTAAATGCTAATATTAACTAGAATCTGTACAAAAATGCTTGCCAACATTAGGCAGCAGTATTGCTCATTTCCCGAAGGAGAATATGGAGTCCCTACAGGCAAGGAACTTAAAGTGATTTAAATAAATTGGTCCGAAGGTTCGCGCGATTGGAAAGTGAAAATAATAATCGAACTGTGGTGTGGCAGACTTGAGATGCAACACATGAACACTGCCATCCAGTGGTAATCTTATTTAAAGTTCATTGCTCATTCGGTACTATGATATAGTTGTGGGAACTCCATCATGGAAAATATGTAAACCACCAGAAAGTGCATCATTATTCAGAACAGCGCTAAGCAGCTCTGTACACAACATCAAATGAAATTATAATTAATGACACATGGGTAAAAAAATAGAAAACACAGCATTTCTTTTTACCTACAAAGATCCTTCAAAGTAATACATCAGAGAACCACACCTTTATTCATCCATGCAAACACAGCCATGAAGAATCATTAGCCACAAGGAATCAACATACTTCATTACATCTGACATCTCATTCCAGTTGGTCAGCAGGCAAAATGCTATATGTGTATGACAGTAAAGAAGAGGTGGGAGGATTCGAAACTGCATGAGCGCCAAAAGAATGCCTATCCCAGCTCTTGGAAAAGGCTATTTACCAAATCATTAGGTTTTTACAAGACAGAGGAGCAAGCAGCTCAAGCATTCTTACCTGTAAGATACCCTGGATCACAAAGAATATGGCTGAACACACACACACATGTATATATATATATATATATATATATATATATATATATATATATATATATATATATATATATATATATATATATATATATATATATATATATATATATATATATATATATATATATATATATATATATATATTTATATATATATATATATATATATATATATATATATATATATATATATATATATATATATATATATATATAAATATATATATATATATAAAGCATAGTGGTAAAAGTGCAAGCATTGATGGATTAAGCAGTGAATGAACGATTCCTAAACTTCTCAATTCAAGGAAGTTGTAGGAAACTTACTCAGATATTAATCTGAACATCTTTCAAGCTTTTGAAAGCAAACCAGTCACCTGAATAAGGAAACCATAAGTCTTTCCAAATGGCATGAATCCTTAAGATGATCCTTAAGAGAATGTACTTGTAGGTTGCACAGTATTCCTGAGAACACTTCGCTCAGCAGTACGTAATACCAAACAGCTCCCCGCTGCTCTAATAGTCAATATACCAACCCAACTTCAAAAAAAAATGAATGCAAAAAAACAATTAAAAAAATCTAAATATATGATTTGTTAATACATTTTTTTTTTGCTAGCTATAAATACAAAGAAAATATTTTAAATAGTTTTACTGGCCAACTTAATAGTATTATTTTAATATCAACAAAGTTAGAATTTCATGCCTGCAACACACTTAACAAAATGTTGTAGAGTTTAAATAAGATTTTAATATTTTACAGCATATTTAGTTAGACGAGATCGGGCCTTCTCAGGGTGGTATAGCCGTGAGTGTCGGGCCGGTGGTGTAGTGGTTAGGGTGCTGCACTCATGATCGGGAAGTTGTTTGTTCAAATCCTAGTTAGACCCCACTGTACTAAGACCCCTGGGCAAGGTCTTAACAACAAGTGTGCCTCTGTTCACCCAGCAGTATAAATGGGTACCAGTAAAAATATACTGGGAAGGTAACCTGCGATGGACTAGCGTCCCATCCAAGAGGAATCACTTAAGTCATCTTAGTCGCTTCACACTACAGAATCCGGGGATAAGCACCGGTCCGATGAGCCACTAGGCTCGGGTGTAAAAAGCCCAACGGACTTTATCTTACCTTAACATATTTAGTTACCTGCTTTAAAGTGATCTGGAGCAGGTGGGGTGTTATGACTGGTTATAAAAATATCATCCACCAAAGGCTTTGATTTTGTGAAGAAAGCGAAATTGTGGCTCGAACCAGTGTGTTAGAGACGTGTTATCAAGTCCAAAGAACATCACACAACAGATTCCTGAGAAATCTAGGTCCATAGTACAGTACATATCATTTTGAAAATATTCAAGAGATTTGGACCTCTCTCAGTTCATAAAGAGCAAACTTGAAAGGCCCTGTGCAGAAGCTATCAGTGATACGAAGTGATAAAATTACCAGTGATATGGGCACATAAATTTGGGTTTTACAGTTGCACGTGCTACATTCAAGGCAACACCTCTGCTTGGTAAATTCATCATGCTTATTTCATCAACACAATACCAGGCGTCATTCTGCACAAGTTGCAGCAGTGGGGGTTTGAACTGTTTTACAGGCCTGCTACCAGTGCGGATCTTTTTTTTAATATACTGTATTAATCCCACAAGGGAAATTAATCCCTCTGCATTAACCCATCCAAAGTGAGAACACACACACACACACACACACACACACACACACACACACACACACACACACACACACACACACTTTCAGAGCAGTGGGATGCCACATACTGGTGATGCCTGAACAGCAGTTGGTGGTTAGGTGCCGTGCTCAAGAGCACATCATGAAGGTGGAGGAAAGGAAGGTGCAGCTCATTTCCCCAACGCCACACATTTTCCCGGCTGGTTCAGGAATCAAACCAATGACCCTTCGGTCCCAAAGCCTAACCATTAGGCTACGGTTGCCCCACTTCTATAATTTGGTATGTGATGTATTATGTAAAGGAGAAGAGATCAATGACAATGAAACACCTCAAGTCGTGTAATAAACATCAGATTAATAGAAATTACAACAGCAATACTTAGTTTTCCAATTTATTAAATGTCATTAAAAGGAAAGGAGATGTAAACACAAAGGTAAACATTCACCTGGCTAAACTTTCAGGCATCAAATTCCAATTGTGCGTATATTTGCAAAATACAATTAAAATGGTCAGTAAAAATATTGAAAGTGTTTTCTCTGTACTCTCATCAATTGAATTAAAGTTTGAGTGAATTAACAATTAAATATTTTATATTTTACTAAGTTCTTTTGCAGTTCGAAAAAATTTCCAACACTTCCGCAAACAGAATCACGCATTCATGAAAGTATCAGTTTCCTCCATGCATACGAGTGAAATGAGAAGAGCATGCTGAGATAGGCCACATGAGACATGTGATAGTCAGGGACGCCATAGTATTAGTGCTGTCAGGGATTACGGACAAAGAATAATACATTTAAATAAATCAATAAAAACTTTCTCTGAGAATAAGTCTATAATCCATAAACATTATATCGGCTACATTCTTATATATACTGTATATATAAATATAAAATAAGACTGACTGATGAGCATCATCTATCCAGTAATAGTGATAGCGGTGCAGTGAATGCGTCTCATCCCTGAAAGCACATACTGAGAAGGACAGAAAAATGAGGGGGAAACACAGACTGAAAGGTTGCCCTCAGAGGAGCCAGTGCAGTTAAGACCACTTAATGAAAGTGTACAGTACATGTTGGTATGGCCCACTGCCAGCCCAAAATATACACCCTCATGGGTAAATAACCAGTATTTTTAACTGAACTCTTTAACATATTGGACTGCATTCAGAGTGACGTGAACCAGAGAGTTTATTAATTACAACAATATAAAAAGTGTCTCACACTAATCGTTTGCTGGACTGCCTTTATTCTTAATTACAGCGCATCAAAATCCCCATGGTGCTGTTTCCACAACCTTAAGCAACGTCACTTTAATTTCCATTGAAAGTTCTGGGGGTGTTTTTTTTGTTTGTTTTTTTTACATATTTTACATTAGCTTAAGTCGATGAAGGGGAAAAAAATCAAACCGTGGGCGGCATGGTGACGTAGTGGTCAACATGTCCGTCTCACAGCATGAAGGTCCTGGCTGAGTGGACAAGGACATTCTTGTGTGGAGTTTGCATGTTCTTCCTCTGTTGGTGAGGAGTTCCTCTGAGTACTTCAGAATCCTCCCACAGTTCAGACATGCACATTACACCAAAGTGATGTTCAAAATTGCCCCTAGGTGTGAGTGGTTGAGTGTTTGTGCTGGCCCTGTAATGATCTTGTGAGCTGTTTGTGGTGAACCCCGCCTTAGCCCAGAATCGGCAAAGATAGGCTCCATCCTCCCACAACCATAGAAGGAATATGCGGATCTATAAATTAAGCCTCACGGCCCTTGTGAGGACCTTCTTATTCCATCCAATGGTCATGGAAGAGATGTTTTTAAAGGGTCTAATTATTGACCTTGATCTGAATATGAGTGTAAATTGTTGTGTGCGATGGACTGGCAAGCTGTTCAGGGTGTAGTTCGGCTTTGTGCAGTGTTGGCTGAGGTTGGCACCAGCTTTCCCACGACCCTCATAGAATTAATCAGATGTGAATGAGTGAGTGGAAGGAGAATAGTGGACCATTAACTTCACCATCACCTTGGTCGTCTTGACCATCACCAAAGATCACAGAAAATATACAATAAAGCCGATTAAAAAAAAAAAAATCTGACGATAGAACTCACAGCGGTGTTTAGTGAAGTAGAGCGTTAACCACACACGAAATGTGACGAGAACTCAAAGGACCAATCAGCACTAAAGACAGTACGAAGAAAGATCAGATGCTGCAACCTTTCTTTCAGTCTTTTTAAAAATTATTTAATTGATTATAATTGTTATTAAATCTTTTTTATGCTGCACAGCATTACATCACTGTGCTTTATCATACGCACTTTTAACAACTTTAAAGCATTTATTCAGTTTAAAGGGCATGGAAACACAATACAGAGAAATATTTAAACCACTCAATTCATGTGGTGCGGAAACGTGGCACATTAAACTTCGACTTCCTTTATTCGCTGGCGTACGTTTGATCTCTAATCACATCGGCTCTGAATACAGCACAGACAGAGCTATGGCTGTGTGAATAGACCAATCAAAATCTACAATATCCAGTAAGGCAGAATTATCCTTGTTATTGGTTACAACTGCACTGTGTTATCAGAGAAAAAAGGAAAGAAACTGAAAGACAAGTAAGCAGATTGACAGGCCATTCCTCATTACCTACATGTATAGAGTCATTACCTGAAGTCATAAAGTCTTCTTTTCACATTAAGGGAGAGATAGACAAGACATGAAGGAGGAAGAAGACAGTCAGAGTACATGGAGAAAACACAGAAGTGAGCTGGCAAGCCGCACAAAAATAACAAAGGGCAGAAGATAAGAGAGGAAGAAAGAGACGACACAAAGAGAAGAGAAAAATGGCAGACAGAAAAGAATGCTGGGTAATTGTGCTCTCAGTAGACCCTAATAACTCTTAACAGTGTTGTTAGACCTGAGGTGATCTAGAAGACTTCGATACTGTTTGAATACAACAAAACAATAATGTTTTCAGTAAAAGTGAGAAGTGAGAATGATCCCTCGCACGCTTTCATTGCTTTCACTTCGCACAGGCTAACACACAGCTTTATTAACAATGTGAATTTCTGGCAGTTATTCTTTGCTCCAGTTTATTTCTTCATGAAATCTCCGTCTGACTCATGAAAATAACTTCCTAGGTTTACTGGCACTGCTAACAAGGATTTGCAGTCTGTGTCTCATGTGCTATGACAGCTCACCTTCATTGGCAAAGTGAGGGGACTCCTCAGCAATGACCTCACCAGAGCCGACTTGCGTCCGAGCAGACAGGTAGAACTTGTAGCTGGTAAAGCGATCAGGTAAGGTCATGGTATACTCTGTCTCATTAGGGAAGAAGCTCAGAACCTGCAGACCTCCTTCCTGTGTATCATTCACTAGAAATGATAAAAAAAAATAATAATAATTTGGACTATTTAAACACAATTGGTGAAGTCTTATCTTTAGGCTCTGTTTTAAAAAGAGTTGAATGGCTGCGAAGTTTGGGAATCCTTATTACTGTATATAAAATAGGCAAACATTTGATTTCAGTATCTGGTGTGAGCCCTTTTACACGAATAACTGCAACTTGGCTTTTAGAAATGTCAGCCCATCTCTCCGTACAGATCAGCTTCAACTCTGGGTTCTTGGTGGGTTTCCTCACATGACCTGCTCACCTCAGGTCCTTCAATTGGATTCATTCAATTTTCATTCAATTGGATTCATTCAATTCATTCATGGATCCATTCAATTGGATTCAGGTCAGGACTTTTGGCTTTGCCTTTTAAAAACATTAACTTTATTCTGGTAAAAGCATTATTTAAATTTAAACAGGCCCAAACCATGATACTAACATCACCATGTTTCACAGATGGGATGAGGTTCTTATGCTGAAATTTAGTATTTTCTTTTCTCCAAACATAAAACTTCTCATTCAAACCAAAAGAGTTCTGCTTTGGTCTCATCCGTCCATTCAACATTTTAACGATAGCCTCCTGGTTTGTCCGAGAGATTTTTAGCAAACTACAGCTCAGCAGCAATTTTCTTTTTTTTTTGAGAGCAGTGGCTTTCTCCTTGCAACCCTGCCATGCACACTATTGTTGTTCAGAGTTCTCCTGATGGTCAACTCATGAACATTGACATTAGCCAATGTGAGAAAGGCCTTCAGTGGCTTAGACATTACCCAGGTGCCCTTTGTGATCTTGCTGACTATTATGACTATTACACCCCCCTTGCTCTTCGAGGGATCTTAGTTGGTCGTCCACTCCTGGGGAGGGTAACAATGATCTTAAATTTCTGTTTCACTGTGGATTGGTGGAGTCCAATCTCATTAATTAAAGAAAATGTACTGATGATCTTGAATTATTAGACAGTCTATGAAGATACCATAAAATAAAACACCTTTAAAAAGTCAGCAGTGATGCAAACTGATGAGCTCAGAAATACCCAAGCGCCATTCTAACTGGCATCACTAAATACAATTTAAATTTAAAAAAAAACAACAACAAAAAAAGCACACACTGAGTATACTGCGCTTCATTAAGTATCAAGTTGTGCCAACTTTTAGCAACTCACTACATTAGATTAAAATGGAGAAATAATTAATACGTATGTTAAATATGTAATATTACCCAAAATAAAATAGGTCTGATTATTAAAATTTCCATCTACTGTAACGCTTAATGATATAAATATCTCCTGGAAAACATGGACTTTTCAGATTAAGGGTGAACTAACCTGTGGTGTATTTGAGTGTGTATCCGATCAGAATGCCATTCGGCTCGAGAGGCTTGTTCCACTCCAGGCGGATGGTACTGGCGTTCCTCTTGCGAATCCTCAAGAACTTAGGAGCTCCTGGCACTTTTGAGTTAGAAAGGGTTCATTATTTGTTTATAAATCTAAACATTCAAATGAATAATTATAGACATTGCTGCTGTACAGAAGATACCACAATAGGTTCTAGGCAACTGTTTTGTTTTTTGGGTTTTTTTTCAGTCTTTTTCATTTTAAAAGCAAATAAAACCAAAAAACAAACAATGGGAAAGTGAATATCAAGAAATGTCCTACGGCCTTCCTTGGTCTGAAATTCCACAGAATTGCTGTGTGGTCCCTCAAATTTGTTGTTGGCCACCACCATAAACATCTTGTACTTGCTGTAAGGGACGAGGTCCATTAGGACACCACTGTTCTGAGACACATCACTGAAGAAACCTTTTGTTTTCTTGTCCTTATTCACCTTCAAATCTTTCACCAGGCTGGCCTCCCTCCAGTAATATAGCTAAAATAGAGGGGGGGGGGTGAATAAAGTTACTAGGTCTCTTTATATAGTAGCAAATATACCATGGGCACAAGTGATTTTACATACTGAAACGTCAAATGCACTAACACACAGGTGTCAAATTCAAGGCCCGTGGGCCAAATCTGGCCCACCAACTCATTTTATGTGACCCGTATGAGTTTACAAAGATTATGATTATCGTCCATCCTTTGCATGAACTATTACCATGAAACCTAATTCATCGTCCTTTCCATCCATCATCTATTCCACTAGGTGGCAACAGCAGCCTTTTTCGAGTAAAAAGCTGGTCATTCATGACTCAAGAAAGATTGCATGTTTGCTTATTGCTGTGAAGCTTTGTCAGAAAATGTGAGTGAAGAAGAAAAGAGGTCAAATTTCTAAACATGCCATTTAGCGATGGATTTCACAGTTGATTTTTAGAACCGATCTTCAATGTTTTTTTTGGCCCTTGATCACCTTTAAATTTAGCGTAGTGGCCCTCAGTGAAAATGAGTTTGACACCCCTGCTCTAACAGGACATTAATCCAACTTAACAGATTCCAATTTTGAATTCACTTGGGATTCATTTTATTTATTTTTTGATCACTTATATTTCCTTTAAAGACACTCTGTAACAGTTACAAACTATTTGATTAAGGAAAAATATAAAGCAACAAAATGACTATTCTAAAGCCCCCAGGTGGCCACATTAAATGGTTCTCTGGTGAATTTTGCGTTGTAGCTGATAAGCAAGTTTTCCACTTTTCTTTTTCATCTTACAGAAGCAATAAATTGTGAATCGTAACTATGAAAATGTAAATTATTTAAACACTGAATTTTGATTAAAGTTGGCACAATTTATTTTTTACCTCGTACCAAATTCATACCCTCCTCAGGCCTTGTTGATAGGTCCTAAATGTTTTATTAAAATAAATAGCTTTAAAATGTTATTTTTATTTAAATTTTATTATAAATTTTAATTTTAAATTAAATTGAAATTAAATTTTAATTTTAAATTTTAATATAAATTTTATTATATTTTATTTTATTATATTTTATTAAAGAGATTTATTGATGTGGTGAAGGAGGACATGAAGGTCATTGGAGTAAGAGAAGAAGACGCAGAGGACAGGGTGAGATGGAAGCGGATGGTTTGCTGTGGCGGCCCCTGAAGGGAACAGCCGAAAGGAAAATAATAATAAGAAGATCATTAAAATGTTATTATATTTTTTGAAGTGTATATAGTGAAGGTGTATCTAAATATAAAAACTGTTAATCACCCCCTGCCTTCACAGCCCTCCTCCCGACTACACGACCCGTTCACTCCCCCGTTCCTGTTTTCCTCATTATTAGTTACACATGTTTCTGACTTAGTTGTGTATACAGTTCAGTTGCTTTACATATTTATTAAAGGCAGCATGGTGGTGTAGTAGTTAGTACGTCCACCTCACAGCAGGAAGGTCCGGGCCATGGTCTTTCTGTGTGGAGTGTGTATGTTCTCCAGGGCTTACATGGGTTTTCTCCGCGTTCTCCAATTTCCTCCCACAATCTAAAAACAATAGGCTAATTGGCTGTTCTAAAGTCCCCATAGCTGTAAGTGTGAACGGTTGTATGTTGCCTTGCAATGGTCTGAAAAGCTGTACATGGTGTACCCCGCCCTCACCCAGGGTTGGCTGAGGTATTGGATCAGCAAGTAAGTGAGTGAATAAAATCTCTTTACAGTTATAATCTGCCAAGCAACGCAGTCACTAGTTCTGGTAAAGACAAGCTTGTGACTTGGTTTGGTTTCACCCATCACCTGATCATACACTTCATCCTGTTTGTGATTCAAATTATTGTTTTACTGATCTGGTTACTTGAAACATGACAACGAAGAGCATTGTACAGTGGTACCTTGACTTGCAAAATGAATCTGTTTTGAGGGCGAGCTCGTAAGTCAAAATGTTCGTTAGATAAAACAAAAATTCCCATCGGAAATACTGTAATAGAAAATCAATTAATCCGTTCCAACCCCCTCCCAAACTCATATAACCTGACGCAAAGATATATTTTTGACCAAATATATTAAAGATGTAAAAATAATAAATATTTCATAATATTACATGTACATTAACATTAATAATAATTAATAATAAATAATAATAAAACAAGAATAAACAATAAGTCAACTAACCTTTCCGATCATCGACTGTGGCAAAGATGTCACGTGGGCAGGCATGAGGTATTGCATAACAGAGGAGGAGAAGAATTTTGTGTGTGTGTGTATGCTACGAATGGTAGCAAGGAAAGGTTTGCGGTGAGATCCCACAAGGCCACTGCTTCTTAAGTAGTGGGGTGTGCCCCCCTTGTGGGGTGTGGTGTGATGCCAGGGGGGCATGTATGACCCTGGGGAACATGCTTTTGCGCCATACTGTACGAGAATTAAATGTGATTGTGCATCCTCTACAGTAGGTGCCAGTGGCGCTCTCACTGTGTTCTCTATGGTGTAGGGAAAAAGCACCGAGCAAACAATATGAAGTGCACTGAACACTATTTATAGTCATGCGTGGGGCACAGGGGGCTTGCAATGTTTTTTTTCTCCCTATAGGGGGCATCACAAAAAATAATTGAGAAGCACGGAGGAATATACGCGGAAGAATATGAGGCTAATCGGCCCAGAAAAGCCATTTCCCCAGCAGAGCTAATAAATCAAAATTTTGCTGGCTGGATGAGAAAGATTTTTTGTGGATCAAAGCTCGTACCATGGAAAACTCGTTATAAAAGACAGCCGTAAGTCAAGTTACCACTGTGTTCATTTATTTAATGCATAATTTTTATCTGAAGACCATTATTAAATATTGCAATACCCACACAACACTATAAGAGGAAATTCATAGTAATTAACATAATATAGCAAAAAAAGAAAAAAAAAGAGAATTACCGTATTCAATGTAATAAGTGTCCTGTTCCAATAACACCCCGCCCCCCATGTTTTTTTTTCATTATTTTTACATCTAATAACCACCCATGTGTACTGAGAGTAATATGGTAGATCAAACTTACCAATTTTATTTAATCAGTCTCTGTAACAGTAAAACGAGGTGTTTACTGCCTGTAAAAGTGAGTTTACATGGTATTTCAAGACCCCCTGCCACTGGGAAATGTCTATAATGCTCATCAATAACAACACATTGGATTGTTCTGCCGTGCTTTAAAAAACAGGAAAATACTTTAATAATAGAATAGTAAGGGGACTTTTTTGTTTAATTTATGCTGTTTTCTGTTTATTTTCAGCTTTCATGTAAGTACAGTGGTACCTCACTTCACGAAATTAATCTGTTCCAGAGCCTTTTTCATAACCTGCATTTTTCGTAAATTGAACCGCATTTTACATGTAAAACGCGTGATTCGTTCTAAGGCTCCCAATCCTACCCCCTAAACCCCTTTTAAGACCTCATTCTGCTTCAATATCATACCGATGGAAGACTGGTTTGGCCATATTGTGATATCACTCGAGCCCGTTTCTTCTTCTCACTCGCAACAAAAATCACACGCGAATGTGTGTGTGTGTGCATGTGCGTGTGTTGACCATGTCTTCCTAGCAGAGTTATCATCTTACAAATGTTTATGGAAGGTTAAAAGCCTGAGTCAAGAAATAAAGCATAAAACAACAGTAACTCTGTCCTTTACATGAAAAGCATCATGGTAGATTCAGCTCCATAATAGGTAATGGGAGGTTGCTGCGCCATTCCTCCTAGCCAATGGGATCCCTGTCCAACATGGCGTCAGGTGGACCTGTCCAAGTTGGCACTCAAGTGAAGACGACATGAACGACAGCTCAGTTGTTAGCCAATGGGAGGCCAGCAGGGCGGGATGTTTGAACGTCATTGATGGGAGAGCAGCTCGTGCATTGTTTGAATGTTTGAATAGCGCGTTTTAATGTTTGAATGGCGTGTTTGAATTTTTAAGATGGCGCTTTTGTAACGTGAACTTGTTTCGTATACAGAGACAAAAATTTTAGGAAAATGCATTTCATAACCTGCATTTTTCATTTGGTGAGACTTTCGTATAGTGAGGTACCACTGTAGTTTGGTTGATACCACAAAATAAATAACACAAATACCAGTAAAACTCTTTTAATTGTTCTGTTATTATTCATGTTTTCCACCTCGGTGGTAATAAGCACTTACTGTTCCACTCTGCTGGTAACATTTTAATAAGCGCCCACCCACTCCAATTTTTAAAGCGCCCTGGGCGCTAATCACATCGAATACGGTAATATCACACTGTGTTTAAAATCAGAACATCAGTGACAAAGTAAATGTTGGGATATTCCATCTTCAGAATTATACATGATGGACTTTATTATATCTGTCATGTATAATTCTTAAGATGGAATCTCCCAACATTTATTTTCATCTCCCAACAGTAAATCCTTCTTCTTTACTGTCATTCAGGACATGGATATGAGAGTAAGGAAGAAGGGGTGAATGTTGATGCTGCTATTTGCTGCTGCTGCCTGTTGTGTTATTGTTATCGTTCTTACGGATTAATGTACATCATATACAGTATATAGTGTTTTTTTTCTGTTAATGCTGAGACCAGAGATCACTATTTTGTTCTGTCATGGTGTTTTTCAAGGTTGAATGACAATAAATGAAATGAAATGAAAGAAGAACTCACCCTGTACTCTTTAAACTCTCCATTAATGGATGCGGCTTCAACAGGGATCCAGGTTACAGTCACTTTTTTACTGTTTACCTTTGACACCCTGAGTTCTCTAGGTGCCTCCTTTGGCGCTGACAGAAAAGTGCAAAAAGTGAGCATGTGATTTTCCAAATACACAGAGGTTACCATAATTAAAGTGAGACACTTACTGTCCTCCCCTGAATAGCCAAACACTACATTTGACTCTGGGCCTGGACCAAAGTCATTGACCGCCTGGATCTTGATCTCGTAAGGGACATAAGTCTCTGTGTCCGTGACCACATACTTCGTATTAGTAATAGAGATGTTATTCCACTCCTCCTGCAAGTCTTTTCTTCTCCATGAAACCACATAGCGTAGATTAGGCCCATTCCTTTGGGTATCAAGTAGGGGCTGCGATCCCAGATGCATACATACAGTTAAAAAAAGTGATTGTAGGAAATAGTAAGGCAGTTTATGTATTTTATTTGTGATCAGATCAAGTCACGTGATTTATGTTTCATATTTATAACCAAGAGTTAAGGTTGGAGATTCAGATTACATGGGCAGTTTAGCATTAAATAATTAAATAATCAGTGTGTGTGTGTGTGTGTGTGTGTGTGTGTGTGTGTGTGTGTGTGTGTGTGTGAGCGTTTGTGTATACATTTTTCTCCAGTTGTAATGCCATAGAAATAAAAAAGATAACGTGTGTATTTGAGTAAACAGTTGGTGAGGGTTCAATAAGAACTAGACGTTATCCACAATCACCTGCCAAGTGATTTCCATGTTGTTGTTTTTTGGACCCCACCCTTTAAGGCCACTGGGATAAACATCAGGAGCTAAAAAAAAAAAAAAAAGGAAAGCTACACATTAGCATTCTAGCAAT
The DNA here is from genome assembly GCA_024760905.1 of Plotosus lineatus. Classification (NCBI taxonomy): domain Eukaryota; kingdom Metazoa; phylum Chordata; class Actinopteri; order Siluriformes; family Plotosidae; genus Plotosus; species Plotosus lineatus. The sequence continues at coordinate 31,765,741 of CM045732.1, read as the reverse complement.
ATAGTGCCTAACCATATATCATGGACTCTATTTTTTTCATGTAGAGCATTTATCGCTGATCACAGCATGTAATCTCCATGGTGTTGTTTCTCCGGTTGTTTCCTCATCAATTTAATTCATCGGTGAGACATGAACCAACTTCTTCTTTTCCTTTCGGCTTTTCCCTTAAGGGGTCGCCACAGCGAATCATCTGCCTCCATTTCACCCTATCCTTTGCATCTTCTTCTCTTACACCAACTATCTTCATGTCCTCCTTCACCACATCCATGAATCGTCTCTTTGGTCTTCCTCTAGGCCTTTTGCCTGGTAGTTCCAACCTCAGCATCCTATTACCAATATGCTCACGATCCCTCCTCTGTACATGTCCAAACCATCTCAATCTAGCCTCTCTGACTTTGTCTCCAAAATGTCTTACATGTGCTGTCCCTCTGATGTGCTCATTCCTGATCCTATCCATCCTCGTTATTCCCAAAGAGAACCTCAACATTTTCATTTCTGCTACCTCCATCTCTGCCTCCTGTCTTTTCCCCAGAGCCACTGTTTCCAAACCATACAACATCGCTGGCCTCAACACTGTCTTGTAAATTTTTCATTTCATTCTTGGCGATACCTTCCTATCACACATCACACCGGACACTTTTCTCCAACCATTCCAACCTGCCTGCACACGCTTCTTCACCTCTTTTCCACACTCTCCATTGCAATGGATTGTTGAGCCTAAGTACTTAAAAGCCTCCACCTTCTTTATCTCTGCTCCCTGTAACCTCACCGTTCCTCGTGGGTCCTTGTCATTCATACACATTTATTCTGTCTTACTGAGGCTAACCTTCATTCCCCTCCTTTCCAGGGCATACCTCCACCTCCCTAGATTTTCCTGCACTTGCTCTCTGCTCTCACTACAGATCACAATGTCATCTGCAAACATCATAGTCAATGGGGAACCTCGTCTAACCTCGTCTGTCAGCCTGTCCATCACCATATCAAACAAGAAGGGGCTCAGAGCTGACCCTTGATGCAGTCCCACCTCCACCTTGAACTCTTTTGTCACACCAACAGCACACCTCACCACTGTCTTACATCTCTCATACATGTCCTGCACAACTCTAACATACTTCTCTGCCACTCCAGACTTCCTCATGCAATACCACAATTCCTCTCTCGGCACCCTGTCATATGCTTCCTCCAGATCCACAAAGGCACAATGCAGCTCCTTCTGACCTTCTCTGTACTTCTCTATTAACATCCTCAAGGCAAACACTGCATGTGTGGTGCTCTTTCTTGGCATGAAACCAAACTGTTGTTCACAAATGCTGACCTCTGCTCTTAGTCTAGCTTCCACTATTCTTTCCCATAACTTCAACGTATGGCTCATCAACCCTCTGTAGTTGCCACAACTCTGCACATCTCCCTTCTTCTTAAAAATGGGCATCATCACACTTCTTCTCCATTCCTCTGGCACCCTCTCACTGTCTAAGACCTTGTTGAATGTTCTTGTCAGGAAATCTACTAATACCTCCCCTAGACACTTGCATACCTCCACCGGTATGTCATCAGGACCAACTGCATTTCCATTCTTCATCCTCTTCAATGCCCTCCTCACTTCACCCTTATTAATCTTTGCTACTTTCTGGTCCTCGACGGTCACCTCTTCTATTCTTTTTTCTCTCTCATTTTCCTCATTCATTAGCTCTTCAAAGTACTTTTTCCATCTTCCCAGCACACTTCTGTCATCAGTCAATATATTTCCCTCTCTGTCCTTAATCACTCTAACTTGCTTCACGTCCTTTCCATCTCTATTTCTCTGCTGTGCCAACCTGTATAAATCATTTTCTCCTTCTTGACTTTCCAACCGAGCATACAAGTCATTATACGCCCTCTGTTTGGCCTTTGACACCGCTACCTTCACCTTACGCTGTGTTTTCCTGTACTCCTGTTTACTCTCTTCGGTCCTCTCAATGTCACACTTCTTATCTAACCTCTTCCTTTGCACACACTTCCTGCACTTCCTCATTCCACCACCAAGTCTCCTTATCTCCTCTCCTTCCAGATAACACACCAAGTACTCGCCTACCTGTCTCCCTGATCACATTAGCTGTAGTTGTCCACTCATCTGGAAGCACTTCCTGACCACCCAAAGCCTGTTTCAGCTCCTCCTTGAAGACAACCTGACACTCTTCCTTTTTCAACTTCCACCACTTTGTCTTCTGCTCTGCCTTTGCCTTCTTCACCTTCCTCACCATCAGCGTCATCCTGCACACCACCATCCTATGCTGTTTGGCAACACTCTCACCTGCTACTACTTTGCAGTCACTGACTTCCTTCAAATTACATCGCCTGCACAAGATATAGTCTACCTGTGTACTCCTACCACCGCTTTTATAAGTCACCCTATGCTCCTGTCTCTTCTGGAAGAAAGTATTTACCACAGCCATTTCCATCCTTTTTGCAAAATCTACCAACATCTGTCCTTCTGCGTTCCTGTCCTGGATACCAAACCTGCCTATCACTTCCTCGTCTCCTCTATTTCCTGCACCAATAAGTCCATTGAAGTCTGCCCCAATGACCACTCTTTCACCTCTGGGGATACTCTGCATCACTTCATCTAAATCACTCCAGAATCTCTCCTTCTCTTCTAGCTCACATCCTGCCTGTGTGGTATAAGCACTAACAACATTGAACATCACACCTTCAATTTCTGACTTGAGACTCATTACTCTGTCTGACACTCTTTTCACTTCTGGAACATTCCTGACAAACTCCTCCTTCAAGATGACTCCGACTCCATTTCTCTTCCCATCCACACCATGATAAAACAGCTTAAACCCTGCTCCTAAGCTTCTAGCCTTGCTACCTTTCCACCTGGTCTCCTGAACACACAGTATGTCCACCTTCCTCCTCTGCATCATGTCAGCCAGCTTGCTACTTTTTCCTGCCATAGTTCCAACATTTAAAGTCCCTACTCTCAGTCCTAGACTCATGCCTTTCCTCTTCTCTCTCTGCCTACGGACACGCCTCCCGCCTCTCCTTCTTCGACGTCTTCGACATGAACCATGACAAAGCATTCACGAATGGAGACAGATTCAGGTTCACAGAGTTCTGATCGCCTGCATAACTCAATATGAGACATGAACCAACACTGGATGGAAATAAATGTTACGTTGATTAAATTTGTTCAAACAATGGTGTGATGATTACATGCTGTAAATGAAGATAAAGGCGGAACAACAACATATTTATATGTGCAGGTTTTTGATTGGCTGGAAAGTGTGTAATACATGTATAAACTTAATGACATCTTTAGGTTTAATTTCTCAAAATTCATTCATTCATTCATTCATTTTCTGAATCGCTTAATTCTAACTAGGGTCACAGAGGCTGGTGCCCATCTCAGCTGCCTCTTAATGAGGGCAGAGTACCCCTTGGACAGTTCACCCGGCCATTGAGTTCATAAACACGCTGATAGCTATGCAGCCTCTCTTTTTGAATTGATTTCCATTAAATGCTTTCAAAATTATTTTAGTTCTCATGACATGTCTACATCTATCAGCTGCTTGAACGGTGCTCACAGACACCCGACCTAAACAATGATGTGACGGTGGTTTGTGCATCTGCAAATAGTTTTATGAATATTACGACCAGTCTGTTAAATATTCTTATGAAATATTTACAAACACATGATATTTTAAGCATAGTCATTACTAATAGCAGTGAGCCCTTTTGCCCTCAGTCACTTACATGCTCCACTGGTCTGGTAGCGGTCTGACGGTCGACTTGGCCGACTCTGACCCACACTATTTATGGCGATCACTCTGAATTGGTAATTCACGAATGGAGACAGATTCAGGTTCACAGAGTTCTGATCGCCTGCATAACTCGACAGAGTTTGCCATTCGCCTGGTCGCCAGCGGTCCTCTTCATACTGAACAAGGAATTCTGCAAAGATGGCACATCCCAGATACTACAATTAATTACTTGCTGATCAATTCTTTAAGTATTACACATTCAAGATAAACAACTGTTGCATGTCACACAACATTTATACAGCAGGTCCACAACAGCACATTGGGTAAACTCCTTAGGACAGTTGTGGATGTGTCATACGAAGCCCAGCTGTTGTGTGAGGTGAAACGCAATCGCAGAGCCTGGGTAATTCTCAAGGTCAGTTCAATTCCCTCAGTCTCTTGCAATTCCCTGTGATATCCTATTGCTGTGTTATGATAGACAGGCATATATCATGCCAAAAAGTGTCTGAACTCTGTCTGTCTATTATAACACACCAATAGGATATCACAGGGGACCATTTTTATTCTAATAATCCTATGATTAGCCCACATTAAACCCACGGGACTTCCTAATATACCCATGTTTACTCTGTTGCATTTTACAATATGGTTAGTTTGAGCCTACCTATATCATGTGACATACATATGGTGGATGCACAGTCATGTCAATCAGTAAGTACGAACGCATAGTAAATCAATGATTTATGTTCTTACCAGGTCTTAAAATCAGGTATGAACGACCTCAGCTGAGTAAGAACAGGCGTCAAATTTCATAGCATCATTCTTGATTTATCAAAAGTTAAAAGGTGCTTAGGAGCCAGGTGCTGCTGATAAATTGCACCTGATTAATTGATCATTATTAAATGTGATCAAGTCTGGAAAAAGCAGAACTTTTCGCAGTTGATGGTCCGGAACACTCAGATGTGTGTTACCACAATGCCAAGGAAGAAAGACCTCAACAATGACCTTAGAGAAACAAAGGTTACTGCCCATCAACCTGAGACAGGTTATAAGGACATTTTAAAACAATTTGAAAATCATCAGTCTTATACAGTGAGAAAAAGTATTCACAAGTGGAACTTCTTCTCAGTTCCCAGTCTTCCCAGGAAGCAAAATCCCAGCAAATTTGCCTCAGCATCAGACCATGTAATACTCATTAAACTGCAAATTAAATATAAACAAATAAATAAACAAACAAACCAACAAACAAATAGATAAGCTGTAGCCTAATGGTTACAGAAATGACTTTGGGACTGAAAGGACATTGGTTTGATTCCTGAACCAGCAGGGAAAATGTGTGGTGGAGTGAGCTGCACCTTCCCTTATTCTTATTCTACCTTCATGGTTAAAGTGCCCTTGAGCAAGGTACTTAACTCCCAACTGGTCTCCGGACGCCCAATGTGTGCGGCAGCCCACTACCTCAAGTGTGTGTGCTGACTTAGGATGGGTTAAATGCCAAGGAAATAATTTCCCCTGTGGGATTAG
>CM045732.1:31755474-31757974 GCA_024760905.1 Plotosus lineatus | reverse complement strand
TCAGTGGATAACACACAATTCATCAATCTCATCCAAACATGTTCGATGTTCAAGGGTACAGTAGATACGTTTGCAAGCATTGGGCCTCATTCATGAGCTTTCATTTATTTAAAAATTTCCGAAAACTTTTCGTAGGAATATTTTTAAGTCAGATTCATGAAATGTTCTTAATAGCTATTCGCAGCTGTGAGTTTAGAGTTTACATGAAAGTAGCTCTGATTATTCATTCATTCATTTTCTGAACCGCTTGATCCTAATTAGGGTCACAGGGCCACTGGCTCCCATCTCAGCTGACTCTGAGCGAGGGCGGGGTACACCCTAGACAGCTTGCCAGACCATGTTTTTGGAGTATGGGAGGAAACCGAAGTACACAGTGGAAACCCACGCAAGCACAGGGAGAACATGCACACTCGGCACAGAAACACCTGAGCTGGGAACGTGAGGCGAACGTGCGAACCACAAAAACTGCATTAAATGCATATGGCATCTCTGATCTAATGCACCATGGCATTGTAAAAATAAAAAGCCTGAAAAAAAAACAGGACATCACAACTCACAGATGGTGCTACAGTCATCTGCACATATAATTCTGCTTCGAGCAGCAGATTATGAAACAGTGTATGTTCAAGATAAAGAAATTTAGTACATCTTCTGTTTAAAAATATTTATACTCTCCAGCACAGTGTGGCTGATGCCTGTGACATTATATCCAGCCGGTCTTTAAACTCCTTCTGAAATGTCCCTGTGCCATGAGAAAGCTCAATGAGAATGCTCTATGAGAAAAGCTCTTCGGAGCTGAAAATAGCTAATAGAACTTGCTCTCTGCAAATAAATATGTGTGGGCTTTGAGGATACGTCCTTTTCTAAGTGCTTGAGTTGTATTTTATTCTTGTTGCAATTAACATGCAATACCACTGTACTAGTCTTAAAAAAACACTTTCATGATTCATATTACAGATCAGAAAATTGAAAGAACTATTAAAAATGGAAATATAGCAAATTTCACAACATAACGTCAGCACGAATATGTGTATAAGTGTTGCTTCGTGTTCACAGATTTTGTTCATAAGTCAGAACAAATTAAAGAGCAGAGAATATTACTGAATGGCAGCAAAGTTTATGACTGAGGCCCAGGGACTGAATTTAACAATGAATAAACAAACAAACAAACAAACAAACAAACAAACAAACAAACAAATAAATAAATAAATAAAATCAGCATGGTCTGGAGACAAGGTGTACCCAATTTCATGAGACATAATTTTGCCACCCTTTTAGTGAAACTGAAATATTGGGAAATATTAGTGATGAGCTTATATATATATATATATATATATATATATATATATATATATATATATATATATATATATATATATATATATATATATATATATACATACATATATATATATATATATATATAAAGAGAGAGAGAGAGAGAGAGAGAGAGAGAGAGAGAGAGAGGGAGAGAGCGAGAGAGAATGTAAAGGGCCCATTTAATCTCAGAAATAATTAGTATCCAAAGGAAATATTGGGTTGAGTTCAATCCCATGTGGTTGTTGGTATATAACCTAAAATTTAAATGCGATTATTATTGCACTATTTGTATAATACTTTATGAAATTATTGATTTATTTAACATATTATTATTAAAACTATTATTATCATGATTATTTATTTATTTTAATTAATTACTTTATACATACAGTGCTTTCCATTATTCTTTGACTCCTTTTATCAATACAAGTGGTGAAAAAAGGTCCACCAGCTGGTAAAATCACCTTTTCTTTAAAAAAATTCTAAACAAAATCCAGCCTTTCATTGAACTAAATTCATTCATTCATTTTCTGTAATTGCTTAATCCTAATTAGGGTCTCAGGGAGGCTGTCGCCCATCTCAGCAGACTCCGCGCGAGGGCAGAGTACACCCCAGACGGCTCGCCAGGCCATCACAGGGCAGAAACACGCTGTTGGCTATGCAGCTATTCTTGTCGAAAGTCAACAATGGTTCTTTTACTTGAACCTCCACCATAGACAGTGAGAGACATGGCTGGCCTTTGATAACCCAGTTAGTGCACTGGAGGGACAGTGACAACCCGTGGAAAGTGGGACTTGAACCTCCAACCATAGGATCTGTGATCCAGTGCCTTTACCACCAGGCCACCATTGCCCTGAACTAAATTTAGTCAGATAAAAACATAATGTGAAATTTCTATTCAATAAAAGTGTATAACGCACTGTGATTATTTGTACCTCTGGATTTAATATATTCTACACCCTCCCTTTCCTGTACAGAATCTCTGCAGTCCTGTAGGCTGCCTCTGCTTTTCCTTTCACACCTTCCATATTTCCTTCTGATGGATGAGGGGTCTTAATGTGATTTGTGGAGATGGGGTAACCCCAAGACTGTACATTTCTTGTGTTTAGCAAATGATAACTCAGAGCGTTAGTTTTTTCTGTTATATCTTCTTCCTCTCTGTATTTGGATAAGATTTCTT
>CM045732.1:31467974-31750474 GCA_024760905.1 Plotosus lineatus | reverse complement strand
AGGGAGGCTGGCGCCCATCCCATCCAACTCTGGGCAAGGGCAGAGTACACCCTGGACAGCTTGCCAGGCCATCACAGAGCAGAAACACGCTGATGGATATGTAGCTCCTCTTGATGAAATTCAGCAATAGTTCTTTTACATGAACCTCACACCATAGACAGTGAGAAACATGGCTGACTTTTTTTTTTTTTTTGGGGGGGGGGGTATTAAAATGTTACCACTGGAGTGGAACGGTAAGTGCTTATTACCATCAAGGTGGAAAAGATGAATAATTTACAGAACAATGAAAGAGTTTTCATGGTATTTGTGTTAGTCATTTTGTGGTATCAACCAAACAACTTACATGAAATATTAAAATAAACAGAAAACAACTTACAGAAAAAAGACCCCTTACTTTTTCCTCCTATTAAACATTTCATTTAAACATGGAAGTAAAATCGAGCCAATCAATACGAATGTCAACTTTAGCACATGGCCAGGAATTAATTTTATGTGTATTAAATTTATGAGGTTAGTGAGCAAGAGAATCGGGTGAAAAATACTCATCACTTTCTGATAGGGCCATATCTGGCTCATTGCTCCAATCAAAGCATCTGATAGTTTTCCTGCCGCGGTTTCTAATGGATCATCGGTTGTTGGACATTTACCAAGAGCACACAGAAAAATATTTTCCTGTTTTATAAAGCATGGCGGAACAATCAAATGTGTTGTTACTGATAAATATTATAGAAATTCCCGAGTGGCAAGGGGTCTTGAAATACCATGTAAACTCACTTTTACAGGGAGTGAACGCCTCATTTTATCGTTACGGTGACTGATCGAACAAAACTGATAAGTTTGATCTACGATTTTACTCCCAGTACACATAGGCGGTTATTAGATGTAAGATCAAAAACACTAGAGGGGAGGGACAACTTATTGGAGTAGGGTGCTTATTACGTCAAATACAGTATACATACATACACACACACACACATACACAAATATATATATATATATATATATATATATATATATATATATACATACACACACACACATTCAAATGCACCATTCAAACATTAAAACGCGCCATTCAAACATTCCAACAATGCACGAGCTGCTCTCCCATTGGCTATCTCCCAACATCCCACCCCCACTGGCCTCACATTGGCTCGGCTAGGAGGGATGACGCAGCTTCCTTCCATTGGCTACTATGGAGCTGCATAATATTTTTGCTGGAATATTTTTGCTGTGATTGGTGTCTTCAGTATTCATCTATGGTAACCCTGCATCAAGTAGAACTATAAAATTTTTAGTCTTTCTTAACCTGAAATCCTGCATCAAAATTCCCCTCAAATTTCACCATGCTTTTCATGTGGGGGGGAATAAAAAAAAAAGGCGTAATTTCTTTACCCGCCGAAAGGTGGCAGTAATGGGTTATCAAATCTGATACTATTGGGCATAGCGGGTTAAATTCTAATAACATGGCATATCAAGGGTCCACGAAACTGCTGTGTCATACAGGATAGAGGGAACTTTATAAGGTTAAACATACCATTAAGTATACACAGTGTATATTAAACTAATGCGCTTTGATTAGGTTACGAAATCTTTGGAACCTCTACAGCTGTGTTTTTAGGAATTCTGTCCACACATTACGACCAGTTCCTAAAACTTTATTTTTGATTTCTCACCTTTGACTTCCAAACGGACCTGATCTTCAGCTTTGCCAAGGATGTTACTTGCAACAAAAGTATATGTTCCCTGGTCTTCAGATCGAACTCGCTTGATCTCCAGGGTACCATTTTCATGCAAGGTGTATTTTCCGCCATTTGGAACTATACCCTGGCCATTCTTAAACCTAGAGGTGCGCGTGCACACACACACACACACACACACACACACACACACACACACACACACACACACACACCTTATGCATTGTGCCTTCTAAATCTCAACCTGAGTCTATTACAAAAAACCAGAAGAACTTACCACCGCACAAGTGGATGGGGTGAGCCAAAAAACGGGCAATCCAGAAAGGCTTGTTTGTTCTCAATCACCTTAATCAGCTGGTTCTTGGGTCCTAATAACCTTGGCGCCATATCTATAATGAAAAAATGTGCCATATCAGTTGCTGTGACTCAATTATGTAATGAATCATTTCAGCATCTGCTCTTCAGTTGACCTCTTACCCAGGATGTGTACAAAAGCATTGGCCAACAGGTAGCCATGTTCATTAGAAGCGTTGCACTGGTATACGGCACTAGTGCCAATTTGCACTGAACTGAAAATGATTGAATCACCAACCACCTCCCTGCTTGGATTTTCCAGTGAACCTGAAGTATCATACACAAAAATAAATTAGGCAAAAAGAGCTATGTTAATAAAATTAAGGATTGAGGTGCAGACTCACTCTCTATTGGCTCTCCATTTACAAGCCACTGGATGCTGGGTTTGGGATTTCCACTTGCTAAGCACTGCAGCTGGCCATTCTCAGCAGGAGCTAGCACAAGGTTGGTTGGCTTATGTAGCCAGAAAGGTGCAGCTTTGGGAGGGAAGACATACAGCTTATGAATGAATGTGAATATAACTGAATTCAATATTCAATTCAATATATCAATATTTATTCCCTATTTTGGTCATAACACATTTCTGTCCATGAATTTATTTCCTCCTCATGATGTGACCATCACCAACAGGGGAGGGGTGAAAGCAAGCATGTACCGCTTCCATGACACTGCCACCCGATCTGCTTGTGCATGCATATTTAGGGACAGCAGAACACAATTGAAAAGAAAGTGTTTTCCGCCCCATTGTATGCATGAGCTCACAGATGCACATGGTGATTGCTTTGAAAGGGAGGTGAGCGTATGTGCGAGCTGCGCCAATGCGACACTCAGGGGCCGTAAAAAGTCTGAAACGAAAAGACACATAGACAGTCTGACCTTTTACTTGAACTGAAATAGTATGGCGGATGCTGCCCATCTTGTTACTGGCCATGCAGATGTAGTCTCCAGAATCCTCATCAGACACATTTGCTATACAGAGGGTTTTATCAAAGTTCTCAAATCTGACCTTCTTCTCTGGCAAATCCCCTCCTTTTTTAAACCATTTGATTCTGGGAGTTGGACTGCAAATGGATAAGAAAGAACACGTGTCAAAAGGACATCATTTGACCCGTAAGTGGCAGAGCAGCAACATTTATTTTCTTCAAATTGACTCACACTCCAGCAGCGATACACTCCAGGAGAAGTTCCTCTCCACGAAGCACCATCTTGGAGCTTGTCACTCCCAACGGAGTGAGAAATGTAGGTGTTGTTTCTTGAAGATTCTTACGTGCTGCAGGACAGAAGAAGATTTATTTACGATACAGATTCGAGTCAACAAACAAAGAACACTCATGCCATGGTTCTATTTTCAAGGCTCTGTGCTTCTCATTGGCATTGAATTAGAAGAAAAAGAAGAAAAATATTCAAATTGACACACACACACACACACACACACACACACACACACACACACAACACACACACACACACACACACACACACACACACACACACACACACACACACACACACACACACACACTCACGCACACACTCACGCACACACACACACACACACACACACACACACACACACACACACACACACACACACACACACACACACACACACACACACACACATACACACACACACACACACACACACACACACACACACACACACACACACACACACACACACACACACTTTGATTACACTTTTTACTGATACCGATTGTTCCAGGTTGAAATTGGAGTTTTTGTTTATTGTTGCTTGATACAAGTTCTGAGCAAGTCAAAAGCCCACCTCCTCTTCTCTCCCTGATAGCACCATGCATTTTTAAAGGAGACAAATCTGATCTGGCAGTAGGCCGGTCCAGCACATCCACCCAAGTCACGTTGCTGTGGCTCATGCAGAATGAGGCCTGACACTCTCTTGCTGAAATAAGAATGGACTTCCTGGGAAGTGATGCTGCTTGAATAACAATATATGTGCTAAAACCCTGTATGCTCCTCGGAGAGAATGCTACTCGATACACAGATAGAACTCGCACATGCAATTTGCACTAATGTGTCACCAGACCAACACAGACGCAGGCTTTTAGACATTTAATTGATAACAAACTGCGAGGCTGTGTTGGTACAGAAACCCAAGATCTGTTCTTCCCAAACCTGCCTGAAATATAAACTCCCCTGTCCCACAGAACACTGATCCACTATCGTTCAATTTCAGATGAGCTTGAGCCCAGCTAATCTGTTTCTGAATAGAAATGATATATCGCTTCCTCCTCTTTCAGATTGGTTTCCTGGATTGTGTAATTGGTGAAAAGACACTTTCAGATTGGTTTCCTGGACGGTAACACGTGACACTGCTCTTCCGCAGGACTCCTGCACCCACGTGGCTGAAATTTTGAGTCATGACCCACCCATGATACCTCAGTTCCTGAAAACTACTTTAGCGCTGTTATTTAAATATTCTGTAAATATTCAGTCTTACTTTAACTCTATTCCAACTTCTATGGTTTATAAAATACAGTACGTACAGATAAACTGGCCACATAAATAAATATATAATAAATAAATAAATAGTGGGGCCAGTGGGGTAGCGTTTAGGGTGCTGGGCTCATGATCAGGAGGTTGTGGGTTTGAATTCCTGTTAAACCCCTATAAACTGGACCCTGGGCCCCAGGGCAACTCTGCCTCTAACCACCCAGCAGTATAAATGGGTACCAGTAAAATATACTGGGAAGGTAACCTGCAATGGATTAGCATCCCATCCAGGAGGAATTGAACTCCTATTCACTTCACGCTATGGAAACTGGGAATAAGTGCAGGTCTGATGAGCTCAGGTGTAAAAGCCCAACAGACTTACCATAGCAGGGGAAATGTATCAAAGTATATACAATTGGCCCTTGACCATTCGCGGTTCAGAGCTTGCACCCCCGCATTATCGCGAATTGGTGACAAACCCGGAAGTTACTGGCAAGTGATTCAAATTTAGCCAATGGCTGAGAGCTTTTGTTTCTCCCTCATACTGATTGGTTGCAGATGATGTGTACACCTCTTTTTTCGCCTATGCACACGTCATCAACATGATTGCTTGAATTGCGAAGTAAATTTTTTGAGTGTGTTTTTAATGATTATTTCAGCCAGTGATCCCCAACCTTTTTATCACCGCGGACCGGTCAACGCTTGACAATTTTATTGTGGACCAGGGGGAGGGGTCATAGATTGTTTATATTGTAAATATAATTGACTTATTTATATAAATTATTATTATTATTATTATTATTATTATTATTATTATTATTATTGTTGTTGTTGTTGTTTTGTTGTTGTTGTTATTATTGTTATTGTTATTATTAGTAGTAGTAGCAGTAGTAGTAGTAGTAGTAGTAGTAGTAGTAGTAATAATAATAATAAACACTCTATGAATGTTATTTTTCAACAGCTGAAATAAAGTTTGTTGGGAAGTAGAGCTTGAACTTTTCTAAAAAAAATTAATTAATTAATTATAAAAAAAACAAAAAAAAACACAGGTGATGGTGCATCAGCTGGGAGAATGAAGGCTCAGGCTCAGTCTCACCCAAAATCCCCGCTAAATGTTTGAAGCATGTCCAACACGCTTCTGTTCATGTGCTGTCCCCTTGTGGGTTACATTTTAGCCCTCATTTTTATGACCGACATGTAACCGAGAGAATCCGGTCATTTTTCAAAATAAAAGATTTTTCAAAAATAAAGATCGTTCAGACTAAGAAAATAAATAAAAGGAAATAATGAATTATTTCTTCTGCGGCCCAGTACCAATTGAGCCGCGGACCCGTACCGGTTCATGGCCTGGTGGTGGGGTGGGACCCCTGATTTTTAATTATTATTTAAGCCCTATGATGCCACTCAAACGCCCTGTATCTTCTATAGCTTCTGCTAAGGAGTCTAAATACTTTATTTATTCATTAATATTATCATAGTACAAAATTAAAAACTTTTTACTTAATCATTACTACATTTTACTGCATTATTACTCTATTAATGAGTAAGACTGGCTATAGAATGGGTTTCAGAAGAATATTTTAGCATGTATAATATCATACATAGGGTCTTAAAACTGCATCAATAACTAGTGAATTTTCATGATTCGTGGGAAGGGTTGGAACCGAACCATCGTGGAAAAACAGGGGCTTGCTGTATGGTAATATGAGCACTTTATTTGATCCCAAAACTATAGATAATATGTCTACCATTTCAAAATACTGATTGAATTGTAAAAAAATTACAAACAGGTTGAAAAAAACATCCAAATCCTTGTAGTTTGTTTTCAGACTTTGTATAATGCATAGATATTAATCTTATCTTCTTTCCGTTTAACGGCACAGTAGTCAGGATGATTTCAGAAATCAATATAGTGGCACGCTCTTGGGGCGTTTGATGGTTTCTGGTTTCCTCAAGCACACATTTTCCTCTTACTCACATTCCTGTGAATCTCTGCTCACCAGGATGATAGAGTTTTCCCTTCAAATGTCACTGAACATCCATAAGATCACATCCAGTGACCTACAAAAAGATCAGTAAATGGCAGCTGGGGTTGAGTAAAGTAAAGTATAGTTCAGAACAGGTTACTCCAGGCAGGGCTGTAGACAAGCACAGCTAGAAAAATCTGCATAAATGAGAAGCGAAGAAAAGTCAGAATAAAGTATTGGACCTTCTCTGTTGAGTCCGAGGTTTAGCCTTTTCCATCATTTTAGGATTAGACAGAGACCCGGAGAGGCCATAACGTCTCAGACCCACTGTGAAATTAGAGGATGATGGGTGATGATCTGGGGACGCTTCAGCAAGGAATGTGGGCAGGTTTTGGTTTAGGAATAATGCATGGATCAAGCCATGGAAGAACATAGGTTTCCTTCTGCTCTGACAGTATCCCCTGACGATTGGGTTTTCCAGCAAGACAATGCATACAGCGAGGTCAATCGAGGTTGCACTGTCATTACAAGATCTGTCTCCAAATCTAAAACTGGTGAAACAATGTACAGATGCTCCCCGACTTACATTCATCCATTTTACGTTTTTTTGATTTTATGTTTTTTTTGTTTTTGTTTTTTTTTCAAAAAAAAAAAAAGTCAAATTTTGAATTTAGACATACCTATGTAGTACGCTGATGTAATGACGCAATGACGCTGCATTCATTGTTTACAAACTACAGACTGAGTGTATATCTATGGATCGGCACAATCTAATGCATACTCAGTTAAGCAAAGCGTTGTAAAATGAATGAAAACCTGAATGAACAAATTGCAGAACAATTACGGATATGTATTATCTTTTAGCAGAATCCTAAGAGTGTATACTTATTTTTATATTAATATTCATTCGGATTTGTACTTGTTCTTTGTATGCATCTCTTGAATAAAGTTTACTTACTTACTTACACAAAAGAAAGAACGCACCACTTTGTTGGGATTCACATTAGTGCAGGCTGTGTTCTAAACGAGTTCAATGGCACCCTTGTGCACTTGAAAGACCGGAAGTCCGTATAACCCACAGCAAGTACACTACTTTTGCAAGTACACTATTTTCGGTATTGAGCGCCTCACATATTGTAAGCGTTGATTGGCTGTTTTAAGCTTCATGTAAAGTAACTCGGTATAAATAAGTGACTTATTTTAAATTAATTTTGATATTATTTGATATATTTGATATTATTTTACAGTGTTATGTTTATAATAATTGATTTAGGGGTGTTTTATGAGATACGGTAATGGTATTTATGGATGTATCGTACAGTATGAGCGTCATACGTCACATGTCATACGTCACTGTAACAACTTACGTTCACTTTCAACTTACGTTCAGCCGTCCGGCACCAATTAAAAACGTAAGTCGGGGAGCGTCTGTAATATGATCTTGATGCCTGTGCATTGGTTAATGTTTAAAAACACCACATCTGTTGAGTTTATCTGACAAGTCATCATTTTCAGAAATTACATGCTCTGAGTGGCCCTTCAATTTTCTGGAGAGCTGTCCACACCTTTTCCCAATGTTGGCTGGGATAGGCCCAAGCCTGCCCACAACTCAAGCAGGATTAAGCAATTCAGCAAATGAGTTGGTGAGATAGTCTGGAGCAAACCAGTAATGTACAGTGCTCAAACATACGATGATTCATTGTGGCGACGCCTGAGAAAAAGGGAACAGCTGAAAGGATGCTGCTTGAAATCTGGACTGACTGATGTCTCTCAGTCTGGAAGTCCAGGCTCGAACTACAGAGGGAGGTATTCAAGCCCAGAAGACTCAGCTTTCTAATGAGCCACTGAAGAATGATGTGTTGAATGCTGAACTGAAATCTGTGACCAGCATTCAAACATGTGTGTTACACATGTCCAACAAAGGGATGAAAAAAAAGACGAATGGCTTAATCGTACATGAGGCAGGACACTGAAGATTGAAGATGCCTTTCGCATGCAATGGTGATGGTGCTCATGAAGTCCTTGGGAATGACATTGTTACTCAGTAAGATATAAACGATCCCAGTAAAAACATATGTCGGTGTTCTGCACATCCTTTCAGCACTCTGCCAAGGGTCCTGTTGGGTTCTGTGTCCTTCTGTGGTTTGACTTTGCACAGTTTTCCTCACATTGGTTGTGATAAGACACAGCACCTGGTCATCAGGAAGTAAGCGGGATGCTCTTCCTGAGTGCCACAGCATTCTGCACCTCAATCCCAAACTGAGCAACTTTCTTCAGAGCATTTGGATGAGAGGTATTGAGTTTCATTTTGTTGGTGATGGTCAGAATGCCCTGCCCCATGTACCGTGTGTTACTTGACTGTAGATTCTCTGGGCATTTGTGTATTTTTTTTATTTACTCTGATAGCTCGGAGGACTCCCTACTTTTAGAGCCACCCTTCATCTTTTCTGAAAGGCAGTGTCTCGGGTTCTGAGCAGCAAACACATTGTGAGATTTTGGAAGCAATAACATCATCAATGCACTTGCCGATGAACTTTATGGAGCATTGGCCTGGGTTCTGCAGGAATTAAATATCCGGCAGCAATAAACAGTTTACCTTGGTGTGAATTGCAGTTCACAGTTCACCCGTACAGTTCATATGGTGATGTTTTAGCGTTAGTGCTGGCGGGATGTGAACTTCGAAATGTTGTTGTAACACTGAATTCCTGTGTTAGATAAAATGACTGGTTTCTAACAGCCACTTAGTTCACTAGTGATGAACAGTAATTAGAAACCAGCACCAACTTCCTGTAGCATTCCATGTTGGTGCAGAGTCTTGCCACACAGAGCCGCATTTCTGCCGCCGTGTCTCCTCTTGTTTTGGATTGGTTGATTCCATCAGTTTTTTATACTGGTATTTTTTTCTGTTTCTCCTCATGAATTGTATTTTTAGGTTTAGCATTTTCAGGGTTAAGACCGAGGATTACATCTGTTGACTTATTTCCTGCTACTTTTTTCAATTTTTGACCAATGCCAGTCTTTACAGTTTATGAATTATCCTATTTTAACTTTATCGAATAGTGTTCAGATCCCCTTCATGGACACTCACAGGGATTCGTCCCAAAATAAATCCCACATTTATTAATTGCATGTGATATGTTTTCAGCAGATAACCACACAACAGCCAATAGGCAGCATAACAGGTTTTTCTACAATATCGCTTCAATAAAATGGGTAGAACTAAATGGCTTCTGTGAAAAGTATTTTTTTAAATAATAACCAGAATAGACAGTCAGGCAATTTCTGTGACATGACAATGTTATATTGGTTGTTAGACACACAAGTAGTAGCCCTGTTAGAGGACAGGAAACTGATGCTAAAGCTGGTTAGAGAGGGAGATGCTGAAGCTGGACTGATAGATTTTTTTGAATGACTTACCACCAGATATGTAAGTGTGATTTGTAAAGTAAACGGTATCATTATAAGGCTCCTCTGTAGACAGAATCAGAGCATTAATGTCCAGAAAGTATGTTGTCTCTGACATTACTTTAAACTAATCATCCTTAATAATGAAAGTCAGAAGAAATTAGCAAATTTCTAAACAAAATCAATTAAGCCCAGACTACATGTAACAAGTCTCAGATTTTGGGGAGTAGATTGAGATCAAATAACAAATTTAGTGTGAGGACGCAATATTTTCCCTAAAGACCCCAGTAACCATACAGCCAGTATCATCTTTGCAAAAAATAAAAAAAAATTAAAAGTATGAACAATTTGCACAGTGATGTCATCCACGAATGGTTTTCTGGAAAAAAAAAAAAAAAAAAAAAAACTGGCAGACATGAAGGCAATCAGCTGACATGAAGAGGGGATCGGGCCCCTTCTAAGTTTCTTCTGTCCTAATCCTCATGCTCAGCATTGACTGGATCAATAGAAAAAATTCAGATTAACTATTTATTGACTGCTCTCCATAAAGCCCTCACGTGTTCATGCATGCCAACCTTACAAAAAACAGTCTCATCATATTTCAAATAGTGCAACTACATAGTAATACACTAAAACCAGAGAAATTTTCATTTTTAATTGCATGGCTGTGTGATGGGTCTCGACATCTTTCACAATGTTTCTTCCTTCTCTCGCACGGTGAAAGAAATACAACAGCATATCCGCTTCAATACCTGTTACCCGACTTAAATTGTCAATATACACACATAGTCACTACTCAGTAAATCGTGAGCCAGCCCCTACTCACTTGTCTGGACTTTGAGGGTAAGAGGATTCTTCTGTTGGATGGTTTGTGTAAATTCAAACCGGGCGTTGCAGCTGTAGTCAGTGTTAGCATCCTTAGCAAGCACATTCGAGAAGTACAGATCTCCGCTCAGACCCATGGACACTCGAGCATCTTGCACTATAGGCTGCATATCTGAGGAAAATTAAAAAAAATATATATATATATATATTCATTCATTCGTCAAACCCATTTATCACTTGGGTCACTGGGAGGCTTGAACCTATCTCAATTTACTCCGAACGAAGGCGAAGTACACCCTGGACAGCTTACCAGTCCGATTTAGGGACGAGACATATGCAAGCCCTCCCACTCAGACTCAATGAATACAGTCAGTTATCCCAATGATAGGGGCGGTATTACTCTGCAAAAGTGGACGACTTTAAGGAGAATTACATGATTAGAAAAATGGAGAAGATCCATCCGGGAGGATCTATACCAGAATTTGATGAATTGACCAGTTCTAATGCCCTTGTACATGGCTACTGAAGGTTTGCACCCACAAAATACAACAAACTCCTGTTACTTTGTGCAATTAATGTGCTACTCTGGTACCGCCGACTGTCTTTGCAGAGTTTTTCAAGTCAGATATTACCACTATGATTCCCTGCACAGCACAGAATCATAGAATGTCTACACGTATTGATATTTCAGCATAAATACAACTTCAAAGAACAGGGAAAATAGCCCATTTTCATTATGATGTCTCAAAATAGTCTTTCTCTGTCTTTGGGTGAATAAGGTCAGCCAAAACTAGATCACAGACTACAAAGGCATTAGTTTGATTATGTAAATAAGGTTGAATTTCCACTGGGATGCTCCCAACAGGTAAGGACATACTACAGAGCAAGTTGTATCTACTGTGGCCATGTTGAGCTTGCCCATGCAACCAAGGGATGAAGCTGGACAATATCTTGGCCAAGAAAAGCAATGCTATCTTTATAAAATTATCCTGATTGCACAATCAATTGCTACAAAGAAATATGCGCTCAAGGTGATGGATTACTAATCTGATGGTCAGCAGTTCAATTCCCACTCCCAGCAATGTATGGCCATTGAGCAAGGCCTCAATTGCTCAGTTGTATCAGGTGTAGTGGAGTCCTGGTGGCAAGATGCTTGATTACCAATCCCACGGTTGAGGGTTCAAACCCCACTATCAACGGTTGTTACCCCTAACCCCCCACACAGTGCACAAAAGAACTATTGCTGACTTTCGTAAAGCGTCGCTGCATAGTTGTCAGTGTTTCTCTACCCTGAATGGCCTGGCAAGCTGTCCAGCGTGTACTCTACCCTCACCCAGAGTCAGCTGGGATGGACACCAGCCTGCCTGCAACCCTAATCAGGATTAACCAGTTCAGTTAATTAATGAATAAATGAATGGTATCACTACCATCCCTTACTAACGTGCATGTTTTTGGCCATTCCAGAAACCAGAGTACCCAGAGGAAGTCCATACCAGCCCTTAGTAAACCCAGGACCTTCTTGCTGTGAGGCAGATGTGCTAACCGCTATGCCACCATGATGTATTCATTCAACTTAGCTTTTAAAAATAAAATCTTGTTGGCTTCTGAAATCTGCTGAAACTAATGTAAATTTACACTGACACATGTTTCACTTACTAGTTTTATGATTAAAATTATACAATTTGATAAATACATTCGAATGTAGAGGATCACAGATGCTTTTGCAGCTACTGTCACCTTTACAATTACCTTTTGTAGAAGAATTCGAGCTTTTTTTCGGTAAGCATATAGAATTTATGTACTTCATCAAACTCTTTAGGATGAGCTGAAAGGGAGTGAAGCAAAGCATAGACTTACCACTGTCCATCCAGAAGGTTTTAGGTGGAGGAAGGCCAGGAGGTGGGTTACAGGTTAAGATCAGAGGTGATCCCTCAGTTACTACCATCGGCTCCAAAACCTCTTTAGGCCACAGCGGTGCCTCTGAGGAACAAAGGGAAGCAATAGAGGACATTTCAGCATGGAACATTCTCCAAGTTACTGCAGTGTCACAGTCTTCAGTTGTTGTACTGCTGGTGATTTTTAGGTGTTTCAGGAATATTGAGAGCTTTTACTTTTGATGAATAGCTCAGTTGGCTTTATTTGAATTGTAATTGTTTATAATACTAATGAACAGAAATTTAAAGCAGGCATCACACGGGGTGAAGAGCCAAAAATATAACAGTGTGGAATTCAGTTTTGAAACAAGCGAGCAAAACAATAGTGTGCAGTCAGTGGTAGGTAAATAGGTTATTCGGAAAATAGAGGTTGTACTGAATGAAGTTCAGAAAAGGTTGCGAAAGGTGACAACACTGCGGCTACAGGGCAGCAGAACAGTGAGGAACAAATTAATAGTAATGTTCTGCCTCAGGAATAAAATGTTCTATTAAATATGGCTGTTGCTATGCTGAATACAAATATGAGAATATAAAGGGCTGATTGGCTAATACAAGGGTGACCCAAAAAAGAGACATGAGCAAGTGGCAACACTGCAAGATAGTGACCTAGAGCAAGTAAACACTCCGCCATTTTAGTAACAATGGATCAGTGGAACGGGCAACAGTGTGTGTTAGCCATAAAAATGTTTTATATAAACGATGATAGTTTGACAGCTGCTCGGAGGGAGTTCCGAAGTTTTTAGGACGTCATGGTGCTGTTTCATCAAAATGCGCGATAAAATGTGAGATTAATCACTATGAAGGGAAACCTGGTTTCGACAGGGTGGGGCAACATCACACACTGCATGGCAATCACTGGAGGCTGTGCGAGAATTGTTCGGTAACCATGTGATCTCAAGATTCGGTAACGTTCCCTGGCCTCCTAGATCGCCAGATTTGTCTGTTTGTGATTTTTTATCTTGTGGGGCTATCTCAAGAGTAAAGTGTACACGACTCGACCAGGAACTCTGGATGAGTTAAACCAGCGAATTCAGGAGAAATTCACAGTATCCCAGCTGAGATGTTGCAGCGGTCAGTGAGGAATCTCAACAACAGATTTCAAGAATGAATTCGTACAGGAGGACGCCATCTACATGAAGTAATTCTTAAAAAATGAAAATTCCATCATTGTTTCTTGAATAGCTTTGTTTTAAGGTTTCAATTAATATGAATAAAATATTTTTCTTCCATCACTCTTGGTTTAATTGAATTGTTAAAAAGTTCTAATTTTTTGTTTCCCTGTATTTACAAGATATTTAAGTTTACGTTTGACGTCTGCATAATTATATTGAACACAAAGCAACATGCATCTGGGTTCTAGAGTTGATGTCTGTCTGTCTTCCTCTCGGCTTTTTCCCTTTTACTCGGGAGTCGCCACAGCGAATCATCTGATTTGCACATTTGATTTGGCAGACGTTTTAACGTCGGATGCCCTTCCTGTCACAACCCTTTTAGCAAGGGACAGAAACACGTTGACGACTTTGCAGCCTACTCTTTACGAATATCAGCAATGGTTCTTTTACATGCGTCTCACCATAGACACTGAGAGACATGGCCCGCCTTTGATAACCCAGTTGGCCGCACTTGGGGGGGGGGGGGGGGGGGGGGGGGCACGGTGACAACCTTGTGGAGAGTGGGACTCGAACCCCCAACATTTGCATCAGTGATCCAGCACCCTATATCACTAGACCACCACTGCCCCCAGAGTTGATATCAAGATCTATTCAGCAAAGTGATGAAAGTTGAAATAATAGTACTAAAGTTGCATCATTAATAACTTTGAGGTGATATGATGCAACCCATATCATTTATGATGCAATACCAGCTTGTGATTGAAAAATTTATTGTTCTGCTTAAAAAGAAAAAATAAAAGTAATTTTCAAGCTCAGTCACTGATCAATAATTTCATATTCATTCATTTTCTGAACTACTTCATCGTAATTAGGGTTGCGGGGAGGCTGGCGCCTATCTCAGTCACCTCTGGGCGACGGCGTTTGTAGGTCTGTATACACAGTGAATGCAATATTATTGATATTTACCTGTACACAACCAATTTAGTGTAATGAGGTTGTCTGGTGGACAACCAGGTTTTGCATTTTATAATGAACACTGTTTACTGTACACTGCAGTTCCGTTCTGATCTACATTTACACCGTACAAAACTGATCTTCAACATTTACACTGGTTTTATTTTGATAGTCAAAATAATGAGCAGAGAGTCACTGTTCTCTATTAGATAAACACACTGCAGAGATTTTTCTGTTTCTGTCTGCAGTATAATTCACACACCATATAATCTGATTCATTTTATTCTTGTTACCTCCCAGTGCTTCTGAGTTTCTAAGACAGAAGAACTACAATAGACCTATAACATGCCCCAGCAGACGCAGCGCGAGGCATACATCATGGGGTCACAATGTAATTCAACAGTAATCAAGCATGTAATGAGAAAAACTATAAATACATTAACCAACCATTACACGTCACAAAGCATTAAACTGTTATCCCTCTCTGTCTGCCTGTGCTTACCATATGCTTGTGCAATTCCAGACGAGCTGGACGACCTGTGCAACACGACTAAATTGTAGGTCTCATGCTATCAGTCGTGATAAGAACTCAAACTAAAGAGGAATCCAACAGAAAAGATAAGGGGAGAACTATTGGCTGTGGTCACATCGCACATGATGTCAATTATATTTGCACCTACACAGAAGAAACTGATATACAATCACTTGTATTTGTGTAAATAGACAAATTGGTATCCATTAATTATTATTATTATTATTATTATTATTATTATTATTGTTGTTGTTATTATTTTAATTCATTTTATAATCTGCTTAATCCTAAGTGGGGTGAAATGGAGGCTGCTACCCATCTTCATTAACACTTAGGGGTATTTTTTAACAGTGAATTAACCTACTGTGCATGTTTTTGGACTGTGGGAGGAAACCGGAGTACCTGGAGGAAACCCGCATAAGCACGGGGAGAATATGAAAACGGCACCTAATAATGCCTGAGCTCAGAATTGAGTAGTGGTGGTAGTAGTAGTTGTAGTGGTAGTGGTAGTACTAGTAGTGGTAGTAGTAGTACTAGTAGTAGTGCTAGTATTAGTAGTTGTAGTAGTAGTAGTGGTAATAATATTAGTATTAGTAGTTGTAGTAATAGTAGTAGTATAAGTTGTAGTAGTAGTAGTAGTAGTAGTAGTGATGGTAGTAGTAGTAGTGGTTTAAAAATACTTATTCATGATATATATACATGACAAGATCGGCAAACAAGTGCATATGCACTTATATGAATGCCTATCTTGATACAAATGTAACATTGAATTTACATGATGGTGATGTTTAACAGTCAAGACTAATTTTCAAGGAAATTAACATGATAACAAAGGACTTGTAGGATATTAATATATTTGTTTACAAATTTGACTAAATAATCCTTTAGTACAAAAGGTGTGATGGTATGGTATACTTACAGTCGGATTCTGCTAATAATGATATGAACAGAAATCATTAATTTAATCAAATCGTTGACTTTTAATTATAAATTGGTGAACAGATTTTAACATTTGGGTTTAAATTTCGAGATTCAAAGATGATGATCCATATAATACTGTGTTTAAAGAGAAACCATAAACATAGTAAAAATTTGGTTGCTCTTATTAAATTAAATCTATGACAAACAAATAAATAATGCAGTGCATCTCCGGTGTCATGGCCACAAAGTCTGATCTGTCGGCTATATGTCTATCGAGTTTATCTGCATTGAGATCACTACATCCCAACCTAAGGCGACAGTGAAGAATTTGACAACGTCTTGATCCTATGTTTAGATTGAAGTGGATAGTCCTGGTCCTAGATGTTAAGGTTGATTTGAAAGCATTCTAGTCAGTTAGTAATTTAATATTCTGAGGTAAAGCGTTCCATAGATTTACAGTGTCAGGCAGAAATGAATTTCCATACAAAAAAAGGGAATAGTTTGTAGGTCTTGATCATTTCTTAATGGATAATTACTAAGTTCAGAAATTGGAGGAAAGACAAGTTCACTAAGATATTCTGGTAATCTGTTATGATACATTTTAAAGAATGTGATTAATTTGGCAATTCATCTTCTTTCACAGAGCAGTACAAGGGAAGTTTCATCATATACTAGTATTTTACTATGACTGGTACCACGAACTGCTCTGCATATCGTGCGTAAAGCGTCCAAGTGCATGTTTTCAAGGATAGCAGCTTGACTTTTAGTACAATTGTCGTAGATATGACTGCAATAGTCAAAGTCTGGTAGTATGTAAGACGTCTACATATGATTCAGAATATTTCTTGAAAGTTGATATTTATAACTTCTTAAACAATTAATCATAAGACTAACGCTTTTTCCGATGGTTTGGACATGTACAGAGGAGGGATAGTGAGTATATTGGTAGTGGGATGTTGAGGTTGGAACTATCAGGCAGAAGGCCTAGAGGAAGACCAAAGAGAAGATTCATGGATGTGGTGAAGGAGGACATGAAGGTAGTTGGAGTAAGAGTAGAAGATGCAGAGGATAGGATGAGATAGAGGCAGATCATTCGCGACCCCTGAGGGGAACAGCCGAAAGGAAAAGAAGAAGATACTCAGATGTTTATGGCTAGACACATCTTCAATTATAATATTATTAAAAAACAAGACAGGGAGTAGAATTTGATTTTCTGCTAAATAAGATTGTTTTAGTTTTAGACGGATTAAAATCTACCTTCCAGGTTTTTGCCCAGTTAGCTATTTTTAGTAAATCATTGTTCAAACATGAGGCAGCTACGTGGGGGTTGTCTATTATTACATAGTTAAAGGTGTCATCCGCAAATAATCTTATGTTACTGTCTATACCTTCAACAACATTGTTTATGAAGATTAAAAACAGGAGTAGTCCTAACACAGATCCTTATGGAACACCTGCTGTTACCGGTTTGAAATTAGAAGTATAGCTGTTTATGACAACACGCTGTGAACGATATTCTAAATAACTTATAAACCATTGTAAAAGGGGGCTATCGATGCCAAACAACTTTAACTTATACGCAAGACTTTTATGCCACACGTGGTCAGACGCTTTGCTAATATCACAAAATACCGCAAGAATTTATTTTCCGTCATCCATTGCCTTAGCGATATAATTATACAAATATGTTAATTGATTCACACAAGAATGCTCTGGAATGAAACCTGATTGGAAGTTGGATAAGACATTATAGTCTCTAAGATAATTAAAATCATGTTTGCATATACATCGCTCAAATACTTTTGCTAAGCAACTGGTCTGTAATTAGTGCAAACATTTACGCTACCTTTTTTGTGAATCGGTATGACATTTGCTTCTTTCCATAGTCTCAGAAATGTCTCATGATAAAGTGACAGTTTAAAAAGTTGGGTCAAGATGGGTGAAATGCTTCGTGCTATTAGTTTAAGAATTTTATTTCCAATTCCGTCCGGTCCAGACTGAATTATTGTAGTAGTAGTAGTAGTAGTAGTAGTAGTAATAGTAGTAGTAGTAATAGTAGTAGTAGTAGTAATAGCAGTAGTAGTGGACTACAGGCCTTCAGGTGACCAAAAAGGGCTATGCTGATTGGCCCTACACAAAAAGCACCAAAATAGGGAATTAAAGGATTTGATAGTTAGTCTGCATTTTTTTTTCAACTTATAAGAATTAGACAGTTTTTATTTCCACCAAATGTGACTGATTAAGCACCAGGCTTTTGTCTAACCAGCTAACTCTGCTAACGGTGTGTACATCCGTACTTACTGGAAACTCGTAGTAGTGTTTTGTTGGATATGGCAGTGCCATAGTCATTCATAGCAAAGCACTGGTATTCTCCCTCATAGTCCTCAGGCTTTCCGCTGATCCTAAAGCTGATTTCCAGTGTGCCCGTTGGTTTAAGCATGGACACGCGCTGATCCTTCTCCACATTAAAGAACTTCCCATTTCGTCTCCACCAAAACCTGGGCAAAGCAATGACATACAGGTTCAGTTCAAACTTACTGCACAGATTGGTGTTCTGTTTAAAAGAGAGAAAAACTACCTAAATACTAATTATGTTTAAAGCACGATAATAATTATTGATTCAAAACCACAGGCATTCTATTTTCATGTAATTATGCACTGAATACGTTACGTACAGGATAGACTAACACCAGCATAACTCGTCTAGTGGAAGGATAAATAAAGTGCAAAACACTGACAGAAAAACAGCCAATAAGAATGGGATCAATAAGAATGGGATCAAGTTGCCAAATTTCACATTACACTTCACTAGTTACTGGAACAAAATAAGATTGAATTAGTGTCAAATTCACACCATCATCTCTCTAAACTTGGAGATGGGCAGAGAGAATGACATTTCCACTGACAATTTGGAACACAGAATGTAATAACACTCTCAGGTTTAGGAGCCAATGCTGATTAACTTTAATCAGAGTAGATACAGAACAGAGAGAGAGAGAGAGAGAGAGAGAGAGAGAGAGAGAGAGAGAGAGAGAGAGAGAGAGAGAGAGACAGAGAGAGAGAGAGCGAGAGAGAGAGAGGTGACAAAATATGGCAAAGACAGTTATGAATCCAGGGCCACAATGACACTAGAAAAAAGAATACCAGGCCAAATAAGGCAAAGATATTTACTTTTATGGTTTGTAAAACAACATTTATAAAAATGTCTAGGACATGATGCTGGGATTGCTAACAAAATGCAGAGAAAGAAGGAAAATACAAAGAACTGTGAAAATAAATGAGAGGAGAAGAGAATCAGCATTGTGCCTGCTTACGTTGGAACAGGATTGCCTCTGGCCTCACACTCGATGATGATGTTATCTCTGGGATCCACAATGAAGTCCTTTGCTGACTGCTTGACAATGGTGGGGGGCTGTTTCACTGGACAAAGGGAAGAGAGTACAGTAATACTCATAAGAGAATAAATGTGGATTACTATGGTCCCCAAACAAGTCACTCATGTTCAGAGGACACTGTCAGGACAGTTTTTAAAACATGAAAAACCTCCCTCAAACACATTCATTTTTGTCTTTATGACTTGAGGCCATCCCACGTGTTGCTCTAACTTAAATAATCTGTCAAACCAGTTTATTTCATACATTCATTCATTCGTTTTCTGAACTGCTTAATCCTAATTAGGGTCGCGGAGAGGCTGGCGCCCAGGTCGAGGCCAACCCTGGGCGAGGACTGGGTACTCCCAGGACAGCTTACCTGGCCATCGCAAGGACAACACTCTCTCAACCATTCATACTCTCACTCACACCTAGGGGAGATTTGAAACAGACAATTAACCTACTGTGCATGTTTTTGGACTGTGGGAGGAAACAGGAGTACCCAGAGGAAACCTACACAAGCACGGGGAGCACATGCAAACTCCACACAGAAACAGCTGAGCTGGGAATAGAACCCAGGCCTTCTTGCTATGAGGTAGACGTGCTAACAAGTACACCACCGCAATGCCATTAATTAATTTAATAAAGAGAGAGAGAGAAAGAGAGAGAGAGAAAGAGAAACATTCAATACCTGGGGCAATTTTGAATAGTCATTTAGCGTAGCATGCATGTCTTTAGAGTGTGGGAGGAACCCAAAGTATTTAGTAAGCACGAGGAGAACATGCAAACTCCTCAAAGAAATGCCAGAACCCAGGACTCCTGCTGTACGCAACATGTACTAACCACCACACACCACACTGAAGTCATGTCAGCAATGAGTCAGAACTATAGCTGTACTCTTGTATATGATCTGGTATGATCACCAGAGATTTAGTGAAGAAGACAGTGATTCAAATATGACACGAAATGATCTAAAAGGAAATGTTGCAGTAAGGTACTCTTTAATAAATTAAGTTAGTCCATGTTAATGAGACACTTACAGTCCTGCTGGATCCTTGCTGTTAGTTCCAGAAAATGGTGAGTGAGAGAGAGAGAGAGAGAGAGAGAGAGAGAGAGAGAGAGAGAGAGAGAGAGAGAGAGCACATGAAGCCCAGAATGACTGTGTAGTATATTTCAGTCAAAGCTAAAAGCTAAAAGCTAAAAGCTAAAAGCTAGGTATTACAGATAGAACTGCTAAAATTATACAGCAAGCCAAGTATAACATAAATTGAAGTTCAACCCCAAAACAGTTTCAAAGTTTATGAAAAAAAGCAAAAAATAAGCCGTGATTAATCTAACTTGTATTTCAATATTCTGAACCTGAGGAAGTTCATGATTTTTCTGTTTAATCAAATTTAATTTAATAGTAATCTCACAATCCTTCATTTCAGATATGCAACACATTCCAAAAAAGCTCAGGGCGGGTCAATGTAGGCTAGTGATGAGGTCGCAGAATGAGATTATGGTGTGATTTGAAACAGATGATGTAAACAGGTGTTTTTTACCATGATTTGTAACTGAAGCAGTTTTCAGAACGGGCCTGGGCCTTGATATCTGAGAACTACAACCCTGTAGATGTTTAAGTGTGATCAGAATGAATAGAACATTAAATAGGAAGAAAAGGGAAGAAAGTAGGAATGCTCCATATTTGCTTTTTGATTATTGACTATCACTGGATTGTCATCATGGGGAATCCAGTGAAAGTCAGTAAATTCAGGGGTTTCTAATAAATTCAGGGTTTTTTTTTCTAAAAAAAATTTGAACCACAACGGGAAAAAAATGAAAATCCAACCTTTAATTCAAGTGCATGTTTTCAGTGGGAAAAAAAATCCACCATTAAGAAATAATTATTTTACATCAAATCATGTGTGCCACAATTATTATTCCACTAATGTTAATACTTTGTACAGCTGCCTTTTACCAACAAAACAGCACCTAATCTTCCCCTGTAATATTTCACAGGATGGGAGAATACAGAACAAGGATCTTGAACCGTTTCCTCTCTGCATAATCTCTCTAAATCATCCAGCGCCCTGGTCCTCTCCTCGGCACTCTCCTCTGCATCTCACTCCACAGGGTTTCAATGGGGTTGAGGTCTGGGTACTGAGATGGCATTGGGAGGAGCTTAATTCTGTGTTTGGTGAACCATTTCTGTGTAGATTTGGCCACATGTTTAGGGTCATTTTCTGGATAAAAGACCCAGTGACGGCTCATCTTCAGTTTTTGAGCAGAGGCCACCAGATTCTGATTTAAAATATCCTGGTATTTTCAAAGCGTTGATGATGCCACGCACTCTAACAAGGTTCCCAAGGCCTCTGGAGGAGAAACAGGCCACAGCATCACTGATCGTCCCCCAGACTTCACAGTGGGCATGAGGTGCTTTTCTGCATTTTCATCTTCTGTGTTCCACTCGACCCACTTGGAGTGTTTGTTGCTAAAATGCTCTAGCTTGGTCTCATCTGACCAAAGCACACATTCCCAGTTGAGGTCCAAGTTACCACTTAACGAACTCCAGACGTTTGCATTAATGATTGTGAGAGAGAGAAAAGGTTTTACTCTGCATGAATCCTAAACAGCTTGTTGGCATGTAGATGGCACCTGATGATTTGTTGCAATTCTAACAGTGAACTTTGGAAAACTTTATATTTCTCTTACCATCCTCATCCACTGTGTGTGGTGGAAAAATAACCCTGCGTCCTCATCCAGGCACATTTAAGACTGTTCCCATTGTTTTAAACTTTTTAATGATTCCTCTGACAGTAGATATGCACAGGCGCAGGCCAGGGGCGATTTTCTTGTAGCCGTTGCCTGACTTGTCAAGGCCGACACACATCTGTCTAACTTGAATGTTGAAGAGTGGATAAGAGAAATGGCCTCTGTGTCATGTCATATTTATAGCCCAGGGAAACAGGAAGTGATGCATTACCAATTAAATGCTCCTAGATACCCTGATCAACTTTGTAAACAAGTGTAGACATAACAGCAATACTTCAATTACAGTTATTTCAATCTCAGGGGAGCAGACTCGGTGCGTCTCAGGCTGACCTCTATTAGTCCGGTAATTTCACAAAGTTTGGTTTCTTACCATGGATGGAGGCGAGCATGACCACCTCAGCCAGCTTGTCCTCTGTAACACATCCGTAATCTATCCGCATTACTGTGTACTAATAGATCTTATTTAGAGTAAAAAGTCCTGCTTTAAAGGGGGTTTAAAGGTAATTCAGTTGGAAACTTAAAATTCACACCAGTTGTCAGAATCGTGGCGTCACTGGAAGAAGATTCTTGTACATTTTAATAATAAATTCTGATATTTGTGTTGTTTTCAGTGCTTTTCAAATAAATGACAGGATTCAGAATTGAATAACAGGCATATATATGTCACTTATTCATTATTTAATATTGTTACCTGTGAAATTCTATCAACTTCAGACAATTTCATCATTTGACGCTGCATTCTATGGGAATTACACGGGATTCATGAGTTAAATTCAGCGCACGCTGTACCATTAAAACAAACAACTCACACCAACCACGCTCTCTGTCTCTATTCAATATCGTCAGCATTCTTTAATTCTTTCAATCAATAATTTT
Organism: Plotosus lineatus; assembly: GCA_024760905.1. NCBI lineage: Eukaryota > Metazoa > Chordata > Actinopteri > Siluriformes > Plotosidae > Plotosus > Plotosus lineatus. The sequence goes on along the minus strand of CM045732.1, from coordinate 31,727,297 downwards.
ACTTAATTAATTAATCATTTACCATTTAATCTGTTTTGTTCTGTGGATATCTAGTGTATCTGATGCAGTATCATAAATAAATAAATAAGCAAAGAGTTAATTATTTAATTTATCAGGGTTATCTTTTGTCTTTTAAACTGCTGTCATCTGATGTCATTCAGCAATGTATTATTGCTTTAAAATGTGTTAAATTATCTTATTTTTAAATTCTAAAGTATGAGGGGGTTTTTGTCATGAAATGGTCCTCGATCACAGATTATGCTTTTAAGACGATTAAAAACAATAAGGGGGAGTGGCATCTAAAACACGTTTAAAAATGCCCATAATTTCTTTATTACTCAGGATATGGAGGTAAATGAGGTGTCAAATAAAAATATAGCTTTTTTCTCTTTGATCAGTGAAAAACTGTAATATTACAATCTAAACAATCTAAAAATTTCTATCTGGAGGCTGAGGAAACTTGGTGAGACACGAGGAAACAATGTACGGCGCATGGAATCAAGGAGATGTGTTTTAAGAGAAGTGAGAAGTCGTTTCCTCTGAAGTGTCATAGGGAGTGACATCCTCTGCTGATGACCTGCCGTTTAAAAGCATCCGATGTCATACAGGTCAGAATGGTCCGTGGCTCTTCTGGAAATCCTGCTCTTGTGTATCCTGACGTATTTTTCCCTGATCATCGCTCCGTAAAACTCACTTCTCAACGCACAAATTGGAGAATTAGGAGAGACGGAAAAGAGAAGACTTTCCAGGAAACAACAAATAAGGGTTTTAAGATGTAGATCACACCTCCACTACTTCCACTGCACCACTCCAACAGTTCGAGGTTTTGGTTTTTTTGTTGTTTTTTGTTTGGGGGAGGGGAGGGTTTACTTTGCACCATGACGACAGTATTCACCTGCTTCGCCTGTTCTGAAATAAGTAGAAATGAGACCCTATTTACAAACATTCATTTTACGAACATCCAGACATATACAGAGCTGTCCGGAGGTCGAAAGTGTTTGTGCAAACAGCGAACAGAGTGGCTGTAAGTTAGATTTTGTATTGCGCGCCTATTCTGCGTGCCTATTATTCGGCGCGCCTATTCTGTGTTGTGCATCACTCTCCTCTTCCCACTCCGTCGTTTGTTACCCAAGTGTTCAAACCTAGTCTCTAGCAGTGTTCCGAATTTTCTTGTGTTTTATCGAAAAAATATTTTGTGTATTTCTAATCCAATATGGTTGGTGAAAGCGAAAAGCTTCGCGTGAAAGTGAAAATGTGAGAAGGCAGCTCCCCTCTGAAGAACTCCCTGTCACTGTTATGGTCTTTGTTGTTGGGGGAGTTGTTCTTGGCGTGTTGTTGGTGGCTCTAACTCTCTCTCTCTCTCGCTCTCTCTCTCTCTCTCGCTCTCTCTCCAGCGCTGCTGGCTCTGACAGAGGGGCGTGGCTGACACATGTGGGCGGATCGCAATGTGCACACCTGATCCTACGCACCAATCTACCGCGCTATAAAGACACACAGTGCGCTCATCCTGGTGCTAGAAGATTGTTCCTCGCTTCACATCTCTGTTTCCCTGTGATCTCTCTGGCTCCTGGTTCCAGCTCCGTGCTCAACCAGTTACCCATGCCTTAGTTCCCAGTGCTTAGTGCTTGTTGTATTTTTCCCTTCATCTGCAAGAGTTACCATACTTGCATCCTGCCTGAGTTTTTCCCTGTTAAAGTAATAAACCAGCTCTGTGTCCTCTTACACAGTCTCTTGCATTTCTGGGTCCTGCTGAAAGTCATTTCGTCACAGTAACGATTTACTAATCACTCATTACTCATCTAACAAACGGCCATTTAGAACATATCTCGAACATAAGTTGGGTAGTGTCTGTATCTAGTTTCTTCCAATCTGAGTTTCACTTTGTCCTGTAGTGTCTATTATATATTTAAACAGGTCTCAACCTTTGATCTTTGATCTTTGTTTGTGGGACATTCCATGTCAACTGAAGCAGAGTCTTGTATGAAAAAATGAATGACAGAAACATTCCTCACTGCAACTTCGCTAGACTGGCAGTACTTAATATTTTTAGTTCTGAATTCTAACTGAGATTTGACCTCCTTTAAGGAGGTGGGGCTTAATTTGAACAAAAATGCCTAAATTTCCCTGCTCTCACCTAGAGTTGGCTGAGATAAGTGCCAGCCTCCCCACAACCCTTAGTAGGATTAAGCACCTAAGAAAATGAATGAATCGATGGACTGCAATGACCTAGTGAGCTGTCCAGGGTATACTCTGCCCTCACATAGAATCGTCTGAGTTGGGCGCCAGTGGATCAGAGACTGAATAAATGGATGAATGATTGGATACCTAAATTTTGCAAGGAGGCTGCCCTGTCATTTGGATTTGGGAACCCATCAATTTTATTTTGCACTTAGAAAAGTTACAAAACTATTTGATTAACATACAGTTTTTAGTATGTTAGACTGTAAACTCATATTTTGTGGCACACAAAATATAAAATTGGTAACTTATGCCCCTTTTAAGATAAAGACACACTCAACTATTTGAAGTTGCTCCATTCATTCATTCATTCATTCACTTTCTGAACTGCTTAATCCTAAATTGTTTCGCGGGGAGGCTGTTGCTCGTCTCAGCCGACTCCGAGTGAGGGTAGAGTATACCCCGGACAGCTTACCAGGCCATCGCAGGGCGGAAACACGTTGACGGCTTTGCAGCTCCTCTTTACAAAACTCAGCAATGGTTCTTTTACATGAACCTCACACCAGAGACAGTGAGAGACATGGCCGGACCTTGATAACCCAGTTTTCTGCACTGGGGGGGACAGTGACAAGCTGGACTTGAACCCACAAACTTGGAATCAGTGATCCAGCACCTTTACCACCAGGCTATCACTGCCCTTGAAGTTGGTCCACAAATCATTATTTATAACCATTATGAATGTATTGTTTTTCTGATCTTTATAAAATTTACTAGAAGCTTGTAAACCAAGTATAACAGCTCTGTGTCCAACAGTTCACATGTGATTAGGAGTTCATGTGCGATTAGGAGTTCACATGTGATTAGGAGTTCACGTGTGATTAGGGGTTCAGGTGTGATTAGGAGTTCACATGTGATTAGGAGTTCACGTGTGATTAGGGGTTCAGGTGTGATTAGAAGTTCACATGTAAATATGCATTCACGTGTGATTAGGAGTTCAAGTGTGATTAGGAGTTCACGTATGATTAGGAATTTTCGTGTGATTAGGCATTCACGTGTGATTAGGCGTTCACGTGTGATTAGGTGTTCGCATGTGATTAGGTATTCACGTGTGATTAGGCGTTCACATGTGATTAGGAGTTCGCATGTGATTAGGAGTTCACATGTGATTAGGCATTCGCATGTGATTAGGCGTTCACGTGTGATTAGAAGTTCACATGTAAATAGGCATTCACGTGTGATTAGGAGTTTGCTTGTGATTCGGAGTTCAAGTGTGATTAGGAGTTCACGTGTGATTAGGAATTTTCGTGTGATTAGGCATTCACGTGTGATTAGGCGTTCACGTGTGATTAGCTGTTCGCATGTGATTAGGTATTCCTGGTTCCACTCAGCAATCAGCAAGCTATAAATGGGAGCGGCGCGCTTCCCTCCGATGTGAGAAGATTGTACTTCCCAGCGATTCCGTTTCCCTGCTATCTCTCTGACTCCTGGGTTCCTGCTTCGTGCTCGACCAGTTTCCATTGATTAATTTTTCCCGTGATTTAGAGTTCCTAGTGCAAAATAAAATCGTTGAATCTTCTTATGGTCTCCTGCATCTTTGGGCCGACACATATGCTCCAGGCACAACAAAAATGAAAATGAAATGATGAGTCTGTGAAGGCACATAGCGGTTACCACGTGCTCCTTACAGTAAGAAGTTCCTGAGTTTGATTGCCAGCTCAGGCGTGTCTGTGTGGAGTTTGAATGTTTTCTGCATGCTTGTGTGGGTTTCCTCCGGCTCCTCCAGTTTCCTCCTACAGTCCAAAAACCTGCACAGTAGGCGATATGACTGTTTCTAATCTTCCCTCGGTGTGAATGTGAATGGTTGTGTGAGTGTTGGCCCTGCAATGGCCTTGTGCACTGGGCATGAGGGAGTGTAGCCTGGGAAGGTGCACCCTGCTGGACGCCAGTTTCCCTACAACACTAAGTATGATTAAGCTTCTTAGAAAATGAATGAATGATTGGACCATCAAATTTGAAAATCTAATCTCTTTCCACAATTAAGGTGTTTTTTTTGTTCAAATTGTAACCCCCCCTCCAAAAAAAGAGGCCAAATTCTATGAACTAGCCATAATTTGGCAAAAAAAAATCTGACTCTAACAGGAAATGTATCGAGCTATCACTGACCAGTATGATTTAAAAAGTTGAAGTTTGAGCTCCTGAAATTCAGTTGAATTGACATGGAATGACTCTAATGCTGTTTGTTACACTTGTGGACCTCATGAATAAATCCACACCCACACCTGTGCCACCTCTCAGCTGAAATCATGACACAAACTGTAAATACTTAACCACCCCACTTGTTTTTTTTTTTTTTTTGAAATGTGTTGCAAGAATCAAAATTTAATTAAATAAATAAATAATAATTTATTATTCCAAACACTGTAATCAAAGATTATTTACAAACTATTTTCAGTCTGAAGTGTGATTTGAACATTTCAACATCCCAATGTTTTTTTGATTTGCGGCTGTATACTTTTGTTGTTCTGATTCTATTATTATTATTATTATTATTATTATTGTTGTTGTTATTATTATTATTATTAGACACAATGTTAGGTTACTGCTACTGAATTGAACTTACCTGTTAATGGTGTTCCAGTATTTGAAGAGGAAAAAAAGCAGGAAAAGAAAAGGAAAGGAAAGATATCAGGTGCATTTATATTTCTGGAGTTGCACAGTGATTCAGAGCAAAGTAAAAACTCACATAAATTATTACAACATTAAATAACAATAAATTCCTTTCATAAACCATTAAAAAATTTCTAAAAGCTTTTAAAATAAATGAACAGCATATGTTTGCCTTTTCTTTTTGTTTGTTTGTTTGTTTAAACCAGAGCCCTACTGTGGGGGGAAAGACAAGAAAAACAAACTAAACATTCATTTATGGGATTTTTTTAAAGAATTATAATAATGCCACTGCTAGTTTGAAGTGACTCTGACTAACTGTGAATGTCAGTCATTATGATTTGAGCATTGTCACACAGAATAAAGTGCGTATTATAATCCCGAGAGAGTGCATAACTCTCCCCAGATATCATAACTCACTCCAGAATCTCTCCTTCTCTTCTCGCTCACATCCTGCCTGTGGGGTATAAGCACTAACAACATTGAACATCACACCTTCAATTTCTAACTTGAGACTCATCACTCTGTCTGACACTCTTTTCACTTCTAGAACATTCCTGGCAAACCCCTCCTTCAAGATGATTCCGACTCCATTTCTCTTCCCAGCCGCACCATGATATAATAGCTTAAACCCTGATCCTAAGCTTCTAGCCTTACTACCTTTCCACCTGGTCTCCTGAACACACAGTATGTCCGCCTTCCCCCTCTACATCATGTCAGCCAGCTCTCTACCTTTTCCTGTCATAGTTCCAACATTTAAAGTCCCTACTCTCAGTCCTAGACTCATGCCTTTCCTCTTCTCTCTCTGCCTACGGAGCTTATCACTAATGTAAATGGTAAAATCAGCTCATCCTAATAGGACATAAAACACTGGACCAAAAGATTGAGAAAATACTTGCGAGATTATTTGTCCATTCTAATACTCAAACCGTACCAAAAACCTTTTCGTTTTAGATTTTCCACATTCTTAGAGTCGGTGTTCCAAGTTATGAAACCTAAAAGATCGTTCCTCTGGTCAGTTGTTATTGTTATTATACACAGAAACCATGTGGGCGGGTATGGACTTTGAGCTAAACAGTGACAAGAGCGAGTGAAGTGATCAAAGAGTTGAGTGACAGAGGCTGCACTGAGTCCCGCAAGAACTTTTCCTGTTTGCTTCCATGGACTGTATTGAAATATGAGATTTCACACTCAGTACAGCCACAAAGCAATCTGCATGTCGCTTATCGCTTCTTATATGAATCCAAATTAAGAGACACGAAACCCAAAAACTGGATAGAGAATATATCTGCATTCAGACAAAATGAACTGATAATAGATGATAAAACACATCACATATTCCCTCGTCAATTAGAAATTTTAATTGCTAGTTGGGTTCATTTAGATGAGATCAAATGTTGGCGAATGGAGCAAATTTGGGGTTTGTTGAGATTTGTAAAAGATTGCTAAACAGTTTTAGGGCCATAAACAGATTTTTTTTTAATTTATTATTGTTGTTGTTGTTGTTGTTGTTGTTGTTGTTGTTGTTGCAAAAACAGTTTGAACATTTACAAGATTGATGTCACGTTTGTCTGCTGGGATTTTTTCTCTCACCATCAGGCTACGGCTGCCCCTGTAATTGGTGAAAATAAAATTCACTGCCTTCATCAGCATTTATTTATCCGTGAGATAGATGCTTAGTGTATCAGGATCGTTATCCTTTTTTGGACAACCTATCTGTTAGCAAAGTGCACCGACCCAATTTATTTTTAAATCATGCTAAATACTGATTCATGCTTAAAATATATACATAAAATATATACACGAATAATTCAGTCACAGCTCAGCATCATCGAGTGCTGACAAATCGAGTTTCCTCTCATTGCATAGAAGGGTGAACGCTCTCTTGGAGGTTTAAAATTAGAAAAAAAAAAACATAAGGCTCACGAGGCGTCTGATCAGATGGATACTTCAGAATTCCCCAAAGCTTAACTTATTATCAGCTCACAATAAATACTTTATTTATGACTTTAAAGTGTTTTCTAGTAAATAAAATCTCATTTTTTCCAGTAATTTTGTTGGGGGGGGGGGGGGTTTGGTTGAAGAGAGAAGTCCAATCCTGGGCGCAATAACATTAAAGGACACGGCATATTCCTACAGTTCAATCTAATATGGAATAAACGAGTTAAATATGAGAGATAAAGGAACGCAATGGATGCATACACTATTATTCAGTGAGTGTGTGTGTGTGTGTGTGTGTGTGTGTGAGAGAGAGAGAGAGAGCGAGCGAGAGAGGATGTGCTAATCCTCCACATTCTGCCAGTACAAATTCCTGCATTGCAGAAAAAAAATGCTTCATCTGTATTTTAACATGAAACTGAACGCCTTCCTGCCCTGACTGTCAACCATTAGCCAGCACTGGCTAATTTACTCTTTAAGCAGTAATGATTGCATGAATATGACTCACGGTCTGAAGGGACATGGATGGGTGTCACCTCCTTCCAGAGCAGTATGGTGATTGACAGCCAAGCCAGAGGAGCCCATTGCCCCTGCAGCCTCATCTCTGTCCTCCAATTGGCTGAATCTCCTCCAATATTCACACTGCTATTCACTCAGAAGCACACCGTTGAGCTAAAAGAGAAAAAAAAAACATACAGGAATTAGTTATTTCTGTGTGTGTGTGTGTGTGTGTGTGTGTGTGTGTGTGTGTGTGTGTGTGTGTGTGTGTGCACGCGTATCTCTCTGCCTCAGCAGTTGTACATTTGTACATCCGTCATTTGCTCTCTGTTTCCCTTTCTTTCACTCAGCACTAGACGCTCAATAACAGCCCCACCGTTACACAGGCCTCCCGCCGTTTAATCAGCCAGCTGGTTATGGTGTCTTATCTTCTTTTGTGTGGTTATAAAATAATTTAAATCTTTAATGATGGTGTACAATGGCAAGTTTACCAATAAAAAGGCACTGTCCAAATACTTCTATCATAAACTGTGATTGTGAGCCGGATTAAACTTCTTCTCCCATAAGTCGAAAAGCTTTTACTTAGAAAATCGCTATGCAAAAATACTAAATATTTGTGTTCTTACACGTTGTGTTTTGGTATGGCCGATATGAGCTTCTAAATATTTTATAGGGACAAATACTAAACAGGTATTTAATGACCTGCATGAAAATTCAGGTGCGTCCAAGGCCCTTAACATTAACCCTCAACACCTTCACCAAGCTGGATAACACATTCAACACACTTACCTGAACCACACTTGATCTTCCAAACTAACAGTATGATATCTGCTTCTGCTGCGACCTCAAGCCCAAGTCATGGGTACTTGATTGATCTCCTATTATACCCTCAGAACAACATACTGAGAACAACAAAGAGCAGCAACTGAACCATATGCTGGATCACGAACGAGCCAAATTCAACTTGGTGAAAATGATATGCGATTTCTGATAAAATGTGTCTGAGCATGTGGACGAAAGCATGTGCCAGGTCTGCAGTCTGTCGCCGCATAAACAGACATTTGCTTAAATGTGTCCTCGCTTGGCTTAAGCATTAGTCATTTTCTTCAGTAATGCTGTTCACTGTGCATAATTAAAAGCAGAAGCAGACATTCTAAGCAATTTTATATTTATATGTGCCTAATTAACCTTAAAATCCTAAAGGTATTTTTGATGCAAAAAAGAAAAAAGAAAAACATTTATCAGAAAAATCCCGTTATCAAAGTGAAACGTGGTGGTGGTGGTAAGTGTCGTGCTCCCAGCTGTTTGCTTCAAGTGGAACTGCGCTATGGTCAAGGTATAAAACTTTTAGGACTCTGATACAGAGCAACAATCTAAAGCAGTCATCCAAACCAACAAAGAAATGGTGTCGGCAGAATTAGATTCAGGCTTTGGAACGGCCCTACCAGAACCCAGTCGAGAATCTGGTTGAAGATCTTTGGAGTGACCTGGAGAGGGCAGTGTGGAGAAGATGCCCCACAGTTTTTGGGATGTGCATATTTTTTTACATTTACTGTAATGTAAGTTTTATATCTTTATTTTTTTCTTCTCAAAATGTGTTTGTTTATTTATTTGAGCAGGTTATGGGTCACAATGAAGATGTAAAATGTTCTCAAAGTATTTATTCTGGTTTCAGTGTTAATGACAAAACCTGGCATTTAAACGTTTTACACTAAAATCAAATGCAGGTATACTTACACAAAACAAGGTGAAGATCTAGGATGATGGGCTAATGGATAATTAAAGCATGAACTCTTAGACCTGTAAATAAACAAACAAACAGAATTTTAATTGTTTTTAGAATGAGTGGAGGTGGTAATGTTTTGGCAGGAGTTTCCTCCAAGAGGTCACTGGGGCCCAACTCCCAGGACTAGACCTTAGATTTGTTTGTAGAACACTCACACCTCTGTATTCAGGTTAATAAATCCACGTTAGTATTTATAACACGGGAACAATGAGACCTGATTGGTTCACTATCTCCGAATATAAAAAAAACAATAACATTGCACTGAGTGAATCGCGTTGAAAGCAAATAACGGAAACTTGGGGTATGTATGTCCTGGTCACATGCTTTGCGTACTGCATATACAACTGCACGTGTCAGCGTTTAATTTACCTGAAGCTATCAATATTGCACAGAATGTCTGTATCTCAGAATCTACATAAAAGTGTAAACAGATTCAGAAACGCACCCTGGAGCTGTAACCAAAGGACGAAGCCAAAGTTCTTCTCGGTCTCTTCTCAGTCATTTGCAGAACTGCTTAATCCTACCAGGGTCACAGAGAGGCCTGAGCCTATCTCAGCTGACACTGGGCAAGCCCTGAACTGTGTATCTGCTCTTTTTTTTTTTTACTTCTTATTTTGAATCAAATCTGTTTTTTGGATTTCTCCACTATTCAAGCTAGAACTTGGTGATGTAAACCAAACATGAAGGCCATGACTTTTTCAAACCGAAGCAGATTTATAGTTCTACTTCAGATTTTTATTGGGTTTTTTTAAACCAAGCAAATTGTTCAAGTTAGATTTACTTTAACAATATCAGCACTGCTAGCAGCTACTTACTGTAATTTCTCCATTAGGATCAATTATGAAAAAATAATAGAAAATAAATAAATAAATAAAATGTGTCTTTTGAGGAAAGTTTTGAAAACCTGAATAAAGATTTTGAAAGAAATGATGAGACTTGATGTGCTTTTATGTTACAGTGTTTGATTATTTATCATCATCATCATCACCATCTTCTGCTTAATCCGGGGTCGGATCGCAGTCTAAGCGGTAAGGCCCAGACGTCCCTCTACCTAGCCATTTCCTCCAGCTCTTTAGTGGAGACATCGAGGCGTTCCTATACCAGCCGAGCAACATAATCTCTCCAGCATGTTCTAGTTCGACCCCGGGGTCAATTCCCGATTGGACATTCCCACAACACCAGGATGGCATTCAGGAGGCATTCTAACCAGCTGACCGCCACTATCTCCTCTCAAAGCGGAAAAGCACTGGTTCTACTCCAAGTGCCTACTGGACAGCTGAGCTTCTCACCATATCTCTAAGGGACAGCCCTACCACCTGGAGAAGGAAGCTCATTTCAGCCACTTGTATCAATGATCTTGTTCTTTCGGTGACTACCAAAAGCTTGAGAACATAGGTGAGGGTTGGAACGTAGATCGACTAGTAATCCTTCCAGAACTGATCCATCCTTCCCTCACTCATGAACAAAACCCCGAGATACTTGAACTTCTCCATTTGGTGCAGGACTTCATTCCAGACCCGGAGGGCGGAGGGAAGATACCCTTTTGTAAGGTGGAGAGCGTCCCAACATGTGGGAACTGAGACGGGGGCAACAAGGATGCCCACACCAGCACGCCGCCTCTCCTCATGTGCAACTCTAGAATGGAATAAAGTCCCCTCTCAAGACGGGTGGTTCTAGAGCCTAAGCCATGCATTGAGGTGAGTCCAACTATATCTTGTCGGTATCGCTCCACCTCATGCACCAGCTCAGGCTCATTCCCAACTTGGTAGCTCATATCTGCAGTTGCTTATATTTCGCAACTGAATGAACTCGTTTTTTCCTTGCTGTACATCTGGGTACCAAATCTTCGGTGGTATGAAACTCCATTGCAGGAAAGGCGTTTGATAATCTTTTTAGTGGACTGGTTTGTGCTGATGCATAAACAACCATTTCTAAATAACAGAGAACACACCGACAGTTTTAAAAATGAGATCGTTTTAATGCACCTCGTGCCTTATTGCTAATGTGTTGGTGTCTGATGGGCAGGCACAGGCTTTTTTTATTGGATGATCGAGATCACGGAATGAGTGAGTAAGACAGGAACGAATCCGATGCTGGAGGTCAACACCACACAGAATCTGCACAGATTGAAAAAAAAAATCCTACTCTTATATAACATTTCATTCATTCATTTATTCATCTTCTAAGCCACTTCATACTAATTAGGGTCATGGGGGAGGCTGGCGCACATCTCAGCCAACTCTGAGAGACACCCTGGACAGCTCGCCAGGCCACCACAATATATAACATTTTCAGTTGCATTTGTTTGTTTTACACATCCTATTAAATAAAAAAATTCTAACCAATAGAAAAATCAAATCAGTAATCAGATAAATATAATATCGCAACTGGAATTTAAATCCTGCAGCAGCACTTCTATTTCATAGGAAGTAAAATTGTATTTGCAGGTTCACTTTGCCATAGTTAGCATCATAGTTTGCATGAATATTTGTATCTGTACCTCCCTTATGTCCTTTTATGGCTTTGGGAGGTTTACCTCTCATAACTAGATCAACTGTCACACGTTTTCAATTTTGTAACACTCCAGACTTAGCAATCTAAGAAAGCAGCTGCAAAACAAATCCAAGGTTTAAGAACACATCATGGATTTTACATTGATCATTCTTACAAATTTTCTGAAAACGGTTTTAATAAAAAAATTAAGAAGCTTTTGATAAACAAGGCTCATGATAAGTGCTCTTTTTGTGGACAAAGTTTCATCATATCCGTAATTACAAAATGCATAACAACACACATACATATGTCTTCACTGCCTTGGGCTTCAAGTGGCCTGAAGGTCACACAATAGTCTTGACTTGGTCTCCATCTGTTCATGTCTGATCATTAACTCTCTGGAGTGTCACATGTCTCATCTGCCACCCTGACCTATGTGCTGCCCTGACCTCTGACTTCGTGAATTATAGGTCCGGGTAGATCAGGAGGTTACAGGAGTCTGAAACTGTCCATTTGGATGAGAGTCAGGGCATTGCCCAGAACTTTCATCAATGAAATAGAATTTAATCATGCCATTATGAGAGCAGCTGTAACAGCGACACTGTTATAATTATGCTTAATTAAGTTTAAATCGTTGTACTAATGATCTGTTATTAACTAAATAAACCAGAACAAGATTAACATCAGTATCAACAAGTGCTAATCAGTGTACACACTACACTACCCAGCATGCTCTGCAGCACTTTTAGTCACCAGACTTGTAACCTCCCATGACCGCAGCACACCTGTGAAAAGTTTAAGTTGTGAGATATTGCCTCTGTGTTTTTGGCAGCACATACCAAGCCATTTATTTCTGGGTTTGATCTCCTGTGTATGTTCTCTGATTGCCTTCGGTTATGTAATCATGTGCCTCGTCCTGATGTTGAGCTCCTACGAATAAACCTTCGCCATGTAACTTTATTGCTTCTGCATTACTTACACTGTGTTGTGGTCTGATCACCTGACCTCTGCTGCCCCAATCATTTATGAGTCTAAACTTTGTTTCACTCATCAAAGCAGGAGACAGCCTGAACCATCACAGGGCCAACACACACACCCATTCACACTCACACTGAAAAGCAATTTATAAAATGCCATTTGGCCTGATATGGGTGTCTTTAGACCGTGAGAGCTACGCAGAGAAAGCCTACATAAGCATGGGAAGAACATGCAAACTTGCAGAAACGGCTGAGAATTGTACCAGGACCCTCTTGCTGTGAGGTGGAAGCCACCGTGCATCCCTATGTATGTAACCTGTACCACACTATTAACGATGAGCAGGAGAACTACAACTGGTGGAACAAAAAAGTTGATCCTCTTCTTTTCCTTTTGCAGTGGTGGCCTGGTGGTATAGGGTGCTGGATCGCTGATCCTAAGGTTGGGGGTTAGAATCCCACTCTCCACAAGGTCGTCACTGTCCCCCCAGTGCAGCTAACTGGGTTAGCAAAGACCGGCCATGTCTCTCACTGTCTATGGTGAGAGGTTCATGTAAAAGAACCATTGCTGACTTTCATAAAGAGGAGCTGCATAGCTGTCAGCGTGTTTCTGTTCCTTGCTAAAGGGTGTGTCAGGAAGGGCATCTGACATAAAAACCTATGCCAAATCAAACATGCGAATCATTCGCTGTGGCGACCTCTGAAACCCTGAACCACTAACCTTCAGTTTAGCAACCCATTGCCTTATCCAGCAACCCATCACTGCCCTAGGGTGGTGTAACATGGTAATAGGGATACTGAGTGAAAGCAGGGTATACGGTAAACAGCCTGCCGTCCAGTCCGTGGCGGAGCCAACACACATACACAAAACCATTCATGTCACACCTCGGGACAATTTTATAACACCAGTTAGCCTAATATGCATGTCTTTGGACTCTTGGCGGAAACTAAAGTGCCACACAAGCAGCGGAGAACATGCAAATTTCACACAGAAACGCCCTTGCCAAGACTGGGATTTGAACCTAGGACCTTTTTGCTTTGAAATGGACATGATAGCCTTGCCAACAGCCAAATAGATTATTAGATTTAGGTTAGAGGGCAGAACAGTGGCATAGTGGTTAGCATGTCTATCTCACAGCAAGAAGGTCCAGGGTCCAACGACCAGCTCTGGCGTTTCTGTGTGGCGTTTGCACGTCCTCCCCTGCTTGCATGGGTTTCCTTCCACAATCCAAAACAAGCGCAAAAGGTTAATTGACCGTTCAAAATCACCTAAGGTATGAGACAGAGTATGAATACTTGTGTGAGTTTTGGCCGTGCGATGGCCTGGTGAGCTGTCCAGGGTGTACCCCGCCCTCGCCCAGATTCAGCTGAGATGGACGCCAGCCTCCCCGCAACCCTAATTAGGATCAAACAGTTAAAAACATGATTGGAATCAAATTTATTGTCATTACACATATGTATGTATGTGTGTGTGTGTGTGTGTGTGTGTGTGTGTGTGTGTGTGTGTGTGTGTGTGTGTGTGTGTGTGTGTGTGTGTGTTTGAGCTGTGCAGTAAAACCAGTTTATCGGTTTAAACCAGCTCTAACATACAAACAGTGGATATTGCGATACTCTGAAGCAAAACCAGTTTTTTGACATGCATTCGGAAAACTTCAAAACAGGAAAAAATGCTATCCTGCTAATAGAACTGGAAGTAACTTTCGTTGAAAAAAAAAAAAAAGGTGACCACAGAGGTTCCGGCATGTAATCCTGACACAATCATGTTTCCATCCTCTTATCTCCAGTCATTCAGTGTGTGCAGAGCCCGGTATAATAAGACCCATGCCGTGTTTGGGTAGTGCGGATGTCATGAAGGCCTTCAGACAATAGAATTTGTTTTTATACAGCATACGGAAATTCCCGCTTAACGTGGCAACAATATCTGTCGTCTCAACATGCTGCAAATCAGTCCAGATTTCGGTAAATTACATTTCACTTCTCTCCAGCATAATTACATTAATGTGATTTATATGATAAACAATACTGCATGTTATTATTGTAAAGTGCTAAAGTTTCACGGACTTTCCTGAGCCGTCAGTGTCACTGTAACTGTGCATCGCTATGATGGCATTAATATACTGTATATACATGTAATGTTAATATTTTTCTATGTAAATAGATCAATCTACTGCTCATAGGGTTACAGGTCTGATGAGGTCTAGTCGTGCATGATATAGTACTGCGCATGAGTGGATGATGCTCCACCTTTAATCCCGCTTTTAAAATTTAATATTCATGCATTAATGATTGAGGCTACACAATATGCTAATAAAAGCACTAGATGCACTTCGAACGTTTATGTGTATTTAATATGTTTACATAGTTTATGTTACTCAATATGCAGTTCTATTTCAGTGTTAAACGCCCATTTCACTGAAGCGCAGCAGACTCACGGAAGCAAAAATGTCGTCATCCTCCAACGTTCCTCAGTCGTTCCGTCATCTTCCGTGCCCTTCCGTATGATTCCAAATATATTCCTTCGCTTCCGGCAGGCCAAAATCTGCCGCGAACGTGCTTTTGAACATGTTCAAAAGCACATTCACAGAAAAATCTTCTGACAGTGTTCCCTTAGGTTCCTCAGTCGTTCCGCAAACGTTCCGTCATTTCTTCAAATTTCCGTGATCATTCCTTTTATTTCGCCAGTGTTCCTTGACCATTCCGCTAGCCTTCCCCCTTCTTCCAGATGGTCAAAAGAGGCCATAGAATCCCCACGAAATACTCACGGAAGGTTTGCGGAATACATGCAGAACGTTTCCGGAATGGTTGCGGTTAACACGGAAGACTTGCAGAACACTCAAGGAAGTCACCTCCACTATAAATTATTCCAGTTCATTCACTTTATTTTTTCCTGTTCATGTAATAAAGTTTTAAACCCCCAGTACAGCTAACTGGGTTATCAAAGGCGGGCCATGTCTCTCAATGTCTATGGTGAGAGGCATGTAAAAAGAACCATTGCTGACTTTGCAAAGCTGTCAGCGTGTTGCTAAAGGGTTTTATTAGGAAGGGCATCCGACGTAAAAACCTATGCCAAATCAAATGTGCGAATCATTCACTGTGGCGACCCCTGATAAAGGGAAAAAGCCGAAAGGAAATCTCTCTCATCTCTCTCATGTAATAAAGTTTTAAAGTTATAATCACTGTGGCTTGGACTTGTGTGCATGGTTTTTAGTCTGGAATGATTTATTGAGGTGCAAATAAAAGGAACATATTGATATTGTTGATATTAAACATATTAACATATGTTACATTTTAAATTTATTGTAAATTATAAACATATTGCACATTAGAAACATATGGTAAATTACAAACATATGTTAAATTTTTAAATATATTGTGCATTATAAAGATATTATAAATTATAAGCATATAGTATGAATGAGAGAATGAGCTTCCTTGGTCGAATCCGCGTATTTATAGGCGGAATCAGGAGCAAATTCTTTGATCTTTGCCGATTTTTCCTCGTTTGAAACGTGGTTACGCCGGGTATTCCTCAGTCATTCCGTGTTGAACGTGAACGTTCCGCCGTCATTCCGCCTGTTCCGCAATCATTCCATGCTCTTCCTTCTAAAATGGAGTAGTACCGTAGTCGTTCCTTGAGTGTTGCTTGCTTTCCGTGAATGTTCCGTGAATTATCCAAAGGTTTTCCTTTGCAATCTGCACTGGTTCCGAAGGTAATTCGAGCGCTTTTATGCATGTATTCCGACATTGTACCGCAGTCTTTCCATGTCTTTTCTGCACATTCCGTAAACGTTCCGAAGGTACAATTATCTATAGGTTTTTGACCCATTTTCCGTGAAAAAATGCCGAAGCTCCTCCGTAGAGTGCATTCCATGCTTTTCCGCCACGATCATTGTATTCCGCACTCGAGTGAAATGGGGGTATTAATGTTTGTGCCAAAGTTTAAAACATTACATTTTCATAAGTAGATTTTTTTTCTGATGCTTAGAATTTTTATTTTAATGACTAAAAACAAAGTTTTCAATGTTGTGGATTTCTATTTTTGAAATAAAGAATAAATACTGTCAAGAACAGGCTCACTTTTAATTTAGAATTCTTCTTGCAATACAGGGATCCCTCACTTACCACGGTTAATTGGGACTGAGATCCCCACGTGACCACCGAATTCCGCAAAGTAGGATCTTGCACAGAAGAATAGTCCAACATGGGCCTTGGTGGGCATTTTGGCACTGGAATGAGAAAAAACTCTGTTTTCATCGCAGAGGTCGGATCAAACAAGAGAAGGCACAGGTGATAGAATGGGTTCAGGCAGCCGAGTTGGCTGAAGAATCAGTGTGGTTTCTGGTACCGTGGGAACCTCTGGCACAGACACAGAATCAGAAGTAGAATTTTGTTCAAATTCAGGTTCCCATAATACTCCATACATGTGTACGCATAATATTCTTGTGCACATAAACGGACTTTATGCGTATTTCATCACAATTTAAATTTTAATAAATACAACAGCTTACTTCACGCAGGGTGGGGCATAGATCCTGCCTGGAGACTAAGGGGGACTCAAGGGGAGTTAATAAGGAAAGCTACTGGCTATGGCCTGTAGGCTACTGGCTATGGCCCTGTCGGACTCCAGAGTGTGCTCTGGATTGGATGCCTCCTCGCTGGCTTCTGTAGGGCGCTCTGCGGGGTAACCACAACCCCAACCCCCTGAAAAAAATGTTTAGTGGTTATTCTTTGTGGAGCGCCTGATAGTTATATTTAAGCATCTCTCCAAAATGTTTGTAATCCCTTAGGCATGAGACATCCATCAGTTCCTCATGGAATAAGTGGCACCGGATGAGAAAGCCTTCTGGACGGATATCAACTCCATTGTACGGGGAAGGGGAGTTTAAGTCAAAGTGTATGAGGACACATTCGACTGTGGGCCTGCGAAGGGGAGCGCTGTGCCACTCCTTTAGTACTGCTGTATTCATGTTAGTATGCTGTGATAGTGTGTGTAGCAGAGAAGTGCTGGGAAGCAATATATAGATAAAATGGTGACTAATAATAAAGCCAGGCAGGAAAAACGCAAAGTTAGAAAAATCAAACTACATGGTCAAAATACTTTAGAGTCAATGTCTACAAATCCGGTTGAGATCACAAACAAGCACACACATTTAGAGGCAGATCCAAGAGGCAGACACAGAGGCAAAGCAAGTCGTGCACAAGATCACACACAGCAAATCTCCCTCAGCTGTCTCAGACTCCACTTTGCTCTTCGCTGACCATGCTGGGACCTCTACTCCTGTTCCACTAACCTGTAAATAGCAAATTTTGCCACAGAATGAGGAACACCACGGGAAAGTATCATGAGAGGATCAAGGGGCAGGTATGACACAGAACTCTTCAGGCTCAGTCAAACTGGATGGTGACCATTGATGGATTGGATCTTTAAGACGTTCCTGGCCTCTGACTAGGTCTCACAACGACACCCACCCTTTTCTTTACATTCACCCCAAGCCATTTTTGGTCAGTTTTTATGATTTTTTTAGCACAATCATGCTGGATGGTGAACCTTATTTTCACTGACAATTTTCTTCAAAAAGCAGCAGATCTTCCTTGAGAATTTGAAAGTGTGTTGCCCAATCAAGTTTTGCTTTGAACCTGTTAAGTGTCTCAGTCTTCACTGCAGAGAACCACCCCCTTAACAGCATGCTACCTCCTGCATGTTTATTAAATGTATGGTGTTCTTTAGATGGTAAACTGTAAGTTTTCAACAGATATAATATTTGGAAGTGAACTTTGATTTAATATAATCTGATCATGACTTCTTTTTCAATTTGCCCTCAGAATTTGTGTTTTGGAAAAGCTCAATATAGACTCGATGTATCTTGTCTTGAGGATTTTTTTTTTTTTTTTTTTTGTCTACCAAATCTCCCATACAAGCCACGTTTATGAAGCATTTGTGATGGTGTCTCATGCAATGGCCAATCTCTGCAAAAGAATCCCCGTTACTGCTTCAAAAATGCTATCATCCTCATGCCATGATCTCTGACCAGTTTCCTCATCACTTTTCCATGCAGTTTCTAGGGACGGCCTGATCTAAGAAGCATCATAGTAGCACCAACGAAGTTCTAGTTTTTTATTATGGATTTTACTGTTCTCCTAGAGATTAATAAATACATTTTTTTTACTTTATCCTTGAGAACTTTTATCAGTGCCTTGCCACCCATACTTAATTGTTTACTTTTAGTTACAAATTTCAAGCACCGCAATGTAGTAGAAATGGTCATACAAGTGGAAATCAGTTAGCTTAGCATGCAATGGAGAAGGACATCAGTTATAAATTGTGGGGGATTAAGCTAGGATGGAGCTGATAAACAGAGTGACAACCTAATTTTCACATTATTTATTACTTTAACATCTGACAGGAAGTTTGTTTTTATGTAGATAGATTTAATTTTAAATGCAGAGATTACAGCCAGTATAAAATGTTTAAAAGTAATGTTCTCCATTTTACTTTTTGGTCAGAGACAGACAGAGATTCTCAAACTTAATTACTTATTGATAAAAAAAAGAGAAAGCTTGAAAAAAATCTGTCCTTTTATGTAACTTTCTGAGCTTCATAAGCTAAAAGCATTCAAACATCTTAAGGTTTTACTCAGGCCAGATACAGAACGCTGTAATATTCAGCACACGTTTCCCCCACACTTCAATAATTACACATACAGCTTAGTAGGAGCAATCTCTCTGAACTGACCAGCCTCAAAACGAGCTCCGACACGTGTCTGTTAGTGGTACCGAACGGCAAACTGACATCACCGGGTGACACCTTGTTGTAGGTTTTCCTACATTTCCCACTGGGGGGAGCCATTTTGGTACAGTGGCTGCACCCTGACCTCACAGCAAAAAGGTAATGGGTTCATGCCCCATGGTCAGAGAGGGTGTTCCTGTGTGGCAAGTTGCATGATCTCGTTGTGCTTGTGTCGGTTTTCTCAAAAGTGGCTAGTCCAAATTGCCCCTAGATTTGAGAAGAATCTCAGCTGACCACTCACACAGAAACGCTATGGCTGAGCCCAGAATTTGAACCCATGACCTTCCTGCGGTGAGGCAATCACGCTAACCACAACACCACCGCACTGACCGGCATTATGTTCATGGAAGTGATACTGAATAGATTTTAATACTACAGTATTTATATAATGCTCCCTGAAATTGTCTCTGAAGTCTAAGTCAAGTCTATGTCTCTCACCTTCACGTTACGTCAGACATCACACACATACTGGAAGGTAAAAAAAAAGTAAATTTGCCTACTGCTATGCAAACATCAGAACATGCATGTGCACAAAGTGTTAGCAAGCACAAAGAGTAAGGTAACAAAATAATTTTTCCACGATTCATTCATAATCCATCAGACCTTTAAGCTTATGCAGCAATAACAGGTAATGTGCTGAATTAAAAATTAAACATTACACCCATATTATCATTTTGCAAACTAAACTACGACTCAACGTCACCAGAAGGCAAATCAAAATGTACCTCACGATTCTTTATTGGGTTTTTCCTTTGGAAAACGGCAGTCATTGGTCTCTCAGTAGTCTGTCACAATACTGACATTCAGCTGATGGATACTGATTCTGAAGTCGGATAAACTGACCAGTGATTCTTTCTTATAATCCTTATAAAGCTTATAAACCTTATAATCATGGATATTTTTCCTTTTTATAGTTTTTGTTTTCGTTCCATAAAAGTAAATCAGGGATTTTATTCATATAGGTTTTTCAAAATGAGAGGATGAGTCTGTGTCGAATCAATGGAAAAGCCAGAGGTGTGTGCATGCGTGCTTGGCTTTATGATGACAGGGATTTCACTAAAGTGTCTATGTGTGGCTTTTATATCACCAAATCTTCCAAAGCTTTGTTCACTGACCTTCTTTTAAAATCAATGCAAGAGTTAGTACACATTTCCCATGGTTTTGAGTACAATGCTTCATACATCCTTTATTCCCTCAACAAAATCTCGCTTTTCACTTTCTCCTTCGCTCTCTTTCCCTTCCCCCCAACTGCCTGCTTTCAAAAAGCAAGAACAAAACACAGGCTCATTACCCACACTGCATCTCACTTCCTGTCAGCTCTCTCATCTCAGACTCCGCCCTGACCAATAGTGGCAGACCTGGTTGTTATGGGCCCTTAGCAACAGCAGTGGGTCAGGGGGATTAAGTGTGTGTGTGTGTGTGTGTGTGTGTGTGTGTGTGTGTGTGTGTGTGTGTGTGTGTGTGTGTAAAAGAGGATAGTAATGGGTGTGTGATAGCAGAGGTACCGGTGGGTGGGGAGATGTCTTTTTAAAAGTGTCTCTAAAAACAAGATATACATGAGAATTATTTTCAGTAGATGTTGTGATGACATCAAGTACAAAGGGAAAGAAAATATTGGTTAATGTATTGCAAATGTTTTCTGAAACAATATTACAGTGGGTTCCTTTTTGAAAAATATTTATTCGAGTAAATGCTGAGCTAAACTGATATGTGTTCTACATTCTATTCAAAAGAATTTGGATTATTTCTAAAAAAAAACAAAAACAAAAAAAAAAGACAAGCAATTGCAGCAAAATGTTATGTTTTCCATCTGAAAGTACTGTAAAGGTCACAAAGAGATAAATATTAAAAAATAAAATAAATATTTAATGTGACCTATATTTCTTTTGTGGTTTTGGTATAGATTTTGATCTGGAAGATGATTTAAAAATATAAATTTAAAAATATAAATATCAAACTTAATGCTTTATTTCATCTTTGATAAATTACTCAAAATGTAATATTGATTTAGGGCCGGCCGCTGGTCAGATGGGAAGCCTTACAGGATGAACAGCAGGGTCTTTTGGACAGCCGCAGCCTAACGCTTAGAGAAGCGGCATTGGGACCGAAAGGTTGCTGGTTCAAGTCCTGAACCAGCACGATAAACGTGTAGCAGTGGGAGGAGTGAGCTGCATCGTCCCTTCCTCCACATAAATGGCTGAAGTGCCCTCAAGCAAGGCACTGAACCCCCAACTGCTCTCTGGGCACCCCCAATGTGTGTGTGGCAGCCCACTGCTCTGTGTGTGTGTGTGCACTTTAGATCAGTTAAATGTAAAGCAAATATTTAGGAAAAGTTATGAATACAGTATAACCAAATCAGTCCTCTCACCCCCTTTCTCTTCCACGCTGCCTTTATCTATTGTGAGCAAAGCAAGAGGAGAAAATACGCTCCCTCAAACCCTACCATCTCATCTCTGTGCTGAGCCGTGTGTGTGTGTGTGTGTGTGTGTGTGTGTGTGTGTGTGTGTGTGTGTGTGTGTGTGTGTGTGTGCGTGCACGCGTGAGAGAGTGTGTGTGTGTGTGTGTGTGTGTGTGTGTGTGTGTGCGCGCGTGTAATCATTGACTGAAGGGGTGTGAGAGCTGAGCTGATGGCAATTCCATCAATTAACCCCTTTAAATTTTATCAACTGCATAATAACAAGCATGGGAGGATGAGCTCTGATTTCTTTTGTGATTCTATAAACTGTTGCAAATATCTAAGTTAAATTAGTTTTTTAAGAGTCCAAATTCTGATGACTTGATGAATTCTGGTGACTCTTTTCCCGGTTTATGGATTAATGGTTGCGTAATCTTACCTGGGTCACAGTGAGAACAAAGCCTATCTCAGTAGTTAACACTGGGTGATTTCAGGGTAAACATTGAATAGGGCGGGAATACACACAACCATTACTACTCCCACCTCGGAACAATTTGGACGAGCCAATTAGCCTAATGTGCACGTGGCGGCGGTGTGGGAGAAAAACAGAGTACGTATCCAGAAAAAGCCCACGCAAGAACAGAGAGGACATGAAAACTCCAAAGAGAAACGTCTTCACCAAGTCCAGAACTCAGGACCATGTGTCCTGTTGCTACTGTGAGGCGGACGTCTGAGCACACATGAGCACAAGGAAATTTAAGACCAAGTCTTTGATGTATTGCGAGATTAAAGCCGAGGTCTGGAATTTCCATTACTGACTGAACTAACAAGATTAATAAGTCATTTACATATTTTGAGACACCTCCCTAAAAATGTTGAGGGGAGTGGAATTGATGCCTCTGTCTGGTAGTTGAAAGCTCCACTCAGAAGATGCGGCTCTTGAAGCTGAACCCAATCATGCTGACTACGCAATGCTTACATGGAAGAGAGAGAGCTGAACGTACCAAAAATCTTGCAAAGGCACAGTAAATGACCACCAGCATCCTTTCTCGCAGAACGTGAGCACTGCAAATGCGGTGAGATGTTCGAGTTCTTGAACCGCTGAATCCTGAATGTCACGTTCTCTTCATTAACTCGGCCTCAGTATCCGGGAAATCTCCAAATGCCTTTTTTTACTGAACGGTAAACTTTCATAAATCTTCCTGGCTGTTATAGTTTCTTCATTTGCAAAAACAACACAGTCTCTCTCACCTCTTACAAAGTCTTCAGGATTTGTACTCTGAATGTCATCGTGGTAAAGATCTACCAGCTTCTCTATCAGATTCGGATAAGGAGCAAGAGAAAGGGTAAAGATTAGCTCTATTTGGAGTTCAGATTTTAGTTGAGTGTTGACGGGATGAGATAAAAGACATTGACCGGTCCATCCTGGGGGATTACGGACCGCTCAACAGCCAATCAGACAGCACACAGGTATCAAACTCATTCCACAAAGCGCCATGTGGCTGCAGGTTTTTGTTTCACCCAAGCAGCAGCACACCTGACTCGCTCATTTAAACAACTGATCTGAGTCTTCAGGCAGTTGATTGCTTAGTCTCTGTACAGAGCACACAGATTGACCAATCAACTGTCTGAAGACTCAAATCGTTTATTTAAATGAGCGAGTCAGGTGTGTTACTGCTTGGGTGAAACAAAAACCTGCGCCACATGGCGCTTTGTGACACGAGTTTGACGCCCCAGAGATAGCATATACTGTGGATGCCATATAAATTATTACATCTGAACATCGCCACTCAATCTGCTTGATATAAACCTGTTCAAATGTGTCTGTTGAGACCGAGTTTAGCAACTAAAGGACACGTTTACAAGAACGCCACACCATGCAAAGTACGATGAATTTGAATGAGCGTTCAACACACACACACACACACACACACACAAACACACAGACACACACACAGACACACAAGTGTAAACATGCACCTTTATATAACATTTCAGAAGAACGGGTTATACACATATGTGTTATACATAGATAACTATATATGCGAAGATACCATGATACAGTTACATGACCTTGTGTGTCCCACTGTAGATGGAATCGCAATCAACACAAACCCCTGTTTTTACCTGTTCATTTTAGAAGAAAAAATACTGTGCAGTGAGGGTTTCGTCCAAGTATTCTGGATACAGTCCAAACGCAATCACAGCAGGCCAACTGGATATTCCAAGCTATCCCTAGGTGTGTGTGTGTGAGGGGAAGTGGTGGTCTAGTGGTATATGGCACTGGATTGCTGATCCAAAGGTTGGGGGTTCGAGTCCCACTCTCCACAAGGTTGTCACTGTCACTGTCACTGGGTTATCAAAGGCGGGCCATGTCTGTCACTGTCTATGGTGAGAGGCATGTAAAAGAACCATTGCTGACTTTCGTAAAGAGTAGCTGCAAAGTCGTCAGCGTGTTTCTGTCCCTTGCTTAAAAGGGTTGTGTCAGGAAGGGCATCCGATGTAAAAAAAAAAAACCTCTGCCAAATCAAACGTGCGAATCAGATGATATGCTGTGGCAACTCCCAAGTAAAAGAGAAAAACCGAAAGGAAAACAGACAGACCCTGTGTGTGTGTGTGTGTGTGTGTGTGTGTATTGGTCTGGTCTTGCAATGGTCTTGCAAACTGTTAGGGTTGTACCCCGCCCTCTCTCAATGTGCCAGCTGATCTAGGCGCCAGCTTTCCCGTGACTTTAAAAGAATTAAATGGTTCGGCAAATGAGTGAGTGAGTGAGCATCAGGGTTTCCCTCTAAAATAGGTCAGTGCCCCTGTGCACACACTGAAGTCTGAAAAGATTTGGAACGGTTGCAAACGGTTGGTATGAAGAACTCAAGTGGCTCGGATATCAATTACTCGAAACACCTTTGAGATGAACTGGAAGACAGACGTCCTTACCTGAGATCAGTACCTGAGCGAACTAATGTTCTTATGGCTCAATGAGCACAAATCCTCAAGCTCAATTCAAAAGTGTACGGAAACCCATCCCCTCCTCCATCCCTTCTTTCATTTCTGATTGTATTTGCAAAAGCAAGTTTTAAATAGAACTATTAAGTGCTCCAAGCATTATATTCCAGTCTTCCACAATATGATCGCATGGATGCAATGCTTCATGTAATCAAAACAATCAAAACACTATTCATCAGCATTTTCTTCTTCAGTACTCAACTGACGTCCCAGACAAAGGCTCTTCTGGGGAAACAGTTGACGTTTGTGAGTATCTAAAGAAAGGCAATGATTGTGTAACAGGAATGAGCTTCTTCAGTCAGAAGCACTGAAGGAGAAATCGCCTGTTTCGCCTCTATGGTCTCTTCATTTTCAGCATTTTATATTACACCAGTATTTGCTAATTGGCAGTTCAGTTACTGTATAACTACGACACTACACCATGTGCTTCAAGCTCGCTCACTACCGCATTTGCTAAAAGGTTCGTGGGAAGGCTGGAGCCTATCTCAGTCAATACTGGGCAAAGGCAACTTACATCCTGAACAGCTCATCAGATCACTGCAGAGCAACACATGCACAAACCATTCACACTCATGTCTATACCTAGTATTATACTAATGTGAATTGTTTTTGTGTGTGTGTGTGTGTGTGTGTGTGTGTGTGTGTGTGTGTGTGTGTGTGTGTGTGTCTGTGTATGTGCGTGCATGTGTGTGTGTGTGTGTGTGTGTGTGCGTGTATGTGCGTGCGTGCGTGAGTGTGTGTGTGTGGGTGTGTGTGTGTGTGTTTTGACCCTGTGATGGTCTGGCGAGCTTTCACTCTAATTGGATTAAGCAGTTCGGCAAATGAATGAGTGACAAGTGAGACAATTTAATAATGACTGAATAATGAAGTGTAAGCATAACGGTGTAAAACATTACTTTATCCGAAAGTTCTAAACTATAACACTGTGATTGGCGAACTCAGCACCGCCCTCATCATCATCATCATCTTTTAAAATATCAACAAAGTGGTTTTGTATTATCGGCTCACAGATGGGACGCAGTGACTCATTGTTGGCTGTCTGATGTAGTGGCAGTGCTACACTCAGAGACCAGACTTTGTGTCGCTCTGTCTGTCCTGATGTCCTGCTGTGACCTTACCTCATTTCAGTCTTATTTCCACAATCAATTCCTGATCACATTCAATTGATATTAGCTTCCTATGATCCATTCAAATTCAACTTTAGCACCACTTTATTATTTTATTAAGAACACCTGAGTATTTGTGCACGGACACAGAGAGAGACAGAGGGGGGCAGTCAAAGAGTGAGAGAGAAACAGAGAGAATGAGACAAAAAGAGAGAGAACGCAAGAGAGTGCAAGAGAGAGACAAAAAGAGAGAGAGAAAGAGGAGAGAGTGAGAAAGAGCGTGAAAGAGAAAAAGAGCATGCAAAAGCAAGAGTGTGTGTGAGAGAGAGAGCCAGACAGAGAGAGAAAGAGAAAGAGCAAGTATGTGTGTGTGTGAGTGAGAGCGAGAGAGTGAGAGAAAGAGAAACAGAGAGAGAGAGAGAGAGAGAGAGAGAGAGAGAGCAAGAGTGTGTGTGTGTGTGTGTGTGTGTGTGTGTGTGTGTGTGTGTGTGTGTGTGTGTGTGTGTGTGTGTGTGTGTGTGTCTGTGAGAGTGAAGGACAGAGAGAGAGAGATAGACAGCAAGAGAGAGAGAGAGAGCAAGAGAGAGAGAGAGAGAGAGAGAGAGAGAGAGAGAGAGAGAGAGAGAGAGAGAGAGAGAGAGAGAGAGAGAGAGAGAATTTTAGCTCGATAGCTGTGTGGCATCTGGCGTAAAACCAATGCCACATAAAACATACGAGTCAAAAATGCAAATACCATACCGGCTCGGTCGAGGCCCGGGTTAACAACGACTGCCATCAGTGCTGTTAACCAACAGGGTGCTCGTGGAAATTGGACTACTGTTGGTCGAAGAAGGAGAGGTGGGAGGCGTGTCCGTACACAGAGGAAAGGCGTGAGTCTAGGACTGAGAGTAGGGACTTTAGATGTTGGAACTATGACAGGAAAAGGTAGAGAGCTGGCTGACATGACGCAGAGGAGGAAAGTGGACATATTGTGTGTTCAGGAGACCAGGTGGAAAGGTAGCAAGGGTAGAAGCTTCGGAGCAGGGTTTAAGCTGTTTTTTCATGGTGTGGATGGGAAGAGAAATGGAGTAGGAGTCATCTTGAAGGAGGGGCTTGTCAGGAATGCTCTAGAAGTGAAAGGAGTGTCAGACAGAGTGATGAGTCTCAAGTTGGAAAATGAAAGGTGTGATGTTCAATGTTGTTAGTGCTTATGCCCCACAGGCAGGATGTGAGCTAGAAGAGAAGGAGAGATTCTGGAGTGAGTTAGATGAAGTGATGCAGAGTACCCCCAGAGGTGAAAGAGTGGTCATTGGTGCAGATTTCAATGGACATGTTGGTGCAGGCAACAGAGGGGATGAGGGGCAGGTTTGGTATCCAGGACAGGAACACAGAAGGACAGATGTTGATCGATTTTGCAAAAAGGATGGAAATGGCTGTGGTGAATACTTTTTTCCAGAAGAGACAGGAGCATATGGTGACTTATAAAAGCGGAGGTAGGAGTACACAGGTAGACTACATCTTGTGTAGGCAATGCAATTTGAAGAAAGTCAGTGACTGCAAAGTCGTAGTGGGTGAGAGTATTGCCAAACAGCATAGGACAGTGGTGTGCATAATGACGCTGATGGTGAGGAAGGTGAAGAAAGCAAAGGCAGAGCAGAAGACAAAGTGGTGGAAGCTGAAAAAGGAAGAGTGTCATGTTGTCTTCAAGGAGGAGTTGAAACAGGCTTTGGGTGGTCAGGAAGTGCTTCTGGATGAATGGACAACTACAGCTAATGTGATCAGGGAGACAGGTTGGAGAGTACTTGGTGTGTCATCTGGAAGGACAGCCGATAAGGAGACTTGGTGGTGGAATGAGGAAGTGCAGAAGTGTGTGCAAAGGAAGAGAATAGCTAAGAAGAAGTTGGACATTGAGAGGACAGAAGAGAGTAAACAGGAGTACAGCGTAAGGCAAAGGTAGCGGTGTCAAAGGCCAAACAGAGGGCGGATTAGGACGTATGCTAGCTTGTACAGTTAGGAGGGAGAAAATTATTTATGCAGGTTGGCACAGCAGAGAAATAGAGATGGGAAGGACGTGCAGCAAGTTAGAGTGATTAAGGGCAGAGTGGGAAATGTATTGACTGATGACAGAAGTGTGCTGGGAAGATGGAAAGAGTACTTTGAAGAGCTGATGAATGAGAAAAATGAGAGAGAGAAAAACAGTAGAACAGGTGACCGTTGAGTACCAGAAAGTAGCAAAGATTAGTAAGGGTGAAATGAGGAGGGCTTTGAAGAGGATGAAGAGTGGAAAGGCAGTTGGTCCTGATGACATACCAGTGGAGGTATGGAAGTGTCTAGGAGAGGTTCAAGTAGATTTTCTGACAAGAACATTCAACAGGGTCTTAGAGAGTGAGAGGATGCCGGAGGAATGGAGGAGAAGTGTGATGGTGCCCATTTTTAAGAACAAGGGAGACGTGTAGAGTTGTGGCAACTACAGAGGGATAAAGTTGATGAGCCATACAATGAAGTTAAGGGAAAGAATAGTGGAAGCTAGACTAAGGGCAGAGGTCAGCATTTGTGAACAACAGTTTGGTTTCATGCCAAGAAAGAGCACCACAGATGCAGTGTTTTCCTTAAGGATGTTAATAGAGAAGTACAGAGAAGGTCAGAAGGAGCTGCATTGTGCCTTTGTGGATCTGGATAAAGCATATGACAGGGTGCCGAGAGAGGAACTGTGGTATTGCATGAGGAAGTCTGGAGTGGCAGAGAAGTATGTTAGAGTGGTGCAGGACATGTATGAGAGATGTAAGACATTGGTGAGGTGTGCTGTTGGTGTGACAGAAGAGTTCAAGGTGGAGGTGGGACTGCATCAAGGGTCAGCTCTGAGCCCCTTTTTGTTTGCTATGGTGATGGACAGATTGACAGACAAGGTTAGACAAGATTCCCCATGGACTATGATGTATGCAGATGACATTGTGATCTGTAGTGAGAGCAGAGAACAAGTGCAGGAAAATCTAGAGAGGTAGAGATATGCCCTGGAAAGGAGAGGAATGAAGATTAGCCTCAGTAAGACAGAATACATGTGTGTCAACGACAAGGACTCAAGAGGAACGGTGAAGTTCCAGGGAGCAGAGATAAAGAAGGTGGAAGATTTTAAGTACGTAGGCTCAACAATCCAGAGCATGGAAAAGAGGTAAAGAAGCGTGTGCAGGCAGGTTGAAATGGTTGGAGAAACGTATCCAGTGTGATGTGTGATAGGAAGGTATCGGCAAGAATGAAAGGAAAAGTGTACAAGAGGGTGATTAGGTCAGTGAAGTTGTATGGTTTTAGAAACAGTGGCCCTATGGAAAAGACAGGAGGCAGAGCTAGAGGAAGCAGAGATGAAAATGTTGAGGTTCTCTTTGGGAGTAATTAAGATGGATAGGATCAGGAATGAGTAAATCAGAGGGACAGCACATGTAAGAACTTTTGGAGACAAAGTCAGAGAGGCTAGATTGAGATGGTTTGGACATGTACAGAGGAGGACAGTGAATATATTGGTAGTAGGATGCTGAGGTTGGAACTACCAGGCAGAAGGCCAAGGGGAAGACCAAAGAGAAGATTTATGGATGTGGTGAAGGAGGACATGAAGGTAGTTGGTGTAAGAGAAGAAGATGCAGAGAATAGGGTGGGATGGAGGCAGATGATTTGCTATGGTGACCCCTGAAGGGAACAGCCGAAAGGAAAAGAAGAAGACTTGTTAGTATGCTAACTGTTAGCATGTAAGCTTGGGAGTTGTTGGCATGTTGTCAAGTCCAATCCCCCCACCCCCCAACCGCCAGCCACCCAGCATGTTAGCTTGCAAGCTGTTTACTTATCTTATGAGCTATCACTCTGCATTTTTCTAAGAGAATGTACAGAAGGTTTATAAGGAAACTTTTTGGACAGGGTTTTCGTAAAAAAAAAAAAAAAAATTGTTTGCAGTGGTAACCATGATTATAAGGGAAATAATTATTTCTTAATTTATTTTAATAGCCCCACAAGTGCTTATGTTAGAGACGTGTTGGACTCATCTTAAAGAACTTTTAGAGGCTTCTCAAGCAGAATGGATTCGCAACCCGGGCCATCCCACCTGAAGAGTGTATATAACCCCTTCCAAATTATTCATATGACCTGTAAAATTCACTTGTAAAATACAGTAAAGGTAAAATATACAGTACTGTGTGCATTGAGGCAGAATTTGGTATTCATTCCTTTTCGTAACATAATTTAGATTTAATTAAGTGACTAGCAACTAGGCAAGTTTTTACAATGTGAGAAATATTTACACACACACAAAAAAAATGTTCAATTCTTTGACCGAGTGCTTTAAAGTAGACCTTCACCACCAACACAATCAGAACCTTCAGAGAAAAGAAAAAAAGACAATAAAGTTGATCTTGTTGATGCTACTCTTCTTCAGCAGCATCCAAACTCACTCATTCATTACCAAACCAGTTATTCTTCTAGGGTCAAGGGCATGCCAAAGACTATCTCTGCCAACTCAAGGTGAAGGCAGGATACAGCCTAAATAGCTCACTGGACCATCACAGGGCAACACACCCAACCATTCGCACTCACACTAACACATCGGGGAAATTTGGAACAGCCAGTTAACCTCATGTCCATGTCTTTGGACTGTCAGTGGAGACTAGAGCACCTGGAGGAAACCCACAAAAGCACAAGGAGAACATGCAAACTCCACAGAAACACCCTCACTAAATGCTCTGCTCGAGCATAATATCCTGGATGGATATATTGTATTCACACCACTGTGATTTTTTGCACTGCCGTCTCGTAGAACGTCAAAATTTAAGTAAATTACATCAGTAGGTCTAGACCAGGGGTCGGCAACCTTTGCCATTCAAAGAGCCATTTGGACCTGTTTTCCACATTAAAGAAAACACTGGGAGCCATAAATCCTTTTTTGACATTTAAAATCAAATAACACTGCATATAATTTTTCCCCCTTTTCCTTCATTTTAATATAAAACAACAATGTGTTGCACTGATTTAAACGATGGCAGAGACAATTAAATTACAATTCTGCTTGTAACAAAACATTTAGATTAAAAAAAAATCGCCAGCCTCCCTGCAACCCTAATTAGGATTAAGCGGTTCAGAAAATGAATGAATGTGCTTGAGTCCTTCTTGTATTTTTATAAAGAAAAAGAATATCTGTCCCACGAAGCGAGGGACAGGCTGCAGCCAGATGTGTTAACGGGTTGGGTCGCTTACCTCACCATCACTCCCTTTGTGGGATGTTCTTTTTCTTTATTCATTTTATTAATGTTGATTTGTCATAGATTTAATTTACAAAAACAACAGCAATACAGAAAAGTATATGAAGACTTATTTTAAGAGGAGTCTGTTCAACATTCTTTTATATAAAATAAATGCTTAATACTGCACTGACCGACCCATTCTCAGAGTGGAGACTGAACCACACCAGTCTTTTATTTTGTCACTGGGAGGAGAGTTATTTAATTTGGAGATTGCTGTGTATAAACTTATCTCATCCACCATGCACTTCAGCTGTGATTTCCATTCCTGGATTATAAACCCAGGTGGCGGAAAAATCTCTCTCGCGCGCTGCTCTGCTGATGGCTGATGGTGAGAGCACTCCTTGCCATGAGCACAAGAATTTGGAAATTCACCAACACAGCAGATCAAAAACACTGAGACTCTCAATGTAGCTGATTAGTATAACGATAGGCATGTCCACAAAATCCCCCCGCCCACACCAAATAAATATCCGCCCACACCCATGACTGTTAATTTTCATCTATGTAATTTTCAACACTAAAAGAGCATTTTTGGAAGGGTACCCACTGTGGGTACCCACTTGTGGGTACTTGATTGTTGCAGGACTCTGCCTTAGGTAGATTCCCCCATCATTCAGGTAAAAGCTGGTTTAACTCCGTACCCCTGGGAGTCCGAAGTGCTTCCGATGTGAGTAAATAAGCAACATTTTCTTTTTGCAGTTGATGCAGTGGTTTTTGTAGATGATGTTTGTAGTGCACCCGTCAGCCACCGTAAAGTACGACATTATTTTGAAACGCCACGGAGCCGCACCAGAGAGGTGAAAGAGCCGCATGCGGTTCCGGAGCCGCAGGTTGCCGACCGCTGATCTAGACATTTCAATATTCGCATCTGGGTAGCGTCAGCAAGCCGCCGTGTCTCACTGAGTCAACTATATCCTAGCTGTTAATAGCTCAGGTTTCTTGAGATTGGAGCGAGACAAAGTTAAACATGTGTTAGCACATCTAACAAAAACATTAATTCAGGAACATAGCAGCTGTAGCATTCAGGATATAGTTCTTTTCTGATCATTAAAAATAGCTTAGAGTCAAGTGACCCATGGCAAGGTATGCATGGTAGAACATAGTAGGGTTCTATTCTCCATCCAGATGTGACAGAGTCAACACTATAGTTTCCTATACTGGTCAGAAGGTCTGATAAGAACCTGATCCAGAACAAAACATTAACACAATACACCACCAGTGAACTGTGTAAAAATCTTAGAAATAAGCACCATGAACAAGTGAAGCGGTAAAAGAGCAGAATGAGAGAAAATAGAATAGGAGGCGGGTTACCTTGGTCGTCTTTGTTTCAGGAGTCTAAATTGCATGTAAGCAATAGAGAGAATTGAACTTAAGGTTCTTTATGTTGAAAGTAATTCATGAAATGTATTTATTTATCCTCAAAGATAACAAGGTGCTGATTAACAAAGCCCTTTGTATGTGCTCTGTATTTAAACATACAAACACAAACTATGCTTGATCTTTGTTTGCATAAGGTCGTACAAACCTGGGTCCAAACCCAAAAGCCCAGTAATAAATAAGAGTAAATGCTCTGAAACCGGAAAGCTGTTCTGAAGACATCTGACAAAAATAACGCTCAATTTAATCTGACATCAGCCTGGCACAAAAATAACCCAAAAAGAATGAAGTGTGACAATCGGGGATGCAGCAATAATTTCACTCATGGGTATCAGACCAACTCGGAACTGAACGCCTCTCTTCAAGACACAGCATCGCACACAATAACAACATCTTTTATAAATGAGGAATTACTGGAGCCCAGCGGTGAACGTGTGTATCAGAGGTGCATCACAGTTTTGATATGCTGTCAGGATGGGATTCATTTACACAATAACTGCATTGACAGATATCAAAAATAAATGTCTACTGCAAAGGGTTTGGGCTGGAACCCAGAAAACATGTGTACAAGGTCTCAAAGTGATCAGTTTTGATAAGCAAAGCATTCCAACAATTATGCAAATCTCACTGACCCTTTAAAATAATGAGTACAAAGCTTTGAGCAGACGAAGCGCCATCCTTTCTTCTCTACGAATTTAAGTGATGATTAAAGGAAAACGTAGACTCACCCGGGGCGCAAGCGCATCACTTCTCACACGAGATTATGGTTTGATAGAGCTGATTCAACATTGTGGAATCTTCAGAAGTGGTAAATTCCTTTGTTTCACTCAATATCATCAGTGCATCATTTACAAGGGCAAATCTCTTGGTTTAAAGCCTGAAGTCTGGATAGCTGTGTTCCCGAGTCCTAACTAACATCAGTCTACAAAAAGTCTAGAACTATTAAAACTATTAAAAACAAGCATGCATGAAGAGGTGTCTCTGCAAGTTTATACGCTTCTCTCTTCTACTGATCATACTTCAAGGGAGCTGCTCTCTCTCTCTCTCTCTCTCTCTCTCTCTCTCTCTCTCTCGCGCTCTCTCTCTGCATCCCTACTGTTGTGTAGTTGGAGATTTCTCTCTCTTCCTTTCCACAGATTCCCATCTGCTGCTGCCCTCCTGGTGATTTTCCCACCCACCTCATGAATAATAATCAGCCCCGTGGGCTTTCACCCCACCCCCAACCCCCACGCCTACACGTGCACATGGGTTTTACATGGCTGCCCACACAGATCTTATCATGTACATACATAAACATAGAGATGAAAGATTTGTTTTTAACCTCTTGTACATCAACGTACTTTTCACACCAATTTTGTCTGATGCTCCTATCTTCATCCTGCTAATTATGTAATGTGTATTAATAATGTGTGACAAATAAGGCTGAGCAGTGTTCAGTTATCCATCAGTGTAAGCCAGAGATTAATCAAAAAATCATATATATATATATATATATATATATATATATATATATATATATATCATATATATATATATATATATATATATATATATATAGAGAGAGAGAGAGAGAGAGAGGATTTTCTGAGTAGATCCTTCCGTAGGAGAGTGCTCAATACTTTTTGGTAGAGCAAATAAACAAAAATAAAGGACAGGACAAAGACTTTCGATTGAAACTCCAGAGTTTCAATAGAAAGTCTTTGTCCTGTACTTTTATTTTTGTATATATATATATATATATATATATATATATATATATATATATATATATATATATATATATATATATATATATATATATTTGCATGACCTTATGCATTGTTCTTCTGTCACATGATTAGTTGATCAGGTCAGGTAATATACATAGTTCATCTTTTTTATAATTAAGTATTAAACATAAACTTTCCCATTTAGTTCCAGGTTATATTAAATAAAGATGAAATACAGTGCCAGATGAGATGAGCTGGCGAGCTGTCCAGGGCATACTCTGCCCTTGCCTGGAGTTGGCTGGGATGGGTGCCAGCCTCCCCGCAACCCTAAGTAGGATTAAGCGGTTAAAGTAATGAAATACAGCAGTATCTGTAAGAAATAAAATGGAACCAAAGACCAGGTCTTTCTGAAACCATTTTTTGTTTCTCCTGCACGTGAGTGTGATCGTCACCATCTCTTTCATTTCTCTTGAAATCGTTTACCTTACTTTGTTTCTTAACATTTTTTTCTCAGACTTTTCTACTTTCTTCCTCATATCACCCCATGTCCAGCTTCACCAGGAAGCTTTTATATTCATCCAGAATTAACTGGTAATGGAAGATAAACCACAGGAACTTGAACTACCAAAGTAGGTGGAAATCAACTGTGATTTGTCTATACATTTCTTATTTAACCTCAAATGAATAAAGTCGAAGACTCAGCCACTCTGCCCATCTCTGTGTTTCAAACCTACAACCGGAAATACAATTAAATAGAAAATAATACCTAGAAATAAGCATTTATTAATTATTGATTGTTTATTAATTGGAGCTGGTTCATTTGATTGCCTGGGTAAAAAAAAAACAAAAAAACAATGACCTGGTGGTAATTTCTGGGATTGTCGATCTGAAGGTTGGGGGTTCAAGCCCCAATGTCAGCAGATGGTCACTACTGTTCCCTCAGTGCTCTAACTGGTTTATCAAAGGCCGGCCAGTCTCTCACTGTCTGTAGTGAGAGGTTCATGAAGAAGGACCATTGCCGAATTTTGTCAAGAGTCGCAGCATAGCATTCAGTGTGTTTCTGCCTTGCGATGGCCTGGTGAGCTGTTCAGGATATACTCTGCCCTCACCGCGAGTCTGCTGAGATGGGCACCAGTCTGCCCGCGACCCTAATTAGGATTAAGCAGTTCAGCAAATGAATGAATGAATGAAAAAAAAACACATTTGGTGCCTAACTAAAGTTACTTACATTGATTCTATTGATATAACTGAGCAACAGATGGTTAAGGGCCTTGCTCAAGGGCCCAACAGTGATAGTAAGGCGGTCTGAACCCCTGACCTTCAGATCAATAACCCAGAGCTTTTACCACTGAGCCACCGCTGCCATGTCTCTATTGTACTCGGTTTGTGCTGGGAGGTGTTTATTGATTTCGTATTAGGGGCGTTTAGGTGTAACTATGGCACCAACAATAAAAATCACCAAATTGTACATTACGTCTGAAACGACTGCTTGATTTCCATGCTAAGCTTGATTAATAGTGAAGCGTCTCTCCTCCTCTCCAGCTCTTAAACAGGGAAACACTAAATACAAACACTACCTGTTGTGAAAGATTTTTTTCTCTCCTCCATTGGTACAATCACAGCTCTATTGGGAGCAGAGTGGGAACACGCAGCTGTGGGAGAAGTTATACATTCCCTTGTTACTGCTGACGTCTATTGTGTGGGCTGCAGTGTTGGTAGATGCAAAACAAAGGCACAATGATCCAGTTGTTTTGACTATAGATCATTTTCCCAGTTCACATGGATAATAGCACACAGACACTGAAATGGACTGAATGTGACTGCCAAACGGTATTATCAATTATGATTCATTGAGGTGTTTCCAAATTCATAAATAAATAAATAAGTCAATAAATAAAAGTTAGAACTCAACTCATTTGTGAGCAAGTTCTTTGACTGATTCTATTGTTTTATTTAACACATGAAAAACATGTTCCCACCAACGTAATACATCATTTGTGCCCAAAATATCTGAAATAGGACAGCAGGGTGGCGTACCGGTCAGCGCGTCTGCCTCACATCAAGAAAGTCCTCGGTTTGAGTCCTGGCTTCAGCAATAGTGTTCCTGAGTGGAGTTTGTATGCTCTCCCTGCGCTTATGTGGGTTTCTTCCCAGGTCCGAAGACATGCAAAATTGACAGAATAAGTTGCCTGTCCTAAATTGGTGCTCGGTGTGGATGTGACGGTGTGTTACCTTGTGATGGTCTGACGAGCAACTGAAGGCATATGTTACCGTCACCCAGTGTCGGCAGAGACAGGCTAAATATAAGTAAATATCATACACTGCATACTATTAAATGATACGAGTATCTCATACTTTTATTTCTTTCTTTCTTATAACAAGGATAATGAGGACATTCATCACCTGGATGAAAAAGGTCAAGAATAAACCATAGTTTAATAAATGGAAGTGAATGGAATTTTCTTGTTTATTCAAACCCTCAACTCAATTTTAGTTTTTTTTTCAGTGCTACTAACATTCAGGATCAAAAACTCGTGTTAACAAAGTCAAATGGCATTTACTTCAGTGACACAAATTTAAATTCCAAAAATAGAATAGCAAGTTATGATCCATTTAGTAAATTCAGGTCTACATACAAAACTATGCACATGGTGAGTAAGAGAAAGTGTGTGCTTGTGCATGTGTGTGTGTGTGTGTGTGAGTGTGCATGTGTGTGTGTGTGTGAGTGTGCATGTGTGTGTGAGTGAGTGTGAGTGTGTGTGTGTGTGTGTGTGTGTGTGCATGAGTGTTTGTGAGTGTGCGTGTGAGTGAGTGTACATGTGAGTGTGCATGAGTGTGTGACTGTGCATGCGTGAGTGTGTGTGTGTGTGTGTGTGTGAGTGACCAATGAGTTTGTCATTCTACGCACTAACAACAAAAAAAAAATCATTCATATGTTCCGTAAGAGACAAATGGACCAAATTCCTTGGTAGCATCATCTGGTAGGTCAAGATAGAAAATCTTTGTCTCACCAGAAGACATTTAGAGGAGAAAACCTGAGCAGGGCAGCAGAAACCTGCATTAAGATTTCATTCAATAAGTCAATCGGTATACGTATAGCGTGAGCAGAGTGTAAGGATGAGAATAACACTGCAAAAATCTAGAAAAAAACAAATTGACCAAATGGACCCAGTCTGTAGCCCGGATAGACCTTCTGACGCCACTTAAATTCTCATGTACACAAGTGCTGTATACTTTAGCTTTCTAAGCAATCTCTACCAGTACACTGCTCTGAGTATTAACCCAGCCAGGGCAGGAATAAGAACAATTATAAGGAAATATACTGCCTGTCCAGTGGTGGCCCGGTGGTAAGGTGCTGGATTACTGATGCCAAGGTTGGGGGTTCAAAGCCGGCTGTCAAAGATTAACACTGCTGTCCCCCCAGTGCCCTAACTTTGTTATCGAAGGCCGGCCATGTCTCTCACTATATATGGTGTGAGGTTCATGTAAAAGAACCATTGCAAACTTTTAACCAGTGCTGGAGAACCGCAGTTTATTCTCTTCTTAATGTCTCTTAGGAAAAAAAGTTGAAGGTTCCGTTTAAAAAGACATTTACATTTCTTTGTAACACGGTGATTGCCAATCAATACAGTTACTCTGACATCTTTTTCATGATTACTGTGAGGTCATACCCACAATCCTCACCCACCCCCACACTTCTTCGCACCCCACATCCTCTCCCCTTATTCAGAGATTGAGGTCTCACTGAATGGTCTAGTGAGTATGAAAATAATGTAAATAATATGCTATGACCTTCACAGTCTCTATATAGAACACCTGCGGATGAGTGTGGAGTAACGTGTTGAACGGTGCTCTCCACCATCTTCATCAAAATAAAAACTTAAGGAGAAGTGTGTGTGTGTGTGTGTGTGTGTGTGTGTGTGTGTGTGTGCCATGTAGTTTACCACATGACAGTGCCTTAATCCTGATCAAACCCTAATAACCACAGGCAATTTGAGTATGTTTATATGAGTACATGTGCTCAAAGATTATTAATGTAATTAACAAGAGAGCAATAATAATAATATTATCCCTCATGTTTTTTTTTCTAAACTCACCAGCCCAATAGCAGTATATGCTCTTTATTTAAGCCGTGTCTATATGAATGTAATAGTCAATTTGAATGTAATGGTACACAGTTCAAACACGACATAATAGTTCACAATGGCATCAGATTCAACCATGTGTACACAAATAACAGGTCGAAGTATTATAAATAAAAAAGGAGCCATTACATTTATGACAGCTGGTGTACTTGCTGTCGGTCCCATACACTCTGTTCCTTCTTTGTTGCTCATCCTCTCTAAATTGATCTTGGACGCATGTGCTCTCATGCTGAGAGCGACAGAGAGTGGCCTGAGAGTCAGATTAATGCAAGCAGTCGAGAGCAGCTGCCGCCGCCAACAAACTGAGCTTCATCGTATCCGCCCATCTTCGTTGCTCATTAGTCTTTCTTGTATTCTTCTGGGTTTTATGTCAATGTTTCTTTTCTTCATAAAATCATTCATATTTTGAAAGTATTCAAACCAGGACTTAAATTAAATACTTAGCTTAGCATTAAGCACAGTAGCATTTCTGTGGCTAGAGTGATTAGCTGTGTAGAAATCTGTTTGTTTGTGAATTACTTTTAAATAAAAATAGGCGTGTCTGCGTATTATTCTTACACGCTAGCTCGGAACAGAACTCATACCACATTAAAATTAATGTATCTTTCAGCAATGAATGGGGTCAGAAGTTAAGCTTGAGTTATCCTTTTACAAGAGCAGATGTCACATATGCCAGAGAGAGAAAGACAAAGAACTGAGCAATTTAGACAGCAGGACTCTGAGTGTCAAGCGCTGGTGCTACATACCCCGAAGGCTACACTTTCGTGTAATATGGGAACATAATCGGTTGGAAATGTAATGAGGATCCAATACAACAGGGGGTGCTGGAAAGGTGAGACTGACCTGATACCAACATTTAAGTTGAGTAATTTAGTTTTGAGCTACAGACTGATTGTTATTTATTATGACAGAGAGTAAACATAAAGGACACCAAACATAATTAAGGTAGGACGAAAACAAGACAGGTGCATCCTCTGTGCTGACATTTAACATTCTGTTTATACAGGGACCTGGTAACGGTGGTGGTAGTCGCACCCTTCTACTTTAACGTAATTATCGTATTGTTCTAGCAGAGCTCAAAGGAGTCACATAGGCATGTGAAATGACTTTGATGGCTGTCCTGTGTCCATACCCTGTTGCTGACGCCACACCATTTTTCTCCCCAAATTTTAGTCTGACATACTCTTCAAGATTTACCTCCAACAAACAGTACTCTGCCACCCACAACTTTATGAACTGCTAAAGGCCTAACACAGGAATCGGCAACCCGCGGCTCTTTCACCTCCCTGATGCAGCTCTGTGTCTTTTTAAAATAATGATTGTGTGCTTTACGGTGGCCGATGGGTACAAACTTGCTTCATATGCAAAATCCACTGCATCACCAAAACAACTGCAAAATGAAAATGCTGCTTATTTACTCACATCGAAAGCACCCCGGGCTCCCAGGGGTAGAGAGTTAAACCAGCTTTCACCTGAATGATGGGAGAATCTGCCTAAGGTAGAGTCCTGCAACGGTCAGGTACCCACAGGTACCTAGCGGGTAACCTTAAAGAAAAATGCCTTTTTCGGGTTGAAAATTACATAGATGAAAATTATAGTCAAGGGTATGGGCGGATATTTATTTGGTGTGGGCGGGGTGATTTTGTGTGTGTGTGTTCTTGTGGACATGGTTATCGTTATATTAATCAGCTACATTGAGAGTCTCAGTGTTTTTGATCTACTGTTTTGGTAGAAGAAGGATGCCACCAAACCCTTGTGCTTATGGTAAGGAGTGTTCTCGCCATCCCAGGTGCAGCGCGGTGAGAAAGAGAGATTTTTCTGCCACCAGGGCTTGTAATCCAGGAACGAAAATCACAGCTGGAGTAAGAGGCGGTGGATGAGATTTAGTTTATGCACAGCAATCTCTGAATTAAATAACTCTTCTCCCAGTGACAAAATAAAAGGCTGGGTGTGGTTCAGTTCACACTCCTCTTAAAATAAGTCTTCATATGCCTTTCTGTGTTGTTGTCATTTTTGTAAATTAAAACTATGACAAAACAACATTAATTAAACAAATAAAGAAAAAGAAGATCTCACGAAGGGAGTAATGGTGGTGAGGTAGGCAACCCAACCCGTTAACACATCTGGCTGAACCCCGTCCCTTGCTTCATGGGATAGCTGTTCTTTTTCTTTATAAAAATACAAGAAGGACTCAAACACATTCATTCATTCTCTGAACTGTTTAATCCTAATTAGGGTCGCGGGGAGGCTGGCGCCCATCGCAGCTGACTCCGGGCGAGGGCAGAGTACACTCTGGACAGCTCGTCAGGCCATCGCGGGGCAGGAAAACACTGACGGCTATGCAGCTCCTCTTTACAAAAGTCAGCAATGGTTCTTTTACATGCCTCGCACCATAGATAGGGAGAAACAAAGCCAGCCTTTGATAACCCAGCTCGCTGCACTGGGGGGGACAGTGACAACCTTGTGAAGAGTGGGGCTTGAACGCACAACCTTAGGTGCTCCAGCACCTTTAGCTCCAAACCACCACTTCCTCAGAAGTCAAATAGACATTGGGAATTTTCATTGAAAGTAACTTTTTTCAACCTCTTTTTTGAAATCTAAATGTTTTTGTTGCAAGCAGAATTGTAATTGTCTCTGTAGTTGTTCAAATCAATGCAACACATTGTTTTTTTATATTAACATGAAAGAAAAAGGGGACAAAACCTTATATGCAGTGTTATTTCATTTTAAATGTCAAAAAAAATTTGTGGCTCCCAGTGTTTTCTCTTCTTTGGAAAACGAGTCCAAATGGCTCTTTGAATGGCAAAGGTTGCCGACCCCTGGCCTAACACATTC
This sequence comes from Plotosus lineatus, assembly GCA_024760905.1. NCBI lineage: Eukaryota > Metazoa > Chordata > Actinopteri > Siluriformes > Plotosidae > Plotosus > Plotosus lineatus. The sequence continues at coordinate 31,686,151 of CM045732.1, read as the reverse complement.
AGAGGGAAAGAGCTTTGTATGAATAAGTTTACGAATGCCCATGATTGGCTGATGATCATTCTTACTGTATATGTCATCTCTCCCATGAGAGCCCAGCCAATTGGTTCTCTTGGACTTCCAGCAGAAGGTTGTGGCATCAACTTGGCTTCAAACCTGTGTTCTCCAGGTTTATAGTCAAACACCTTGTCCCACACCTTGAACCACTTTGGAGCTCCTTAACTGATTGATGCTAATTGGCTAGTATGTACATACATAAAATCTTCTGGAATACAGATAATTGCACTAACACAGGATGTGATACAAATAAAGGCAGAAATCAGTGAGTGAAAGACGTTGAAGAGAAAGCTCAGTGTTAACGTTTCCTTCTTCCACTCAGGAATGAACTCAGAGAAGATATTGGAGATTTATTTATTTATTTATTCTTTAAAGGAGCTACTCCTATAACAAGTTTCTGAGATACCTCAGAGGCAGAGGACCAATATCCATCAGGAGGTCCATCTTTAGGCGGCGTCTAAATCTTTTCTGGCGTGCGGGTTCAGCCTCTCTATCAACAAGAGGTCATATTATTGCTTTGGATAATTACCTGCCAGTGTCCTGTGTAGCCTGAATAATTCTGGAGCATGCAGGACAAGTCCTGGTTTCCCACCCCAGTTCTCTAATTTGAGTACTCCCAGCACACACACATACACACACACACACACACACACACACACACACACACACACACACACACACACACACACAATCCAAAGACAATGCTTCAGGGGACAATAGAACAAACCAGCTGGACAGCAAGACCTTAGAGTAGTCCTCCATGAATAATTATAAAACAGAAAAGCCATCTGTAGTATTGACCAAACATCTGCTTCAAATCAATGACACACTCCAACAGATCTTATACTTTTAATTTTTCTTACATCTTAAATGCTAATAATTATTTTTAAACAGTGTAATTTGTGTATGTAAACTATTCTTATGTCAACATGAGCTCAGCAGCTGCTAAATGACACAGCAATACTTAATGCTGATGATGTCATCTCCGTGTAGGACTGAATAACTGCTCTGTATCTAAACACCATCGTGACCTGTTACCCCCCCAAACATGCTTCCGATAGGTCTATTAAAATCCTCCAAACCCCGTGACCATCAAAGTACATCACAAGACACGCAGGGAAACATTAGCATGCTGACACATATTATTCCCTGAAGAGACTTGGGGTACATATGTGGACGGCCTGCAGTCTGCCCCAGTGTCCCCTCTGTGAAACAGCTGGCTTCTTATTCCTGCGAATCAAACACTTGTGACAGAACCATGGTCATTAGATTTAATGTTTCATTTGATGGAACGGTCGCTGTTAATAACTGCCATCTATAATGAAAGTTGTACTTTTGTAGAGCATCTCTGAGATTATATCCTAGTATCTTATATAATATTATATTCTACCCCCGTTTCCAGTAAAGTTGGGCTATTTACAAAATGAAAACAAAAAATCTGTAATTTTTGTGAAATTTATTTATTTATTCACATGCAGTAGTGCAATTTTTTTTGTTTGTTTGTTTTTTGCACGTTCGCTTCATAGAAACAACGTCCTGGGTTCGAGTCCTGAGCTCGGAAAGTTTCTGTGTACAGTTTGACTGTTCGCCCTGCGGTCATGTGGGTTTCCTCCAGGAACTCCGCCCCCCCTGCCGCAGTCCAAAAGCAGACACAATAAGTTGACTTGTGGCTGAGGTGGGTGCCAGCCTCCCCATGACCTTAATTAGGATTAAGCAGCTTAGAAAATGAATGTTTATTCACAGAAACTTGAACTGACAAGTACAGAAAACATTTTGTTCTATTTTTACTCAATCTCTAATTCTTGCTCATTTGCTGAACTGAATACAGTCAACCCCCGTCTTACGAAATTAATCCGTTCCAGTGCCTTTTTCAGAACCCGGAGTTTTCGTAAATAGAGGAGCATTTTACATGTAAAACGCATGATTCATTCCAAGGCTCCCAAGACAACCCCATAAATCCTTTAAAAATTATAAAAGTACACCAATTTTGTATGAAATATGTATGAAATATGTGTTAAAAGTAAAAGAAAATAAATTATTAAACCATTTAAACATTTTATAAACATATTAAACCATTTTATTAACATATTTATTAATTAAACATCATGAAACATTTTTTATTCATATTTACATTCATTATTAAACATCTGTAGCCGAATGCGGGCGGCATCGCAGCCGACGCTGGAACTTTTGAGACGGGGCGCGCCCCATCCAGACCTCCGATCTGTCAAGGAGGTAAGTGCGCTTTGAATACTTGTTTAGTACTCAGCATTCACCTGTATTCTTGAGGGATCAGAGGTCCGGATGACCCGCGTTTTGCCCACATTCGGCGGAGTGCGCCACATTTATTAAACATTTACTTAATTAAACAACTTAAAAAACGAAAAATAAGCTGCAATGAGCACTCTCAAAAAAACTCACAAAACTCACCAACCAACAGTACATCTCTCTTTTATGTGTGTGACAAACAAGCATTATAGGTACAGTACTATGGAGATTCAGCTCCCTCCTGGCCAATGGGGGGCCAATGGGAGGCCAGCAGGGCGGGAAGTTGGGAGACAGCCAATGAGAAAGCAACTCGCGCATTGTTTGAATGTTTGAATGACACGTTTTAATGTTTGAATGGCGCATTTGGCACTTTTCGTAAGAAGAACTTGTTTCGTATATAGAGGACAAAAATTTAGGAAAATGTTTTTCATATGGATTTTTCATATTCAGGGGTTTCACTGGATTTTTCATATTCAGGGGTTTTCGTAAGAAGGGGGCAGACTGTACTATTTCTACTGGGGTTGAGCGAGGGGGGCTCATCCGAATCTGGTCAAAGGAGGAGTACACAAAGAACAGTTCACCAGACAATCACAGGGCCAACCCACACACAACCATTCACATCTGGGGCAATTAAGAGCAGTCGATCCACCTAATGTTACTGCCTTTGGACTGTTAGAGCAAACCGGAGTACTCAGAGGAAACTTATGCAAGCACAGGCAAATTTAACACAGGAACACCCTCGGCAAGCCTGCATGTGAATCCAGAACCTTCTTACTGTGAGGCGGACGTGCCAACCACTACTTAATACTTCAATGACCAACATTTGGGACAGAAGCAGGTTTACCAAGGTGTTACATCCACTTTCTTTTTAATTACATTCATTAATTTTCTGAACCGCTTAATCCTAATTAGGGGGATTAGGATTCCACAAGGAGGCTGGCACCCATCCCAGCCCACTCCGGGCAAGGGCCGAGTACACCCTGAGCGGCTCACCAGGCCATCACAAGCCAGAAACACACTGAAGGCTATGCAGCTCCTCTTGTTGAAAGTCAGCAATGGTTCTTTTACATGAACCTCACACCATAGACAGTGAGACACATGGCCGGCCTTTGATAACCCAGTTAGTGTACTGGGAGGACAGTAGTGACAACCCGTTGAGAGTGGGGCTTGAACCCTCAACCTTCGGATCAGTAATTCGACATCTTATCACCAGGCCGCCACTGCCCCCCTTTAAATTACAATTTTTAATTAAAGACTTCAGCTGCTCCTCATCATGATGCACCATACGTTTTCTATATGAATCAGATCTGGACTGGCTACAGGCCAGTCACCCCCCCACACACTTTGTGTCTTTGAAGCCATACTGTTATAGCTTGTACAGAAAGGCCCGACACTGCCCTGCTGAAATAAGCATGGACTTGTCAAGAAGTGATATTGCTTTGATGGCAACATATGGCTCTGTACATCCCAATTCACGCTTCTGCATCGGAACAACTCATCCTCTCAGTCAGTGGTGAAAAACCCAAACCATCACAGAGCCTGGATTTGCAATACAGTAGGCCCTTGACTATTCGCGGTTTTGCACCCACGGCTTGAGTAGTCGCTGACTGCCGAGCAACCGGCACATGATTCAAATTCAGCCGATGGCTGTCGTCCTTTCTCCTGATTGGTTGAGCTGTTGTCCCACCCCTTTTTCCTCATTCGTGCACAAGTTGTCAATGAGCCTCTTTATTTGTGTGTGTTTTAATTAGTTAAGCTCTATGATACCACTCAAACGCTGTGCGTCTTCTCTGGCAAAGCGATAGAAAACTCTGGATGTCTCTTTTGAAGAAATAAGACTTTCTCCAGAGAAACGACGGTTTTCCCTGAACTGTTGTATTAAAATCTTTTTAAATTATTATTCCAGTACAGCACCTAAGTTCATGTTTATGCGTGAGATTTTATGTTCTGTAGCATGTTTATCAAACGATACCAAAAGGATAAACTTTATTACAGTACTTTTCATGTCCTTTTACATTGAACTTGGAGTGACGTCTCCAAGATGGCGCTGCCCAGAGGGTGACGTCACAGAGTTCTCAGAGTCAAATTGTTTCTTTGTTCGTTATAATTTGTTTTGTTTGTTCATGTTTTGCACTATGCTCGTCAGATCGGAGTATCTTTGGGCGTGTATAACTAAGCAGAGCTAATATGCTATTAGCAGAGCTAACATGCTATGGTAGGCAGCTCAATACAAGCCGCATCCCGGCTAGCAATAAGCCCAGGCGGGAAGGGGCCGAACGACGACTCCGGCGCTTGGGATTGCAGGGGATGAAGGCCGTGTAGCCGGCTGGTATAATCGCCTTATCGAGTGTACTCTCCTCGAGCCATGTTTCACAGAAACACAGTCCTGTAAATCCCTCTGCCCTGCAATCTGAGCATGAAGCTCGTCCATCTCGTTTCGCAGGGACTGAACATTTTCAAGCAGTATGGCCGGAAGTGCTAACCAAGCCTCTGAGAACTCCGCCTGGGCGGTTAGTATGGAGCTTCCATAGCATAGCAGGTCACGATAGAAGTTCTCAGAGTCAAATTGTTTCTTTCTTCGGTTTATTTTGTTTTATTTGTTGTTTTGTTTGTTCATGTTTTGCATTATGCTCGTCTACGACCGGTCGACTCTACTACAGCTATAAGATCGAAGTATCTTCGGGCGTGTATAACTGAGCACGCTCAACTGGGCTTGTTAGCCGGGATGCGGCTAGCACAGCTAATATGCTATGGTAGGCAGCTCAATGCGAGCCGCACCCCAGCGGACAAGAAGCCCAGGTGGGAAGGGGCCGAACGACGACTCCGGCGCTTGGGATTGCAGGGGACGAAGGCCATGTAGCCGGCTGGAGCAATCGCCTCATCGGGTGTACTCTCCTCGAGCCATGTTTCACAGAAACACAGTCCTGTAGATCCCTCTGCGCTGCAATCTGAGCATGAAGCTCGTCCATCTTGTTTCACAGGGAGTGAACATTTTCAAGTAGTACTGTATGGCCGGAAGTGCTAACCAAGCCTCTGAGAACGCCACCTGGGCTTAGCCGGTAACCGCTAGCTAACCGCTAGCATTGAGCTGCCATAGCATAATAAGCTCAAGATAGAAGTTGTTGCGTGCTTAGTTGCCCGAAGCTGAAGCTGCTCATAGCTGTAGTAGATCATAGACGAGCATAGTGCAAAACATGAACAAACAAATTAAAACAAACAAAGAAACAATTTGACTCTGAGAACTCTGCGACGTTGCCCTCTAGGTAGCGCCATCTTGGAGATGTCACTCCAAGACGTCACTCCAAGTTCAATGTAAAAGGACATGAAGCGTAATAAAGTTTATCCTTTTGGTATCGTTTGTTAAAGATGCTACAGAACATAAAATCTCACGCACAAACATTCTAAGAATTAACTTGGGTACTGTACTGGAATAATAATTGAAAAAGACTTTAAAACGAATGCTTTACAACAGTATATGCTGTATAATGTTTATATTTTAGCATCAATAAAAATAAGAGTAAAAATTGAAAAGTTTTTCTTAATCATTACTATACTTTACGACATTAATACTGCATTAATGAGCAAGACTGTCTATAGAATGTGTTTAAGAAGCATATTTTAACAGATGTAATAGATACATAGTATTTTACTTCCGGCTGCTCATTCCCTCATGTGATGTGTTACATGGGGTTTTACTTGCGGGTACAGAACTCGCGGATTATCACGATTCGCACACACACACACACACACACACACACATACACACACACACACACACACACACATTCTCTCTCTTTCTCTCTCTCTCTCTCTCTCTCTCTCTCTCTCTCTCGCTCTCTCTCTCTCTCTCTCACACACACACACACACTCACACACACACTCACACACACACACACACACACACACACACACACACAAAACCATTCACAATCACACTCACACCTAGGGGTAATCTGGACCAGCCAGTTAGCCGAATGCTACTTGCATGTCTTTGAAATTGTGCTAACATGCTAACTCCTTAAAGAAATGCCTGAGACTCAAACCCAGAATCTTTCTTTCGTGAGTCGGACATACTAACCACTGCACCATTGTGCCCCCATAAAATATATAATTTGATATTACAATTTTTTCCGCCAAATTTGGAACCTTGTACCAATAAAAAGAGTGTGCGGTCATTCATCGAAAGTGTTAATGCTTCAGGAAATTACCCAAAAGATGCACATCTGAGCTGATCATGATTACTCACGTTTCACGTAAACCCTAGAACTGTTACTTTCACCCTACTCCCCTGTGCATGGAGCTCTCTTCCAGGAGCCGCACACTGCAGTCAAATCTGTCTCTGCTTAACAACATGTACATTACAAGCCCCTGGTAGCGGTGTGTTGGACTGAAATGAGAAGGACTGCATTTCTCTGAACGTGTTGCATCATCGTATCTCCTGCTAGAATGCTGCTACTTGGCTGCTGGCTTGCGAGAGTCAATGCACGTGTCAATTTTTCAATCACTATTATTTTTTTTTTACTAACATGGTTTGATCGTATGCACGTTTCACGGAGTTGGTTGTATTATTTGACTTTGCGTGTGTACTAAATCTGTTGTGCGGAAAAAGTATGTGCTGTCAGAGATTGCATGACTAATATATTTCTGATTGACACTGACAATTTGTGGAACGACCTCCTCGCTGCCTTCTTGCTTACATGTGTTGGTGGGCGGGCATAGAGGCTTGTGTCTATTGAATGATGAGTAACGAGAGAGGCTATCATGAAACGAGTAGGAGGTAGAAAAGAAAACTTTGTGGTGGTGCCAGTACCGAACGGAATCCACAGGGCCACTAAAATAAAAAAAAAATATTTAGGAAAATTCTAAGCTGCAAAGTAAATTGTACAAATGTTCATTGCTCACATCGCCCCAATCCAAAAATTCTAATCACATCTAACCTCACTCACATCTCACATCTTCTTCCGCTTAATCCAGGATCGGGTCGCGTATGAGTGCGTGCTCAGTATTTCTACATCTATTTGTATTTGTAGAGGCAAATTTTTATTTTGTTACCATCACCATCATCATCATCATCATCATCATCATCTTCTTCTGCTTAATCCAGGGGCAGACTGTGGCCCAGCCATTTCCTACAGCTCTTCCAGTGTGACACCGAGGCGTTCCCAGATCAGCCGAGAGACAAAATCTTTTCGGCATGTTCTAGGTCGACCCCGGGGGTCTCTTCCTGGTCGGACATGCCCGAAACACCACACCAGGGAGGCGTTCAGGAGACCTTCTAATGAGATACCCGAGCCATTTCAACTGGCTCCTCTCAATGCGGAGTAACAGCGGTTCTACTCTGAGCTCCTCCCGGGTGGCTGAGTTCATTACCCAATCCAATTAATAAAAATTCTATTTGATCGATGAAATTGATTTAGCACTCTACCTGGAACCCTCGTCAGTGAGGGACATCTGTCCACCCCCAGTATACTCGAAACTAAACCGCCCCTCATACCACACCCCACATCCCACAGAGTCACTGCAGTTCTGACTTTAATGTTAATTTACTTTCTGTGTCACAACTGCACTCAGACGTTTCTTACTAATCTACTGCAATCCATTAGGTTCTGATTATTCTGAACTCCGTAAGTGGATCTTAATCAGTTCATGGACTCATAAGGTCAGGGAGCATTAGTGTTCCTCAGTAATATATCTTACAGAAAACACAAGCACAGACATTGACCTTTACATCACGACCTTCAACAGAAGAAACACAGCTCATGACCGCGTCAGAGAAAAAAAGCAATTAGTGACTGTTACATCCAGAACAATAAGACCCGGATTCAGCCCGAGTTGTGAGAACAGCCAAGTGAGAATGTCCGAGATTTTACATGAGGACCACTTACTGAGGAAGGAGCGTTACCGCCACTGTCCGATCACATGAGGCTTGTCCACTGGAGCTCAATTTAACGGCAGAGTTAAAGCTTAATGAGTTACCGTGACACTTTAACGACAACATTACCCGACTGACCACGCCGTCCACATTTACCGCAAGTAGTAACCTCGCTAGCTACATGTTTAATTAAAAACATCCCAGTGAACCGTATAACCTGCATCGCAAAAGGTCCAATTAAATATTTTATGACTGTTTGATTCAAAGTACAAGCACTGCATCAAATTTAACTACATATCACAGAAAAGAGGAAAATGCTAATCACGTGGAGAACAGTAATGTGAGTTAGAGCTGAACGATATCAAACAGAAATAAAATAAAATAAAAATAAAATCTGACATTTTCTCAACTGATTTACGATTATGAATTTTTTTAGTGAGGATATTGCTTTCAATTCAAACAACATTATCACAGAGAAGACACAGCACAGTTCTGAATAAGTTTCAAACCCGAGTTCTAAGTGCCATATATTAACAAGTCATAATGTTCACTTTCATCTCCAAGATCACTGAAACATAAACCCAGGTGCGGAAACAAAAAAGTCTTGAACACCCGAAGAGAGAGTTTTCTAAACAAAATGCATTTCGATTTTATAACCAAACAACAAGAGATGAAAAATTATTAGAATTTATTTTCAAGTGATTGTTTATTTATCTCGCAGGAAAACGCTTGAGGTGTGGCATGTTACATGTGAAGTGCTGCGTTGTACTAAGTAGAGCCCTAAGCAGACGTGTATATGGATGGAGGGTTGAACTGCGAGTCACTTCATGCAACAGAACCTGTGATGAGCCTCGACATTCGGGTGGGAAAAGCCCAATGGACTTTACTTGCTCACTTCTATCATTGAGTAAATATGATTTATTGTACAGTATATTGTTTTTTAACTTATTATTCATTCATTCATTCATTTTCTGAACCGTGTGTGTGTGTGTGTGTGTGTGTGTGTGTGTGTGTGTGTGTGTGTGTGTGTGTGTGTGTGGTTGGGGTGAAATGGTCTTTACTGTCCTCACCAATCCACACAAATACAGTACTGACATTCATTCATTTTCTGAACTGCTCAATCCGAATTAGGGTCGCAGCAGTGAGAACCCGGTGAGAGTGGGGTCTGAACCCCTGACCTGAAGAGTGGTAATCCAGAACCTCACCACCACCACGATAATAATAATAATAATAATAATAATAATAATAATAATAATAACAATAATAATTAGTAGTAGTAGTAATAATATCGATTTATTCCTAAAAATGAATTTAGAGGATGTGTAGATATTCCTCATAAACCTCAGTTTTGCTGATATCTCTGTTTAGAATGTGGAACAAAGAAATAACCTACAAAAAATAGCCAACAAGAACGAACGAGATGATGTTAAAATGTAAAAAATAACAAATGTGGAAAGATCTGTGTATAATCACTGGAAAATAACAAAGACTCGCTGTATTGACTTCCCCCACCCCCAGCTCATCTCTCTCTCTCTCTCTCTCTCTCTCTCTCTCTCTCTCGCTCTCTCTCTCTCTCACACACACACACACACACACACACACACACACACACACACACACACACCCCTTTCTTTCTACTCCCATTTACCAACATAAATATATCTCTTTGCCCCTTGTGATATATATATATATATATATATATATATATATATATATATATATATATATATATATATATACGTACAGTATATCCTAAAGCAATTCAATTCAACTGAAAACATTCAAGGATGAACAATCATCTGGGATCCAGACGTCTGTGTCTCGTCTCGCAATTTACATTTGGTTCACCCCTCAAGAAATTTAACAAGACACTGGAAATGACTACCAAACTCATTTCCCTGTTCTATATAATTTCTCCACCTCTCTTCTTATCGTCTCATCCTTTCTTTACGTCCCTCTCTTTCTTGGCCTACTTTTGGTGTAACAGTGGAGATAATTGGGTGTTTCCCTGAGGGCCAAGCTGGGCGAGTTTAAATATCAAAAGTCTACAGAGGGCTCCCGGGCAGACCCCAAGGAGAACTGCTTTAGCTGAGCCGCTGCTGTTCATCTGCTGGTACAGGGGGAGGAAGAGAGGAACTGTGACCCAGTATGGCCTTTTATCTCTTTCTCTGTATCCTGTAGTTTATATTTTATTCTTATTGTTTTTAACCACCAAGTTATATTGCCTGCCAGACACACACACACAAACATATATTTATATATATATATATATATATATATATATATATATACATATATATATATATATAAATATATATTTCCACAGACGCTCCCCGACTTACATTAATCTCTTTTATGTTTTTTCAATTTTATTTCTTTTTCAAAAAAAGAAACTGTCAAATTTTGAGTTTAGACGTAATGACGCTGTGTCCACTGTTTACAAACAACAGGCTGAACGTGAACTGTGAAAGGTTGTATTTGATACTGTATTTGATATTTGATGAGTGAATTTGACTAAAATTTATCTATTTGAAATGATTTTGTTTGTATTTAATTTATTTGAAATTAATGTTGATATTAATTGATATATTTGATATTATTTTACAATGTTATGTTTATAATAATTAATTTAGGGGTGTTTTATGAGATACAGTAATGGTATTTATGGATGTATAGTGCAGTATGAGCGTCATACATCACTGTAACAACTTACGTTCACTTTCTCCGTTCGGCCGTCCGGAACCAATTAAAAATGTAAGTCGGGGAGCGTCTGTATATATTGACAGACGGACAGACAGACAGACAGGTAGATTTTTTTTACCCCACAGTTCACTCAAATTTGGCTGTTTGCCGATTCCTACCCACTTGTTGGCTCTTCCGTATGCAGCAGTTACCCGATGTGGAGGGTGCAGGTCAGATACACATCTGTAGCATCTGCTCCACATGTTGTGGAAAGGACTGAGTCAAAAATAACGATTAATTTAAAGTGCCCTATTTTATTGATCGTGGCACGGTTGTATAGTGTTCAGCATATCCATCTCATAGCAAGAAGGCTCTGGGTTCAAGTCCTCGGCTCAGTGAGGGTGTTTCTCTGTGTAGTTTGCATTATCTTTCAAAATCTGGTGAGACCGATTTACTTCAATAGTCATTAAAACATGGACATGTACAGTAGGCTAATTGGCTGTTCCAGATTGCCCCTAGGTGTGGTTGTGTGTGTGTTGTGCTGCAATGCTTTGGTGAGCTGTTCAAGATGTACCTGCCTTCACCTGATGTTGGCTGAGATAGGCTTCAGCTGATCAACTAGGCTTAAATGGATCAGAAAACGATTGAAGGAGTATTTTACTGAGTGGTTTTTAAAAAGTACAATTTGTACCTAATTTTATTATTATTATTATTATTATTATTATTATTATTATTATTATTACTGTATTAATAATAAGAAGAAGAAGAAGAAGAAGAAAAAGAAGAAGAAGAAGAAGAAGAATACAAATATTGACTCGGAGGTCTATCCATGGTACGACCCTGATCATGTCCAGGGCGTCATGGAAAATGATAATTTCAAGCTTCTTTGGAATCGGCCCATATACAGCCTGAGGAGAATTGAAGCCAACAAACCTGATCTTGTCCTTTTTGATAAATCCAATGGAATTATTAATATTATTGAATTTTCTGTCCCTTTTGACAGCAATGTGTTTGACAAGATTCAGGAGAAGCATGCAAAATATGCGGACCTTGCCTTTGAAATGTCTCGCTTGTATCCAAAGTACAAAGTCGTCCGACTCCCCATTGTTCTCAGCCCTCGGTTTGGTACCTCCTGATCTATTAACACAGATCAAGAGTGTGCCTGGGTTTGCTACCGGGAGCACAGCCATTCTGACATTCTGGGCAATGCAGAAGGCTGCGGTGTTGGGGAGTCTCCATATTCTCCGGAAAGTTCTTGGTGGGTTTGACTAGGCAGTGCTTCCTGGGAGAAGTCCCATTCGCTGTCTGGGCTGTGTGTGGAGAGGGTGACGGCCCTGAGCTGATGGTGAGCCTAACCAGCCTGACTGTGCCAGGATCACCCGATCCCTTTCTGCTGCACATAAATCTTTACTGTAAATAATAATAATAATAATAATAATAATAATAATAATAATAATAATAATAAAACCTTTGTATCATGCAATCCATTGATCACATACTCCTGATATCTTCTGGACAGGTCACTCGTCTATTGCATGAATAATCCGGACACTACTGGGACATATACAGTACTATACTGTAGACAGTTGACCTAATGTACAATTTTTTTTCTGTGGGAGGAAACCAGAAAATCCACACAAGCACAACGCCAACATGCAGGACCACAGAAAGTCTTAGCTGGGATTTAAACCCCAAATATTCTTGCTGTGAGACAAGTGAAGTAGACCTAAGCCACTTTGGCCACAACTAACTAACCATAAGAAAATAAAATCATACTCAGCGCACAGGTCTCAGAAATACACATCTCACACGCATGACCTGAGACACTGACTGTTGGATGGTTTGGGAATGGATGACTGTACCTGCTGTGCACAAACACATCTGAGTTCTTTTTAGACATCCGCACTGTAATGAGAACTCAAATGGCCACAAAGTTATGGAAGAACACTTTACATGAATGTTAAAGGGACCCCGGGGTCAGACACACACACGCAGGACGTAACAAAGACAGACAAAGCTTGTAATATCTGAATCTATTCTGTGCTACAGAGTAAAACAAATAGAAAACAAATCCCATTAGTAAGTAATTGGGGCTGCAACACAGTGGTCCACGTCACAGAAAGAGGGTCCTGGGTTCAATTCCCAGCTCTGGCGTTTCTGGGTGGAGTTTCTCCCTGTGCTTGTGTGGGTGTCCTCCAGGTACTCTGGTTTCATCCCGCAGTTCAAAATCATACACAGTAAGCTAATTGGCTGTTCTAAGTTGCCCCTGGGAGTGAGTGCGAGTGTTGGCTCTGTGATGACCTGGCGAGCTCTTCAGGGTGCACCCCAGCCTCACCCAGAGTTGGCTGAGATGAGCCTTTGAGCAAAATGCTTTAAACCCAACTGACCAGCTGTATAAAAAAAATTACATTTTAAAAAATGTAATTTGCTCTATATGAGGGAATCTATCAAAAACCATTGATATAAATCTGTGGAAAAATAATATTTTGATTTGGGTTTTATTGGTGACAAAGTGCAGCATGAGCTTTCTACTGCAACAGTCCTAAACTTAACCGTGACCCAACTGGAGTGTGTAGGCTGCCCGACTGATATAAACATGGTGCCCGTCTTATGTACTTTATATGAATACGGCTGTCTGGCTAATGGACTGTCAGAACATGGATTTAATACCAATAAATACCAATATGAGCACTGTGAACCCCACCGCCACCCGTCCCTCAACGAGCACCCTGAACAGATTACACTGAATACATGCAGAATTTAAACAGATACATGTACACTTTCAACAATATATGCAGTAAATTGCAAATCCGTCAGCGTGTTTCTGTCCCTTGCTAAAAGGGTTGTATCAGGAAGGGTATCCGACGTAAAAACCTATGCCAAATCAAACATGCGATGATTCACTGCGGCGACCCCTGAAAAGGGGAACAGCCGAAAGGAAAAGAAGAAGACATTTTCAACTGTATGACGTTTATGACGTATCCAGTCAGATATGAATCACTGCGTCTGCAGATCTGAAACACTGCCACAGCAGTTCGACCAAAAATACGACACGCCTCAGTCTGTTCTTCGCTGTGTTATATATGAGTCCTAAAAACGCAGCAGTGAGCACAGCGATGGACTGGCGAGTAAGGTTAGCCGACTCTGCTGAACATCTAACAGACTGATCCACCATACAAACTCTGCTTCTCGGGCGCTGTGTCAGCATCGTATTCCAGAATCAACTCAATTCTGATTCACAAGGTCCTGGTTAAGTTTCGATTTCCAGTTCGATTCTATATCGAATCAGTTCGGGATATTTCGGTTCCCATACTAATAATAACTTTTTATTAAATATGGCAGATATTCATTCACCAAATGCTGCATGTTGTTGAAGCAACCTTTTAACTAGATGCATTACTAACAATGCAAATGTTTACATTAACTACAATGACCCAGCAAGCTGTCCAGGGTGTACTCTACCCTCACCCAGAGTCAGCTGAGATGGGCATCAGCCCCAGCGTGACCCTCATTAGGATTAAGTGGTTTGAAAATGAAAGAATGAATGTTTACATTGTGAATTGACCCCTTTTTTATTTGTCAATTAAAATCATTTTCACATCTGGCAAGCTCTGCATTTAACCCACCTACACGTAAAGAGTGAACACACACACTCAGAGCAGTGGGAGGACACGTGGAGAGCAGTTCAGAGTTAGGTGTCTTGCTCAAGGGCACTTCAGCCATGAAGGTTTCGAGGCAGGGAGCACAGTTTTCCTTTCAGTCCGGGAATTGAACCCATGTCCTTTTGGTCCCAAATCCGTTTCTCTAACTATGAAGCCACAGCTGCTTTACATGGCCCACAAGTCCAAAACATCATGTTCTTCGGTATTAACCTCATCTTCTTCAGCTCCTTCATTCCTATATTAACGTTCACTACATTGGAGACCACTTGAGATTTTTCGTGGAGCTCCCCTGCTTGGCCCAGTAAATTAAATATTTACCTTTTAATGGTCAACCCCAAATGACTCCCAACACAAGTGCACTACCCAAAGTACATCATAATGGCTGATGTCAACTCATGCACTTCAAACAAACAAACAAGTTCTGACACTTCAATGAAAACATTGGAAAACTGCGTGTTTCCCACAATTACAGAATCGTATGGATATAAGGAATCTGTGAGCAGAAGTTTCTGTGAGGGAAACTACACAAGTGTTTCATTTCTGACAAAAACTAATTGAATGATTTGGGACTACAGCATGTAGATTTATTTTAATTTGTTGTTGTTTGGATGTTGTTTCATTGAAAAATGCTTCCGAGTGTGTTTTTTCCCCTCTTCCTCCTCTTCCTCCTCTCACCATGGACACTTTGCACACAGACAGTCAGCTCTACTGTATATTCAGCACAAGCTTGCAGAGAAACCCACTGGGCTCACATTAGGAACATCAGCTACTTGATGTTTACTCTTTTTTCTCACAAATACAAATACTTCAAGGCGGCGTGGTGGCGTAGTGATTAGCACTTTTGCCTCACAGCGGGAGGGCCTGGGTTGGATTCCCAGCCTGGATGTTTCTGTGTGGAGTCTGCATGTTATCTCTTTGCTTGCATGGGTCTCCTCCGAGTACACTGATTTCCTCCCACAGCCCAGAAACTGTTCCAAATCACCCCGATGTGTGAGTATGAATGACTGTGTGGGTCTTGGCCTGGAGAGATGTCCAGGGTGTACCCTGCCATTGCCTGGAGTAGGATGAGATGGGCACCAGCGTTCCGCGATCCTAGGTGGATTAAGTGGTTCAGAAAATGATTGAATGGACAAACACTTTAAAAAATATATCTGCATGAAATAAATATCTGTCTTTTTGGATACCGAGTTCAGATTACGCTCCCCCACTTACATTCTGTCCCTTCATTACTCGTTTTTAAATCGAAATTTTGTGTAATTATGAGGGTTTAAGGGAGCAATTGCAGGAATATAATAAGAACACTGCATGACTCAGCGAGCATCACACGGCCATCATAACACAGTCATAGGATGCCATATGTAGGGCATCACACAACAGACCAACGGACCAGAGGCAATGGACCCGACATAAAGAATCACCCAAAAGGCAAAAGATTTTACGAAAACCTTCAAAACACCATCACAACGGTTTCAGACACCATTTCCATGGCACAACAGGTCCAATAGATTTTCTTTCAAAAAATTGACAGGCGGATTGCTGCAGCCTCTGCCGTTGTGGTGAAGACGGAGCTGAGTTGCAACGCAAAGTTCTCAATTTTCCAGTCGATCTACATCCCAACCCTCACCTATTGTCATGAGCCTTGGGTAGTGACTGAAAGAACAAGATCGCGGATACAAGCGGCTGAAATGAGCTTTCTTCACGGTGGCGGGACTCTCCCTTAGAGATAAGGTGAGAAGCTCAGCCATCTGGGTGGAGCTCAGAGGAAAAAAACTGCTGCTTCTCCGTGTTGAGAGGAGCCAGTTGAAGTGGCTTGGGGATTTGGTCAGTATGCCTCCCGAATGCCTCCCTGGTGTGGTGTTTCGGGCATGTCCAACCGGGAAGATACTACAGGGTCAACCTAGAACAAGCCGGAGGGACTATGTCTCTTGGCTTGTCTGGGAACACCTCGATGTCCCTCTGGAAGAGCTGGAGGAAGTGGCTAGGTTGAGGAACGTCTGGACCTCATTGGGTGCCGCTGCCGCTGCGACCCGACCCCGGATTAAGCGGAAGAAGATGACATGTCATGATGACGTGATAAAAATGTAGAACTATTCAGTAGAACCTCTATACTGTACTCAGGAGCTTCGAAAAATCTCATCCCAGCTGAACAGTTATGGGAGACATCGGGTCACGTTCACCATTGTAACAGCAGTTAGAGGATCTTTTAGAAGGACAGCGTTCATTCCTCGGGTTCAGCTCCAGAGACTTGTGTCCTGATGGGGCAATTCCTGTGGGTTGAGGGACCCGAAAACCTTTTCTTTTTCCTTTTGATTATATACAATAGTCGAAAATGTCTGAAAGAATAAAGACTAACTCCAAGCAGATACATTTTATTGGCAGAAGAATAACACTGGTTGAGGAGTGTGACTCTTCTAACTATAAAATTACAGGAACATGAATCCTCTACTCATTGCAGCCTTCACTGGGCGAAATCAGGGTACACCATCACAGGGCCAACACACATACCACCACTTACACTCACACCGAAGGGCAACTGGGGAAAGACAATTGGCCTAATCAGCATGTCTTTGAATTGTGGGAGGAAACCGGAGCACCTGGAGGAAACCCATGCAAAACTCCACTCAGAAATGACCTCACCAAGCCACAGACTTGAACCCAGGAGCTTCTTGCTGTGAAGCAAACATGATGAACACTATGCCGCCCTGCTGCCCCGTTGACATACAGAGATTTTCCATTCCTGGCAGTTTGGAACTTTAAACTATTCAGACCTGACTTCTGAGTGATTACATCGTCTGTGAAGCATCTGTCCAGAATAGAAAATCTAAAACCGTGCACAATCCCTGGCAGTGTTCACTCCATCTGCCACCACTGCAACACTGCGACTGGCTACAGCTGGACAGTGAGTCATGGAGCAGATAGATGAACAAATAATGGAATGGATCCTTCAAAATTATATTTTACTGAGAGAATATGTAGCATGTCCTTAAAAAATAAATGTCAACAAGAAACATAAACAGGACATTTAGTATCTGACGTCCCTTTCAGACGCAAAAGGTAAAAACACCGTCTTGCGTAACAGGAAAGAAAAGCATGTGGCATGTTCCCACATGCCTGGGTTTAAGAAGCCATTATGGAGTGAGAACCTTCACGCGGTGTGTGAACCATGCAACGCTGCAGATGGAGTTCCAACATCCAACTTCCAGACTTATCCGTCAATGTGTTCTTGAAATTTGAAATCATCAGCAGTCCCTTTAAAATGAAGCAGTAAGTGCACGTCCTCCACGACCCCAAAGGCAAAGGTCATTCCACCAAAGAATCATTCAAGAATAAATACTGTACCAGATTTCAGGGTCTGTGTCGATTCTTAAAAAAATAAACTTGACAAAAAAAAATCTCATTTAAATAAATTACTAAATTACACTCGCTTATGTTTATGTTAGCGTGTCATGTATGATCTCTGTATACACACTGTGTGGCTCAGCTGGAGAGAGACAAGGAGCGAGAGGGTGGTAGAGAGGGAAAGGAAATGGGGGGGGGAGAAGAGAGAGAGACAGAGTGAGAAGAGAGAGAGAGAGAGAGAGAGAGAGAGAGAGAAGAGAGAGACGAGAGAGAGAGAGAGAGAGAGAGAGAGAGAGAGAGAGAGAGAGAGAGAAGAGAGAGAGACAGAGAGAGAGAGAGAACGACGGGAGGGTGAGGAGAGAGAGAGAGAGAGGGAGAGGGAGAGAGAGAGAGAGAGAGAGGGAGAGAGAGAGAAAGAGAGCGAGAGAGAGAGAGAGAGAGAGAGAGAGAGAGAGAGAGAGAGAGAGAGAGAGAGAGAGAGAGAGAGAGAGAGAGAGAGAGAAAAAAAGAGCGAGAGAGAGAGAGAGTGAGAAGAGAGAGGAGAGAGAGAGAGAGAGAGAGAGAGAGAGAAGAGAGAGAGACAGAGAGAGAGAAAGAAGAGAGAGACAAGAGAGAGACAAGAGAGAGAAGATCAGGGAGTACTGTAGGTACCAACCAACTTTTGTGTATACAGGACAGCATTGAGTGAAATCAGCACAGACTTTGATGATCTATATTAATTAAAATGTTTTTGAGTGAACTAGTGTAATAATTATAATAAAAGAAAATAATATTTATATATTTTTATGTTTATATATTTATATATATATATACAGTATAACTATGTGCTGAATTGATTGGCCGAATCATTTGTGAAATACCCAGGCTCCTCCCTGAACTTCCCAGCAGCACTTTGACCTTTTCCTGTCAGTCATTACTAAACGAACCCGAGCAGCCTGTGTTCATTCACTCATTAATTTCTATGTCAGTGATAAAAGCGGTGGATTACTTTCTCATTCAAATCTGAAAACAATTGCAGGTTAAAGCGTCGGCGCACCTGTAACACGGATGTAAAAGCAGCCAGATCATCAATGAATGGAAGGAAATGCTTCACACTATGAAAACCACAACAGCTTTTAATATATAAAACGCATCAGGGGAATTAATCGAGTATCGGCCCAGTCAGTCCACTGTAAATAAAGCTTCAAACAAAAATTGTACACACTGCAGTACAGCTGGACAACATGAGAAGAGAGAAGGGGCGGATCTCTCACTCCACTAATCAGCTCATTCCACTAAAGTTACCAGGAGGGTGGGGCTCAGAGCCGACCCTGGGAGAGGGCGGACTACACCCCGGACAACTCGTCAGCATACAGTGGTACCTCTACTTACGAAATTAATCCGTTACGAGGAATAAAACAAAAATTCCCATCGGAAAAAATCTTCTTTTTCTCTTTCGGCTTTTTCCCGTTCTCAAGAATCGCCACAACGAATCATCTGATTCGCACATTTGATTTACGTCGGATGCCCTTCCTGTCACAACCCTTTTTAGCAAGGGACAGAAACAAGCTGACGGCTTTGCAGCTACTCTTTACAAATATCAGCAATGGTTCTTTTACATGCCTCTCACCATAGATAGTGAGAGACATGGCCCGCCTTTGATAACCCAGTTAACTGCACTTGGGGGACAGTGACAACCTTGTGGGGACTCGAACCCCCAACCTTAGGATCAGCAATCCTGCGCCCTATCCACTAGAACACTACTGCCCCTGACCCATCGGAAACAATAGAAAACCAATTAATCCGGTCCAACCGCCTCCCAGACTCATATAACCCAACACAAACATAATATATTTAAAATAAACATGTAACAATAAACATTATCAGAACAATAACACATGTACAGTAACACTATTAATACTGTAATTAACAATAAATAATAATAAAACAAGAATAAACAATAAGTCAATAAACTGGTGGACCAGCTTTATAAGTGTGATTCTGCATCCTCTACACTAGATGGCAGTGGTGCTCTCACTGTGTTTTCTATGGTGTACGAAAAAGCACCGAGCAAACGATATGATGTGCATTAAACACTATTTATAGTTCTGCGCGAGGCGCTAGGGCGGAAAATGTTTTTTTTTTCCTTCCTATAGGGGGCATCACAGAAAATAATTGAGAAGCACTGCACAAGATGTTCTTGGCGTGGAGAGGAATACACGTGGAAGAATAAGAGTCTAATCACCCCCGAAAAGCCATTTCCCCAGCAGAGCTCGCAAGTAGAGAATTTGGTGGTTGGATGGGGCAGATTTTTTGGTGGATCGAAGCTCGGCTCATGGAAAATTCATTATTAGGGACGCTTGTAAGTCGAGGTACCACTGTACTTACAACCCTTCACCTTCACACTCACATCTAGGGGCAATCTGGAACCGGCGGTGAGCCTGAGGTGCATGTCAGTGAACTGTGTGAGGAAACCGGAGGACACAGAGGAAACCCACACAAGCACTCATAGAACATGCAGACTCCATACAGACGCACCCCGATGAGCCCGGGACTCAAACCCAGGACCCCGTTGCTGTGACTCAGACATGCTAACCGCTACACCACCGTGCGGCCCGTTGCAATTTTCACCAGGGACGCAGAGGGTTGAACTGGGTTCAGTATTGTGTTTCGATGCTCCAACGGATAAACTGCGCCTCATTAACTCAGTTATTGATCAGATAAAAAAGATTTAGAAATATGTTCATAAATATTTTATAGGAATAAGAACCGAACTCTTCTTTTTAAAGGTGGGCAGGTGAATGTTGCCTTTTTTTTCAGAATACTGCAGACACTTAATCAGCTGACGTCCCTAAATGACAGAACTGTGCTAACGTCCCCTGCAAATTATTTGACTAACAAAGCTGCAACGAATCACAGGCTGCAACTCAGCAACGTCTGAGCCAGCGAGCTTTAGCAAGGTTTCTCGATTTATAACAACGACACATCAACCCCATATCTAAACACATAACCAATGAGAGGAGTGTTCTACGCTGCAAAGAAAAACAATGCAGATGATGTATTAAATGTGAAATTAAAATTTAAATGGATGAACGTGTCTTTTAAACATTAATTCAGACCCATACACACCCGGCAATGGATTATTTTTAGATTATTTCAAATCCACAACCAGACAGTGCGGTTACTGAGCTGAACCCAGACAAAGTGGCCTATTGGGGTTTTTGAGTCTCCCAGTACTGTTCTGCCATGCTCGGTGCTGTTCCAAGGCCCGGGAGCAATCTTATCCAAACACTCGGTTCTGATAAAACAAGTGCTGTTGTCGATCCCTTTTAATCATGCCCTCTTCCAGACGCACCCCTCTCCCACTAACTCGACCCTTGTTGAGAGCAAGCTGCTGTTTCAGGGCTAAAAATAGAACGGGGGGAACAAAGGCTGCAAATACAAAAGGTGTGCATCCAGTTGCAGTACGAGAAACCTGAGCTCGCAGGGCACTTGGCTTCAGGGCACAGGTTGAAAAAACAATCCTACATCAAGACATGGATAATCTTAGGAAGAGGGAAGTTAGCAGTGGATGCCGTGTACTATATATAAAATTCAAAAAGGCCAAAGAAAGCCACGTCCACAGTATCTCCACCACTATGGCATTTTATTTGGTCGGTAAACAATAAATCTTCCACATTGCCTGCAATGCAACACTCATAGGGGTGTGTACTCGCCGTTGTGAGATGACTTGGTTCCTCTAATGCTGTTTTAATTGCAGGCACCACGGACCTACTGTAACCAGCATGGAAGGGGAAATGCCCCTCCGGACAATATGACAGACGTGGTGCCAGGCAGAAGGATTACTATAAATAATCCACATGGCAGGAAATTGTTCGAGCAGGCTAAATTCTCCTCTCCTCGGGTTCCACAGCATTACTGAATAATGTGCAAAAAATAAAAAAAACAGACAAACAAACAAACAAACAAACAAAATACCCCTCTGTTGTGAACTATACAAGTAAAATGTTATTTAAGTTAAATTCCAATCTGTTTTACTCTACTGTATTACTCTTGAGCGCTAAGGTAGAAATGTCGCCGTCTAATGGAAGTACGTGGTATTGCATCTCAAAGCAGGCACAGAAATTATCAGCACCGTCTGCAAATTTCTACCCATTGAATAAAGTGCTTGATTTTAGAAAAATCCTGTGAGTCGAGGCAAATCTTTATAGCATGAAATTATTAGCTTGAATTTATAACAATATTTTTTCATACTTTGTGAGGACCCTGAGGTTTTGGGTAGGCAGCTGTCCTCCTCATCTGAATGTAAGAGCAACACTTACTGTGATGCACTACTTTTTTTTTTTTACATGAATAGATGATAAAACAGTGCCCTTAATTAACCTCACACAATCAACTGAATGATCCCCTGATACCTTTTCTTGCTTATTCAGAAG
Organism: Plotosus lineatus; assembly: GCA_024760905.1. Lineage (NCBI taxonomy): Eukaryota > Metazoa > Chordata > Actinopteri > Siluriformes > Plotosidae > Plotosus > Plotosus lineatus. Next base: position 31,663,859 of record CM045732.1, on the reverse strand, counting down.
AACAGAAGTATATCAATGATCAGACATTCAGGGATCGGACACCGTGGATCATGTTTCACTTCGTGGTAAACAAAAGAACAAACTATTACTGCAGTCTGAATAGAGTTGATTACATGCATAAGTCTCAGTCTCAGTCATTCACACCAAATGGTCCAGCTCAGAGAGAACTGTGGGAGTAGAGCTGCAACAAGGTCACATGGCCTAGAGCCAATAATAAGCAAGCTTGATTGTATATTTAATTCATGATGGAAAAGTAGTTCAGCCAGTGGAAGCATCAAAGCTTCCCATGCTACAGGAAATCATAAGGACTTAATATCTGTGGGTTTGAGTTATAATAATAGGTGTCAAACTCAGCGAGGAAACATGAAACAATGAAAGCATCCCATCTGAGGCGTATTCCAGAAAAAGAGATTTTTTTTTATATGTGCCCAGTTATCTTACAAAGTTAAATATTTGTAGTGTAATTAAATCTGGGGAGCATGGTGGTGTCGCGGTTAGGACGTCCGCCTCACCCTAACGATGTCCTGGGCTCAGTGAGGGTTTTTCTGTGTGGAGTTTACGCGTTCTCCCCAGGCTTGAGTAGGTTCCTCTGGGTATGTTGGTTTCCTCCCACAGTTCACAGAAATGCACATTAGGCTGACTGGCTGTGCCCAGGTGCAAGTGTGCGTGTGATTGAATGTGTGTGTGTGTGTGTGTGTGTGTGTGTGTGTGTGTGTGTGTGTGTGTGTGTGTGTGTGTGTGTGATTGCCAGCTATGCTTTTCAGAGTGTAGCCCGCCTTCGCCCAGTGTCGATTCGAGTAAAATTATGCAGTTCGGCAAAATATATATACAGTGGTACCTTGTCTAACGAATTTAATCCGTTCTGAGGGTGAGCTCGTAAACAGAAAAGTTCATTAGATGAAACAATTAACCCCAGAAATAATATAAAACCAATTATTCTGTTCCAACCCCCTCCCAAACTCATATAACCTGCCACAAACATGTATATTTGACCTAATATATTTAAGATAAACATGCAAAAACAGTAAATATTTCATAGTAATAATACATGTACATGAACATTAATAATAATTAATAATAAGTAATAATAAAAAAAGAATAAACAATAAGTCAACTAACCCTTCCGATCATCGACTGTGGCAAAGATGTCACATGGGCAGACAGGAGGTGGTGTGTAACAGTGGAGGAGGAGGAGCATTTTGTGCATGTGCACGCTACAAATGCCAGCGAGGAAAGGCTCATCGTGAGCTCGGACAAAGCCAGTGCTTTTGAAATAGTGGGATGCCGGGCAGGGGGCACGTAGGAAGTGGGCACATATGACCCTGGGGAACATGCTTTTTTGCCATTCTGTACTATAATTAAGTGTAATTGCACATACACTACAGTAGGTGGCAGTGGCGCTCTCATTGTTGCGCTATGGTGTAGGGTAAAAGCACCAAGCAAACGATATGAAGTGCAGTAAACAGTGTTTACAGTCACGCGTGGGGTGCTGGGGGGCATGAAATGTTTTTTTTTCTTCCTAAAGGGGGCATCACAGAAAATAATTGAGAAGCACCGCACAAGGCGTTCTCGGAGCGCGGAGGAATACACGCGGAAGAATACGAGACTAATTGGCCCAGAAAAGCCATTTTGAGGAGAGCTTGTAAAGTGAATTTTTGCTGGTTGGATGGAGCAGATGTTTGATGGTTTTGAAACTTGTATCATGGAAAACTCGTTATAAGGAACACTCGTTACATGAGGTACCACTGTATATGTTTCCACTTTCAGTGTTTTTGCTAATAAATCCCCAGTTCAGTTTTAAATGGTCCCCATGAATCATGTGTTAATATTTTAACATTCTGCTCGTCCTCCTGTGAGTGTGATGACATTTCTAATAAGATCAGAATGAAACCAGTCTATACAGGGACTAGCAATGTGCAGGCTGGTGCATGTTATACTCGCTACTGTTTGAGCTCACGTGACACTCTGGGATGCGCTTGGGCGAACACGTAAATGCCGAAGCCAACAGTGATGAGCATGCGCATTTGTCACTGGGAAGCTTCACTCTGTCAGCACATCAACTTTGCATGCTGTTCTCTGAGGAAAAGAAACACAACCCAGACTTTATAGAGCTTTAAATAAATCACTGACAGGGTTAAATGTATTAGTTTATTGGTCACCATCACTTTGGCGCCAGTGTGTCAACTGTCATCACAAATCACTGACATCATTCACAACAACATTCTTGTTCATTCATTCATTTATCTGCCGAACCACATCCTATTAGAGGCTAGAGACTATCTCAGCCATCAGCCTTTCCTTTGCACACTCACACCTTGGGGAAATTTGGAACACAACATCTACTGGGCCTAATTGCACATGTTTGGGCTATGGGAGGAAATTGTAGTATCCCGATGAAACCCTGGCAAGCATGAAGAGAACATACAAACTCCACACAGAAATCCCCCTCGCCAAGCCTGGGACTCGAACCCAGAACCCTCTTGTGAGGTGGATGTACTAACTGCTACACCAGTATGTCATCCAGAGCCATAGTTCTATGTTTAAATATATATATATATATATATATATATATATATACTTTTTCCTGAGAGACATTACAATGATACCTGCAGGATCTTCTCATGGAGTAATTCTATTCAGAAACTGCAATTTATCACCAGATATGATGATGTGCCGGGGTGATGTGCAACTGCTTGTGAGTGAAAACAACGACCATGACTTTGTCCAGGTGCAAAGAATCTCATGATGAATCAGCCTCCAAAGGACTAAACACACTCACATGTTTCAGTGCACCTGTCTTTACTCAACACGCAGACTTTCCACACAACAGCACCCGCCATTTTTGCTCGCCTTTCTACAACTCCGAGGCCCATACGGAGGTCAGTGGTATGTATCGAAAACATTCCTAATGTGTACTCCTAAATTCTTGAAGGAACTCAGTAGATTTTAGTATAATGCATTCATATCTGTGTTACCACTCTCATCTGCATTTATAGCGATCGGATTTGATTACTGGCAAGAAAAATATAAAATATTTCTGCAACCCCGGCATGGATTCTGTGGAATGAAAACCCAGTGCTGTAGTGGTGGTGAACGGGACTTTAACCCATGTACGAGATTTCATGAATGCAGTTTCTAGTCCCTCGATATCACGTAGCATCTCAGAGCTGTACTGCAGCATCGTCTGGAATCTGACACCATAAAATCCTGACCGCTGTGATCCTGATGTATAATCAGAATGCGGTGAATAATTATATTGTCATTACCAAATCAACGGTCAGGTGTGGTGTATAAGGGCTTTTTACACCTGAGCCTACTAGCTCATCAGCCTGGAGCTTATCTGGTTTCCGCCACATGAAGTATTAGGAGTTCAACAGATTACCTTCCCCGTATTTTTACTTGTACCCATTTATACTGCTGGGTAGATGGGTGCACTTCTGGGTGATTTGAACCTGCAACCTCTTGATCATGAGATACATATATATATATATATACCTCAGTGGTACCTCACCATACGAAATTCATCGGTTCCAGAAGTGGTTTCGTAACCTGCATTCTTTGTAAGTTGAACCACATTTTACATGTAAAACGCGTGTTTCGTTCCAAGGCCCCCAATACTACCCCCTAAACCGTTTAAAAATTATAAAAGTATACCTTTTAAGGCTTCCTTCTGCTTCAATATTGTACCGATGGTGGACGGGTTTGGCCATATTCCTTTCTGATATCACTCAATCGCATGCCACGAGCCCGCTTCTTCGTTTCACTCGCACCGGGAATCACACGCGCATGTGTATATGTGTGTGTGTGTGTGTGTGTGTGTGTGTGTGTGTGTGTGTGTGTGTGTGTGTGTGTGTGTGCGTGCGTGGGAGTGTGTGTGCGCATGTGTTGACCATGTCTTCTTAGCAGAGTTATAATCTTGCAAATGTTTATGCAAGGTTAAAAGCCTGAGCAAAAATAAAATTGGAATGAGCACACTGTAAAAACTCACGAAACAACAGTAAGTCTGTCCTTTACACGAAAAGCATCATGGGTATTATGGAAATGCAGCTCGATAATAGCCAATGCGGAGGGAGCTGCGTCATCTCTTCTAGCCAATGGGAGGCCAGCGGGGCGTGATGTTGTAAGATAGCCAATGGCTTGTGGTTGAGACCACCAAAACACTTGTAGTTGAGATCTTGCCCAGGGGTCTTAGCACAGTGAGGGTTTCAGTGGGATTTAAACTCACAACCTCCCTAACCACTACGCCACCGGCCCCGCAGATATATATATATATATATATATATATATATATATATATATATATATATATAAAAATATAAAAATTCCTATCTCAAAAAATTAGCATATCATGTTCAGGTAGTCTAAACGAGCTATTAACCTCATCATCTGAATCAACCAATTAACTCTAAACGCCTGCAAAAGATTCCTGAGGCTTTTAAAAACTCCCAGCCTGGTTCATTACTCAAAACCACAATCATGGGTAAGACTGCCGACCTGACTGCTGTCCAGAAGGCCATCATTGACACCCTCAAGCAAGAGGGTAAGACACAGAAAGAAATCTCTGAGCGAATAGGCTGTTCCCAGAGTGCTGTATCAAGGCACCTCAGTGGGACGTCTGTGGGAAGGAAACAGTGAAAGAAGAGCCGATTCCAGACCTTGGGGGACCTGTGGAAGCAGTGGACTGAGTCTGGAGTAGAAACATCCAGAGCCACCGTGCACAGGCGTGTGCAGGAAATGTGCTACAGGTGCCGCATTCCCCAGGTCAAGCCACGTTTGAACCAGAAACAGCAGCAGAAGCGCCTGATCTGGGCTACAGAGAAGCAGCACTGGACTGTTGCTCAGTGGTCCAAAGTACTTCTTTCGGATGAAAGAAATTTTGCATGTCATTCGGAAATCAAGGTGCCAGAGTCTGGAGGAAGACTGGGGAGAAGGAAATGGTGTTGGTCCACTGTATCAAGGGCAGGGTCAATGCAGCTAGCTATCAGGAGATTTTGCTTCCATCTGCTGAAAAGCTTTATGGAGATGAAGATTTCATTTTTCGGCACGACCTGGCACCTGCTCACAGTGCCAAAACCACTGGAAAATGGTTTACTGACCATGGTATTACTGTGCTCAATTGGCTTGCCAACTCTCCTGACCTGAAGCCCATAGAGAATCTGTGGGATATTGTGAAGAGAAAGTTGAGAGACACCAGACCCAACACTGTGGATGATCTTAAGGCCGCTATTGAAGCATTCTGGGCCTCCATAACACCTCAGCAGTGCCACAGGCTGATTGCCTCCATGCCACGCCGCATTGAAGCAGTCATTTCTGCAAAAGGATTCCCGACCAAGTATTGAGTGCATAACTGTACATAATTATTTGAAGGTTGACTTTTTTTGTATTAAAAACACTTGGATGAAATAAAAAATTTAATTTTTATTAAAAAATTTTGAGATAGGAATTTTGGGTTTTCATGAGCTGTATGCCAAAATCATCAGTATTAAAACAATAAAAGACCTGAAATATTTCAGTTGGTGTGCAATGAATCTAAAATATATGAAAGTTTAATTTTTATCAGTGCATTACAGAAAATAATGAACTTTATCACAATATGCTAATTTTTTAGAAGGACTAGTGTATGTGTATATATATATATATATATATCAGGGAATTAATTTAGTTTTAGAGTAGAAGGAGGACATTGTAAGTAGGGGGTGGAAATTGTTTGAGGCAAGCATGGGAATGGGGGTTTCCTCTCCCGCAGGGGGGTCTGGGGCCACTCCCAGAAAAATTTTTAAATTCATGTGCTTTGTGGTGCATTCTGGGCCCATATTTAGGAGAAAATCAGATAAGCTAGAAGCAAATAAAACTAAAAGTTTATATTATTAAAAATAGTATTTGGAACAAGAATAGTAGACTTACTTCTTAAAGGAAAGTACATAAAACTTCTTATTTGAAAAATCTAACAGTTACCTTACTAATATAGAACATTTGCAAATCAAACTGCTCCCCTAATCTGTCAAAACTGTTTATGTGATATCATTTTAGGATTAATAAGATTAGGCTATTAGAATAAGTTTAGGCTCGTTTAGTTGGGAGCTACTTTTCACTATTATCGCTCAGTGAAATCAAGAAATAATTTGTGTTCTTTTTTACCGATTTCATGAGATACGGATGTTTCCGAAACAGTGAAATCATCGATCTTGAGTTGCTTCCACAACGTATTTAATGTTGGTTGTTTAGATCTACTTCGCTTCAGTGCCATGCTTGTCGGTCTCACATCAGTTTGGACTATATTTTACCGGGTTTGTGTTTATTTTACTCGTCACGATCTAAATCTACACGGGAGAACAGGCAAATGGCGGCACATATATAAAAAGCGCCGCAGTTTTGAATTAGGTAGCATAGGGTTATCAAAGGCGGGCCATGTCGCTCACTGTCTATGGTGTGAGGCATGTAAAAGAACCATTGCTGACTTTCGTAAAGAGTAGCTGCAAAGTCGTCAGCGTGTTTCTGTCCCTTGCTAAAGGGTTGTGACAGGAAGGGCATCCGACGTAAAAACCTCTGCCAAATCAAACGTGCGAATCAGATGATTCGCTGTGGCGACTCCCGAGTAAAAGGGAAAAAGCCGAAAGGAAGACAGACATTCGTAGTGTGCACATGCACAAAATTCTCCTCCTCCTCCCCTGTGAGGCACCACCTGCCAGCCCACGTGAAATCTTTGCTGTAGTGGATGATCGGAAGGGTTAGTTGACTTATTGTTTATTCTTGTTTTATTATTATTTATTATTAATTATTGTTAATGTTAATGTACATGTATTATTTTTATTATTATTATTTTTAAATATTTGTTGTTTTTTACATGTTTATCTTTAATATATGAGGTTGAATATACGTGTTTGTGGCAGGTTATATAAGTTTGGAAGGGGCTTGGAACACATTAATTGGTTTTCTGTTATTTCTTATGGGAATAATTGTTTCATCTAACGAACTTCTCGTCTTACGAGCTCGCTGTCAGAACGGATTAAATTCGGTAGCTGAGGTATCATTGTACATGGTAGTAGGGTTCTACCTGTATGTGTACACTTTAGGTGGAAAAGGGTAGCATACTATACCTTTCTATGTAATGGAGCTATCTGTTTAATATTTAAAATTTTAGTTTCACCAGGAAATGTGTAGCTTTATAAAATCTCTGAATGAAATTTGGTTTTAATTGAGTTTAAAAGAACGCTTGACGCATGCAATGCATACAGTATTGCAGATAAAGGATAGATAATGGAATAAAGTGTATAGGGTCACATCCCTTCTTCTCAGCCTGTCTCCTAGATAATGGACTGATTAGAATGAGTTCTTCCAAATGGATTAAATCGGTTCGGTCGTGGTTTTTCGTGTGTGTGTGTGTTTGTGCGCACGCTCTCATTCGCCCTGTGTGTACAAAAATGGTACAAGGCTAAAATGAATAAAATTTTTCATGGAGTCATGGGGCAACCCATCAGTAATATGTGAGCTAATGTGTTAAATATGATGTGGCATGGTGTAACCTCACCCAGGACAGAAGTTTAAATCAGAAATTATTATAATTGGAATAGAATAAACTTGTGCGGGTCATGTCAGGCCTCTTTCGCAGGGATGGAGGGGTGAGCACCCCCCCCCCCCCAACCCTCCCTTCCCCCTCCTCCCTCCCTCCCTCCCTCCCTCCCTCCTTTCCCAGCATGCGGCTACATTCGGCCTAAAAAACACCTCGTCAGTATGATGAAGGTTCTGTATAATTGTGCTAGCTGTTCGGTTCGGGTATGAAACTCTCTGTCTCTCTCTGTCTCTCTGTCTCTCTCTCTCTCCCCATCTCTCTGAGCACCAGCTCCTGCGTTCATACCGGCAGGGCGGCTTATTTAACATTTGCGCAGACAAGTAAAACCCGACACCGCATCCGGGAGAGATGCGCAAGGTGAGGCTGCAGCGGAAGCCCGGTCCCCGATCCCCGGATCATCGAATCCCGGGTTTTAATCACCGACGCACAATATCCCCGCCTGTCCGCCTCGTCCTTTATGATCGGTGCACCTGCTTTAAGGCAGCGTATTATTCTAGCAGGCCGCTGCGTCTCACACTCATCACGAACACATCCCTGTCCTGCCGCCTCCCTTCTTACCTGCACAACACCGAGTCCACCGCGCATCCCTCGGGCCGCGCGGGACCACGGAGCACGCAGATCTCGGTTTAACGCAGCGCTGATCGGCGGAAGCTGGATGTCTCGTCTCGTCTCCGGCTGTCTCCGAAACGGTTGTTTCCTCAAAGGCGCGCGCACCCGCTCATCCCACGCGCGCGCTCCCGCTCCTCACTCAACGTTGAAAGTTAGCCTGGCTCGGGAGCGCGCGTCCCTGCTGGACAGGTGTTGGAGCAGCTCGTGCTCAGGAACTGCACATTTCAGATTTTTGAATCACACGTGATTAGTGACCTCATCCGGTGACATGCCGTTAATCAACATTGTTGGTGATGATTCCTGTTCAGTTCCCTGGTATGGTAAATAAACAGGAAATAAATTAGTCAGTCTCTCTTCGAAATAAAATGGAATCGGACTCAATGTCTCTCTGAGTTCATTTATTTACGCTTGTATGCAAGGCCCTACACTGGCCATGATATTATTATTATTATAATACATTACAACATCTGTGTATGTGGGGGGGGGGTGTAATGTTACTTTCAACTAACACCTAACATCGAGTTGGTTGTAGGACAACCATTGGCGACCCACCATGAAGGATAACGCCTGGGTTATCATCTTTATGGAGGTTTTCTTGGCAGGATTAGTTCAGTGGTTTGCCTTTGCCTTCTGCACGATGCGAACTAACGGGCAATTTAGAACAGTCAATTAACCTACTGTGCATGCCTTTGGATTGTGAGAGGAAACCGGAGTACCTGGAGGAAACCCACACAAGCACGGGGAGAGCATGCAAACTCCACACAGAAACGCCCAGGCCGGGAATCGAACCCAGGCCTTCTCGCTGTGAGGCAGACATGCTAACCACTATGCCACCGTGCCGCCCGAGTTGGTTCACAGAATACTTTAATGGACTGCTCAGTTGACGTACGTGCAACAAGTTGGTCACACACGCTTCTTCCTGATGTAGTACACACAAACCACTAAGGGGCGTATCTCCAGTATTATTACAGATACATACTGCTAATAGCACACTAACGATTATAACACATCCCCCCTTCTTTTCTTTAAGGATCGTTAAGATTGACTGACTGAACGCAACAAAATGTTCTTGAGCACAGGTCCCAGTCTTTGGCACAAATCTGTCAAAATGACAATCCCTGAATTAAGGTCCTTTGGCACAACCGAACAATTACACATATTAAGGAAAATAACGTTGACATGCCACTAACAGAAGGCATGCATTAAACTAAACAGTCTTTTGGATCGCTTCAAAAGTTAAACAACGTGCTTGTCTTTTGGAGTTCACAAGTCAAGTTTCTTTGGCGAGATCACCAGTCTTCCCGACTAAGTCATGGCAGCTTTATATGATGTTGGTGGTGATGAAATCGTTGGCGACACTGGCGCTGGTTTCGAAGGAGCAGCAGCTGAGTCACCTGGTGTTGATGTAAGTTCCCTGCGGTTCCTCCTGTATTTACTGGATGGAGTTTCTATTACATAAGCTCGTGGCTGTGGTGTTTTCTGAAGAACAGTGGCATTGCCTAAACCTTTAGCATAAACCTGTTGTCCAGGATTTGCTCGATGCCATTGGTCAAAGTTGATCTTTTGAGTCAACCTTGCTTGCATTTCTTTCTGTTTCAGCTGCTTAAGATCAGGTATCTTCGGTTCAAGAGATTCAGGAAGTACTGGACCGTTGTTCTTAGACGGCGTCCCATTAGAAGCTCTGATGGGCTATACCCATTTTGTAGGGGAATCGACCTGTAAGCAAGTAGGGCAAGATACGGATCAGTCTCTTTCTTCAACATGGCTTTCATGGTCTTGACTGTTCGCTCAGTAATTTTCCATTACTCTGGGGATAAGTTGGGCTGCTTGTGATGTGTGAGAACCTGTTGTTTTCTGCAAACTCTTGGAAAGCAGAAGATGAGTATTGAGGTCCGTTGTCAGACATCACTACTTCTGGTATACCATGCCTTGCAAATAAGGATTTCAGGTGTTTGATGATACACTCACTTGTAGTTTTGTCCAGTTTGCACATCTCCACAAAGCATAAATAGTAATCTACCACGAGGAGGTAGTTGATGTTCTTCAGTGTGAACAAATCAGTGGCTACCCTCTGCCATGATCCGTCTGGCAGCTCCAACGGCATGAGAGGTTCAGGAGCGTTGACTCGCTCACTGATACACTGTGTACAATTTTCGACCAGGGATTTAATCTGCTTTGATAGGCCTGGCCACCACACTGACTGTTTGGCCAACATCCTGCACTTGACCACTCCTTGGATCTGTTGTATCTAGGACCTTAAGCCTCATTGAAATTGGTATCACTAGTCTGTTTCCTCTCAAGAGAAGACCTTGTTTGACCAAAAACTCATGACAAAAGGGGTGATCAGCTTAACTGCGCCTTGAAGTTTTGATTTCTCTGGCCACCCTTCGTTACACAATCTGATCAGTTCCTTGCAGACTTCGTCTTGTTGAAGTTGAGAATGAAGTTCATCCAGGCATTTCTGAGATGCTGGCATAGTATGGATCATAGACTTCACATAAGCATCTGTATCTCTCTCCAATAATTCCTCAGCGTTTCACTGCTTGTAAGGGACTGGCACCCTTGACAGGGTGTCGGAGAGGACTAGGCTCTTACCAGGCACATATGTGATATCATACTGAAATCACATAAGTCTCATGCAAAATCGTTGAACCCGTGGAGTCAACAGGTCAAGTTCTTTGTTTCCCAGTAAGAACAGCAAGGGTTTGTGATCTGTTTCTATGAGGAATTTAAGGCCGTCAAGATATGTGGCAAACTTCTCACATGCCCAAGTCGTAGCCAGGGCTTCTTTCTCCACTTGGGCGTACTTTTGCTATGTAAAAGTCAGTGACCGTGATGTGAAAGCCACTGGGTTCCAATCTAAACCATGTTTCTGTAACAGGACTGCTCCGAGTCCATTGGATGAGGAGCCTGCGGAAACCTTTGTTGGTTTTGTAGCATCGTTGTGTGCCAGAACTTGAGCAGAGTTTATTTCCAGCTTTATGGCATCAAAAGCATCTTGCTGGGCTTTGTTCCAGTACCAGGCTGTATCTGACCTAAGGAGGTCTCTCATAGCTTTTGATTTCTCTGCTACATGAGGGGAAAATTTGCTTAGAAAGTTTATCATCCCAAAGAAACATCTGACTTCTGTAACCGACGTTGGGGCTTCCATCTCAGTAATTGCCCGTACCTTCTCTGGGTCTGGCCTGATACCTGAACCATCAATGATAAACCCCAAGAACTTAGTACGCTCTCTGAAGAATTCACACTTGTCAGCATTTAAAGTCACGCCTGCAGCAGAGAGCTTGTTGAGGACAGTTTGAAAACGAGAATCATGCTCTTGTTTTGTTCTGCCCTACACTAGGATGCCATCTATTTGACATGGAGTGCCTTGTACCTCATCTAGTATATGTGTCATTTGACGTTGAAATACCTCCGATGTAGAGGAGATGCCGAAAGGCAACCTGTTAAAACAGTATCGTCCAAAGGGTGTGATAAACGTTGTTAGACGAGCAGACTCTTTCGCCAGAGGGATTTGGTAAAAGCCGCAGTTGGCATCTAATTTCTTGAAGTACTTTGCTCCAGCGAGCTGTCCTAAGGTCTCTTCGATAGACGGTAGTGGATGGTTTTTGCGAAGAACACTCTGGTTCAGTTTTGTAAGGTCCACACATTCTCACTCTGTTGTCAGATTTTGGGACCACTACTATTCCAGCACACCACTCTGTAGGTTCAGAGATTGGTGAGATGACCCCAAGCTCTGTCGTATGGTTCAGTTCTTCCTTTACCTGCTGCATGAGTGGGAGGGCCACCCTTCTTGGCGTGTGGAGTGCAAATGGTTTTGCATTTGGTTTCAGTTTTATTTTGTACTCCCTTTTTTTGTTGCCAAGGCCAGAAAATAGTTGAGGGTGCAATTCCTTGTAGGTGTGTACTTGTGCTGCAAACACTGAGTCCAAACGTGCATCTTTCGTGACGATGTTCAATGCTTCGATCGCTGGACATCCAAGTAGTGGCATGTGAAGCTCTGAGTCTTCTACAACATACACTTTCCGTTCAACTGTTCTGCCTTCCCAGGTCAGCTGTGTTGATAATTGACCGCACACTTTGAGCTTGTAGTCTCTGACGCCTGCTAGATTTCTATCTGCTGGATCTAATGAGGCTTTGTGCACTGTGTCAGGAAGATCTGATGTGGACATCAGAGTCACATTCACCCCTGTGTCAATCTTGAATCTGACAGGGTGGTTTCTGACCTTGACCTTTATCAGCCAGGGTTTGTTTGGGGCTTCACTTACTGCATCAAGTCTTGCTCCTTTAAGTGGTATTCCTACAACTGTACCTAAGAATGCATCGTTTGTTTCAGTTATTTCATGCACACCTTTCCTGACCTACACACTTAAGTCCAATGACCTTTGTTTCTACATATGGTACAGTTAGTCTCCCTGGCAGAACATTTGGCTTTGGGATGACTGTTTCCACTACACCGAGGACAATTCTCGCTGTTTTCTTGTGACCTTCCTTTTGAGTTGTGACTAGTGTCTCTTCCTTTGCCTTTCCCTTTGTAATAGGTGGGCTTTCCACTGTGTGAATTCCTGGCATTGAATGACTTCCAATTTCTGTTGACAGCTTCGACTTTAGCGTCACCACTGGAATTATTCCTCATTTCCTCCTGCTGTTTCTGAACACTTTCTGACTGACGGGACTGGGTAAGAGCAGTTTCAAGTGTGAGAGATGGGTCAAGTTGCAATATGAGAGAAAGTTTACTATCTCTAAGTCCTACAACAATCTTGTCTCGTGTCATTTCATCTTTTAAGTTCTGATAAGCACAGTGTTCAGCTAGAGAGTACAATGCTGTAATGAATGAGTCAACAGATTCCCCTGAGTCCTGCTTCCTACTATTGAATTTTGCCCTTTCGAAAATTACATTTCTCTTAACCACAAAAATTTAAATGAATTTAGCCAGAACCATATTATACTTCTTGCCTTCAGTTGCTGAAAGTCTAAACAAGGTCAAGATCTCCTCTGCTTCTGATCCCATTGAATAAATTAATGTGTTGACTTGTGATTCTTCATCTTCGTCACACAACTTTGATGATATTCTGAACCTTTCAAATCCTTTGATCCACGTGTCCCATTTTTCCCGGTTGTGAAAGTCAAATTGTTCTGGTGGTTGTATTTGGAAGGTAGCCATAACACTCTACTCACGTATTTCCTGTCTTTTCCCACAGTTTCGACTCGCAGTCGTTTCCACACAGAAATTCACAGTTATTCACTAATATGAATCCGAAAGTCCAAGTTTTGAATCCTGATCCCTCTTCTGACACCATGTAATGTTACCTTCAACTAACAAATAACATCAGGTTGGTTCACAGAATACTTTAATGGACTGCTCAGTTGATGTGCATGTAACAAGATGTACCAGAAGGTTGTCACTCTCCCTCCCAGTGCAGCTAACTGGGTTATCAAAGGCGGGCCATGTCTGTCACTGTCTATGGTGAGAGGCATGTAAAAGAACCATTGCTGACTTTCGTAAAGAGTAGGCCGCAAAGTCGTCAGCGTGTTTCTGTCCCTTGCTAAAAGGGTTGTGTCAGGAAGGGCATCCGACGTAAAAAACCTGTGCCAAATCAAACGTGCGAATCATTCATTGTGGCGACCCTCGAAAAAGGGAAAAGGCCGAAAGGAAATCTTATCTCTCTCACAGTAACTTCAATTTCAGAATTTCATTTGTTTTCCTCTCGATCTGTTGAGATAATAGGACCATTTTCTCAAGATCTTCATACAACAAAACTTTGCTTTCCCCTGATGGTCACATTGTTAATAATTTTGAGACAACAAAACGATATGTTATTTATTGCACATGTCACCATTGAAGGATAATATTAATCACCGCATCACATTTCAGTTCAATCATGGAATGGCATAAGAATATGCACTAACTGGTAAAAAAGCTTGCATAAACGAGTATGTTGTTCCATTTTATCCTTTCAACATTATATTTTTATCCAGTGTGGGGTTCATTTCTCAGAAAAATCTTCAATCGATGAAAGAAAAACTGAACCCCTCCATCAATTCTTCTCCAGCACATCCTGAAAACTTTCAATAGGATAAAGGTCAGGACTCTGGGGGGGGGGGCAATACTTATGTGAAAATAATTCCTCGTGCTCCCTAAATATGCATGAAGTTGCAAGTATTTAATAAAAGATATTTCAATTCAGAACTTGGGAAATTCCATGGAGAACCCTTAAACCCATCATTACAAAATGGAAATGACACTTCAACAAACCTGCCTAGAGAGGGTCGTCCAGTAAGACTCACAAACCAGGGAAGGAGGGAGTTATTTCGAGAGGCAACAAGGATAATAAAGATAACCCTGTTTGACTGATGACTTAGTCCACACTCCACAGGGTTGGGTTTAACAGACCAGTTTAACCCCAATTTAACAAAAATGTTAAATACTTAGGCATCTTACTAGATCAAGGCTTGTCAGGCATTAATATAGTTGAGTCATTAATTTAAAAATGTTCATCCAGGTTGAAATTTCTATACAGACAAGCCAGTGTACTTAATAAAAACACAAGAAAAGCACTGTGTAATGCAATAGTATTATGTCATATGGAATATGCATCAACAACTTGGTACAGTGCTCTATCTAAACCTTTAAAATACAAGTTACAAATAGTACAAAATAAAGCGGTCAGGTTTATATCTAAAATGGGGTCTAGAACGCATGTAGGATAAAATGAATTAAAAGACCATGAATGGCTGAATATCGCCAAACTCAATTAAAATTCAACTTAATGTATAAAATTTTTAACAATACTGCACCTAGATATTTATATAACAACTTTAGAAGACTAGTTAATATTCCTAGTCATAATACAAGAAATAGTATGAATGATTTCTATCTTCCAAATGTAAAAAATGCACTTTCAAATACTTTTTATATACAGGGTATAAGTCTGCCTCCGAATGTTCAATCAAGTCCATCTTTAAATATTTTCAAAAAAATCAGTAAAAAATATTTAGATAATAAAGCCAGAGAAGAGTAGGAGTCTTCATTTCTATTTCCATAATTTAATAAGTGACTATCATGTAACTCTGTATTTACAAGTATTATACTATATCTATTGACTTAAATAATCACTTTTTCAATCTAAGTTTTTTTTGTAATTGTAAAAAAAAATTGGAATTAAGTTTCCCAAACTTTATGGGCTATCCTTGATTTCAACTACACTTATCCAGGGTACTTTTATTTTATTTTATTTATTTATTTATTTATTCATTTATTTTATTGTATTTGTTATTCTACATTTGTATAACTAGTTGTTACCAAATCTTTATTTTATATGTTATTTATACTTGTTTTTATCTAATCTTGTTATTTTATTTTTATATACTTTATACATATTATTTTGGTAGTCTATACTTGAATACCTCATTTTATATCAGTAATGCAAATAATTTATCAGTTTACTTTATTTATGAGTAATATATTGGTGTAAGCTTTGTACAAATAATGGGCAGTGGTGGCCTGGTGGTAAGGTGTTGGATCACTGATCCAAAGGTTGGGGGTTCAAGCCCCACTCTCACCAGGTTGTCACTGCTGTTGCCCCCGGTGCTGCTAACTGGGTTATCAAAGGCCAGCCATGTCTGTCACTGTCTATGGTGAGAGGCATGTAAAAGAACCATTGCTGACTTTCGTAAAGAGTAGGCTGCAAAGCCGTCAGCGTGTTTCTGTCCCTTGCTAAAAGGGTTGTGACAGGAAGGGCATCCGACATAAAAACCTGTGCCAAATCAAATGTGCGAATCAGATGATTTGCTGTGGCGACTCCTGAGTAAAAGGGAAAATGCCGAAAGGAAGACAGACAGATGCCTCTAAGAAACCTGAAATGATAAACGATTGTATGGTATAAATTATTATTGACTGATATATTGCACTATATGTATGAATATTACTTGTGAATGTTGAAATCAAATAAAATCAATCAATCAATCAATCAAATAGACGATTGGCCAGAATGATGAAGTCCCCTCCTTAAATCGCCACGTTATCATGGTGAAGGAGTTTGCGTGTCTTCATGATCCTGTGAGCTATGTTGTCATGTTAATTAATCCCCTGATAGGGTTACCCAAGACAAACATGTCCAAGTTGAATGTCCAAATGAAGCATGGTTCAAAAACTCCTGTGGAAAAACATAAAGACTCCAATTCTTGGACATGGCATTTCACCTCTCTGGCAGGGAAGGAGCCTGAGCTGGTGTGAGGTGGAGAGGTACAGGCGAGATATAGTCAGACTCACCTGAACGAATGGCTTTGTCTCTGAAACCACCCATGTCAAGAGGTAAGTCTGTTGGGTTTTTACACCCGAGCCTAGTGGCTTAGCCTCATGGCTCATCAGGCTGGTATTTATCCCCGGTTTCTGTAGCGTGAAGTGACCAGGAGTTCAACTCCCCCTGGATGGGACGCTAGTCCATCGCAGGTTACCTTCCCAGTATATTTTACTGGTACCCATTTATACTGCTGGGTGAACAGAGGCACACTTGTGGTTGAGACCTTGCCCAGGGGTCTTAGCACAGTGAGGGTCTCAGTGCGATTCGAACTCACAACCTCCTGATCATGAGCACAGCACCCTAACCACTATGCCACCGGCCCCACAGCTCAAGAGGAGCTGGACCTTATTCCAACCTGGTGTTGCACATGGGGAGAGATGGCGAGCCAGTGTGGACATCCTTGTTGCCCTCGTTTTGGTGCCCACACGTCCTCCACCTTTGGGTGGGGGCATGGGTCCTGACTGTTGTTTGTGATTATGCACCAAATGACAGTCCAGAATACTCACCCTTCTTGGAATATTTAGGGGGAGTGTTGGAGAATGTTCCCCCTGAGGACTCCCTCATTGTCCTGGGAGACTTTAACTCGCATCTGGTCAATGATAGTGTGACCTGGAAGGGTGTGATTGGTAGGTACGCCCTCTCCAGTTTGAACCCGAATGGTGTTTCGTTGTTGGATTTCTGTGCCCATCACAGTTTGTCTATCACGAACACTAAGTTCGAACATAAGGATGTTCAGAAGTACACTTGGCACTAGGAAACTCTAGACCAGTGGTCTCTAACCTTTTTTGCACCAGGGACCAGTTTTGTGTCTGAAAATGTTTCCGTGGACCGGTTAGAGTCTACTCTGTAGTCTTGTTTTTGCAGCTGTCACCACAGAAAACCCCGCCTCACAAAGATATGTGCTTGGAAACGGAAGAAGGGCTTTCAGTGCTTCTGTGGCAATGTCAAGAACAGTCATTTTTTAAAATAAGATCTGTAAGCTCTCATAAAAAAACTCTAATTTGTACCATGAAATATTTTGTTTGCGGACCAGTATCCAGTGATCAATGGACCGGTACTGGTCCATGGACCGGCGGTTGGGGACTCGTGCTCTAGACTACAGTTCGATGATCTACTTTGTAATCAAGTCACTGGACTTGCGATCGCATGTTCTGGACACTCGGGTGAAGAGAGGAGCTGAGCTGTCAATCGATCACTACCTGGTGGTGAGCTGTCCCTAATGGCAGGGGAGACCGCCCTCTAGAGTTAGCAGGCCCAAGCGTGTAGTTAGGGTCTCCTCGAAAGTTTGGCATAGTCTCCGATCACAGGAGCCTTTAACTCCAACCTACGGCAGAGCTACAACCACGTCCCGAAGGAGGCGGGTGACATGGAATCTGAATGGGCTATGTTTTGTGCCTCCATTGTTGAAGCGGCAGCCTATAGCTGTGGCCGGAACGTCATCATTGTCTGTCATGGCAGTAATACCCAAACCCGGTGGTGGACATCAATAATAAAAGGGCTGTCCAGCTGAAAAAGGAGCCCTACTGGTTCTTATCGGCCTGTGGGATTCCCAAGGCAGCAGACAGGTACGGCATGCCAAACGTCCTGCAGTACGAGCTGTCACCGATACAAAATCTCAGTGAGGGCCTAGAAAGCAATTATCAATTGGCTTCAAAAAGGTTCTGAACCTCCACCCCTCGCCTCAGGAGGGGGAGGCAGTTTTCCACAAATACTGTTTAGAGTGGAGGTGGGGAGCTGCTCACCTGAAATAAGGATGCTGTTGGGAGGTGGAAGAAATACTTTGAGGACCTCCTTAATCCCATCAACAGGTCCTAGAGAGGGCGATGGGAGTTTGCTCAATCTGGCCACATATGCTTCATGGATTTAGAGAATGCTTTCAACTGTGTCCTTTAGCTTAGCTTGTAGGGTGTGCTCTGGGAGTATGGTGTACCAGACCCGTTGCTACAAACAATTCGGTCTCTGTATCACCGGAGCCAGAGCTTGGTTCACATTGGTAACAACAGGTCGAATTCTTTTCTGGTGAGGTTTGGAGTCCACCAAGGCTGTCCTTTGTCACCAATTCTGTTCATAACTTTTATGGATTCACAACCAAATGTGAAGTAGCCAGGTTGAGAATCAGCACCTCCAAATCATGAAGCGGGAGCTACAAAGCAAACCTCTAAATTTACCAATCAATCTATGTTCCAACCCTCACTTATGGTCATGAGATTTGAGTAGTGACCGAAAGAACAAGATCGCGGATACAATTAGCTGAAATGAGCTTCCTTCACTGGGTGGAGGGGCTCTCCCTTAGAGATAGGGTGAGAAGCTCAGCCATCCGGGGTTGATATAGAACACGCTGAAGGGATTATGTCTCTCATCGGGTCTGAGAAAGCCTCGGTGTCCCCCTGAAAGAGCTCGAGGAAGTGACTGGGGAGAGGGAACTCTGGAACTCATTCCTGAGGCTGCTGCCCCCACAACCCAACCCCTGATTAAGCGGAGGAGGAAGAAAATCATGGTGAAGCATGGTTGCAGCAGAATCATGCTGTTGGGATGTTTGTCATCAGCAAGAACAGAAAACTTGGTGAACTGAGGGAATGTGGGATGTGTCTAAATACAGGGAAATTTTGAGGAAGTGAATTCCTGAAGGTGCTGGAGCAATGAAACTTTTAAGAACAGGCAAAAAGAATGGGCCAGATGTGAACAAACGTATGAAAACATACCCGAAGAGACCAGATTGTAATTGCTGCAAACGGGCTCTACAAAGTACTGACTCTGGTGGAGGGAAGAAGTGTTTGTGAGTGTGGTAGTGGTGGTTTGGGGGAGGTGTTCATATCCAACTGTATATAATCAGGATGCCATGAGAAACCTCTTTAAACACCAGGTTAAAGGGTGGTGAGTTCATATTTTTTCCAAGGGTTGAATTCTTTAAGTTTCTAGATTAATACATTTTTAGTGTAAGTTCCACATGGACAAATGACTTGGTCTCTGCAGCTGGCACACTTGTGTCTAGGGACTGTCTGAAGTGCAAGACCTAAAAGAGATTCTACTAAAAGATCAATGTTACACAGTTACACAGTTACACAGTACTATGTTATGGTCCGTGATAGTTGGCGGAGTATAACTCTTTTTCTCTCTCCCCCTATACACTGCAGGCGCTGTCGAGTGGCGTAGCTGTTACCCGCAGGCGAAATCCAGAGAGTGCACCTGAATTCTCTCAGCCATCAGCGAGCCATAAAGAGAAGCAGCACGCTCCCCTCCGGCGTCAGAAGATTGTTCCCTCCATGCGATTCTGTCTCACCCATAATCTCTCTGACTCCTTGTTACCAGCTCCGTGCTAAACCAGTTTCCCATGTTGATATTTTCCCAGTGATTTTGTTTTTTGTGTTTTTTCCCTCACCGCTATGGTGAGCTCAACTTCTGTGTTCCAGTGCGCCTACTCCCCATGCGCTGAAAGCCGCTCATCCCCACTCCAGCCAGGTATTCGGGAACTATCTGCTCATGTGCACAGTTCCTCCATCAGTGTTCGCTCGTCTTCAGCTAGCAGCTGCTCATATACACCAGCAACCAAGCCGAGACCGCTTTTGTTATGAGCCTACTCACAGAGCATGCATCGTCCTGGGTGCTAGTGGTCACTACCCATACATAAGATGTATGCTCACATTTCACTCAGTTTGTACTGGAGATGAAAAGGGTCTTTGATCATCTGGCGAAAGGGGAGGAGGTGAGCAGTCAGCTACTGCGAATCAAGCAAGACTCACAGTCAGTGTCAGAGTATGCGATCAGATTCCAGATCCTCGCCGTAGAAAGCGGCTGGAACAACCCCGCACTCAGCCAGTGCTGAACGACCCAGCCAGTGTTGAACGAGAGGTTGAAGGACGAGCTCACGGAACGAGATGAGACAGCTACTCTCGAAGGTTTGATCGCCTTGACTACGAGGCTGGACAACCGGCTAAGAGAGAGGGACAGATCCCGGGAAGAGCGGATTAGCCTCGTCTACCCATCCTCAAGTGCCTCTGTGACTGCAGACCCACAACCCACACATCAACTGGCGCACCCTCACCATACGCAGTTGGAGTGACTACTGCCTACAGCACTGACTACTGGTGGCTGTACCCTACCAAGTTCCACAAACCCCGGTCGACCTGGGAGATATGGACTTGGCCAGCATCCCGAGTGAGTACCACGATCTGAAAGAGGCGTTCAGTAAGGACCGGGCTTGTTTGCTACCACCTCATCAACCATATGACGCGCCATCAACTTACTCCCAGGTTCCACGCTCCCTTCTCAGCGACTATATAACCTCTCAAATGTAACCCTGCATTGATTACACGGGCCTAAACAGCATCACCATAAAGAATAAGTACCCTCTCCCTCTCAGAGATTCGGCCTTCACCCCTCTCCACAATGCAACCGTCTTTTCTAAGCTCGACCTAAGAAATACATACCACTGAGTCCGGATTCGGGATGGAGACAAGTGGAAGACGGCCTTTAACATGCCCCTGGGTCACTTCGAATATGTGGTCATGCCGTTCGGTCTAACATCACCCCGGCAATTTTCCAAGCCCTGGTTAATAACTTGCTCAGAGACATGTTGAACCACTTCATATTCATTTACCTGGACGACATCCTAATCTTCTCTAAGGACCACGAGACTTACGAGCATCTCGTAAGAATGGTTTTAAAACTTCTAGCATTTGAATATTAAATTAGCCAAGGCAGCACAGTGTTGTAGTGGTTAGCATGTCCACCTCACAGCAAGATGGTTCTGGGTTTGAGTCCCTGGTTCAAGGTGTATCTATGTGGAGTATGTCTGTTTTCTCAGTGCTTGCATGGGTCCAGAGACATGCACTGTAGGCTAACTGGATGTTCCAATTTTTTTGTCTGATCTTCTTATTTTCCTTTCGGCTGTTCCCTTCAGGGGTCGCCACAGCGAATCATCTGCCTCCATCTCACCCTATCCTCTGCATCTTCAACTCTTACTCCAACGACCTTCATGTCCTCCTTAACCACATCCATAAATCTTCTCTTTGGTCTTCCTCTAGGCCTTCTGCCTGGTAGTTCCAACCTCAGCATCCTACTACCAATATACTCACTATCCCTCCTCTGTACATGTCTAAACCATCTCAATCTAGCCTCTCTGACTTTGTCTGCAAAACCTCTTGCATGTGCTGTCCCTCTGGTGTACTCATTCCTGATCCTATCCATCCTCATTACTCCCAAAGAGAACCTCAACATTTTTTAAAAATTATTATATATTTTTTATTATTATTACTGAATCCCTGTTACAGTTGAGGACAAGGAGTCAGGGGATTCCTTGTCCTGCTTGAGAAAAGGCAAACAAACAAAAATAGGAAAAAAGACATGAAATAGGATTCAGGTTTTATTAAACATACAGCAATTCATACATACACACACACACACACACACACACACACACACACACACACAGAGAGAGAGAGAGAGAGAGAGAGAGAGAGAGAGAGAGAGAGTAAAATAATAGAATTATGCAATACCTAAATTGACCTATGCAATAGTAAAAGACTACTGTTGTTAAATTACATCAAGTGGAACCAGTCATTTCACCAAAGAGTGGATGGTACAATAACCACTTCACATAAAATTTATTATGGTTTGATTTGTTGAAATACAGTCGGCCCTCAAATTACGAAGACCCCTGTGTACGAAAGCCCTGGATTATGAAAAACATTTTCCTGAGTTTCCGTCCCCGAGATACGAAACAACCCCCTCTTATGAAAAGAAATTCAAAATTCAAATGCACCAATCAAAATGTAACACGCGAGTTGCTCTCTCATTGGCTGTCTCTCAACATCCCACCCTGCTGTCCTCTCAGATAGAGACAGAAGGAAGCTTCACTCTTTAGTTTTTAGTTTAGTTTTTTAAGTTGTTTTAATTCAGTAAATGTTTAATAAAGGTGGGTTCATTTGAGCTCATCTGGAATTCCGATCCCTCAAGGAATCAAGTTAAAATTCAGTTACTCAAGCAGGGAATGCGCTTTGAATTCACATCTTGTGGGCGTGGCCCGCAGCACACGAGAGAGAGAGAGAGAGAGAGAGAGAGAAGGAATAACCCTTTAGTTTTTAGTTTTTTTAAGTTGTTTAATTCAGTAAATGTTTAATAAATGTGGGCGCATTTGAGCTCATCTGGAATTCTGATCCCTCAAGGAATCAAATTAAAGTTGAGTTTGTCAAGCAGGGAATGCGCTTTGAATTCACGTGCGCGCGAGAGAGAGAGAGAGAGAGCGAGAGAGAGAGAGAGAGACAGAGAGAGATAGAGAGAAGGAATAACGCTTTAGTTTTTAGTTTAGTTTATTAAGTTGTTTTAACTCATTAAATGGTCAAGCAGGGAATGCGCTTTGAATTCAAGTCTTGTGGGCGTGGCCCGCAACGCTAGAATAAACAAGTGCATTCTAATGTGTGTGTGTGTGTGTGTGTGTGAGTGAGATATAGAGACAGGTGTGTGTGTGTGTGTGTGTGTGTGTTAAAAATTTTTTTAATAAATAAGTAAATATGTTAATAAGATGTTTAAATGGTTTAATACATAATTTTCTTTTACTTTTAACACATATTTCATATAAAATTGGTGTACTTTTATCATTTTTAAAAGGTTTATGGGGTTTCTCCAGTCCAAAGACTGGGGCCTTGGAATGAATTAGGCGTTTAACATCTAAGATGCACCCCCTACTTACGAAACCCCCGCCATATGAAAAGGGCTCTGGAACGATTAATTTTGTACGTTGGGCCGACTGTACGCTCACTGGTATAACGTTTTAGTAAAGTATGTATCTTATCATCTTCTAGTTTACATTTGTGATAAAAAAAATGTGGCCAATAAAAGAATGAGATCAAACACATCATCTATAACAATATTATCTTTCAAGCCAAACAGTACAAGTTCAGAACTAAGAGACAAGTTATGAAGGTGTGAACAATGTTCACTGAACCATGACAATAAAGACATCGAAAACAAATGCACTTCCTGACATTCCTAAAATAAATGAATTAGAATTAGTTTTTTTCTGAATTACAGAAATTACAGGTATCATCAGAACAGAGTTTGATTTTGCATAAATGGTCATTAGTAGGAATTAGTCTGTGAAGTAAACAATATTGAAACCATCTTAGTTTTGTACTCCTGGTTGTCTTGAAAGGTTTCAGGTATATTGACTCCCAAGGGAGAACAGTTGTAAATTCATAATTCCAACTGATTTGTGACTTTGGAGTAAGACTAGATGAAACAAGAGTACAATTATAGTATTGTGAACCTTTCAAAACTGCCATGAGTTTTTATAAACTGACTTTTCCCTTGGTGTTAGGGGAGAAATGACAGATACACCTACTGTTTTGAGATACTTTTTAACACTTTGTACAATCCCATAATACTATTTAAATGGAATTTTCAATTTATAAGTTATTTCAAACTCACTGAGAGACATGAATTCATTATTATCATTAACAATATCAGAAACTTGCCAATGGCTTCATCTACCCATTTCTTACTATAAAATAATGTCTACCAACCATGATATTACTATTGTAAAAAACACTATCAGCTAGGAACTCTTCATAGCATGATGGTGAACATTTAGCATAGAAATACCCATAAGATATCAAACTGTATTTCCAAAAAGCATTATTGACTTTGTTAGCCAGTATTGCTGGAAATAAATCATCAAATTCAGCTACATGTTGGGTATCAGGTTGTTGTAAGAAAAATATTTTTTTTCCATTTAGACTCCCCATGCTCGCCATCCTCTAAGATTTTTCGATTCCAAGTCATTTTTAGGGATCTAACAAATGCAAAAATATCAACCATACCCAACCCTCCCTCTGAGACAGGTTAACATAAAAGTTCACGTTTAATCCTATATGGTCTTTTATTCCAGATAAAATTAAATAAATTTTTGTTGAGCTCTTTCAACAAACAGCCAGGTGGATTTGGTAAAGTCAAGAAGAGATAATTAAGTTTGGAGATCAACAAGGACTTAATGATTGCAATTTTACCGAGTTGAGTGATAATACGTCTCATCCATCTAGTAATGATTATTTGTATTACATAAATCTTACCCTTAAAGTTACGATCAGGTATATTATGGATTATTGTAGAAAAATTAATACCCAGAATCTTAAAACTCTCAGGATTACACTTAATGTGTAACTTTGTCATTAATCTCTTTTTGCTTTCATTTTCAGACCCTATCCAAACAACCTGAGATTTCTCATAATTCATTCTGAGGCCAGAGATATACTAGTATGCAAAAAGATCTAATATTTTTATTGCAGCTTCAAATGATGACTGGCTACCATCTAAGAGAAATTTAGTATCATCTGCATACTGGGCAATAAGATATTCAATATTTCCGATTCCCTTTCTGATTAGATCGAACAAGAGAAGCTAGAATCTCAGAGCACAATAAAAATATGTCAGGGGAGAGAGGGTCTCCTTATCTGCATCCTTTGTGAATAGATATCTGTGATGACAGCTTTCCATTAATAATCAATTTAGAATAAATATTATTATAGAAAGTAGAGAACCCTTTCCTAATGTCGTTTCCAAAACCAAAGAATTCCAAAGTTTTATCAATAAAAGACCATGACACTGAATCAAAGGTTTTTTTCAAAATCAACAAGAAGAAGCCAACCTGGAATATTCTTATGTTCAGTAAGACATAAAATATCATAAATTGTTCTAATATTCTCCCCAATATACCTTCCTGTCATGAAGCCAGTCTGATCTTCATTAATAATGAGTGGAAAAAATGTTTTAAGTCTCTCTGCAATAACAGATGACATAAGTCTGGAAGAAATATTTAACAAAGATATAGGTCACGAGTTCTGAATAAAACGCTTAGGTTTATTGCCTTTTGGAATGCAAGTAATTAATCCTTGCTTCTGAGTCACTGAAAGTTCTCCATTAGCAAAGCTAAAGTTAATCGATCTCAGCAAAAAGTCTCCTATGTCTTCCTTTCGGCTTTTTCCCTTTTCACTCGGGAGTCGCCACAGCAAATCATCTGATTCGCACATTTGATTTGGCAGAGGGTTTTTTTTTTTACGTTGGATGCCCTTCCTGTCACAACCCTTTTAGCATGGGACAGAAACACGCTGACGACTTTGCAGCCTACTCTTTACGAAAGTCAGCAATGGTTCTTTTACATGCCTCTCACCATAGACAGTGAGAAACATGGCCCGCCCTTGATAACCCAGTTAGCTGCACTGGGGGGACAGTAACAACCTTGTGGAGAGTGGGACTCGAACCCCCAACCTTTGGATCAACGATCCAGCTCCCTATACCACTAGACCACCACTGCCCCACAACAAAAAGTCTCCGATATCAACCCAAAAGAACTTCATAAGTGAAACCATCAGAACCAGGACTTTTGTCATTTTTGGTCTCTTTCTATAGCTTAAGAAGTTCATCTTTCTTAATGGGACCCTCAAGAGAATCTGCAGTTTCCTGGTCAAGTCTGGGAATATCTTCTGGAAGAAGAGATTTAAGATTAATGTTATTTTGATAAGGGGTCCTATCAGAGTAAAGATTTTGTGAGAAAGATTTTGCTTCCTCCATGATGTCTTCTGAGTTTGATAATAAGGAACCATCCTGCTTTTTTAAACTAGGCATTACTTTGCGAATAAAATTTCTATTTTCAAGATTGCAGTAGTATTTAGTAATTTTTTCTCCCTCATTAATCCACTGAGCCCTAGATCTTACAAGAACACCTTCCATCGTTTTTCGACGAATTTCCTGTAATTTTGTTATGGTCTGTGCTGGCTGGTGGAACTAACTCTTCTTTAATCATTGCAGGCGCTGGTGAGGGGTGTGGCGGTTGCCGGTAGGCAAGTTCCAAGCTGAGCGCACCTGGTCCCAATTTGCAATCAGCAAGCAGCCAGCTATAAATGGGAGTAGCGCACTTCCCTCCGATGTCAGAAGATTGTTTTCCCCGTGACTCTGCTCCTGGGTTTTCTCTTTGACCCCTGGTTCTTGCTTCGTGCTTGAACAGTTCCCTAGACTTAGTATTCCAGTGATTTTCAGTTCCTCGTGTTTAATAAATTGTTTGCACCTTCTTTTGGTCTCCTGCAGCTCTGGGTCCAACGCATACACTCCAGGCATAACAATTCTTTATGTTTATTGGCAAGGGTATCAACATTATGATCAGTAAGGTTTGATTCCAGTGTTTCAATTTCTTTGATGAAAAACTCCTCCTGTTTAACCTTCAATTTGTTTACATAAGAAGCACAAGAAATAGATTTACCTCAGATTTCGAGCAAAAGAGTTTCAAAGAACAACTGATCACTAATAGTAAACTCAAGCTCAGAATTAGATATATCATCTACTTCAATGTTGTCATCAAATTCAGAAGCATGTTGTTTCTTAACCTGATATATAACTGATTTTACTTCAGTAACATATTTGTAATCACAATGCAAAGAATTATTAAACTTCCAGTATGTTAAGTTTCTAGATGTGTTAGTCAAATTTAAACGAAGAGTAAATAAAGAATGGTCTGATCTATAGCCAGCTTTTATATCAGTATCTAAAACAAACTGACACAAGATTTTCTGACACAAGAAAAAAATCCAGTCCAGCTTGTTTTATTGGTGATTTTCTTCTCCAAATAAATTTATGTAATTCTGGATTGTGATCCCGCCAAATATCAACAAGATTAAGTTCTGAAATCATATCCAAAACTGAATTAGGGGCATGTGGATTATTAACATTTTGATAGTTGTCAGAATGTTTTGAAGGATCTAGAACAAGATTGAAGTCACCTGCTATTATACAAGAAAGATTACCAAATTCTTTAATCTTACACATTAAAGATTTATAAAAGTCAGGTTTATCTATATTAGGTCCATAGATAGTTGCAATTGACATTCTCTTACCACAAACAGTGATATCTACCAGTAAAAGATTACCATTGGTATTAAAGTATTATGCAGTTTGTATTCAAAATTGTTATTGAACAGAATTGCCACACCTCTAGATTGACTATCATGACAATTAAAAATACAATTATAACCCCATTCTGAACGCAACAGTCGTTCATTCTTGGTAGCAAAATGAGTATCTTGCAACATGTACATAGAAATTTTTTTTGCCTTCAGAAAATTGAAGACATCTTTTCTCTTATTGAAGTCACCAAGGCCCCAGCAGTTAAATGAGCTACAAATAAAACTATTCATCTTCACCCTTTTTGACTTTGTATGTTGGTAGTGAAAAGGAGCAAAATATGAAATTCAGTATCCAAACAGTTTGGATGCATTGCATAATGAACCAGGTAGAGAATAATATCAACATCAAAATCACAAACATCTCACATACACCCATTGACAACATAACACATAAAATAATCGTCAACTTACAGTAAAGCATCGAAAATCGCACACAACCGAACCAAACCAGGCCGGCTCTCCTTTGAAAGAGAAAGAATCATGCCTGGAAAAAACTGAAGTTAAATAAAAATAAATATTATCCAGCACAAACTATTAATTTACAAATGAAGTTTGTACCGACCATACGTCCAATGAAAAGTATTTTCCACATGAATCCCGTTGATGTCCCAAGTTTGAATTAGATATCTTATCTAATCTTATTTGGAAACACGCAAACAGAAAACCAGTCCAGTCACATAGGCATGTATTAGCACTCAAGAACTGTTACAGCAAATTGAGGTTTAGGTCCTCATTGGTTCCAAGCAGTTTCCACGTGTGACTTGGGCTCCGTCGGTACTGCAGAACTATCATAGAACCCCTCTCGCTGACTCTAGTTTGCAGGTTCTTGATTTTCTGGCATAGACCATAGGCCTTGGAACGAAGTTTTAGAGGTGGAGGTAGATCTGATCTGATCATGACTTTATTCTTGCTTAAGTTCTTGTAATTTCTTCTGGCCGCCTCTAGCACTGCATTCTGGTCCAATATGGGAATGAATTTCACAATGACTGGTATAGGTAAGCTTGAATCATTCGTAGAAGCATTTCCTGGCCTCCTCTGCAGCCTATGGTAGTTAACAAATGACATCTTGTCAACAATGTCAGAATTTAAACCCAAAGTATTCCTGAAAATGTTCTTGCATTCATCAAGCAAATCAGTCTTTTCATTCGGAATTCCATAAATTAGGAGATTTCTCTTGCGGGAATACATCTGGAATTCCATAAGCTTGTTTTCTAATATTTGTATTTCCACATGGAGTTGTTCTGTCTGAGTTATCTCCCTTGATGTATCAGAGATGCGTTTATCATTGAATTCCATCAAGCGTTCAATTGCCACGACCCTCGTGGTAAGATCTGAAATAAGTTGCAAGACATGGTCGATCATGGAACCCATTTTGGAGAAAAAAGTTTTATTGATTGAAGGAGAGCCGAAATCGTCCCGCTACGCGAGTTCTGCCGTCATAACCAGGAGTCGAACCTCAACATTTTCATCTCTGTTACCTCCAGCTCTGCCCTCTGTCTCTCCACTGCTCTGGATTGTTGAGCCTAAGTACTTAAAATCCTCCACCTTTGTTATCTCTCTGTAACCTCACCGTTCCTCTTAGGTCCTTGTCGTTCACACACATGTATTCTGTCTTACTAAGACTAACCTTCATTCCCCTCCTTTCCAGGGCATACCTCCACCGCTCTAGATTTTCCTACACTTGTTCTCTGCTCTCACTACAAATCACAATGTCATCTGCAAACATCATAGTTCAATGGGAATC
Source organism: Plotosus lineatus (assembly GCA_024760905.1). NCBI lineage: Eukaryota > Metazoa > Chordata > Actinopteri > Siluriformes > Plotosidae > Plotosus > Plotosus lineatus. Next base: position 31,634,684 of record CM045732.1, on the reverse strand, counting down.
TTGTCTCACCTCATCTGTCAGCCAGTCCATCACCAAAGCAAACAAGAAGGGGCTCAGAGCTGACCCTTGATGTAGGCCCACCTCCACCTTGAACTCTTCTGTCACACTAACAGCACACCACTCACCACTGTCTTACATCTCTCATACATGTCCTGCACCACTCTAACATACTTCTCTGCCACTCCAGACTTCCTCATGCAATACCACAGTTCCTGTCTCGGCACCCTGTCATATGCTTTCTCCAGATCCACAAAGGCACAATGCAGCTCCGTCTGACCTTCTCTGTACTTCTCTATTAACATCCTCAAAGCAAACACTGCATCTGTGATCCTCTTTCTTGGCATGAAACCAACACCAAATGCTGACCTCTGCCCTTAGTCTAGCTTCCACTATTCTTTCCCATAACTTCATCATATAGCTCATGAACTTTATTCCTCTGTAGTTGCCACAACTCTGCACATCTCCCTTGTTCCTAAAAATGAGCACCATCACACTTCTCCTCCATTCCTCTGGCATTCTCTCACTCTCTAAGACCCTGTTGAATGTTCTTGTCAGGAAATCTACTGCTACCTCCCCTAGACACTTCCATACCTCCACAGGTATGTCATCAGGACCAACTGCCTTTCCACTCTTAATCCTCTTCAATGCCCTCCTCACTTCACCCTTACTAATCTTTGCTACTTCCTGGTCCTCAACAGTCACCTCTTCTACTATTTTTTCTCTCTCACATTTTCCTCATTCAACAGCTCTTCAAAGTAGTCTTTCCATCTTCCCAGCACACTTCAGTCAATACATTTCCCACTCTGTCCTTAATCACTCTAACTTGCTGCACGTCCTCTCTATGTCCCACTTCTTCTTAGCTATCCTCTTCCTTTGTACACCCTCCTGCACTTCCTCATTCCACCACCAAGTCTCCTTATCTACTTTCCTTCCAGAGGACACACCAAGTACTCTCCTACCTGTCTCCCTGATCACATTAGCTGTTGTCTTCCAGCCATCTAGAAGCACTTCCTGACCACCCAAAGCCTGTTTCAACTCCTCCTTGAAGACAACACAACACTGCCTTTTTCAGCTTCCACCACTTTGTCTTCTCGTCTGCCTTTGCCTTCTTCACCTTCCTCACCATCGGCGTCATCCTGCACACCAACTTCCTTCAAATTACATCACCTACACAAGTTGTAGTCTGTGTGCTCCTACCTCTGCTTTTATAAGTCACCCTATGCTCCTGTCTCTTCTGGAAGAAAGTATTCACCACAGCCATTTCCATCATTTTTGCACAATCTATCAACATCTGTCCTTCTGTGTTCCTGTGCTGGATACCAAACCTTCCCATCACTTCCTTGTCCACTCTGTTGCCTGCACCAACGTGTCTATTGAAGTCTGCACCAATGACCACTCTTTCACCTCTGGGGGTACTCTGCATCACTTCATCTAACTCACTCCAGAATCTCTCCTCCTTTTCTAGCTCACATCCTGCCTGTGGGGCATAAGCATGACTAACAGCATTGAACATCACGCCTTCAATTTCTAACTTGAGACTCATGACTCTGTCTGACACTCTTTTCACTTCTAGAACATTCCTGACAAACTCCTCCTTCAAGATGACTCCTACTCCATTTCTCTTAGCATCCACACCATGAAAAAACAGCTTAAACCCTGCTCCTAAGCTTCTAGCCTTGCTACCTTTCCACCTGGTCTCCTGAACACACACCTTCCTTCTCTGCATCATGTCAGCCAGCTCTCTACCTTTTCCTGTCATAGTTCCAACCTGTCAAAGTCCCTACTCTCAGTCCTAGACTCATGCCTTTCTTCTTCTCTCTCCGCCTACGGACACGCCTCCCACCTCTCCTTCTTCGACCAATAGTAGTCCAATTTCCACCAGCACCCTGTTGGTTAACAGCACTGATGGTGGTTGTTGTTAATTCGGGCCTCGACCGATCCGGTATGAAATTCGTTTTGATCATTCGCATAACAATTTTGGCACAAGTTTTATGCCGGATGCTATTCCTGTTGCAATCCTCTGCATTTATCCGGGTTTGGGACCGGCGTGAAGATGAACACTGGCTTGTGCCCCCCCCACAGCTGCATTTTCAATTTTTTTGTCTGATGTAGTCTATTAATCCAATGAATCTAATTAATGAAGGAGAAATTATTAGCTCTGCATTTAACCCATTTAAACACATATAACAAGTGAGCACACACACACACATGCACACTCTCTCTGTCTCTGAGCAGTAATCTGCCACGCACATTGGGGGTACCCAGAGAACATTTGGGGTTCGGTGCCTTTCTCGAGGGCACTCCATCAATTTATGTGGAGGATGGGAAGGTGCAGTTCACCCCCCATGCCACATACTTTTCATACTAGTTTAGAAATCAAACCAGTGACCTTTCCGAAAACCAGTTGTCTAACCATTGGGCCATGGCTTCACTTCAAAATTAGTGGCTGTGGGGCACTAATGAAAGAGTAAAATATGAATGAAACGAGTGGCTCTGTATACAGCACTGTATACAGACTAATCAGAAACAGTACAGACATCCTGTGTTTGTTGGGCTCAATACTTCAAAATCGGTGGGAAGAGAAGTGTGTGGGAAAAATGATCATGTGGCATGCTTGCCTACACTGTTGCAGTTCATAAATAAGTGAACTGCACAAAACAAGCTAATAGAGGATGCACCGTGATGCAGTGCTTTGCACAGCACATCCACCTTACAGCAACCTGCCAAGCCAAAAATATATCCTATTGTTGTCTAAATAAAACTATAATTTCACATAGAAAAACAATAGTAACTTATCGGAAACTGTATTGACTTGTAGAAAACTACAGTCACTGTTTGCTGCATACCAGTAAACTATAGTTGCAAAATATTGATAATGATTTCCTTTCGGCTTTTCCTTTTTTTCAGGGGTCGCCACAACGAATGATTCACATGTTTGATTTGGCAGAGGTTTTTACGTTGGATGCCCTTCCTGACACAACCCTTTAGCAAGGGACAGAAACAAGCTGACGGCTTTGCAGCTCCTCTTTATGAAAGTCAGCAATGCTTCTTTTACATGCCTCTTACCATAGATGCATAGACAGTGAGAGGCATGGCCCACCTTTGATAACCCAGTTATATTAAACCTAGAGAAACCTATAGAAACATATAGAAACATATGCTTTGATCAGTGCTGTATTAGTGGGTACACGCTGTTACACGTCGTGTACCCACTTGATTTAGTGGCTGAGTTGTGTGTACTGACTTAATTTGGTCTACTTTACAGTTGATCAACGTAAATTTCCACGACTGTGTAAATAAAAGCGGCGATGAAGTGCTAAATAGTTTCAAAGCCAAAGCTGCACCCTCCCCTGTGCGCCTCGGTCACTTCGCTGCCATCGTGTACTCATTTATTTTTTGACCACTACAGCACTGGCATTGATGTACATACATTGTCTTGCTGTGAGGCGAACGTGCTGACCACTACAATACTGTGTTTCCCTTCTTAACATATGAATATTGCGGTAGTGGCCTGGTGGTATAGGGCGCTGGATCACTGATCCTAAGGTTGGGGGTTCAAGCCCCACTCTCCAAGGGTTGTTACTGTCCACCCAGTGCAGCTAACTGGGTTATTAAAGGCCAGCCATGTCTCTCACTGTTGATGGTGAGAGGTTCATGTAAAAGAACCATTGCAGACTTTCAACAAGAGGAGCTGCATAGCTGTCAGTGTGCTTCTGCCCTGTGATGGCCTGGCGAGCTGTACAGGGTGTACTTTTTCCTCACCCAGAGTCTGCTGAGATGGGTGCCGGTCTCCCCGAAAGCCTAGTTATGATTAAGCGGTTCAGAAATTAAAAATGAAGTTTCTCTTATATGATTCGTATCCTTATGGTTCCACCCAAATGAGGATGGCTTTCCCTTTGGGACCTGGTTCCTCTCGAGGTTTCTTCCTCACGTTAACTGAGGGTGATCCTCATGAGTGATGTGTATGGGATGTATAAAAGGTTAAAATTCTTTGATACTTTGTAGCCTCCTACTTTTACTGTGTAAAGCTGCATTGCGACAATGTTAATTGTAAAATATGTGATACAAATAAAACTGAATTGAATTGAATCATGTCACAGTGTTAAGTGCAGGAAGCTGTTCTACAAATACTTTGATAATAATTTACTATTAATATCTAAAATTTAGTCTTTTTTCTCAATGGCATAGATGGGAGGGATTTTTAAAGATGCTATGCAACCGTTATATCTAAATCCATCAGTAGCTTGTAATGAAAAGTGATATTTCGGCTGTATGTTAACTGTGATTTTTAAGTTATGTGATATTTTGTGGTGCTACGTAACAAGTATTTTATTCTAGTCAAAATGTTTATTTTATTGGATCTGCCTGTGACAAAGTATAATAAATAAAATAAAAAATAAAATAAAAATTTGAAACAAATATGTTTCAAAAATCAGTGACCTGGTGGTAAGGTGCTAGTTTACTGACCCAAATGTCAGGAGTTCTAGTCCCAATATTACCAGTTTGTCTCCCCCCCAGTGCTGCCCACCCACTGAGTCAGTATCAAAACCAGCCATGTCTGTGATGAGAGTAAAAGAACCACTGATGACTTTCATCAAAGATACGCTGCATTGCTGTCCTGTAATGGCCGGGCAAGCTGATCAGGATGTACTCTGCCCCCTCGGCCAGAGTGGGCTGAGATGGGCGCCTGCCTCCCCGTGATGCCGATTGGGATTAAGTGGTTCAGACAATTAATGAATAATGTGATGGATTTAGCAGATTGCATCTTTGATATTGTCAGTAAAAACCATCTGATAATGAAAATACACACACACACACACACACACACACACACATACACACACACACACACACACACACACACACACACACACACACACACACACACACACACACACACATATATCTTCTTCTTTTCCTTTCGGCTTTTCCCTTCAGGGGTCCCACAGCGAATAATCTGCCTCCATCTCACCCTATCCGCTGCATCTTCTTCTCTTACACCAAATACCTTCATGTCCTCCATCACCACATCCATGAATTGTCTCTTTGGTCTTCCTCTAGGCCATCTGCCTGGTAGTTCTAACCTCAGCATCCTACGACCAGTATACTCACTGTCCCTCCTCTGTACATGTCCAAACCATCTCAATCTAGCCTCTCTGACTTTGTCTCCAAAACGTCTTACATGTGCTGTCCCTCTGATGTGCTCATTAATGATCCTATCCATCCACGTTATTCCCAAAGAGATCCTCAACATTTTCATTTCTGCTACCTCCATCTCTGCCTCCTGTCTTTTCCCCAGGGCCACTGTTTCTAAACCATACAACATCGCTGGCCTCAACACTGTCTTGTACATTTTTCCTTTCATTCTTGGCGATACCTTCCTATCACATATCACACCGGACACTTTTCTCCAGCCATTCCAACCAGCCTGCACACGCTTCTTCAGCTCTTTTCCACACTCTCCATTGCTCTGGATTGTTGAGCCTAAGTACTTAAAATCCTCCACCTTCCTTATCTCTGCTCCCTGTAACCTCACCGTTCCTGTTGGGTCCTTGTCATTCATGCACATGTATTCTGTCTTGCTGAGGCTAACCTTCATTCCCCTCCTTCCCAGGGCATACCTCCACCTCTCTAGATTTTCCGGCACTTGTTCTCTGCTCTCACTGCAGATCACATTGTCATCTGCAAACATCATAGTCCATGGAGATTCTTGTCTAACCTCGTCTGTCAGCCTGTCCATCACCATAGCAAACAAGAAGGGGCTCAGAGCTGACCCTTGATGCAGTCCCACCTCCACCTTGAACTCTTCTGTCACACCGACAGCACACCTCACCACTGTCTTACATCTCTCATACATGTCCTGCACCACTCTAACACACTACTCTGCGACTCCAGACTTTCTCATGCAATACCACAGTTCCTGTCTCGGCACCCTGTCATATGCTTTCTCCAGATCCACAAAGGCACAATGCAGCTCCGTCTGACCTTCTCTGTACTTCTCTATTAACATCCTCAAAGCAAACACTACATCTGTGGTCCTCTTTCTTGGCATGAAACCAAAACCAAATGCTGACCTCTGCCCTTAGTCTAGCTTCCACTATTCTTTCCCATAACTTCATCATATGGCTCATGAACTTTATTCCTCTGTAGTTGCCACAACTCTGCACATCTCCCTTGCTCTTAAAAATGGGCACATGCACACTTCCCCTCCATTCCTCTGGCATCCTCTCACTCTCTAAGACCCTGTTGAATATTCTTGTAAGGAAATCTACTGCTACCTCTCCTAGACACTTCCATACCTCCACCAGTATGTCATCAGGACCAACAGCCTTTCGACTCTTTATCCTCTTCAATGCCCTCCTCACTTCACCCTTACTAATCTTTGCTACTTCCAGGTCCTCAACAGTCACCTCTTCTACTATTTTTTCTCTCTCACATTTTCCTCATTCATCAGCTCTTCAAAGTACTCTTTCCATCTTCCCAGCACACTTCTGTTATCTGTCCTGTATCACTCTAACTTGCTGCACATCCTTCCCATCTCTATTTCTCTGCTGTGCCAACCTGTATAAATCATTTTCTCCCTCTTTACTGTCCAACCTATCATACAAGTCATCATACGCCCTCTGTTTGGCCTTAGCCACTGCTACTTTAGCCTTACACTGTGTCTCCCTGTACTCCTGTTTGTTCTCTTCGGTCCTCTCTATGTCCCACTTCTTCTTAACTAACCTCTTCCTTTGTACACACTCCTGCACTTCCTCATTCCACCACCAAGTCTCCGTATCTCCTCTCCTTCCAGGTGACACATGTTTCTCTGAGCTGTAGTTGTCCAGTCATCTGGAAGCACTTCCTGACTACCCAAAGCCATTTTCAACTCCTCCTTAAAGACAACACGACACTCTTCCTTTTTCAGCTTCCACCACTTTGTCTTCTGCTCTGCCTTTGCTTTCTTCACCTTCCTCACCATCAGCGTCATCCTGCACAACACCATCCTATGCTGTTTGGCAAAACTCTCACCCGCTACTACTTTGCAGTCACTGACTTCCTTCAAATGACATCACCTGAACAGGATGTAGTCTACTTGTGTGCTCCTACCTCCACTTTTATAATTCACCCTATGCTCCTCTCTCTTCTGGAAGAAAATATTTACCACAGCCATTTCCATCCTTTTTGCAAAATCTACCAACATCTGTCCTTCTGCGTTCCTGTCTTGGATACCAAACCTGCCCATCCCCTACCTCATCCCCTCTGTTTCCTGCACCAACATGTCAATTGAAGTCTGCTTCATCTCTCCTTCTCTTCTAGCTCACATCCTGCCTGTGGGGCATAAGCATGACTAACAGCATTGAACATCACGCCTTCAATTTCTAACTCGAGATTCATCACTCTGTCTGACACTCTTTTCACTTCTAGAACATTCCTGACAAACTCCTTCTTCAAGATGACTCCTACTCCATTTCTCTTCCCATTCACACCATGAAAAAACAGATTAAACACTGCGCCTAAGCCTTGCTACCTTTCCACCTGGTCTCATGAACACACAGAGTGTCCACCTTCCTTCTCAGCATCATGTCAGCCAGCTCTCTACCTTTTCCTGTCATAGTTCCAACATTCAAAGTCCCTACTCTCAGTCCTAGACTCACGCCTTTCCTCTTCTCTCTCTGCCTACGGATTTGCCTCCCGCCTGTCCTTCTTCGACCAACAGTCAGCTTGTGCCCCTCCCTCACGGCTGCATTCCCTCCCTCACGGCTGCATTTTATATATATATATATATATATATATATATTCTTCTTCTTTTACTTTCGGCTGCTCCCTTCAGGGGTCGCCACAGCAAATCATCCGCCTCCACCTCACCCTGTCCTCCGCATCTTCTTTTCTGACTCCAACGACCTTCATGTCTTCCTTCACCACATCCATAAATCTCTTCTTCGGTCTTCCTCGAGGCCTTCTGCCTGGTAGTTCCAACCTCAGCATCCTACTGCCAATATACTCACGATCCCTCCTCTGTACATGTCCAAACCATCTCAATCTAGCCTCTCTGACTTTGTCTCCAAAACATCTTACGTGGGCTGTCCCTCTGATATACTCATTTCTGATCCTATCCATCCTCGTTACTCCCAGGGAGAACCTCAACATTTTCATCTCCGCTACCTCCAGCTCTGCCTCCTGCCTTTTCCTCAGAGGAGGCAGAGCTGGAGGTAGCGGAGATGAAAATGTTGAGGTTCTCCCTGGGAGTAACGAGGATGGATAGGATCAGAAATGAGTATATCAGAGGGACAGCCCACGTAAGATGTTTTGGAGATATATATATATATATATATATATATATATATATATATATATATATATATATACACATACATATATACGGTGGTATCAAAAAGTATCTGAACCTTTTGGAATTTCTCACATTTCTGCATACAATCACTATCAAATGTGATCTGATCTTTGTCAAAATCACACAGATGAAAAAACAGTGTCTGCTTTAACTAAAACCACCCAAACATTCATAGGTTTTCACCTATAAAAAGGGGGAGGAATAAGTAACTTAACCCTCTGCCTAAGGAGACTTAAAGAGCTATTGAAACCAATTTTTACCAAACAACTTAAGTCAAGAATTGTTGATCTGTATAAAGCTGGGAAAGGATACAAAACCATCTCTAAAAGTCTGGATGTTCATCAATCGACAGTCAGAGAAGTTGTCTACAAATGGAGAGAGTTTGGCACTGTTGCTTCTCTCCCAAGGAGTGGCCGTCCACCAAAGATGACGCCAAGAGTTCAGCGCAGAATACTCAGAGAGGTAAAAAAAAAAAAAAAAAAAAACCTAGAGTGTCTGCTAAAGACTTACAGTAATCATTGGCACAGTCCAATATCTCTGTGCACACATCAACTATATGTAAAACAATGCCCAAGAATGGTGTTCATGTGAGGACTCCAAGGAGGAAGCCACTGCTGTCTAAATAAACATTGTTGCTCGTTTAATGTTCGCAAAAAGGCACTTGGACACTCCACAGAAGTTTTGGCAAAATATTTTGAGGACTAATGAAACCAAAGTTGAACTGTTTGGGAGGAACACACAACGTTATGTGTGGAGGAAAAATGGAACAGCTCACCGACATCAACACCTCATCCCCACCGTTAAGCATGGTGGAGGGTGCAGCATGGTTTGGGGCTGTTTTGCTGCCTCGGGGCCTGGACAACTTGCAATCATTAATGGAAAAATGAATTCAAAAGTTTATCGAGATGTTTTGCAGGAAAACCTGACGCCGTCTGTCAGACAGTTGAAGCTAAAAAGAGGATGGATGCTGCATCAAGACAATGATGATCCAAAACACAGAAGTAAATCAACTTCAGAATGGTTTCAGAAGAACAGAATACACATTCTGGAGTGGCCAAGTCAAAGTCCAGACTTGAACCCCATTGAGATGCTGTGGCATGACCTCAAGACAGTGATTCATTCCAGACATCCCAGGAATCTGACTGAACTACAGCAGTTTTGTAAAGAAAAATGGGCCAAGATTAGTCCTGATCGATGTGCCAGACTGATCTGAGCTACAGGAAGTGTCTGGTTGAAGTTATTGCTGCCAGGGGGGGCACAAAATATTAAATTAATGTTATGGTTCAGTTACTTATTCCTCCCCCTTCTGTCATTGTTTGCATGCTATCCTCATTAAAATATGAAACCCTATAAATGTTTGGGTGGTTTTCGTTAAAGCAGACACTGTTTTTTCATCTGTGTGATTTTAACAAAGATCAGATCACATTTGATGGTGATTTTATGCAGAAATGTGAGAAATTCCAAAAGGTTCAGATACTTTTTCATACCACTGTATATATATTACAAGAATCTTTTCCTTTATCCTTTAATTTCACTTTACTATTTCTTTGTTTTCTTTATAGAACATTAAAGTGCTGTATATCATCATTTAATTCTCTATAAATTACAGTCAGTAAATTTGTATACATTTTATTCAAATGATCAGTAAAGTAATACTGGGATACGCAGTATCGCAGTGGTTAGCATGTCCACATCACAGCAAGAAGGCCTGGGTTTGATTTCCAGGTTCGGGTGTTCCTGTGTGTAGTTTGCATGTTCTTCCTGTGCTGACATTTGATTCCTCCAGGTACTCCAGTTTCCTTTCACAATCCAAAAACATACACAATAGACTAAATGGCTGTTCCAAATCACCCCTGTTTGTGAGAGTGAGTGTGACTAGTTCTATATGGGTTGGCACTATAATGGTCTGGCAAGCTGTTCAGGATGTACCCTGCCCTGCATAGATTTGGCTGAGATGGGCACCGGCCTCCCCATGACCCAAGTTAGGATTAAGCAGCTTAGACAACAGAGGAATGAATGAATAATATCACTTTGTATGAAATGTATGCTTGTGTGTTCAGTGTGTAGTTTTTTCATTTTTGCTCTTGTGAAGATCTTTGCTAGTGTTCCAAGTCGACTTTGATGTGTTTGGAACTGGATCAGTTGATGAAGCTGGTAATAGGGTCTGTGCGCTCGCTCTTTCTCCAAACCTCCTGAGATTTTGTGATATCGTATTGTGGCATGCTTTAAATAGAGGTGAAGAAACATTGTACGTTCTCTGCATTTCCTGATAAAGAAAAGTCTTATAAAGTATTATATTTCTCTGCTACAGATCCCCGGCCTCTGTCACCACTTGTAAATCTGATCCTTTACTCCTCATGCCAGTCTGTGTCCCTACTTTCATTTGTTTGCTCTCTTTGTGGGCCCTTGTGCATAGGCACTTACGGTATACTAGAGGGCGCTGTCTCTCCATCTGAAATCAATATTGCCATTACATTTCCTGCTCCGACAGTGGACGGCTGAGATGCACAGCTATTTTTGCCTTTATTCAGGCATTTTCAGAATCACTTAATCCTGTTAAGGTCAGAGGGAGGCCGGAGCCTACAGCCTACATGGCTGCATAACAGCTTGGCAGTTCATCTCAGGGCAGCAACACACACACACACATACTGACACTGAGGGGCAATTTAGAGCAGTCAGTTAGCCTAATGTGAAATTTTTTGTTTGTTTTTATTTTAATGTAGGAGGTATCTGGAGTACATGGTTGAACTAGCAAAAACATATTGGGTTTAAGTTTGGTTCTGCATGAAAAGAGTGGAGTTTGCATGTTCACCTTGTGCTCATGTGGGTTTCCACCAACAGCCCAAAGACATGCACATTAAGCTGATTTTCAGTTCTCTATTGCCCGTGGGTGAGTGTGAATGGTTGCATGTTCTGGTGCTCTGTTTAGTTTGGACCAGGGATCACCAACGTGGTGCCCGTGGGCACCAGGTAGCCCGCAAGGACACTATAAGTTGCCCGCGGACCTGTTCACTGCTAGTTTTAGGACAGGCCCACAGCTCCATAGCGCCACTCTCCATTGAGCTGCATCTAATTTTTTTGAATATATTTTAAATCAAATCAATATCTTCACATAGATAAATATCATTAATTATTAATGATAACATATAATTAAAGGTAAATTGAGCAAATTTGTAATTTCAGAGGTGTGTTTTGACCTGGTAGCCCTTCGCATTAATTGGTACCCAAGAAGTAGCTCTCGGTTTCAAAAAGGTCGGTGACCCCTGGTTTGGACACTGCCTTTGCCCAGTGTTGGTTAACAGGATGAAGGCGAATGAGTGAGAGTACTGTACATGTTTATGGACTGTGGAAGGAAACCCGAGTACCCAGAGGAAATCCAAGGAAGCACAGGGAGGACATACAAACTCCACACAGACATGCCCTTTCTGAGCCTGAGACTCGAACCCAGAACCACTTCAGCACCGAGCGACCCAATAAAGTATTTGTTTCTTGAAATCGGATGAAATTTCCTGATTAAATCATCAGAAGCAATGAATCTCAAACCATTACAGATAAAATACAACAAAACAAAAAGACTTAACAACTAAACACCGCTATCCAAGAACAGCGTGGAATCCGAGCTGTTTGTTTGTCGCACTCCAGCTGTTATTACCGTCGGTGTCCTGCAGGGGACAGGATTGCTATTCCGCTTTATGCAATGAGACGAGACTCCCGACACCGAGAAGCCAAAACCGAGGATCCTTGGCGAGTGAGCGACGAAACCACCCGCTCAATCCGGCGTCGTCGTTTCCAGTGTATGAGGACACGATCGACGTGAAGGCTGTGCTTTCGAACCCACCGGGAGTCCCGAGGCGGTACCAAGCGGAAACCGCCGCCTGCCCCGCCGGAGCGGATCACCCTGAACACGGCGGATCGAAGCGCTGTTGCAGGAACATGACTCAGGCTTCCGAGAGGCCATAGATCAGGATCAGGTAGGCTGCGTGTACTGGGTTCGATTCTCTACAACACATGTGCTTGACTGACGGGTTGAACCACTGTGTGGTGCGCAGGGACTGGACTACTACTACTACTATTATTATTATTATAATTATATGATGATGATGATGATGATGATGATCACTCTTCATTGTAAATGCGGCGGGGACACCGAGCCTCAGCTCCATGTGCGCGGCGGTTCTCTCCGGGACTTTGGGATATAAACCTGCAGGATTGGGGTCGGTTTGTGCAGCAGATTGAGGGAGAAATTAATTGAAGATTGTTTTTCGAGCCACTGTTTCCTCTCTGCACTTTCACTGCAGGGGCTCCGCAGAAACCCCTCCCACAGGGGGATCAGTTCGAGTCTCATCCTGGTTTAAAATTCTACAATCTTCTGGTCTCTTCATCTGCAGTGTGTGCAGAGCTTTTCTTTCTCTCTCTCTGTCTCTCTCGCCCTCACTGCTCTCTCTCTTTCTCTCCACTCCCCCTCCCTCTCCCCCCTCTCTCTGTGTGTCTGGGGGGTATGTGTGGGTGTGTGTGTGTGTGTGTGTGTGTGTGGGTTTGAAGGGTTTCTTATCCAGCAGCAGTAGCAATAAAGTTTGAACGAGGAAGGAGTTGAAGGTGCAGGTCCGGTTAGGTTTCTCCCTCACTGACCTTCATTACCTCCATCACTTCACTCCACACCTTCAGTCTGCTCTGGTGAGTGGAGGGGAGACGCTCGGAGCAGCGCTTTTCTCTTTGGGTGAAGAAAAACCCCACACACCCTCAGTCTTCACTTTCTGCTGCATATGTAAGTTTAATTTCTTCTGGAGATGCGACATATATCATCTTCTCGACTAAATTCGCTTATCAGGTGACAAAAACCGATGACATCTAACTCGCTGTGCTCCTCACCCTCCAACCCGCCACGCTCCTTACACTCTGACTCGCTACATGCCACACACGATGCACTCTAACTCACTGTGCCCCACATACCCACTTTCCAGCTCACCATAATGCCTACACAACACTCTCTCACTCAGAGTAAGCAAAACATACAACACTTTCTCACACTCGGTACACCTCTCTCTCACACACACACACACACAAACAACACTTTCTTACTCTGAACACACCACACAACACTCTCCAATTTCCTACCACTTAAAACTCTTGAGATCACAACACCACACTCTGACTCACTACACACAACACAGAACATATTCCAGCTTGTTAGGCCACACCTCACGAGGGTCAAAAAACATTAGAGAAATTGCATTCTCTTGCCCAACTCTAGTGATCGAACCCCCCCCCCCCATTGATGCATACATGCATGTATATGTGTATATGTGAGCCACTCCACCGAAAGTAGGCTCTTGGGTCCAAAAATGAAAAATGAGCTTTTTACACAGTCAGATAGAGACCATACCTTGTCAATACCTTGAAAACTGAGCGAGTTATGCCATTTCATGTGTCAGCATTCAACTAAAAATTTCAAAAGACGTTTTAGAGAAAAATGAGCACAAGATTGCCATTCATCCAAGATCATTAGTCCTTAGCAACCAAACATTTTTATGCACCTCAGCCATGTAAACTTTTAGAAAACATGTCTCGGAAAAGTTTTAGGAAGAGATGATAAGAGAACTCGTCCTGATTTTAATGTGATGGGCCCTTTTTAAACCAGTCACTGTGGTAACCTCCGAAAAATCTACAAAAAAAAAAAAAAACGACTATTTTTTTTTTCATTTCTGTTTATTCCAATAAGATCAGTATGTATCTTTTCGTCCATTATATAAAGGTTCAAATGCCTTTAAATGATACTGTCTGTCTTCCTTTCGGCTTTTTTCCTTTTATTCGGGAGTCGCCACAGCGAATCATCTGATTCGCACGTTTGATTTGGCAGCGGTTTTTATGTCGGATGCCCTTCCTGTCACAACCCTTTTTAGCAAGGGACAGAAAACGCTGATGACTTTGCAACCTACTCTTTACGAAAGTCAGCAATGGTTCTTTTACATGCCTCACACCATAGACAGTGAGAGACATGGCCCGCCTTCGATAACCCAGTTAGCTGCACTGGGGGGGGGGGGGGGGGGGGTGACAACCTTGTGGAGAGTGGGACTCAAACCCCAACCTTTGGATCAGCGATCCAGCACCCTATACCACTTGACCACCACTGCCCAGAAATGCCTTTAAATGATACTGATTGAAAAAAAAAACACTGTTAGGTTCAAACAATCACACTGAAATTAAGAAAACTAGATAACAAAACTCTCTGTCTTTTTATACAAGTAAGCTTCATCAACTCGGTCCTCATCATTATCATCTTAATCTATATCCTGCTCAGCAGAAAGGATCACATCATCTTCACAAACACCACTCCTGCACACTTTTATGAACAGATGCCTCTTCTTCATCAACACAGTTGGCATCATCGTCATCATCAGTTTGTTCATCTGTAAAAGGAATGAGACATTTAAGTATTTTTCAGGTCTTGACCAACTAAACAACCCACGATCCAGCATGTCCAGTCCAGACAAGATTACACACAAATCAATAATCAAAAAAAATTCCAAAATCAAATTTTGCATGCAGAGAAAAATAATCTTCAAGAACGCCAAGCATTCCGGCATCTTCAAAGCCCAATTCTTGCATCGAATTTAACATCTATACTAATGCTGCTAGACATCACAGATGACATTTCACTCTCCTTTTCCAGAAATTATGTGTATTCACAATCTTATAACTCAACTTAATTACTGTTATTGAAGAGAAAGTCGGAGATAAATTCCGCATACAGTAAACCGGAAACAGGAATTAAACCGGAAGTTAATGTTTGACGGGTACTGCTCATGTGCAAGCCCGAGCTGACCAATCAGTGTGCTCGTTTCAGATATTCCTTAGCAACTAGCCTGCATTGTTTACGAGCATATTGTCTTCATATCCTTTATTTTATTCACTGAAACAGAATTTTAATATCAAAACAGTATCCAAAATGAAGAGACTACTTCACGGCCGTTCTTCTGGTGTATGGATTATAGTGTCTTGTACTGAACTCGGTGAATAGTTGCAAACGAAAACCAGTAAGTTTGCTACTGTTTTTATCTGGTTTTATGAGGGTACTCACCAGAAAAATGGGGGGGCATTTTTAGTGAGTTTTAGTCAATTTCACTTGAGCAAGTTATAGTTGAATACTTGTTTTAATAGTTTATGCAAAAATCCGAATTTCGATAAAAATGGACCATTTTTACTTTTCTGGCCTTTATCTCAAAAGTGGTCTGTGCGACAAGCACCTACTTTCGGTGGAGCACCTCACATATAATATCAATAAATACATATTCAATGCTATAAATGCTTATAATAAACATTCATAAATAATGCACAAGATGTAAATAAAATATAAATACACATACAGATGCGCATGTCACATAAAAATGTAAGTAGTTTTGTTGGGGGTTTTGGGTTGTTTTTGTTTGTCTGGGGTTTTTTTTGTTTTGTTTTTTTGTTTTTTTGCATAATTGGCCTTGTTTTGCAGCATTTTCCTTAACTTTTTCCCTATTATTCAATGAATATGTTTGAAAAACGCTTGATGCACTGAAGCCGCAGAAACCAAAGCATGAAGTAGCGAGGGGTCACTGTAATAGTTAATCCCCCGACACGGAGTGATGACTTACTTTACTGCCCAAAGTTATAAGTTAAAATTGTGATCTTAGTTGGGCAAAGTCAAGCAGAACTGAATGAAGGAAGTTCATTTCGGCCGCTTGTATCCTCGATCTTGTTTTTTCAGTTACTACCCAAAGCTTGTGACCATAGGTGAGGGTTGGGACGTAGATCAGCTGGTAAACTGAGAGGTTTGCCTCGCGGCTCAGCTCCCCGTTCACCATAACGGACTGGTACAAGCTCTGCTTTACAGCAGAGGCTGCAGCGATTTGCCTATCAATCTCCCGCTCCATCCTACCACCACTCGTAAACAAGACCCCGAGATACTTGGACTCCTCCACTTGGGGCACAACCTCATTTCAGACCCGAAGGGTGCATTCCACCCTTTTCTGTCTGAGAACCATGGCCTCGGACTTGGAGGTGCCGATTCTTGTCCAGGTAGCTTCATACTCTGCTGTGACTCACTCCAATGAGAGCTGGAGGTCCTGGATTGATGAAGCCAAAAGGACAACGTCATCTGCAAAAAAGCAGAGATGGCGACCAAACCTGAACTCCTCAATGCCTGGTTTGCGCCTAGAAATTCTGTCCATAAATATTATGAACCGGTGGCAAAAGACAGCCTTGGTGGACTCTGACAATCACCGGAAACAAATTCGCCCAGTTGTTACCATGCTCTGTTGTACCATGCTCTGGCTGCGTTGATAGACCGACCGAATGGCCCGTTGCAGCGGGTCCAGAATGCCGTACTCTTGGAGCATGGCCAACAAGATAACTCGAAGGACACGGTTGAAAGCCTTCTCTAAAGCCACAAAACACATTCGGACAGATTGGGGAAGCTCCCATTGCCCCCTCCAGGATCCTGTAGAGCAACTAGATATCGTCGGATTCCCCCTCAGCTTGAGCTCTGGAGCCACCCATCTCTAGAGGGGCTTTTAAAAATAACTATTACTTTTATATTTTGATGATTGATTTTAAATATAGAAACTTTATTAAAGGTTGTCGAATGCTTTAATTAGTGTGTTGAACTCATTAGGCGGGAGGGTGTTAAATATTGCCAAAAGCAACACCCCATTGTGTCTTAGATTATTTTAAAATGAGAAACATGTGCACAGATAAACAGGGCTTAGATTTCTAATTCTAAAGTAAATATCCGGTATTTCCGTGCGGACTGGGCCCAGTTACAATGAAGCTGAAAGGTAATATTCAGTGTTACCCTCGCCTTCTATACCCACACATTTAGAATTAAATCATACTAATATGAGCTTTTTCCATTTATTCTACATTCTGAATTTACATGACGACGACCTTAATTCATCAACAGATTGTATCCTGCATTTTTTTATTTATTCATTTTAAAAGTTGTACGATTCACCAGTCAAGTACAACGGTGCAGTATTTAAGAAGTACCCTTTTCAGACTTTAGAAGCTAATTGTTGTGCGATGTTTATGTCCAGGGATTTATGGATTCGTGATCTTTAACTTTCCTCGGCTTCATTTCACTGAAGTCTCCTTATTCACCTGAGGAGACCAACAAAACTGAATGAGAAACTGACTCGTGCCGTGGTTCATGACTCACATGACAGGAATCACACACTCGCTTACCACCCATGGTACAAAACATCTGGGCGCTAACCACACGTGGAAGAGTACACACTCCAACTCACCACAAACCATGCAAAAGACACTCCAGCTCGTCCAAATGACTGAAAAAACATTGTTATGTAATCTCTTATCACCGTAGCATGTGATCTGGTGCGAAGCTCAGCAGTCAGTTTCAGTATTATAATCCCAGTACAGCTGGTTTGCAGTCTGGGTATTGGCGTTTACACAGCTGTTTGACTGTGTGGCCATTTTTTCTTTTCTATTTCTTCCTTTTTTAAACCATTTAAATTCCACACCTTTGCATTTATCATTTTCTAATCAATTTTTGCAACTATAACAATTTTCCCCCCAATTTAATCGTATTCCATTCCCACCCCTCAAGTATTTCCTTCCCTATCACACGACCACCACCAACCAGGGACGGATGAAACCATACACCTGCCCTCTCCATGTGTGCAATGCTAGACACCCACTTCTTTTCGAACTGTGGTGCATTCGTATTTAGGGACGGTCTAACACACTTGGAGGAAATGCGCTATTCGCCACATTGTACGCATGAACTCGCAGACTCGTATGATTGGCTGGCGATCACCGTGAGTAACAGGGAAGTGTTTGCCGTCCCTCCCTCCTGTGAGAGCTCAACCAGTTAATTTCTGTGAATTCTTGGTCATGGAAGGCTGTGGCATTAAACTGGATCTGAACTTGTGATTTCTGGGTTACTAGTGACGCACCTTGTCGATGCACCAGTCGGGAGCATGATCAGAACGTTTTTGTTCAGGCAACCATAGAATTGGTTTTACATGCACACCTCTACCAAATGATTCAGATTAGCAAAAGTAAATAAATGGAAAATGATTTAAGTGTTCCACCAGATATTTACGCAGAACATTAGAGAGTTTAGAGTGCCGACGTGCTCACCTTGACACATTTTTCCCTTGAAAAGCCTGAGTGTTAATGTTTTAACGTGTGGAATTCCTTCAGCTCGAGAACAGCAATAGAGCCAGGATTCTTGTTATGGTTCTGCTAAGTGATTTGAGGAACCTATTTCGTGTTGTGGTTGTGGGGTTTCTGACTGATACAAAATACAGCACGCACAAACAAAACCAACTGTCACGTATAACTTGGTAGCATAAATTGGCAGAGGCTCGTCTTGCTGCGATATCAGTACTGCGTGTTATGATCCGTACTGCATGTGTAATCAGTACTGCGTGTGCTATTATCCGTACTGCTCGTGTTGTCAGTACTGCGCATGTCATTGTCAGTACAGTGAGAGATTTCCTTTCGATAACCCCCATTATTCGCGGGGGATGTGTTCCACCCATTCCTGCAGATACTGAAAATCTGCAAATTATTGATGTAGTTTTAAAACCCTATTTATGATATTACATGTGCTAAAATATACTTCTTAAACACATTCTATAGACAGTCTTACTCATTAATACAGTAATAATGCAGTAAAATGTAATAATGATTCAGTAAAAACTTTTTAATTTTGTACTGTGACATTTATGAGGGCAGTGGTGGCCTGGTTCAGATACGGTGCTGAATCGATCTGAAGGTTGGGGGTTTGAGTCTCACTCTCCACAAGGTTGTCACTGTCCTCCCCAGTGCAGCTAACTGGGTTATCAAAGGCGGGCCATGTCTCTCCCTGTCTATGGTGTGAGACATGTAAAAGAACCATTGCTGACTTTCATAAAGAGTAGCTGCAAAGCTGCAAAAGGGGAAAAAAAGAGCTGTACACATCATCTGCAACCAATCAGCAGGAGGGAGAAACAAAAGCTCTCAGCCAATGGCTAAATTTGAATCACGTGCCAGTAACTTCCGGGGCTGGCTGCCACTAATCCGCAAGTATGCAGGGACGCGACCGGTGAACCGCGAATGGGGGGGGGGGTCACTATACTGCGCGCATCATCGTCTGCACCGTGTGCGTCATCGTCCGCACTGCGTGTGTTATTTTTAGTAGTACGTGGATGTGTGTATGATCATTGGTACTGTGTAATATATTCAGGACATCAGTATAGTGTGTATCGTCAGTACTGTGTGTTATCAGGATTCTCTCTGTATTTTCTTTCTAATATGGCCAGTTGAACTAAAATAAGCTGTCACTAAAGAAATAGTAAATAAAAATGAAGGCATTGAAACAAATATTTGACTCATCAAAGGGTAGCTTGATCTCTAAAATAGTTAAATTACAGTGCCCATATTACCCCAGCGCTAGGGTGATGTAGTCCATTCTCATTTTTTTTCGTGATCAGCCACCTGACTTAGTAGTAAGAATGATGGCATACGTATCACCTTATACTGGCCTGTTTGCAGCTGCGGGTCTGTTTTCCCGGCCGGGTTGTGATGGAAGCTGTGTTAGAGGGCACTCGTTTAATTTGTTGGCGAGTGTGTGTTATTGGAGGAGAAGGGTGGGTGGGTGTGGGCGCATGGTTAGAGATGACAGCGGCTTCTTTGTCTCTTGTTTCTCGGAGGCGTGTGAACGTGTCTGTGCCGGCCCTGGCTCATGTGTTGCTCCCCTTTCTGTGTCCTTTGTTTTGGCCAATCTGGGAGCCGCCCCTAATTGAATGGGATTATATCTCAGTGGGGGATTGATTCCAGAATCCCAGGGCTGGAACAATGCAGACTCCGCCCTTGATCCCACCCCCTCCTCTCCCTCCCGCTTCCCTGTGGCCAAAAGGCCTTGTTGCTCAGAATGTTGAGATGATGGGAGAATCGCACTCCTGGGAAAAAGGAGGCCAGCCACAGAAATGGTATTTGGAAGTTGATGTCGCACACGCGTAGTGCTGCAGATGCATCTGCTAATGTCTGGGCTGTCTGTTTACAAACACTTCGAGGTTGTGAAGCTGCTTTCAGTCCTTTGATCCTGATAATCTCTGTAATCTGATCTGCCTGTCACATCTCTGGTAGTGTATTCCTGTACCTTTGACTGAGATTATCCCCGCTCCTGGTTGACTTGGGCCTTGTTTTCATGTACTGCTGAGGTCTTGTGTCTGTGCTTGTTTGTATGCATGCATATGTTCAGCTGTGCACAAATGGTAAAAGCAGGTGCTAAATAGAGTGGTTGACAAAAAGCCAAGTGAGAGCTAATCTCAAAGGAGTCCATGTAACTCTCTGTTTGTATTCCTAGTAGTTATTTAACACTTTATGTACCCCCCCCCCCGCCTTAACCCCAGGAGTACATGCTCACATAAATTTTTGAGGTGAACATAAAGAAGGTCATAGTACAGAGGTCTTGAGGAACGTGTGTCAGATGTCTGTTATTTTTTCCCCTTCTCTCTTGCCATCTGTCTTTGTTGTTTGGGGGATTGTGGGTATAAGTGTGTGAGAATTTCCTGTGCATTGTTCTAAGTCGAGGGCAAACCCACTGTCAGGCTTGTCAGTGCAGGTCATAGCTGGGGTCAGTGTGCAGAGGAATTCTTCTGGATGTGTACATAGTACATATTTCAACAGATCTAGCTCTAGTTAGGATTTTCATGAGATGTCTGAGGCTGAAAAGTTAAATATGACACCTAAATACGTTCTTAATATCACCAGTACTTTGCTGTTTACTCACTCGTAGCTAAAAAGTGGAAATTAAAAGCTGATCGTTTTGAACAGGTTTAAGGTTCTGCATGAGCATATACTGTTTTCTTTGCCTGAATTTTAATCCGATTCATACTGTTGCCTTGCATTTTGGGTTTCACTGTATCAGATCCATGACCTGATGTACAGACCCATTGACCAGTTACATCAAAAGTCAGCTGGTCCAGGCAGCCTGGTCCTTAAAGTGTGCAAAATGAAACAAAGTCATTACTGTGTTCAGTTCATGCATGAATTACTGAATTGTATTCCCTGCTCTTTAAATCAAAACAATGCTGGATTGCTGTTGTGCAGTAACGCTTGCTTCTGCTAGTTCTGCTAGCAAACCAAAAGTGCCATGCATGCCGGTTTCCAGTCTAGTGTAACTTTATAAAAGTAAACAGAATAAAGAATTAAAGGACTCAGCTAGCTCTATACTAAACAAGTCTCCGTGAAAAGCAACAAAATATGGAATTAAAACATTTTCTTGTGGGACTCCTTTTAAACAAACTACTAAGAATTTTTCATTCCCCCCCCCCCCCCCGCCCCCCCGAAAGAATTTAAGTTTCCATTATCATTTTATATATATATATGTGTGTGTGTGTGTGTGTGTGTGTATATATATATATATATATATATATATATATTCTTCTATAATCACCTGAAGAGAGAGGATGGTTTCACCACCCCTCGAAACAGATCTGTAGTGATAAATGGAGTTTCAATAGAAAGTCTTTGTCCTGTCCTTTTATTTTTGTGTGTATATATATATATATATATATATATATGTATATGTGTATATATATATATAATATATATATATGTGTGTATATATATATATAATATGTATATATGACGCATCTCTGCTGACTTCACCTGAACCACAAATATTTCCCACCAAGTGGGAAACACAACAAAGGATGTGCTTCCTCAGAAAGCCCCGACAAGCCCAACTACCCCAACCCCTACTGACTAACTTTTACTGCTCTGCTATAGAGTCATAGGACAGGAAGGCCCTGGAGTGGGTGGTGAGCCTTTCAGAGCAGGTTATTGGAACTACAATATACCCTCAGAGAATTATCAGCGACCCCACTCACCCTGGACACGACCTTTTCACTCCTCTCCCCTCCGAAAAAACGTACTGGACACTAAAAATAAAAACTAGCAGACTCAAAAACAGCTTTTATCTACAAGCTTTTAAACATGTAACTACCACCACCACTGTCACCACCGTCATCAACACACTGACTGAGTAAACATCTTTCCGACCATCTTCCTAGACAGTGCAATACTCATGTAGAGCAGGCCTCGAACATCATAACATTTTAGCACCATATAATTAAGTGGGGCCGGTGGCGTAGTGATTAGAGTGCTGGGCTCATGAGTGGGAGGTTGTGAGTTCAAATCCCAGTTAGACCCCTACTGTGCTAAGACCCCTGGGCAAGGTCTTAACCACAAGTGTGCCTCCGTTCACCCAGCAGTATAACTGGGTACCAGTAAAAATATACTGGGAAGGTGACCTGCAATGGAATCGTGTCCCATCCAGGAGGAGTTGAACTCCTAGTTGCTTCACGCTACAGAAACCGGGGATAAGTGCCGGCCTGATGAGTCACTATGGCTCGGGTGTAAAAAGCCCAACGGACTTTTTACCTTATAATTAAAAGCTCCACCCCTTACCCTGTGTATATCAGACTCCCTTCTGTGCGTATAGGTGTGAATATGTGAATACAGTAGGCCCTTGACTATTCGCGGTTTTGCACCCACGGTTTGAGTATTCGCTGACTGTCGAGCAACCGGCACATGATTCAAATTCAGCCAATTTCTGTCCTCCTTTCTCCTGATTGGTTGAGCTGATGTCCCGCCCCCTTTTCCTCATTCACACGCCAGTTATCACTGAGCCTCTTTTTGTGTGTGTTTTAATTATCAGTTAAGCTCTATGATACCACTCAAACGTTACGAGTCTTCTCGGGCTAAGCGATAGAAAACGCTGGATGTCTCTTCTGAAGAAATAAGACTTTCTCCAGAGAAACGACGGTTTTCCCTGAACTGTTTTGTGAATCTTTTTCAATTATTATTCCAGTACAGTACCTAAGTTCATGTTTATGCGTGAGATTTTATGTTCTGTAGCATGTTTAACAAACGATACCAAAAGGATAAACTTTATTACAGTACTCTTCATGTCCTTTTACATTGAACTTGGAGTGACGTCTTGGAGTGATGGCGCTGCCCAGAGGGCGACGTCACGGAGTTCTCAGAGTCAAATTGTTTCTTTGTTTGTTTTAATTTATTTGTTCATGTTTTGCACTATGCTCGTCTACAACCGGTCGACTCTACTACAGCTATAAGATCAGAGTATCTTCGGGCGTGTATAACTAAGCAGAGCTAACATGCTATTAGCAGAGCTAATGTGATATGGTAGGCAGCTCAATGTGAGCCGCACCCCAGTGAACACTAAGCCCAGGTGGGAAGGGGCCGAACAACGACTCCGGCACTTGGGATTGCAGGGGATGAAGGCCGTGTAGCCGGCTGGTATAATCGCCTCATCGGGTGTACTCTCCTCGAGCCATGTTTCACAGAAACACAGTCCTGTAGATCCCTCTGCGATGCAATCTGAGCATGAAGCTTGTCCATCTTGTTTTGCAGGGACTGAACATTTTCAAGCAGTATGGCCAGAAGTGCTAACCAAGCGCTGGAGAATCTGAGAACTCCTCCTGGGCTTATTGTTAGCATTGAGCTCCCATAGCATAGTAGCTCACGATAGAAGTTGTTGCGTGCTTAGTTGCCCGAAGCTGAAGCTGCTCATAGCTGTTGTAGGGTCGACCGATCATAGACAAGCATAGTGCAAAACATGAACAAACAAATTAAAACGAACAAAGAAACAATTTGACTCTGAGAACTCCGAGACGTTGCCCTCTAGGCAGCGCCATCTTGGAGACGTCACTCCAAGTTCAATGTAAAAGGACATAAAGCGTAATAAAGTTTATCCTTTTTGTATCAGTTGTTAAACGTGCTACAGAACATAAAATCTCACGCACAAACATTCAAAGAATGAACTTGGGTACTGTACTGTAATAATAATTGAAAAAGACTTTAAAACGAGTGCTTTACAACAGTATATGCTGTATAATGTTTATATTTTATCATCAATAAAAATAAGAGTAAAAATTGAAAAGTTTTTCTTAATCATTACGAAATTTTACTACATTAATACTGTATTAATGAGTAAGACTGTCTATAGCATGTGTTTAAGAAGCATATTTTAGCGCATGTAATAGATACATAGTATTTTACTTCCGGCTGCTCATTCGCGCATGTGACGTGTTACATAGGGTTTTACTTGTGGGTACAGAACTCACGGATTATCTCGATTCGTGGGAGGGCTCGGAACTGAACCCCCGCGAATGTCGTGTGCCTACTGTTTACAAACCTTAGTGTAGTTCTTTCATTGTCTTTAGTGCTTTTTCTTTTTATAATTGCTGCAAAGAGCCGCTAAACTGATTTTCATTGTTCATGCAACAGTGACAATAAAGATCTCTTATCTTTAATCTTTATGTGCAGTATTGTGGTTCTAACTTATATTTTTCACTGCTATGATCTGTAATATTTTACATTTTTGTAGAGCTGCCAAAATTAAATAACATTAATCATTCCGACAACGAGTGTCATTAGAGACGTCCAGCCACAAACGCTGGCAAAGCGAGAATCCATCAGATAAAAAAATCTCTAACTTTCATGAAATCATCATCAGGGTAAAATAATGTATTTATTCATCCATTCATTCATTTCTGAACTGTTTAATCCTAATTAGGGTCCCAGGGAGGCTTGTGCCCATCTCAGCCGACTTGAGCGAGGGCAGAGTACACCCTGGACAGCTCACCAGGCCGTCTCAGGGCCGAAATACCCTGACAGCTATGCAGCTACTCTTTGTGAAAGTCAGCAATGCTTCTTTTACATGAACCTCTCACCATAAACAGTGAGCGACATGGCCGGCGTGTGATAGCCCAGTTAGTGCACTGGGGGCACAGCAAAGACAACTGTTGACAGTCGGGTTTGAAACCCCCCCCCCCCCCTCAACCTTGGGATCAGTAATCCAGCTCCAGACCACCACTGCCACTGTAATATATTTATAGGCTCTCTAAGTCCCATCTCCTTGAGGAGTGAGACACTCACCCAGTCTTACCTCAAAGTGTCAATCTTCAGTCATTTTTCTACCAGATGTTTTTTTTAGTTTGGACATCATTCGCCTCTCTGACACTACCGTTGAATTCTATACCCACATAGCCTTGTGGATCAGTTTATTCAATTTATTTGTGACCCTTGACCCCAGCCTGCAACAGCATAGAGGACAGTGTTGGCCACAACAGACTCATAGAACCAAAGGGAAGATGTCCCTTATGCTCCGATATCGTGTAATTTAGTCAGTAAGGTCCACCTGTGTGGAATCTAAGTGTCACATGATCTAAGTATGGAAATATTTGTACGCACATGTGTGTGCACACATGTTCTGAAAGGCCCCAGAGTTTGTAACACCAATTACTGGTAGTAATTACAAATACACGTAGTTTTCCCAAAGGCAGATGTGAGATTCCTAAACATATGGAAGAAGGTCCTCTGTTAAAATGACACTAAAATTTAACCTCATAACCATCAAGGTAAATGCTGTAAATGGTGCAAACCCAATACCTCTGAAATGTGCCACTTCATGCTTCCTTCACAATAACAAATAATTTGTCATCTTTTTTTTTCTTGGCATGTTGGGTAACTCAACTAAGTAAGACCCCCCCACACCAATTATCCATTTTAATTCCAGGTTGTATGGCAACAGAATAGGAAAAATATCAAGGGGTGTGAATAGTTTTGCAAGACCCTGTAAAATCTTACTCGTGTGTTTTCATACCAAATTAATCCGTTCCTGAGCCTTTTTCGTAGCCTGGAGTTTTTGTAAGTAGAGGCGCATTTTACATGTAAAACCCGTGATTCGTTCCAAGGCTCCCAAGACTACCCCATAAACCTCTTCTTCAATATCGTGCCAAAGTAATTGCCTTCGTCACTGTATTTCCGCTTTTCAGTATTTTCGGGGTCCATGATGGATAACGAAATATAACACTGCAATGATTTCTCAAAAAGAACTCACAACATTACTGTTCAACTCTCCTCTCTCACACGTGTGACAAACAGGAAGTATGGGTACAGGAAGTATGGGTACAGTTCAGCTGCCAACTGGCCAATGGGAGGCCAGCGGGGCGGGATGTTGGGAGACAGCCAATGAGAGAGCAACTCGCGCATTGTTTGAATTTTGAATGGCACGTTTGAATTTTTGTATGACGCGTTTGGCGCTTTTCGTAAAAAAACAGGACGAAAATTTAGGAAAATATTTTTCGTAACCTGGATTTTTCGTACCCAGAGGTTTTCGTAAGTAGAGGGCTGACTGATATATACTGTATTCGACGTAATAAGCACCTGCTCCAATAAGTGCCCCCCTCCCACCAGTGTTTTTGATCTTGTGTCTAATAACCACCTCTGTGTACTGGAAGCAAAATGGGAGATCAAACTGACCTATTTTATTTGATCAGGCTCTGTAACAATAAAATGAGGCATTCACTGCCTGTAAAAGTGAGTTTACATGGTATTTCAAGACCCCCTGTCACTGGGGAATGTCTATAATGTTCATCAGTAACAACACATTTGATTGTTCCGTGGTACTTTAAAAAAACAGGACAATATTTTGCAGTGTTCTCTTGGTAAATGCCCAACAAGATGAACCATTAGAAAGTGCTACAGCAAAACTATGGGATGCTTTGAATGAATTGGCGCGATGAGCCAGATGTGGACTTATCAAAAATTGATGACAAGTATTTTTCACCCAATTCTCCTGCTCACTAACTTCATAAATTTAAGCACGTTCCTGGCCATGCGCTTTTCAACGTGCCATGTGCTAAAGTTGATCTTTGTGTTGATTGGTTCAACATGGCGTGTGCTAAAGTTGACATTCATGTTGATTGGCTCCATTTTACATCTGGGGAAATATTTAAAGGAACAGCACCGGGAGGGAAAATGAAAGGTTTTTAATTTTTTTAAATTATGCTGTTCTCTGTTTATTTTCAGCTTTCATGTAAGTAATTTGGTTGATACCACAAAATAAATAACACAAATACAGTCGGCCCCCAAATTACGAAGACCCCTGTGTACGGAATCCCCGGGTTACGAAAAACATTTTCCTCAGTTTCCGTCCCCGAGATAAGAAACAACCCCATCTTACGAAAAGAAATTCAAACGCGCCAATCAAAATTTCACAAGATGTGCGAGTTGCTCTCTCATTGGTTGTCTCTCAACATCCCGCCCCGCTGGGCTCCCAGAGTTTGTGTGTGTGTGTGTGTGTGTGTGTATATGTATGTGTGTGTGTGTGTGTGTGTGTGTGTGTGTGTATATATATATATATATATATATATATATATATATATGTATATGTGTGTGTGTGTATGGGGCAGTGGTGGCCTGGTGGTAAAGGGCGCTGAATCGCTGATCCTAAGTTTGGGGATTCAAGTTCCACTCTCCACAAGGTTGTCACTGTCCCCCCCAGTGCAGCTAACTGGGTTATCAAAGGCCAGCCATGTCTCTCTCTGTGTATGGTGAGCGGTTCATGTAGAAGAACCATTGCTGACTTTCAGAAAGAGTAGCTACATAACCGTTAGCGTGTTTCTGCCCCTTGCTAAGAGTTGTGTCATGGAAACCTATGCCAAATCAAACATGTGAATTAGATAATTCGCTGTGGCGACCCCTGAAAAAGAGAAAAAGCCAAAAGGAAAAGAAGCTATTTCGCGCTTCAATTCATGCGGCTTCAATGCATCGCGGTTTTTTTTTTAAATTATTTTCCTCTCGGGTAATATTCAGTGAAATCCACCACATTTTTATGTGCATAATTGTTATTTATCATGAGACATCGAACCAATCAGATTGCTTCTTTCCCTTTGAATATGTACTTAAACCATTAAGCCAATTAACAGGCCCTTCCTGAGTTGGAGTAGGTGAAATAAATAACAGGCCGGAGGAATCTACGGCTACTATTACTACTCGACTAATCAGAGCCATTAGAGAATAAAAAGAACAGTGCAAGGAAACCAACGTGATGGCTTTTGGGTTGGTTGGACATCTTGACTCGTGATTTGTAAATTTCACTTCGTACCATATAAGGCCTTGTAGGTCATTTTTTGAATATTGAAATGTTATCTCCAGGACTAGTTTGAATTTTTCTGCTTTACAGCAGGGACTTCTACTGAAGCCTAAAAAGAGCAGGTTGTGAACTTTTTGTAACGTGATCTTCCAGAGTCTTCCATGTTTCAGATTGTCAGAAAAATGTTCTCACAGGAACTTTGAGTTGTAGCAATTGCTATAAACAAGGCATAGAAACAACAACAGCACAGCATACAACTGACTTTCAACTATAACAGAGACGGGTTTATAATGTAGTGTGTATTTGTGTGTTTGTGAACGATGATAAGAAGGGGATTCTCTGTAAGCATCAGATTGAGTTATTTTATGAAAACACAATCAAGTTTCTTCAACAGGTTTTATTCGATGAATAATGCTCCAACTCGAGACCTAAAACGACCCAAACTTAGAAACACACACTGAATAGATCTAGCATGTCTACATTTCTAAACTCTTAGTTATTGATGAAAACATCAAGTCTATTAAGGTTTAAAAAACCAAAACAAAACACTGATCAGTTTTCCCTGAGTGATCTGGAGCCGTCATCAGCGATCTCCAAACACTACATCTGAGTGGAGATTCAAGGCTTTAATCCTCTAGTGTAAACTATGCATAAGTAGTATTGGCCCATATTTTCCTCTCAATAATTTTATATTTGAAACAAAAGGTAAAGGCCTCTGGGCTTTTTACACCCGAGTCATAGTGGCTCATCAGGTCGGTGCTTATCCCCGATTTCCATAGCGTGACGCAACCAGGAGTACAACTCCTCTTGGGTGGGACGCTCGTCCATCACAGGTTACCTTCCTAGTATATTTTTACTGGTACCATTTATACTGCTGGGTGAACAGAGGCACACTTGTGGTTAAAACCTTGCCCAGGGGTCTTAACTGGGATTTGAACACACACTCTCCTGATCATGCGCGCAGCACCCTAACCACCGGCCACCGGCCCCACCAATTTTATATTGAACATAACTTTTATTCATTTATGATTGCACAAATCATTCACAGCTACTCCCTCAACCCCCACATTTTAATCAACACTCAGCAATCGAAATATGAACCACGTCATAAAGCATCGAGGTCGAGTTGGGTGATAAATGGATTTTGTTGATTTTATATGAAGTATTTTTATATGTGTAGTATTTTTGTATTCTTACTTCATTGACTGTAGATTTTGGATGTTGCTGGTTTCCTTCCTTCCTTGCACTTGTTGGGTGAGAGGCTGCTTTATGACCACCATCCAATATTTCGAGGTTTACTTTAGGCGAGTGCAAATGAAATGGAATAGAAACTGACTGAAAAAAAGGCCGAAAAAATACAGTGCACAGTATCCAGGCTGAGCTTGAAGAAGCTACATGTTGGTCCTCTGAATTCTGGTACAGTCCAATATCAGCAAGGGATCTTCGTTGAGAGAAATGTTGAAATGCAGTCCTAAAATTTTTTTAATGCAAATTTTTAAAACATTGGACAACGTGTAGAATGCTTGTCAGGCTTGTCCTCCTACAGAAACCATATTAAAGCAAACAAACAAACAAAAAAACCCTCTCCCAAGCTTTGTCCATTTTCATACATTTTTGAAAAAGCTCCAGGGAGCCACTAGGGTGGGGCAAAAGACCTGCAGGTTGCTGACCCCTGTTCTAGAATATCAACATGTGGATCTGTGAAACAAGAAATAAAACCTAATCAGTGAGGTAAGCTCTGCCTCATCCTATAATTAGGTAAAACATGACTATGTGGAGATTGTTATAGAGAGACTAACTTTACCTAATTTATTAAACAATATCTATAAGCAGACTTGCCCAGTGTCCTCCTGGAATCTGCCTTCTCTGCTTTGCTGCCTGTAGAATGCTGATGGCAGTGTTCAGCAGGAGATGACAGTCTTTTCTCTGAATTTTGCTGACTAAGTAAAGATAATTGGATCCATATGACCGTCATTCTAAAACTAAAGCCATCTGGGGTTCTCTTTAGATAACTGCTGTAACAGCCATTGTCTTTGCCTTTGATCCAGATATTCTTCTTCTTCCTTTCGGCTTTTCCCTTCAGGGGTCGCCACAGCGAATCATCTGCCTCCATCTCACCCTATCCTCTGCATCTTCTTCTCTTACACCAACTACCTTCATGTCCTCCTTCACCACATCCATAAATCCTCTCTTTGGTCTTCCTCTAGGCCAGCGGTCGGGAACCTTTTTGACCTGGAGAGCCATAAAACCAAATTATTTCTAGATATATATTTTTTGAGAGCCATATAGTATTTTAAACATATAATAATAATAATAATAATAATAATAATAAAAGGTTTACTTTTAATGCGACTTCTGGTGCTGCATGGTTTTGCTGATGGCCTTGTAGTCTGGTTCATATGTAGTGAGGTTGAGTTTCATGCAGGCGTTGAGGCTTCCATCAGTTAAACGCGAGCGTAGGTTGGTCTTAATGTTTCTCATATGCGAGAATGACTGCTCACATGCATACGTAGAGCCAAACATGGTCAGTACGGCAATACTCACACGCTGCATTGTGTGGTATGTCACAGGAAGCTCGCTCCAAGTTTTAAGAAGTAGCTGGTCTTCAGGTTGAAGCTTTTTATTTCTGACCACTTGTGTTCCTCGCCAGCTCTGCTCGCTGTCGTGCAAGTCTTTCCAACTCTCCATTAAGTGACTTGAACTTAGTCATCCATATATCAGATGCCTTCAGGTCTGCAACTTCCAGCTCAAAGTCTGCGATGGAGACTCCGGGGATGCACATCAGGTTGATTTTGTCCACTTCACACTCATGTGGATGAGTGATGAATTTGAAAAGACCAGTGTTCGCACGAAATTCTCCAAAACGTGCCTTGAATGACTGCAGGAGATTGGACGTATAGTCAGCTAGCTGCTGGAGATCCAGATGTTGTGTGGGGTCGCTTGCTAAGCATGCATCTCTAAATTGCTGCAGTCCTTCAAAGTGCAGATGACCTGTTTCAATGTCCCTGAGAAAAACTTCCAGCTTGCTTTCAAATGCAAACACTGCTTGTTGAAGGGATGAGATTGTATTCCCAATACCTTGCATTTTCACATTAAGCTGGTTTAGATGGCCAGTTATGTCCACAAGATAGTGAAAATGCAGGAGCCAGGCAGTATTGTCCAGCTCAGGATGCTTGACGCCTTTCATTTCTAGAAAAATCCGTATTTCACTCAGGCAAGCTGCAAACGGTTGAGCACCTTCCCCTGGACAACCAACGACGTTGTTGTGTAAAATCAGACCGGAATATTGATTCCCAACTTCTTCCAACAGAGCATTAAACTGCCGATCATTTAAAGCTCGGGCGACAATGAAGTTGACCACTCGAATGACCAGCGACATCACCTCACCAAGTTGCTGGCCACACGTCTGAGCACAAAGCGCCTCCTGGTGCAGGATGCAATGAAAACTTAGGATTGCTCTCTTTTCATGCTCACGGAGAAGTGCTACAAACCCTTTGTTCTTCCTCAACATGCATGGTGCACCATCAGTGCACACAGAAATAAGTTTATCCAGTGGTATTTTTTTCTTTAGCAAACTCCATGAACGACATGAATAAATCCTCTCCTCTTGTTGTCTCTTTCATTGGCAAAACAGCCAAGATTTCTTCACGCAGTGTGTCACCTGTAGCATACCTGGCAATTATACTGAACTGAGATAGATTGCTAACGTCTGTTGACTCATCTAACGCGAGAGAAAAGTATGTCCCAGCGTTTATGTCCTTAATTTGTGTTTCCTCGACTTGATTCGCCATCATGATGCTCCGATCGTGAACCGTTCTTGCTGACAGTGGCATGTCTTTTATTTTTTTGATTATCTTGGCTTTATTTGGAAAGTCATCAAAAAGTTCATTGGCCACATCAAGCATAAATGTTTTGGCATATTCGCCATCTGTGAACGGCTTTCCACTCTTCACTATTGCCAAAGCACCCGCAAAGCTAGCGGAATTACCGTCACCTTGCGTGGTCCAGACACGCAGTTGCTGCTGGCTCGTCTGCACTTTCCGTTGCAGCTCTTCGCATGCCCTTTTCCTGCTGTCCCCCGGTGGATATTTCAATGCAAAAGAAGCATGACGCGTATCGAAGTGCCGCTTTATATTTGAGCGTTTCATTGATGCAATTTTGTCATTGCATATTAGACATACTGCGGATCCTGCTCTCTCCACAAATGCAAATTCCTCTGTCCACGCAGCCTGGAATGTACGGTAATCATCGTCTTTTTTTCTTTTCGCCATCTTTTCTGTTACAAGGGTTGAAGCGGGTTGAAGGGTTGAAATTTTATCTCTGATAAAATTAATTTCCGTACATTGACAATGACCCGTGACGTACTTGCGATCGATTGGTTCCCGACCTGATCCTCGGGTCACCGGCGGATTGCAAGTGCCGCAACCCACCCCTGACTTTTAAAATGTATCTTTAAAACTAATTTTAAATTACTTAATATTAATAAGATTATCACTAGTATTTTAAAACCAGTTCCAAAATATATATATATTTTTATTTAATTTAATTTAATTTAATTTTTTTTGGCCCCCTCAACTCCAAACTGTCTGGGAGCCATATGACGTCTCCGGAAGAGCCATATATGGCTCGAGAGCCATAGGTTCCCGACCGCTGCTCTAGGCCTTCTGCCTGGTAGTTCCAACCTCAGCATCCTACTACCAATATACTCACTATCCCTCCTCTGTACATATCCAAACCATCTCATTCTAGCCTCTCTGACTTTGTCTCCAAAACCTCTTACATGTGCTGTCCCTCTGATGTACTCATTCCTGATCCTATCCATCCTCATTACTCCCAAAGAGAACCTCAACATTTTCATCTCTGCTACATCCAGCTCTGCCTCCTGTCTTTTCCCCAGGGCCACTGTTTCTAAACCAGGGGTCCGGAACCTATGGCTCATGAGCCAGATGTGTCTCTTTTGATGACTGTATCTGGCTCTCGGATAAATCAGGTAGTATTTCTTAACAGAATAACTAATACATAATTTCACTGTCATTTAAATTAAAATACAAAAACACTATCAAATAAAACAAAAACAGATGAATAAATCTCGTACATTTAAATCTATACATCTATTTAATGCCATGTCACTGTGGCGCGCAGCGGAGAGCCAATCCTTTCTGTACGCCAGTATGCGGGTGGGTCTGATACCTTGAAACTCTAATTTTATTGGATTATAACAACAGCCACAGACTGTGCGTGTTGTTTTTGAGTAAAGAAGTAAATTTCCCTTACTTTTGATCAGCTCATTTTGCACAAAGCCAAGCACAGCTAGCAAGCAAACACAAGACATGGAAAAACTTCAACCCATAGACCAGCTGATTGTACATTTTTCCTGCATTTTTCGTTTGGTGAGACTTTCATAAAGTGAGGTACCACCGTGTATGTGTGTGTGTGTGTGTGTGTGTGTGTGTATATATATATATATATATATATATATATATATATATAGAGGATTTTCTGAGTAGATCCTTCCGTAGGAGAGTGCTCAATACTTTTTGGTAGAGCAAA
The DNA here is from genome assembly GCA_024760905.1 of Plotosus lineatus. Classification (NCBI taxonomy): domain Eukaryota; kingdom Metazoa; phylum Chordata; class Actinopteri; order Siluriformes; family Plotosidae; genus Plotosus; species Plotosus lineatus. The sequence continues at coordinate 31,600,854 of CM045732.1, read as the reverse complement.
TAAACAAAAATAGTGACAGGACAAAGACTTTCTATTGAAACTCCATTTATCACGACAGATCTGTTTAGGGTGGTGAAACCATCCTCTCTCTTCAGGTGATTATAGAAGAATTCTTCTATAATCACCTGAAGAGAGAGGATGGTTTCACCACCCCTCGAAACAGATCTGTAGTGATAAATGGAGTTTCAATAGAAAGTCTTTGTCCTGTCCTTTATTTTTGTTTGTGTGTGTGTGTGTGTGTATATATATATATATATATATATATATATATATATATATATATATATATATATATATATAAAAACATTTTAAAATATGCCTTTTTTTTTTTTTTTGGCTCTCTTAGTCAAAAAGGTTCCCGACCCCTGTTCTAAACCATACAACATCGCAGGGTCTCAACACCGTCTTGTACACTTTTCCTTTTATTCTTGCCGATACCTTCCTATCACACCGGACACTTTTCTCAAGCCATTGCCTGCCTGCACACGCTTCTTCACCTCGTTTCCACACTCTCCATTGCTCTGGATTGTTGAGCCCAAGTACTTAAAATCCTCCACCTTCTTTATCTCTGCTCCCTGTAACCTCACCGTTCCTGTTGTGTCCTTGTTGTTCACACACATGTATTCTGTCTTACTGCGGCTAACCTTCATTCCTCTCATTTCCAGGGCAGACCTCCACCTCTCTAGATTTTCCTGCACTTGTTCTCACTGCAGATCACAATGTCATCTGCAAACATTATAGTCCATGGGGAATCTTGTATAACCTCGTCTGTCAACCTGTCCATCACCATAGGAAACAAGAAGGGGCTGAGAGCTGATATACTTATGTTTTTTTATATATATATATATATATATATATATATATATATATATATATATAAATGTTAAAAAAATGTGTTTATTAGGAAGTCTGTGAAATGACATATAAAGCTGAAAGTTTCTAAGAATATATAGGTATACCTCAGCTTATGCCGTTATTTGGTTCAAGGAAAGATGACATAAGTCGAAAACGACTTAACTCGAATTTGCTTGTCTCTAGGCTAGCTTAGGCTAGGCTACGCCAAATTTACTTGTATAATATTATAATGTACAGAGAGCCCCGTTGTACGTTCCTCCCCCACCTGCGGATCCTGGAAATCCAGAGTTATTGATGTCGTTTTAAAAACCTATGTATATATTACATGCGCTAAAATATGCTTATTAAGCACATTCTATAGCCAGTTGTACACATTAATACAGTAATAATGCAGTAAAATGTAGTAATGATTCATAAAAACCTTTTAATTTTGTACTGTGATATTTATGAATATATAAAGCGTTTAAAAAAATTAAACGTGTGAAGGAGAAAAAAAAAGAGGTGTACACATCATCTGCAGCCAATCAGCAGGAGGGAAAAACAAAAGCTCACAGCCATTGGCTAAAGTTGAATCACGTGTCAATAATGTCGTGATTATGCATATGTATAATTTGTCGGGGCTGCTGCTAATTCAGTGCTTCTGAAATAGTGAGGCACGTTTATATGATTATAACGATGTACACTTGATTTATTTGTTTATTTTTCCATGTACATTTTGAAAACCGACGTATAATCGAGAATGACTTAACTTGAAACGACTTAAGTCGAGGTATACCTGTATCTTCAAAAACAGTGTCCCATTTGCAATTACAATATTTATTTATTTTTTTTTTATGAATTGTTACCTTTCTAAAATAAGACTATTTTTGACACATGCTAACTATTTCTAAAGTTTTTATATTTTATGAATTATGGCAAAATCTATTTTGTTAAATGAGTTTTGGGGATTTTTTCGTCAGTTGTGTCCCAAATACTACATAATGACCCGGCAGTGTTTTACCCAATATTATCAAAGAGTAAAGTTTTCTACTTTTTCACTGGTGTGTACAGGAATGTGTTCGAGACTCTTCCAAACTGGCTACATCTTCTTCTTCTTTTCCTTTCGGCTTTTCCCTTCAGGGGTCGCCACAGCGAATCATCTGCCTCCATCTCACCCTATCCTTTGCATCTTCTTCTCTTACACCAACGACCTTCATGTCCTCCTTCACCACATCCATGATGTGAACTGTTTTCTTTTTCTTGTCTCTGAGCTTTATCACCCAGCCCTTGTGTAAATATTGTATGGAGTTTGTTATTTGTCATAGTTGTGTGGTGATATGTATTTGTTGTATATGGGATCTCTTGTGTTCGGGATAGAGACAGACAGACAGACAGACAGAGAGACAGACCGACAGACACTTTATTACTCCCAGAGAGAAATTCACATATGTACATTTAGTCTTAAGATTGTTGTGGACAATTGGGGTGGATAGTCAACTGTTAACATCCATTTTGCTCTTTTTTTTTTTTTTTTTTTTTTCAACAGGGTCCAATGATTCTGCTGTAGACTTCAGAGATAATTTCTCCCTCGAGATCATCTTATTTTTTTTTAGAACCAAGTGTAGCAGCATCATTCCCTACAGGATCATGTCTGCAGCACAGACACAGAATGACAATGAGCAGCGCTGGAGTTGCCTTGAATCTCTGGGTTTAAGTCCCAGAGAGCTGGTTCTGGCCGAGGCTTTGCAGATGGAATATGATGCGCTCTCTCGCCTTAAACAGGACAAAGATCCCACTGGAACTGTGGAATCCGAGAGTGGCAAGACCTTGCCATCTAGGACTACACAATCGAGACGTATCCCCAGCCCATCTGGAACCAGTTTGCGTCAAGGCTTATCAGGGTCTGAGCCGATTCTCAACATTGTCCAGCCTGGAGGTTCCAGTCCATCAAGATCACATTTGGATCCTCCTAGCTACAGCAAGGAACCTCTCTATATCCTGGAAAATCCTGGGAAGAATAATTATGAGAGGGTGTCTGAAGACCTTTCAAAAGGGTTGCCACCTCCAGATGAACCTCCTCCAGCAATTCCACCAAGGAATCCAATACCTCAACCAGATTCATTTAATCCCTGCAGGGGTACCACTCCTAGAGACGTGAACCTATTCAGCCCTGATGTGGACCAACCCAAACTTCCCTCTGGAGAAACCATGAACTATGACAATCTGAATGACTCCCTAATGAGGATTAGTGGTCGGCAGTCACCGAGACAACAAAAGGTTAACGGAGACCAATTTGGGAAGCCGGTTGCTCGCAGCAAGACGTTACCTCCTCAAGTGCCACCTCGCACCTATTTGCCAGGACAGAGGGGTGTCAGAAACAACCGCAGGGTGTCGGTCGATCCGGTATGTACTACAGAGAAGCTATGTGCCTGCCAACAGTGTCAGGTTTAGTACAGATCAATATTTATGTTAATTATTATTTTTGGTTTTATTTTCTATACTGTATTAATCCCATAAAGTAATTTTTTTTTTTCCCCTCTGCATTTAACCCATCCAAAGTGAACACACACACACACACACACACACACACACACACACACACACACACACACACTGAGCAGTGGGCTGCCATATACACATTGGGGGCGCCTGGAGGGCATTTAGGGGTTAGGTGCCTTGCTCAAGGGCACTTCAGCTATTTAATGTGGAGGAAGGGAAGTTGCTGCTCATTCTCTGACTTCTACATATTTTTTCTGCTGGTTCGAAAATCGACGATTTATTAAAGCAAATAATGGTGGATTTGATTGCGAATAATGTTTTTTAGAACTGAGACCAGGTTTTCCGTTTTTTTGTCATGCAGGTGTCGCTTCGTTCAAGGCTCAATGGTTTTGGCTATGAGCTCTTCCAGGTTTCTGAGGAGCGTGATGAGGAGGTGGCCGCCTTCTGTCATATGCTCGATGTGTGAGTTCTCTTTTATGCTCACAACATTCTTCAAAAGCATTGTGATTATCAGAAATCTATATAACATGTAAAAGTAGGAAACAATGTCAGCATTCAAAATACTATTGGCATACTATTCTGCAAGAACATCTTAATGTATAGTCCACATATAATATAGCATATAATACTCCGATAATACGTGGTGGTAAAGGGTGCTGGATCACTGATCCCAAGGTTGGAGGGTCAAGCTCCACTATCACCAGGTTGTCTCTGCTGTTCTCCCAGTGCACTAACTGGGTTATCAAAGGCCAGCCATGTCTCTCACTGTCTGTGGTGGGAGGATCATGTAAAAGAACCATTGCTGACTTTCGTAAAGAGTCGTCAGCGTGTTTCTGCTCCACGATGGCCTGGTTGTACCCTTCCCTCAGCCAGAGTCGGCTGAGATGTGCACCAGCCTCCCCGCGAGCCAAATTAGGGGGTTAAGCGGTTCAGAGACTGAATGAATAAATGAATTTTTTTTCATACGTCATGCTACATTATGTACGTGATGATGCAAACACAGTAGAATTAAATAAATATCTTGTATTTGAAATCAACATACTGAATATCAAAGTTTATTATTTTAATATTGTAATCAACAGAGTATCAAGGTTTCTTCAACATATCTACTTTTAATATTGATGTCAACAACAAATACCTTCGTCACGCCCCGCACCGGCTGGCGGTTTGTAATTAACTTGTATTTGTTCAAAAATGTCAGCAGATGTGTTGTTCAATTTGAAAAGCATTAATTTATTTATTATTTTCACGTTGGGACCTTTAATATTGACGGAGAACAGTTTTTTGGGTTTTTTTTGCCTCATCATGGTCTCCTTCCATCATGCTTTCTGCCGTTGTTGTTAAGACAGTACTGGCCAATGAGAATCACTGTTTCACCAAACTGGTGAAATTGACCAATCACAAGGCGTGATTGATCCTGATTTTGCTTTGGTCACTTTTTAGTACGGTGTATGATGGGGGACACACGCGTTTTTTTCAACTCTACCAGCCGGTATGTTTTTATTTTTTTGCGTCCGTGAATGCTCAGGCGGGGTTTTTATGTACAATTCCGGCCCAACCGGCCGTGTTACCGCCAACAAAGATATTTTTAAGGCTGGCCTAATGTATAATATGCAGATTTGGATATAGACACAGGCAGTCTCAGCTCCTTCTTATCGTCACGGGCAAAGTGTGTTTGACAGCGAACGCTTCCTGCTCACGTGTGAGCCAGTAACCCAGAGGTGAAGCAACAGTAGCATATCTGATTTTGGAGGTAGCCCATGGCTGTGGGCTCAGAATGTTCTGTTTTCATTTTCCCTTGATGAATATTGACTTAAATAATTAAAACAAGGTTGCATATTTAATTATTTAATTGGCCATAAAGTCTGCAAGTCAGCTAAAATATAAACTTTATTTAATTGGTGCTATATGAATATGGGGCAGTGGTGGCCTTGTGTTAAGGTGCTGGATCACTGATCCTAAGGTTGTGGGGTTCAAGCCCCAATCTCCACAGGCTGCTACACCCCCCCCCCACCCCCCCACCCCCCCGTGCACCAACTGGGTTATCTAAGGCTGGCATGTCTCTCACTGTCTATGGTGTGAGGATCATGTAAGAGAACCATTGCTGACTTTCAACAAGAAGAGCTGCATAGCCGTCAGCGTGTTTTTACCCTGCGATGGCCTGGCAAGCTGTCCAGGATGTATTCCGCCCTCGCCCGGAGTTGGCTGAGATGGGCGCCAGCTTCCCCGCGACCTTAATTAGCAGTAAGCGGTTACAGAAAATGAATGAATGAATGAATATGTTTGTACCAAAACAGAAAACGTCAATAGATATATAAAACAAATAAAAAAAAATCTTTAATGTAATTATGTAAAATATCACTGAAACCTATTCTAACAAAGCGGAACTAAATAAACCAGCGTGGTTTAAATAAGGTTTAAAAGCTATGAAATCAAAGCTGTGAGCTCTTTGCTTTGAACTTACAAGCCAAACTAACATTGATTAAAGTTGGCAGTTCTGGAGAATGCAGATTTATTTACTGTATTCCAAATGAAACATCACATTGAGGATTAAACCGACATGAAATATACCAGATTCAAAGATATCTAAATACTCGAGGTCATGGAGAATAAAAGAATCAGTTCTGCTGTGATTAATGAACAAACCCAATTCTGAATATTTATTAAGTCATTTGTAATTCCTTGTACAGTTTCCTGAGTTTGCTTTATTTCCTGGGTTGAGTTCGCACTAATGTAGCTCAGTGATCTGAAGAAGATCTTCTGATGTAGCGCAGTGAACATCACATGTCAGTGATAATGGTAGCATTGTCCAATAAGATGTGCCCTGAGCGCAGTGTTGGTGTGTGCAGGTTGCGATCAGCTTACCCATGCACAGACCGATCGAAGAATGCAGGGTTTGTCTGGAGTCCATGTGTAGCCCAGGAGGAGCTGCAGCAGGTACTCGGGGTCAGCATAAAGGTCACCATTATTGGGGAGCACATCCGAGAGCCACTTATCTTCACCTGTGATGGTAAGCCACAGCATCTGATAAATGTACTGAGTCTGTTTGTACCTGATATTATTTCAACAGCATGCAGTAAAATATGAAAGAATGTGCTGTTATAGGAAAGTAGTCAATGACTGGGAGGTCTGATGTGGCCAATGTGAAGTGGAAGGCAATTAATTCCCCTACCCGTCCCATCAGTTCATTTTCTTGTAACCACAGCTGTCGGTTGAGGTGGCTGCCAGTTACATCACAGGGTCATGTTAATGTACTGGTGATGGCAGGCACAGGTTAATTCACCAAATGACCCAAGTTCAAGAATCAGAAACAATTTATTCAAAGTGGAAAGAATCAACAAAGCATTGCATCAAGCTCAGTAGGTGTGATCTCAAAATGTGCATCCGGAGACCTCCTTATCCAGGGCACGGTCTTTTATAGATTCAGATAGTTCTGTTAAAGGTTCCGCCACCATTATTTCAAAGTTCTGGAATAAAAGCAGGCTGTGGTTATGCTGAGACTATGTTGTGGATCTTGAGCCTGGTTTGACCGAGAATAACCCCCAATGTGTGTGTAGCAGCCCACTGATCTGAGTGTGTGTATGCTCACTCTTTACGTGCGTGTGCGCGCATGTGTGTGTGTGTGTGTGTGTGTGTGTGTGTGGATGTGTGTGCATGCTCACTCTGGATGGGTTAAATGCAGAGGAAATAATTTCCCTTATGAGATTAATACTGTATATCAAAATCAATATAAAAATAATGTCTAGTTTACTTTTGTGTAAATTTACTTTTATGAAATTGTTCATTGAGACGACAGGACCAGACAATGTTAGTTACTCGTGGCTATTGGCCGATTTAAAGTGCAGAGCTCGGCTGACTTGTTGCAGTTTATGTTTAAAATCTGTAAAGATGAATCACAGGAATCCAGTTTTAGTTTGCTTTTCATGGTTTTTCGTGTGTAGTGTATGTTAACACTTAAAATGAAAGGAAAGCCGTCCAAACTCCTGTGACACATCAACATAAGTCAATTTTCATCATCAGGTAGCTTTTACTTGTATTTTCAAAGTTGCCATCTACTAAAATTGACGTTTGATTGTTTACATTAGACTGTTGGTTCACACGCAAGCGTACTTGTTGCTCTCTGCACTTCTGATTGGATGCTAAACTGTATTTTATTAACCTGTATTTATAAACATGTAATGACGGTAAAGCGTCCCAACGTCCACTTATACAGACACTCCCCAACTTGCGTTCATTCGTTTTATGTATTTTTAAAATTTTTCCTTTTTTTAAAAACGAAAAATTATAAGTTGAGTTTATCGTTCTGTTTGTACGTAGTACGAGACGTACCTGCGTAGTACGCTGATGTAATACACTACTTACTCATGACGCTGCGTCCATTGTTTACACACGACAGACTGAACGTGCCCTGCTTCTTCCCAGTTCTCCACGCTTTTCCCTTGTCTTAAGATGTCGTCTCTGTTATCTTTGTGTTTACACCGTTTTGCGGACTTTTGCAACCCATAGAAAATATGGTTGGTCATAAACGTAAGCCTACTAGTCATTGACAATGTTCTGTTTATTTCATATTTGATGAGTGAATTTGATTAAAACTTATCTATTTGAAATGATTTTGCTTGAATTTAATTCATTTGAAATGAATGTTGATACTATTTGGTATATTTGATATTATTTTACAATGTTATGTTTATAATAATTGATTTATGGGTGTTTTATGAGATATGGTAATGGTATTTATGGATGTATAGTACAGTATGAGCGTCATACGTCACTGGAACATACAGTAACAACTTACGTTTTTTTTTTTTTCACCTTACATTCGGCCGTCCGGAACCGAACTAAGATTCCTAGTTTTCATGTAACATAATTGATTCTGCATTGGTAGGTGTTACTGAATTAGTAATTTTTACCTAGCCTTTGGTGTACTGCATCATTAATCGTCCAAGATGTTTTTTTGTACTAAAGTTTTGTGTTTCTTGGTTGGTTGGAAATGCAGTTAAGTTGGTATGGGCTGGTAATATTCCAGCTAATGTTGAAAAATTGCACATACTGTAGTTTCTTTTTTTAGCTACAGAGCAGTTTTTTTTTCTTTCTGCTGAAGTCCTTTGGTTCATTTACATGCAAAAAATGAGCAACAATAGCAGTTACTGAGATAAGTGTGTTCATTGAAGCAGCTTTGGAAAATTGGGTCAGGTTCTTGCCTGGGGAAGCCATGAAGAGTAGCGACTATACACTACAACCTTGATATGTTCCTGAGAACTTAAGTCAGGTGTGTTAACACAAGTTTGCAACAAGAGAAGCTGCAGCTATTTTAAACTAACAATGTCTTGCTGCTTGTTGCAACAAAGTGGTCTAAACCCCACCCCCCCCCCAAAAAAAAAAAAAAGAGAGAGAAGTAGGTACCTTAATTATAATCTTAATTATTCTGATTACTTTTATTCTAGCATCTCTGATGTTAGGATTACCAATACGTGCTTTATTTATTTATTTATTTACTTACGAAAGAAGGAAAGAAATGCTTGTTGTAAGTTGCCATAAATTATGGACAAGCTTGAGTCCTTGATAACTTTATTATTAAAATTATTAATTAAATGAATAATTAATTAAATTTAAAATATTAAAAATATAAAATGTTTTGCGGACTAAAAGGCGCACTTAAAATCCTTTAATCCTCACCCGGGGAAATTTTTGCCGGTGCGCCTTATAATCCGATGTGCCTTATATGTGGACTGGGGGACATCTTTCCACAGATCTCCATCCCTATTGATCTGCCACTTCATGCGCGCCCATCTCACTGATGCCGTCAAAACCCACGTGAAGCAAACTAATTCAGAGCTTAGCATCATTCTGGTGGATTAACCAAAGAACTCCGACCACTCAATATTGGTGTCAACAGGTTGTAAGGTAGAGGGATCCGGACTTTATGTCCAAATCGCCCAACTGTTAAACTCCGACAGTGAAGATGAAGAATTTCATGAATTTGTGGAAGAGGAATGAACTGAAAAATGAGTTTGTTTTAAATTGTTATAACTGAACAATGTTGAGAGTTATTGTGTTTGAATTACGTTTGTCTGAACTGACTTTTTAAAGTTTAGCTTAATGCGCCTTATAGTCCGCAAAGTACGGTGATGAAAAGAACACAGAGATATCTCAACAACGAATGTTTTAAAGCATGCCATATATGTGTGTTAAGTGATTTTAAACAGCTCTCCCTCAGTTACTGTGATTTTTCCATTCCTGGTTATCTAGTTTTTATGTTTAATATCCAATTTACATTCTCGACTCGTAACTCAGGTTTACAACAACAGTTTCTAAATATCTGATGTGTTGACCAGTGCTTATTTTTTGAGGGAGGTTAACAATGATATGGGAGTCCTCACTCTGTAGAGCCAAACCCGAGTGGTTTGCAGCATCTGTGGCATGATGGCTTCACAGTAGCTGTGAGAGCTGCAGTGTTCTGACATCTTGCTACTAGGTTCTGACATGATGTTTTTTCCGCTGCAGATTTCACCCTGCTGCGACTTGTCTCTGTAAAGTTCTACAGTAGTTTTTTCTTGTTGCTAAATTTTTTATGTGAATGACCTTTAGATCCTCCCGTCTGAGCATCTGTCGTGTGTCAGGTTTGTAGATGAGTACCATCCTTTCACTCCTATGGCTAGAATTTCATCTGATGGACTGAGTACTTTCCCTTTTCAATCCTCATCATAGAATTACAGTGCTGAAAGTGTGCCAGTCATCTGTTTTGCGTTTTTAAATAAAATAAGTAGTTTTTATTTAAACCAGCTGAAAGGAGCACACATACAAATCTGTATATGCCAATAGAGAATTCAGAGTGCATGACTGGAGAAGATGACCATAGGAATACTTAATAAAGTCTCTTTGTAATGCTATGATCTCTATCTCATCATGAAATGTCCTTTGCTGTGGCGATGCGTAGCTTTGAAACGAATGCAAAGTCTCTTGGGGGGTGTCTTTTGAAGGTTATATATTTGGTACTGCTGGGTTAATGTGTTCTGAGTCACATGACTCTCCAACTGATTTTATGAAAATGCTTAAAACCAGCTTGATTCAGGGAATGGTGCGTGTTTTATGAATTTGATCGATAGTGTACTTTTTTTGCAATAGACCGTCTTACATAAAAGTTACAAACAAGAGCATATTTACAGAAAGATGGAATCCAAAGCCAGATCACAAAAATGAATCATTGTTCTGTTCATTTTCTGTAACCGCTTAATCCTAATTAGGGGCGCAAGGAGGCTGGCGCCCATCCCAGCCGACTCCAGGCGAGGACAGAGTACACATTGGACAACTCGCCAGGCCATCGCAGGGCGGAAACACGCTGACATCTATGCAGCTCCTCTTGTCGAAAGTCAGCGATGGTTCTTTTACATGAACCTCACACCATAGACAGTGAGAGACATGGCTGGTCTTTGATAACCCAGTTAGTGCACTGGGGGGGCAATGACAACCTGTGGTGAGTGGGGCTTGAACCCCCAACTGTAGGATCAGCGATTCAGCACCTATACCACTAGGCCAACACTGCCTCTGGATAAATCATTGTTTATGTGCTAATGTTGATTGCAGCATATTTTGGTCGTGAAGTGTTTCTCTTTAAACTTTTATAGTGAAGTTGGATGATCCTCGATAAATTAATAAACAAACAAACAAATAAGTAGTTTTTTGGGGGGTCTATTAATGTGTTATTTATTTATTTATTTATTTAGCTAATAAGAAAAAGTGAAGGCGTGGCATGCTACATGTGTAGTGCTGTGTAAATGGGCGGAGCTACTTCAGTAAAATGCTTTCGGCTTGGTATGTGTGGTTGATTTTATTTAGCATCAGAATGCACTTGTTTGTTTTTCCTCAGTGTATATCTGGGCACCAAAGTCTTGTTAATATAAAATACCATCTGTACTTTCATTCCACTCAGCAACATTATTTGCTTTTTTCAGGTGTTTGGAGATGCTGTTGTTAGCGTGTGCATTCGCTTCTGCTTATCTGAGATGCTGAAATAAGTTTGTTGTGCTATTTAACTTTGTGCAAGTAGACTACAGTGATCCCTGGCTACTTCAATTCCTACAGCTTCAGTGCATCGCAGGTTTTTCAAAAATATTCATTAAAGAGTAAAAAATAAGGATTATGGTTGTCACTGTCCCCCCCAGTGCAGCTAACTGATTTATCAAATGCGGGCCATGTCTGTCACTGTCTATGGTGAGAGGCATGTAAAAAAACCATTGCTGACTTTCGTAAAGAGTAGGCTGCAAAGTCGTCAGTGTGTTTCTGTCCCTTGCTAAAAAGGGTTGTGACAGGAAGGGCATCCGACGTAAAAACCTCTGCCAAATCAAACGTGTGAATCAGATGATTCGCTGTGGCGACTCCCGAGTAAAAGAGAAAAAGTCGAAAGGAAGACAGACAGGCAGACAATGAAAAATAGGGGAAAGGTTATGGAAAATGCTGCAAAACAAGTCCAATTATGCAAAAAAACCTCAAACAATAACAAAAACAAAACAACCCAACCCCCCAACACAAAACTACTTACATTTTTATGTGGGGTGTGCATCTGTATGCGCGTGTCTGGGTGCGTGATTGTTTCCGGGTACGCGTTTGTGTGTGTGTATTTATATTTTATTTATATCTAATGCATTTTTTTTAATGTTTAATTGTTATAAGCATTTATAGCTTTGAATATGTATTTATTGATATTATATATACATGTACGTATACGTCAGTCGGGGGGGGGGGGGGGGTTTGATCCTATTTCGCGGAAATTTGGTGTTCGCGGAGAGTCTCGGTCCCCATTAACCGCAAAAAGTGAGGGATCACTGTATTTTTAAATTATAGAGCAGGCACCGTTGTTGGTATGGGTACCACCGTAATGCTAAGTGTTGATAGGTGGGGACAGGCTCTTAATGGATGGGACCAGTGCCTCACAGTGTCTTCAGCTTTCATATGGCTTTAGAGGTTCTTCATGCAAATGGTGGCCTTGGCTCGACTGTGTAAGAATCAATGTTCAGAAGAACATGTCATATTTGGGGACGTGGACAATTAAAATTTAAAAATAGAATCCATTTCTGTTTAATCAGAGAGGTACGTGTGAAAAACGGATGATCAGTGTAAAACTTTTTAATTTTTGCCACTGAAGCCTGGAGTGCTCACCTGACCTGGCTCTGTAATCGCTTAAAAAGTAAGAAGAAGCTGATCAAACTCGCTGGTTAGTTTGCTTTATTTAGTTTATCTGTGGTGTGTAGTAAAACGATGAAAGGTGTTTAACAATAAATAACCATAACGTTATAGTTTTAGTGTACTTTTTGATGTTCCTATGTAATATATACAGAATACAGTAGTTACTCACCTCAAGCTTAGTGGATGTTTGGGAAATTGCTCAGTCCCTTCAACGTTCCATCTCATCCTCGGCGCACGACCGTTAATTATTCAGCTGTTTTAAAGTCACTGTTGAGAAATCTCCTGACCCTCTGTTGGTTTTTCAGGTTCATCCACCATTGACCTGCTGATATACCAGACCTTGTGCTATGCCCATGATGACCTGGACCTAGTTGATGTGGATGACTACTTAATGAAAGTGTGTGGCCAAGCCGAGTATCTCAACAAGTAAGAGCCACAATATTTGTAAAAGTAGCTTTTTCTTTTTCCTTTTTTTTTTTTTTTTTTAGGATGGAGCCACTGCGTTTCTTTTTTTCAGTCGAAATCACTTCTTAGGGCTGCTCAGTGTCTGCTGTCGTAACATTGACCTTGTTATACTGTAATTTTATTGTTATGCAATATAAGTGGAAGCTTATTTTTTTAAGATATTAAAAAACTTGATATTAGTCTAATAAAATGATGTCATGGCTGAAACGCCACCTCCCGCCGTTCCCCGAGCTGGGGTTTCCACGCTGTTGGTCACCTTCCTAATATTTTCTGATTTCTACCCAAGACTTCTGTTGGTTTTGTGGATTCTGGAACAAATTAGAAACTCAGAAATTCAGAGAAAATTCTCTGTTCTAGTCAGTGAGCTTTACCAAGTGCAATCATCTGTGTAAATGCACTTGACTGATGGAAAAAGTCTATAGAAGGTGCAATGACTGACAGGTCGTAAATGATGATTCTTTTTTCTTTTGTAAATTTCCCCTTATTTTTCTTCCCTAATTTACTCATGTCTCATTCCCACCCATCAACTGTTGCCTCCCACATATGACAACCAAGGAGGGGTGTTGGCGTGCACAATGTGTGATACACGATGCCGCAACTCGCCATCGTTTTGAACCGTTGTTCGTGGCAGCCTAATACACTCGGAGTGGAAGCTGTATCCACCTTTTTGTACGAATGGGTTGATAGGCACCCATGTTTGGCTGGCGATCGCTATAAATGACAGACAGCCAATCATATGCCATCTCTTCCTCCTATGAGAGGCTCAGCCAGTTGGCACCCATGGACTCCGAGTAGTGCATGGTTGCTATATCAAACTGAATTTGAGCTGCGGCCCCTAGGTTGATACACCTTGTTGATGTGCCACCCGGAAGCTGTTTGGACTTGCGAAATTCTGTTCTCAAATTCCATCCAGTGTGTGGTTGGTCAGATCCGGTCGTCAGGAGCGATAGGGATGGATTTCATTCGTCTGTCCGTCTCACTTCAATTTCTGGACATTTACTTGCCAAGGGCGGCACAGTGGCGTAGTGTTTAGCACATCCATCTCACAGCAAGAAAATCAAGGGTTCGATTCCCAGCTCTGGCGTTTCTGTGTGGAGTTTGCATGTTTTCCCTGTGCTTGCATGGGCTTCCTCCGGGTACTCTGGTTTCCACCCACGGTCTAAAAACATGAACAGGTGTCTAATTGGCTGTTCCAAATCACCCCAAGTGTGAGTGTGAGCATGAATAATTGTACTAGTATCGGCCCTGCGATTGCCTGGTGAGCTGTCCAGGGTGTACCCCGACCTTGCCCAGAGTCAGCTGAGATTGCCACCAGCTTCCCCGTGACCCTAAGCTTAAGGATTAAGCGATTCAGAAAATGAACATTTACTTGATGTCTGCTGAAGCTGCAGCTTTCAAACTTGGTATGCTAGCTCACTACTATGAGTGCTTTGATGAGTATATTTTTTGGTGTGTGAGTGACCTTGACCTACTTTTGAAGGTCACAGGGTCAAAACCGTATATTAGGTGTCTGGATATTTACTTTGCTGTGTAATAAAGCTGGGGCTTTCAAACTTGCTATGATTACTCTATATTGGCTTATTATGAAACGGTCCTTATGGCAGGAGCATCTGGATCCTGTGGTCGAGTTTAAATACTGCGGGTTGTTTCCCAAACCCAGTGTGTGCGGAATATAGTGCACTTCTAGATCATAGTAGAGCGCATGTAAATAGTCAGAAGGCCAGCTCAAAATTTGGCACCAAACCATGTAGAGGCCTCCTCCGTTGCCATCGTTACATTTCGCTGTGGCTGTAATGCCCACCTCACACTGGGCACAGAGGTCCGGGCACACAGCCCAGATCTTGCTCAGTGTTTAAAAAAAAACAAAACAACAACAAAAAAAAAAACGAGTTGTGTATTGGGTAAGTCATGAAAAGTAGTTCCCAGACAATGTAACAAGTGGTGGGTTATATAGGCAGTTTCCTGCCAGCGCTGCGGCCGGAAGAAGGGGTGATTTTTAAAAGAAAAGCGCCTGCTTCGTGGTTTATGGTACAAATAGTCTCGTCAATCAACTGAAGCCCCGCGGAGAAGACAATAAACAAAAAAAAAACGAGTAAGCTTGCCGTGCTTATTCCCGTGGTCGTATCAAACCGCAGTAACCCCCAACATGCATTAACCTCAAACCAGTCGTTCACCTCTCACTGTGTTCCTATTTGCACTGACTGGCTGCTGGCGACGCCCGAGCGGTTTAGAACAGTCCACGCATGAAACACATTAAACAGCTGAACAGCAACATAAATCGAGCTGTTCTACTGCAGCGAGCACAATAGAAAGTGTCTGTGTGTAAGAGCTGGATGTTTTTACGAAAGGGTGCAGCTGGACGGAAACGTGTCTCGTCTTGATAACCTTGAGCTTGTTCGAAGTAGGTGGGACTTCCTATGTGCAGCGTTGTTATTATTCCAGCAGTGTGGATGACTGAATCAACAGCACTCTGGTTTTTATTGAGGTCAAGCAATAAATTGTGGTGTTAGCTGCAGGCCGTAATAAACCTGGAGGGAAGAAAAGCAACAGCTAGTAAAAACGCTTCTGATTCACTTGCTGCGGAGGGAGAGAATAGGTTGTGGTTTTTAAAACAACATAAACATCATATATTAAATAGATGTATTAAAGATAAAACCACTCTCAGCTGCAGTAATTTCAATGGAAAATCAGTCAAGCCGGGCGGAAGCGGATGGCATGCAGATTATTTATTTTTAACGGTTTTATATGGTTTTAAAGTGTCACAAGGGACATGCAAACATTTTGAATTTCCATCCGTTCATTCATTTTCTGAACCGCTTAATCCTAATTAGAGTTGCATGGAGGCTGGCACCCATCCCAGCCTACTCTGGACGAGGGCAGAGTACACCCTGGACGGCTCTCCGGCCATCGCAGGGCAGAAACATGCTGACGGCTACGCAGCTCCTCTTGACCAAAGTCAGCAATGGTTGTTTTACATGAACCTCTCAGCACAGACAGTGAGAGACATGGCCGGCCTCAGATAACCAGTTAGTACACTGGGGGGGACAGCAGAGACAACCCGGTGATAGTGGGACTTGAACCCCTGACATTGGGATCAGTGATCCAGCACCTTATCACTGAGCCACCACTGCTACTGATTTTGAGTTCTCTTATAATAAAATATTGGTTCTTTTATTTCTGCTCTCCTGTGTCCCCTCTCTCTCGATTCCTATCTCTCTCCCTCCCTCTCCCAATCTCACTCTCTCTGTCTCCCCCCCTCTCTCCCTCGCTCCCTCTCTCTCTCTCTCTCTCCCACCTTTCCTTCTCTCACTTTCTATATCCCTCCCCTCTCTCCCTCGCTCCCCCTCTCTCTCTCTCTCTCTCCCACGTCTCCCTCTCTCGCCCTCTCTCGCTCCTCTCTCTCTCTCTCTCTCTGTCTCTTCCCCTCCCCATCTCTCTCTCTCTCTCTCTCTCTCTCTCTCTCTCTCTCTCTCTCTCTCACTCCCTCCCTCACACTCTCCACCCCTCTCTTTTGCTCCCTCTCCTTCTATTTATCTTCCTCTCTACCCCCTCTCTCTCTCTCTCTCTCTCTCTCTCTCTCTTTCTCTCTCTCTCTCTCTCTCCCAATTTCTTTTGCTCTCTCAGCTCTCAGACTTTGGCTGAACTTGAATATATCCAACATTGTCTGAAGTTTGATTGGGACGTCAAGCTTTTCCTCACAAAGAGAAGCTCTGTTAATGTGGAATTATCTCGCACTGTGAGTACAGCAGCACAGCACTGGCCTGGCATGGGAGCCGTCACAGCTTTTCTCAGTGTGTGTGTGTGTGTGTGTGTGTGTGTGCGCGCACGCGCGTGCGCGTGTGTGTATTCATTGATCAGCCATAACATTAACACCACTAATTTGCACACAAGAGAAAATGATTATAGATAAACATTTATAAATAAAGAGATCAAACCAAAACTTATACAGATTATAATATTAAATACACCAACCTTTTGAATTAATTCCATTTATAGTTGTTTTTTTTCTGTTTGTTTGTTTGTTTGTTTTTATTTGATTTTACTGTATACAAAATCTAGTTTGGAAAAATTCCAGAGTTTGCTTCCTGACTCATGATTTTCAGATGATTAACTTCACCCTGTTTTTAAGTCTGCACCAGTATTGGTTTTTCCTTCATTGGCTCAAACAGGGAGAGGTTCTAAGGTGCCATCAGAGCTGGAGGATGGATAAGGAACCACAGACCTTCCCATGATGTTGTGGTGATGAGCATGGAGCTGAATGGAATGAATGTTTTTATGTGGCCTTTTCTTCCTGATGGCCTCATTCAGCTTCTGATGTGTAGTAGCGCGTGTCTTGCTGTAGGATCTCTATCAAGAAACTCGCTTTGCATAACAGTTTGCGGCCCAAAACACTGTTATAATCATATAGCAGACCTGAACCTTTTGAGATGTGGATGGAGAAACTTGATGGTACATGGGTTCAGGTTCGTAAACCTGGATAAAGTTAAATCTTCGATAAAATTACGGGTCAGGATGAACTTCAGGATTGTTCCAAACTGGACGTGATACTAATAAATATACATAGTGACACTTTTACTATATGTACGCCACCATTCTAAGGTTTGGGGTCAACCAGAAAATGCCACATTTTTCATTAAAACACATCTAATAAGTTGCAAAATCTGTCTGTCTGTCTGTCTTCCTTTCGGCTTTTTCCCTTTTACTCGGGAGTCGCCACAGTGAATCATCTGATTCGCACGTTTGATTTGGCAGAGGTTTTTACGTCGGATGCCCTTCCTGTCACAACCCTTTTTAGCAAGGGACAGAAACACGCTGACGACTTTGCAGCTACTCTTCTGAAAGTCAGCAATGGTTCTTTTACATGCCTCTCACCATAGACAGTGACAGACATGGCCCGCCTTTGATAACCCAGTTAGCTGCACTGGGGGGACAGTGACAACCTTGTGGAGAGTGGGACTCGAACCCCCAACCTTTGGATCAGCGATCCAGCGCCCTATACCACTAGACCACCACTGCCCCAATGAATATTAAAAATAGTCAAGATACTAATAAGGTAATAAATAACAAGTTTAACTCGAAATACTGTAATCATTTTGTTGTGCAAAACCGCATCCTCGGTTTGGAGTTATTACAGCCTTCCAGAACTTGTCATACTGGCTGTCAGCAAGTGAAGGTAAGATGAAGAAATTTTATCCAATGCTTCCTGAAGCACCGCCCACAAGTTGAACTGGCTTGATGTGCTTGACAGATGACATCAAGCGCTCTCGTTTCATATATCTTTTCCTTTATATTGCATATTATATTATCATATTCTTTGTGACCAAAAACATCTTGAACTTGGATTGCTTGAGCTTTCTATAGCACTTTTCCCCAAATGTGGGTCTATAGTTCTGATACTTCTGTCACTTGTTTAATCAGCGCGACCGTGTTTATCTGTTGCGTAATTACAGAGAGTTTATAACAATTAATTAGGCTTTTAAAATGAAAAACTTTGATTATTCAACACAGTGTACCATTGGAACACAAGTATGATATCAAGTACTGTATCTGAAAATAGATCTCTGTACACTTGTACAGATAGTTTATTTAAAAATCCAAGCTTTTCCATCAATAAATAATAATTTATAAAATTTACAGACTGTCCTGATCAATTTCATCTTTTTGTATTAAAAAGGGACTTTTATTTTGAAAACATGGACATTTCTAAGTCACTCCAAACGTTTGAATGGTTTGAATGTGATATAATAAATGTACATATAATCAGATTTTTAGAACGTCTCAGAATCACCTGATCTATTTATTTATTTATTTATTTTTACCATTACTACAGGAACAGGATGACGAAACTCCGTCCTCCCTGAACCACAGTATCTTGCTGCAGGAGAGACCAATCAAACAAACGGTCACAAGGTGAGAGAAGGAGGAAGAGAGTTGGGTTCCAGTGATGCCGATGCCATGTGTGACCATCAGTCACCAGTACAAAACTGGCTGTGCTCTCTGGGTGGCATGGAATCCCCTCTGTGTTACCCATGCTGGTCTGCGGGTGAACGTGGTTAAACGGTCACATTTGGGTGAAATATTTGAGAGAGGTTTGCCGTGATTGTATCTCGCGCCTGACTTTGTTGTTTCTGTTGTTTTTAAACAGAGAGGCACTGACTTTGCTCTTAGACACCTTCCATAATGAGGCGGAGTCCTTTGTATTATCGGAGGTAGGATATGTTTGAATTAATTATTCCTTGAAGCAGATCCTGTATACAATAAGCCCCCGCCCATTCACGGTTCCGCGCTTGCAGCCCCACATACTCTCGGATTAGCAGCAAACCCTGATGTTACTGGCATGTGATTCAAATTTAGCCAATGGCTGAGAGCTTTTGTTTCTCCCTTCTGCTGATTGGTTGCAAATGATGTGTCCACCTCTTTTTTTTCTCCTTCGCGCACATCATCAATGTGATTGCTTGAATTACGAAGTAAATATTTTTCGTGTGTTTTTACTGATTATTTAAGCCCTATGATGCCACTCAAACGCCCTGCATCTTCTCTCGCTTCTGGCAAGGAGCCTAAGCGCTTTATTCATAAATTTCATCGCAGCACAAAATTAAAAAGTTTTTATTAATCATTACTACATTTTACTGCATTATTTCTGTATTAAAGAGTAAGACTGGCGAGAGAATGTGTTTAAAAAGCAGATTTTAGTGCATGTAATATCATACATCATCTTCTTTTCCTTTCAGCTTTTTCCTGTTCTCGAGAGTCGCCACAGTGAATCATCTGATTCGTACATTTGATTTGGCATGTTTTTTTGTTTTTTTTTACGTCGGATGCCCTTCCTGTCAGAACCCTTTAGCAGGGGACAGAAACACGCTGACGGCTTTGCAGCTACTCTTTACGAAAGTCAGCAATGGTTCTTTTACATTCCTCTCACCACTGACAGTGAGAGACATGGCCCGCCTTTGATAACCCAGTTAGCTGCACTAGGGGGACGGTGACAACCTTGTGGGGACTCGAACCCCCAACCTTTGGATCAGCGATCCTGCGCCCTATCCACTAGACCACCACTGCCCCTATATGTAATATCATACATATGGTTTTAAAATCGTGGCAATAACTCATGGATTTTCAGGATCCACGGAAAGGGGCGGAGCGCAACCACCGCGAATAACGGGGACCTATTGCGTTTAACAAATAGAATATACTGGACAGAACAGTTTCTAGTAGTATATAGCAAGACTTTGAGTGTAAAAGCCTTGATCAGTTTACTTACATTTACATGTGCTATGTGCTAAACTGAATGCGCAACCTATAAACGGATGCCATTGACTTTGCAGTGTTTACGTCTGTTTAGAGCATGCTCTGAGCTCTTGCATCTTTAATGGGTTTTTTTTTGAAAATTGAAAAATAAACAATCTTTATTGATGTGCCTTTTTTCTTGTCTGCTCACGTAGTATACACTAAAACAGCTTCATGTAAAACAGGCATCATGGGTACCACTGAATCGAATAGTCTTGTCTGAAGTTCTGCCCAAACATGAGCATGCAGTAATACATTAAGAGACAATATTTTACAAAATGCAATTAAAAAAATGTAATTAAATTAGTTAAATATAAAATAAAATTAGCCATTTTTTAATTTATTTAACTTGCAAAGGTGCAAAGAAAAGATCATGTATATTTTCACTCGACAAGTTAATAGCATCTAAAAAAATGTAATTTAAAATTCGATGCGGGTCTTGGCTCAGCACTGTGAAAGAGATTTCATGGGAGATATGTCAGTTTAAATGCAACAGTTTTCAGTGCAATCTTATAGAATTTAGGACTTTTAATAGCTACATTACTGAAAAGATTCAAAGAATTCAAACACGTCTGTGTGTTCAGGACAAGAATGGGAAAAGCTTTTACAGTCAGCACTTCCCCAGAAACAGTCCATGCTACTGTTACAAATATAGCCACGTGGCTTTTAGAGTACTTTAGAGAGAGACATCATTTCACTTCACACAATCGGCTGTGTCTTGATATATAACCTATAATTGTTTAATACTTTTGTTAAAGAATGAAGCCATTCATCCATTTTATGCTGTTAAGTTCATCTCAGATTGACCAAAAACCTAAAACGAGTAAAAAATGTGTGCTTTGGTAAAGTGAGTGTCATTTCAGCTTTTTGAGTACTCTGTGCCAAGGATGAAAGGACCATCCAGATTGACGTGGCAAACAACAAAAAAAATTGAACATCTGTGAGGTGTAGGATCAGTGTTCATGACCCGAGTGAGATTATTATGTGTGAAGGTTTTATTGACATGGAGGCATATATTGGAATTTCAGAGAGACGCATGTTGCTATCAAAGCAACCGTTCTTCCTGGAAAGTCCATGCTTATTTCAGCATGACAGTATCAGGCCTCAGTCTGCACAACAGCATGGTTGACTGGCCTGGAGCCAGCCGAGGTTTTACGACTAATTAAAATGAAGATCGCATCGTCACAAGTAGAATCGGACAGTGTTGAATATGGACTCGTGAGCAATCTAGTACCAGGCAAGAATGGACAATGGTCTTTGATTCAACTTTTCTTGTGTGTCACAGTCATCGGATTGTACCTTTTGTTTTTATTTACAAAATCCAATTAGGTTGCGCAGTTAAAATCTTGTTGAAATCATTTTTTTGCACTTTTGCCAGTTAAACAAAAATTAAAAAAAAAAAAAAAAAATGGGTTCGAGTACATGATGAGTGGCAGTTATGTGGTTATGTGTATATGTGATATAGGCATTAAGACTATCTGCACAAACCCCCATCACCCCACCCCACTCCCAGGTTGACCAGCAGTTGCGTGTGGAGCGGTTGGTACAGTCAGTCAAGGCTCTGTGCAGCTCACTGGCTGCTGTGGAAACGCCCGACATCACCTCAGCCTTGAATCAGCTGCCTGCTTGCCCGTGCAGACTGCAGCCCAAAGTGCAGAAGGTGAAAACGCAGACACAAGCATGTACCGGTTGAAAAGCCAAGGTGGATGTGTAACTGGAAAACAGTGTCGTGTTGGTCTGCTGAGCTGCACGCTGCATTTCCACCATATTTCTTTTGGAGGGTCTATTATAAACACCCATGCTGGTGTTGGGACGGCCTGCAGACAAATCTGTACACTTGAATATCTTATAAACTTATAATCTCATATCCATAAACATTATGCCTAACCAGTAATTCTGCAGAACATTCCTCTGTTGCAGTCGTATCATCTGTTTTCTGACTGTCTGTGTTTTTATTTCACAGGATGTGAGCGTGCTGGTGAAGAGAGAAAACCGAGGTACAGTTCCGATCATCTAATTTATGTGTCACGCCGCTGCTTTGACCTGATTTTAAGCATAATAGGCACCATTATGCCCTATTTAATGTCCGTACTTAAAAATGAACATTTACCTGATCTAGGTCTTCTTTTTTTATATGACCGAAGTACGTGTATTTTTATATAATACACCAATCAGCCGTAACATTAACACCACATGACTGGGTCGTGGTTGGTAGCCCCATCCGCTGTGAGTTGTAATACACTGTGTTCTGACTCCTTTCAATCATAGAAACATTAACAGCTTTATACCCCCATTTCACTGGAGCGCGGCAGACTTGCGGAAGCAAAACCGTAGTCATCCTACAGCGTTCCTCAGTCAAGGTATTCCTCCTCTTCCATGAGGCCAAAATTTTCCTTTTCACGGAAAATTTTTCCGACAGTGTTCCCTCACGTTCCACAGTCCTTCCGCAAACGTTCCGTGATTGTTCCTTTTATTCCGCAAGTCTTCCGTGAATGTTCCACGAATATTCCTCCTTCTTCCGAGTGGTCATAAGTGGTCACAGAATTCCGACGGAATACTCACGGAAGGTTTGCAGAATACATGCGGAACATTTGCGGAATGGTTGCGGATAACACGGAAGACTTGCGGAACACTCAAGAAAGTCACTTCCACTATAAATACTAAATTACTCCAGTTCATTTTTTCTGTTTTCCTGTTCATGTAATAAAGTTTTAAAGTTATAATCACTGTGGTTTGGACTTGCGTGCATGGTTTTTAGTCTGAAATGATTTATTGAGGTGCATATAAAAAGAACGTATTGATATTAAACATATTTAAAATATGTTAAATTTCAAATTAATTGTAAATTATAAACATATTGCACATTAGAAACATATGTTAAAATTTAAATTTATAGTTCATTATAAACATATTATACATTATAAATAAATAGTATGAATGAGAGAATGAGCTTCCTTGAACATGTTCAAAAGCACGTTCTCGGGGGAAAAAAAATACATGAGTGTCACTTTGGCATACTTTGTCGTACTTGTTCCACACATGCTGTGAACGTTCCGAGAGTGTAAGAATTTCCACTTTTCTGTAGGATTTTCACCCATTTTCCGTGTAAAAATGCCGAAGCTCTTCTGTAGACTGCGTTCCGTGCCGTTCCACTACACGATCCTTGCATGCCGTAGTCCAGTGAAATGGGAGTATTCTACTGCATGCCAATATCACCCTACAGCTGATGTTTTGATAATAATTATCCCTGGTTCTTTAGCTACTTCAGTGTGGCCCATGTCAAAGTCACTCAATCATCTACTTGCTCATTATGTTTCTACTCACTGGGGACTCGGGGGGCCTTATGTTGTCACCCTATACATGCAGTTGAGCATGAATCTGTCATGGATCTTTGTGGAGAGTCTGGCTTATGGATCTTTCAACACATGTTGAGTAGTCTTTCACCAGATACTATGACATTCCCAATTCCTCAGACAGGCCACAATGTCATAGACCAACCTCAAAAAATAACTTCTTATGCACACTGTAGTATAATCACTGCATGTGTTCGTTAAGAAACGTTTACGAGTTACTTATTACTAAATACTTACAAACTGGTATCGGTATTAAGGACATAGGTCAAAGATCTGGGTCATAGTTCAGGCACATAAAATGTCTGCTTCTGGGGCATATCAAGCAATGAATTGTCTCAAGTGCTCGTGCATTTAATTTTTTTCTGCTTCCAACACATTAACATTGAGAACTAACTGCCCGCAACTTGGCAAATTATGCTGTAGGAAAATAATCAACAACGTGAGGAGCATGTGATATCCCAACTGTGAGATATTGTAGCGGTAGTATTATTGGTTTTCTTCAACTAGACCAGGACAGTTTGCCATCATTAATGGAGCAATGACTTCTGATTTATTTTAGCGGAAATATTAGGACATCTGTCCATGAACTGAAACACAAGAGAAGAAAATGACTGCAAAGACACAAGTTGTTCTACCGAGTAATGGTTAAAAAAAGAATAGTTATGTTTTGGAATGGATAAGTCAAAGCTGTAAAGAAATGTTCCCAAATGAAATACCAGATAGAAAAACCATACTCAAAAGGAAGGGAAATTAAAACATTTTTTTTTTCATTTTAAAATGTCACAACGATGGCACGCGGCAGTGGTGGGCTGGTAGTAAAGTGCTGGATCACTGATCCTAAGGTTGGGGGTTCAAGCAAGTCTCCCCAGTGCCGCTAACTGGGTTATCAAAGGCCGGTCGTGTCTCTCACTGTCTATGATGAGAGGTTCATGTAAAAGAACCATTGCTGAGTTTTGACAAGAGGAGCTGCATAGCCATCAGCATGTTTCTGCCCTGCGATGGCCTGGCGAGCCATCCAGGGTGTATCCTGCCCTCGTCCAGAGTCAGCTGGGATGGGCGCCAGTGTCCCCACCAACCTAATTAGGATTAAACGGTTACACAAAATGAACGATGAACGGAACAATGATGACACCATTTTCTTGAAGTGACCAATTGGCAAACTGTGAGTGTCCGTTATTTTGTTAGCATTATTCATCTGGAGTAATATTGTTTAGTCTAATCGGTGTTATTTTGTGTAGTATAGTGTTATTTTATTCACCTGTCAGTGGTCATAATATTCTTAATGTGATGATATAAGTACATGCTTAGAGATTCTTGATGACATTTTTGTGATTTACACCTAATGAGGATTAATTTGCACATGAGATATGATCATCACAACATGCCTCTATAACACAGGGTCACACATCACATCAACACACATGTGAACGTCTTCATGGACATGAATTTGGCGATGATTTCTCTGAAGTGGTGACTTCTGTCGTCAGTTGTTTGTACAACACAATAGTAAATTTAATATAAAAAAAAAAAAAAAAAATGAATACGTGCATATTAATTGACTGCATTTCTCCGAAGCCAGCACAGCGTCCCATTTATTGTAACTGTGTGCGAGCTTATTTGTTGTCATAGTGTTCGTGTGGAAAGACCTCCTACTGCAAGGACTTCTGTCTGTTCTTTACTGGGATAAACAGGAAGGATGTGTGTGAATGCACACTGTTCAGCTTCCTCTCCGTGTTCTGGAACTGTGTTTTAATAAAGCAGCCTTTATTGGACCCAGTAAATACATGCTATAGGATCTAAATTGCTAATCTCGAGGAAAATACACACATACACACACATGTATGTCATATATATATATATATATATATATATATATATATATATATATATATATATAAAGTAAAAGGACAGGACAAAGACTTTCTATTGAAACTCCATTTATCACTACAGATCTGTTTCGAGGGGTGGTGAAACCATCCTCTCTCTTCAGGTGATTATAGAAGAGATAGATATAGAACTTCTTCTATAATCACCTGAAGAGAGAGGATGGTTTCACCACCCCTCGAAACAGATCTGTAGTGATAAATGGAGTTTCAATAGAAAGTCTTTGTCCTGTCCTTTTATTTTTGTTATTTGCTCTACCAAAAAGTATTGAGCACTCTCCTACGGAAGGATCTACTCAGAAAATCATATATATATATATATATATATATATATATATATATATATATATATATATATATATATATATATATATATTATCGTTGTTATGGTTATTATTATATATTATTAACTTTTAATAAATGTTGTTCCTTTAAATAAATAAAGCCTAATTTAAAAAACTAAATAAATTAGGTGTAATATTGGCACGGTGGATGTTGCTGCCTCACAGCTGCAGTTAATTCGAAACCCACTTGGTTGTCTGTGTGTAGGTTTGCATGTTCT
This sequence comes from Plotosus lineatus, assembly GCA_024760905.1. Classification (NCBI taxonomy): domain Eukaryota; kingdom Metazoa; phylum Chordata; class Actinopteri; order Siluriformes; family Plotosidae; genus Plotosus; species Plotosus lineatus. The sequence continues at coordinate 31,574,788 of CM045732.1, read as the reverse complement.
CTATTCTGTTCTGTTTGGAGTCGCACACTGACCTAGTGCTTACCACATCAACCTCACAGCAAGAAGGTCGTGGGTTCTATTCCTGGGCTCAGGTGTTTCTGTTTGGAGTTTGCATGTTCTCGCTGCGTGCTTGCGTGGGTTTCATCTGTGTACTCCGGTTTTCTTTTACAATCCAAAGACATGATCATTAGGCTAATTGGCTGTTTCAAATTGCCCCTCGGTTGTGAATGTTTGGTGTGTGTTGGCACCGTGATCATTTGGTGAAGTGGTATTAGCGGCATTAACAACTGAGGGCAAAATTAGAATTTAAAAATTTGCAAACCTCCTTTTCTGAATGTGGTCAGAAGATCCACTGTGGACATGTTTGTTCTGAGTTTGACTAGTAAACAGAAGCTTGTCAATATTTACATAGTGTTTGGTAGATATTTAAATCAGGCAAGTGTACACACGCTGGTATAAGAAATGCGGTTTTTAAACAGGAACTCGTGTGTGTGTGTGTGTGGGTGGGTGCATGTGTGTGGGTGGTACATCTTGAGCCGGTTGCAGGCCCATCAGTGTGTTTACATGAAGTATTCTTTGACCTCTCCTCCTGCTTCTGTTCCTTTTCCAGAGAAAATAGTTGAAAAGTTGACGGCTGCCATCTTAGATCTGGTGGAGCTTTACTGCAGCACATTCAACGCCAACTTCCACACAGCTCCACATAGCAGCCGGCCCACGGTACCCATCCAGGAGGCGGGCATGGTTACCAATGTATTGTCCTTCAACATTTATTCCGCCCACCGTGTCCCCATCACCTGGGCTGCCAGGTAACACAAACCTGCTCTCATTTGTTTACATTAATGAAGCTGAGTAAACCATGAGCTGGACTGGATCATGTATGTGAAGGTGTTGAGGTTTTACCTCTCGTGTGCTTAAATGGGGGGAAAATCAGCCACGAATTCTTCAGACTTGGGATTTTTTTTCAGGTATTCAATAGTTAGTGTGCATTCCTGGAGGTGAATTGCACAGACTGTGTTTTTTTGTAAACATAAATTACTTTAGAACTCCATTGCTTATATTTCAGGGAAAACAGGTCAAGGATAGTGTGAACGGGCGCAGGGGGACGGGCGCAGGGGGACGGGCACAGGGGGACGGGCACAGGGGGACGGGCGCAGGGGGACGGGTGCAGTGTGAGTTTGTTTGTCTGTAAGGAAGGAACATTACGTTGTTAATGACTATAAGAACGAAGTGAGTTATTTTAAGATGACGCTGTATTAGTAACGACTGTGATGTTTGTAATTAGCACACAATGTTTTAAAATAATACATGCACTCACTAAGTATGTACGGTTTTATTGGAAAAGTCCTGCTCAGGGATGTCCAAGTGAGAACCCTGTGCAAGAGGTTATGTAATGATAGAGAGAGAGAGCGAGAGCGAGATCTGTGGAGAAGAAACATAATGAGATAAACAGAAGATAAACGAAAACACTGCTTTGATATCCTAACGTACACACAGATGTTGCAGAGTGTACATGTCCTGGTGAAATCCACTGGGATCGCAAACACAGACACACACACACACACACACACACACTCTCAGGAACAGAATTAAGTGCTGTGTACACATTTATTGATGATACATCATCAGCAGTGCTGGGACACAAACACTAACCATTGGCATAATCAGTTCCCCAGAATGGTTCAGCCCTGTCCTTTCCCCTCTCCCCCTGTGTGAATGGTCTCTTCTGGCTATTGCCCATGTAGACCAATGTCCTTTTGTCTCGCTCTGAAACTGATGCTGTTTGCATGGGGAGCTGCTACAAAAGGGTGCGGCATGGGAACTCACGATGACCTTTGACCCCATTGGAGGCAGGGTGGAGGAAGGGCAAGCTGGGGTGCTCGGCACCTGTGCAGTGGTGACGCATGCCATCTGGTGACAGGGCAGAGGAAAGGGTGGACAGGATGTTGTAAAAGAACTGAACCTTGTGGTGTTCATCTTGCTCCTCTGTAGATTTGTCTCGCTGCTCGGGGTTCTCTCCAGGCCTCTGATATTGCACTTCACTGCTGAATGGTATTGTTTTTATTCTGAACCACCTCTTAAAAGTCCATTCCTTTTTAAAGACTGCAGGAGAGCCTGTGGCTTCATGTCATTTCACTTGTTGTGTTCAAATGTACTGTGCTGGTGATATATGTGTGTATTTATATTTTATTTACATCTAATGCATTATTTTTGAATGTTTAATTGTTATTATAAACATTTATTGCATTGAATATGTATTTATTGATATTCTATACACATACGTATACGTCAGTCGGGGGGTTGATCCTACTTTGCGGAATTCGACGGCCACTGGGGATCTCGGTTCTAGTTAACCGCGGAAAGTGAGGAATTCCTGTACATTCATAAAGAACACATTTTGAACAGATATGTTCATAAAATGAAAAGAAGTGAAAGAATTTGAAATTTCTGGTGTTCAGTGATTTCAGTATGTGAATTCTGGTGCAGCGATGATTCCCGTGTTCAATTAATGTAAACATTACAGGGGGTAATGGAAACACCTAACATTTTGGCATCATAATTTAAACAATCAAAACTTATTTTGTTTTGTTTATTTTTTGTATAATAATTGTTATTTGATATGTTGATGTAAAATAAATGTTTTTTTTTCCTTTTTTCAGATATTGAAAACATTAATCATACCCCATAATGGCAGACCTCTCAGATTTTAAAAGAGGCCAAATTGTTGGTGCTGGTATGGTCGGCGCTAGTGTAACAAAAACTGCCCAAAATGTTCGGTGTTTCAAGAGGTTCTCTCTCAAAAGTAATGACTGCCTTTGAAAGAGAGCGAAAAACGTCCTCAGCAAAGCACAAGTCCACCATCGTCTCGAAAAGAGTTGAAGGGGATTCTAACTGAAGAATGGCTTCAAATTCCTTTGGAAACAATTCACAAGTTGTATGAATCAATACATATGCCAAGTTTTGATTGTTTAAATGATGTTCAAAGATTATGATGCCAAAATGTTAGGTGTTTCCATTATTTTATCCACCCCCTGTATGAATAGCACAAAATTGCTGCTTTTAGATATTTTGTTTCTGCAAATGAAAAGAATAATAAACAAAAGGACATTTTACCATACAGCGTCTATGAGGGTAAGCACTAAAAATAATTTTAAAAAGTACAAAAAGCAAAGAGAGCGCTTGATACAGTAAGAGACGAAATGATGAATATAGTAAGACGTTTTGTCATTTGGGCAAAAGTCACAGTTCCACTGATGATGAAATGTGAACATGAAGAAAGCATTGGGCCGGAGTCAGTGAAAGTAGTGCATGTTGGACTTTTATTAATTCCCTGAATCAGTTCTTTGCTCTCTTCGACCAACTCGACGAAGAGGTGCGTACCTGGCTTACTCTTCTAAAGAAGGATGATGACCCCATCCAGCTACAGCAGCACAACCAGATCAGAGCCACCCAGAGTCTACATGAGGACCGCTACTGGGCCAGATGGAGCTACAGGAAGGGGACTTAAAGCAAGTGCAGATCAACCAGCAGTGAGTTTTTGCCACTATCATATGTATGATTCCCGTCTGCCTCAGAACAGTCACCATCATTGCAGTGCCTAAGAAGAGCACAGCAAGCTGATTGAATGACTAGCGCCCAGTTGCCCCGATCGTCATCATCACAAAATGTGTCTTGTCTCACATCAAGGCTGATCTCAATCCACATCAGTTTGCATACAGAGCAAACAGGTCACCAGAGGATGCCATCAATACAGCCCCTCACACACCTGGAGCGCAGCAACACCTGTTGTGTGTTCTTAGCTCCTCCTCTTCTCGTTCTTCACACACGACTGTTCTTCCACTCGTCAACATCGTCGAATTCACCGACGACACCATCATCATAGGTTTGATTACAGATAATGAGTCAGCCTGCAGGAAGGAGGTCCAGCGTTTGCCGCGGTGGCGCAATAATAACAATCTGGAACTAAACACGTCTTAAACCAAGGAGATGATGATGAACTTCAAAGGATGCATGTCCTCAGGAGGCTCTAACAAGCCTGTCTACCCCGACCCCTACTGACGAACTTTTACTGCTCCACCATCGAGAGCTATACTGTAGAGGACAGGAAGTCCCTGCAGGGGTAGTCAGGATGCTGAAAGGTGTAATTAGAATAGAACTACACTACCCCCCTCAGTGACATTTACACTGACAGACTGCAGAGGAGAGCCGGTGGAATTATCAGGGACCCTACTCACCCTGGACACGCCCTTTTCTCCCTTCTTCCCTCCGGAAAAAGTACCAGGACGCTAAAAATTAAAACTAATAGACTCAAGAACAGCTTTTACCCTCAAGCTTAAACGTGTAACCATCACCAACACCATCATCACCAACACCATCATCACCAACACCATCATCACCAACACCATCATCACAAACACTGACTGAATAACCGTCATTCAGACCATTGGCCTGCACAGGGCAGTACTCACGTTTAGAGCAGGTCTCGAACTTCATAACATTTTAGCACCAAGTACATTATAATTAAAAGCTCTACCTCTTACCCGGTGTATATGATGCACCTCTGACACATCCTTCACCCTTCTGTACATGTGTGTGTATGTGAATATATGTATAAGTCTGTATATATGTGAATATATGGATAGATGACAGGAGTCTATGGGATTTACAGGATCCTTCACTTTCCGCGATTAATTAATGGAGATCAAGATCCCCCGGCGACCCCCCCCCCCCCCCCCGACTGACTTATACGTACATGTATATATGTATATAATATCAATAAAGACATATTCAATGCTTATAATAACAATTAAACATTCAAAAATAATGCAAAATATATAAATAAAATATAAATATACACAAATGCACACCTCATAGTATTTATGTAGTTTTGATAGGAGGTTTTGGGTTGTTTTGTTTGTTTAGTGATTTTTATTTGCATAATTGGCCTTGTTTTTGTGGCATTTTCCTTAACTTTTCCCCTATTCTTCCTTAATTTCCTCATTTTTTAATTCAATGAACATTTAAAAAAAAAAAGCTGCATGAATTGAAGCACGAAGTGGCGAGGGACCCCTGTATACGTATACATGGGATATTTGTGCATATAGGGGTGTGTGTGTGTGTGTGTGTTTGTGTGTGTGTGTGTGTGTGTGTGTGTGTGTGTGTGTGTGTGTGTGTGTGTGTGTACATACATGTATGTAGGTATTTGCACATGTACAACTTGGTGTAGTCACTACGTTGACTTTTGTACACTTTCTTTTTATAATTACTGCTTAATTGATTTTCATTGTTGATGCAACAGTTGAGAGTAAAGATCTCTTTATCTTTTTACGGTCAGAGATGTGAAAACATAGACGAGCGCTCTACTTTTCTGATTAAAGTTAATAGACCAAATTCGCATCTTGGCTCACGCACGGCATCGTGGAATCACGACTACCATACAAGCTACCGATATGGCGGAAATAAACCTTGATGTGGATGAGAACTGCAGTATTGATACGTTCAATTTATGGAAAGTTCCCGACTTTCAAGCGTATTGTATACTTAGGGGTCTTCCCGGTTGTTCCCGCAAGCATAAAGATGAACTTGTTGCGCTTACATTTGCGGCGACGTTAAAAAAGCTACCTATAGTTTTGTCAAAGGCCGAGGAATCTAAACCAATCCGACGTGACTATGCCAGCTTGTTGACATTTGAAGTGGATGAGGAAAGCGTGACAATTCCTGTCCCCTTGGGACTTGACGATGGCTGAGAGACAGAAAATGACGCCTTATTGAAGTGGCCCCCGTGTATGTACGCTGACATAGCGGATTTTTTGTTAATGAAGGACCAGGCACCCCTACTAGCGCGACTTCGTAATGACTACAAAAAAGGTAAATACAAGTCTGACAGCTGTCACTGAGTAATCTGATAGCTCTTGTTTATCTATTTTACAAATTAACATAACAGTAATTTTCAAGATCCAAGTCTATGATATTTAATGATTACGGTATTGCTGATTTTTTTTCTGATAATTTAACAGGAAAATAAAAGGTAATACAGTCTATAGGGTCTATGAATTTGAATAAAGAACACTTTAATTATAAACTTAATGCTTTAATCCAACGTTTGCGTCTCTCCGGAGCCTTCAGCTTGGTAGGAAAGGTAAATAATATGAATGGCGGTGGACATGTACACGCGTTAGTCCCAAATTTGCATACATTTGCATATACTGCAAATTTCCTTTTTCCAACACTCGAGATGATAAATGCCGTCTCCACAGTTCACTACGGCACAATGCGCACCTGGCATATCGATAATTTAAGGCTTAAGGCAGGCTTTAAGCGGCAGTTGTTAGGATGTGTTTGCAAACAACAGCAAGTGGCTACAAGAACGTTTGGGAGCCATGACCCTTGGATCAGCTGTTGGGTCACATTCCCTGCACATGCACAGTCGTAATGCGAATTTGGTCTATTGATTTTGCAGCACAGGCCTGGTTGCTTATTACGAGGGTTTCTTAGTTGCAAGATGTTGACTTGTTTTATCTAACAGCATGACTGACAGGGTGACACGGTGTTGTAGCGTCTGCCTCGCAGTAAGAAGGTCGTGGGTTGAAGTCCCAGGCTTGGAGCAGGCGTATGTGTGTGGAGTTTGTGCACAGGACAGAGGGTTATAACCGCTCTCATGAAAATGATCCCAGGATCCAAGTTGTTTGAAAGTTCTTCATGATGAAATGTGAACATTAAAGCAATGATGTCATATAAAGAAATTCATCATCTTAAGGCTGGATTTTTTTTTCCAGATCACTTTTGTTATCAGTTAATTTCCTCTGAAGTCCAGACCCAGTTGTGTTTTATTCTTTACACGCCATAGTTGTATGGTTTTTATGACACAATTAACTTGAGAAATACTTGCGACTGAAGGTTTGATAAGGTATATCTGATGTAGCTGCCTGTGTGCTATATGTGCTGGTGAGATTTCTAGCCGTGGGTGTGACATCACCATCGCACCATCCATGTGAGGGTTCAGAGTGGGAGCTCAGGAATATTGCTTGGATTGGGAGGGATGCTCTCACCACTGGAACGTTGAGAATATCAATTCAAGCTGTTTTCTTAATCACACTCTTTTTATTTACTAATTATCTGATCTGGGCTGAGAAGAGCCTCTCCAAGCATCTCCGTCCTGTGACATACTCACCAGCTGTCCAGATATGTTCCCCTAGGAGTCTGAGGCCTGCCTCGAGGTCTCAGTGCCAGTTGTTGTGTTGGGAATGAATGTTGACAGCGGCTGTTCCAGGAACTGATGTACACTTGAGTCTTACTGGCTGTGTTTGTCTTATTCACAGTTATGAAGGCTTCTTTCTGTCATGTTCTCTCACGCATGGAGGAAATGAACTATGTGCCCCCCAGCATACAAGCAAACAGGCAGTCAGCAAATACCTCTTCCATCTGGTCGTTTGGGACCAAAGGTGAGTGCCAGAGAAACCACCACCACATTATTCTGCCCTCGCACAGCATTAACAGGGCTGCCAACTTGTACGAATTTATCCATATTCATACGAAAAATCACATAAAATACGATTCATTCAGACATCAATACGAATTTCAGACTTTCAGGAAAATATGCTCCTTTCAATTTTATTTGACAATATTTTATAAATAATTCTGATTTCATCAAGTGTTTTGTCTCCTAATGGTCGTTTCATGTTTTTAAATGCTGATGAAATGATTAAATTTAAAACTTAAATATTTGATATAAGCTGTGGGGTTAACAGCTGTAGCAGGCTTTATTTATACATTTGGTTGCCAACACTTTTCTTTTTTTGAGTCGTACAAGCCAGAAATTAAATTTATTGATTTAAAGTAATTGATAAAAAGTGAATGTTTTAAACTGTATAACAGTTCGGTTCTGATGTTAATGGCTCCAAATATTCAGAAAATTGTGGCTGGTTTACTTTGAAAAGTCGATGGATTTGCCACAGACGTGGAAACAATTTTTCCTCCCATTTTCTAGAGTAAAATTTTTAATTTAACATGCAGATAATAACTTACAAAATGGATGCAAATGGTATAAACTCCTGAATAAGAAAATGTAGAATAATAGGCATTTAAACTTTTTTTTTTTTTAATTTAACTGATGCATGATGAGTGATTTTGTTCTTTTTCATGTAAAATGGACCACACATCGGTTTCATCCTGAAGATTTAAAATACTGTACCCTTTGAATCTCTAACTGGAAACATGAGGATCATTGTGTTTGTTTGTTCCTGTTCATGATTAACTGCTATGAGATTTTATTGTATAAAATGAAAATGCTTTGGGACGCGTACCACTCAGTGTTGAAAGCCCAGATTTCTGCTTCACTCTCGGGCTTTTTGTGAAACTTGTCTCACTGGTTTCTTTCTTTGTATCTATGAACTACTCATATTTTTATTTTTTTTGCATGGAGCGTCTCATCATGTCCGTTACAAGATTGCTGTTGTGGAATGTTCCAACACTGGTGCCGCCCCTCCATACTGTTTTCCATGCGTAGCACTCATGTTGCTGTGTTACTGATGAGACTTTTCAAAGTAAACTTTGGCTGGCGAGCTCAGTGTGTTTTCTCAGCAGAAAAAATCAAAACAATTTTGGCTCCCGAGTGGCGCATCGAAAAGGCGCGTGACTATTAACCCGGAGATAGTGAGTATGAATCCGGTTAAATGCCACAGCCGTCCGTGGCCGGGGGTCCATGGGAGCAAATTGGCGGAGCTCTCACGGGAGGGAAGGACGGCATACGTTCACTTCACTCTCACTCGCCGCGATCATCAGCAAAATATGGGCGTCTGTGGGGCGGATAGCACTTTCCCTCCGAGTGTGTTAGACAGTCCCCAAAATCCATGCGCCGCAATTCAAAAAGAAGCGGCTGGCGAGCATTGCAGTTCAGAGTGACGTTTGCATGCTTTCGCCCTTCCCTTTGTCAGTTATGATTGGGTGATAGGGAAGGTAATACCTGATGGGTGGGAATTGAATACGACTAAATTTGGGATAAAATGGAAGCTGATGAAAGTCGTGACTTTATTTTTGTGATCATAAGATCAGCGCATAGACTGTGATCCTTTCTAATTGGGATACCAATCTGCAGGGTTTTTTTTTTTTTTTTTTTTTTGGATGGTGTCCGCAGCATTTCCAATACCGGTATCGGCACAGTTTTGCTTCTGACAAGTTAACTTTTACAACCAGTCTAGATGTTGTGATGTTTGCGGACCTCCAGTGAGTAAGTAAATAGTTTTACTCTTCATAACAATAAGCCCTCAGTACTCTGCGCTTTATCACGGCCTCCTTGTGAAGCTAGTAGTTACAGTTATAGCTTTATTATAATAAGGCCATGCCAGGGGCATCTGTTTCATCACAGACGGACCAGTGTAGCTATTTTGGGACCTTTTGTGTGTAATGAATGGCCAGTTATCCCCACTCTGCTTTGACCAGCTGCTGTACTGGGTACACTGGATGAGATTCCATGTTGATGATTAAACCTTTTTTCCTTTCCTCTTGTCATTTTACATTGTAGGATTTGCTTCCCAGTGCAGATTAACCAGCTGCCACGGGAGTCTCAGCTGACAGTAACTCTGTATGCAACGCCGTTACCACCCCCTGGAGGAGCCGAGGACAAGAGCAAGCAGAAAGCCCGCAACATGGAGGCTTTGGGCTGGGTCACGATGCCACTCTTCAACTTCCGACAGTGAGTGCAGTGACACCTGATGATTTATACATTTGTTTACGGGTAGGAAGGTTTCGCAGCGGCCCTCACAGCTCCATGTTTCATGGTTTGATCCAGAGATTTCAGGAAGAGTAATCCACAGGGAGCGACATGGTGGCGTAGTGGTTAGCATGTCCGCCTCACAGCAAGAAGGCCTGGGTTGGATTCCCGGCCTGAGCGTTTCTGTGCAGAGTTTACAGGTTCTCACCGTGCTCACATGGGTTTCCTCTGGGTAGTCCGGTTTCCTCTCGCAGTCAAAAACATTCACAGTAGGTTAATTGGCTGTTCTAAACTGTCCGTAGGTTCGCATCGTGCAGAAGGCAATGGAAAACCACTGCACTATCCTTGCCAATAAAACCTCCATGAAGATGATGATCAAGGCGTTATCCTTCATGGCAGGTCGCCAAGAGTCATCCTACGACTCGGAAGGTACCAAATCAGACCAAATCCATAGGGAGCCAAGGATACCATTACCAAACAGTAAAGCCTGGGGGAAGATCTTTCCCTGTCTTCAGCTGTCCGGTTTCTGTGCTTGTGTTCATTGTAGCTGCAGTTTTCTGGTTTTCTGCTCTCATCAGACAGGAGAGGAACCGATGGGGGTTTCTGCTCTTACAGCCTGTCCATCTCAGGCTTGAGGGTGATATGGGCCCAGAGACACAATTCTGCTTGACATGGTCTTGGTTATTTCCAGCTAGCACTAATCAAAACCTTAGCATTCTTCTCTGACTTTCCATGTCAACAACTGCTGTAAACAAACAGAATGTTTTTGTGTCACCTGCCGTTAAGTTGGGGAGACATTTAGCAAACGCTAGCTGTTGTCCTGCATCTTGTTTGACTGTTGCTCCCCAAACGGTCACCTTATTTAACCATACTTTCACAGAATCTTATTCACATCATACAGTTGGACCACCACCTAATTACACACTTAAACACAATCACCCAGATTAATGTGCCCTGTTTAAAGAAGCTGATTGCAAAGTTAGCACATTCAGTGTACCAGAACAGATTACAGAGGGATGAGCAGAGGGGACAAAAACCACTGTTGATTCAGAAAAGGTTCAGATCCCACACAAGGTACATAACCCCTTGTTACAATAATAATAATAATAACAACAACAATAACAACAATAATAATAATAACCTCCTGTCTGATGTTGTTGTTTGTATAGCAAAGTCAGTGCTATAGAGGTTTTGCAGCTGACGTCATGCATACGTCATCCCGCCATATTGGGGTGAAAACAAACCATTCACTCCGGTCCAACACAGTAGCACACGCGTGCATAAGGGTTTAATACTTCATTTATTTATTAAACAAGTGCAAAATGGTCGTTAACTGTGTTGCTGTCGGCTGTACAAATTATAGAGGAAAGAAAGCTGGTGTTAAATATCACAGATTCTCTGCTAATACGGCCCGACGAGAGAAATGGATTTCTGCTTTGAAAAAAGCTGATACCGACAACGAAAGGAAAGACTGGCGACCAGGTCCTACCAGTCGTGTATATAGCAAACATTTTGTTGGTGGCAGGTAATTGTTATCAGTAGATATATTATTATTTATTGTCTTAACCACAGTTTGATTCTATTGAACTATATATCTGGTGTCCATTTATAAGCTGAGGGCAGCTAAAATGCTATCTAGTCTTTATTATAACATGTACAGTATATATAATATAACTATTATAATACTTCATAGGATTTAGATTCACATGTTTGTGCTTAATATACAACGTAGGCAAAATGATAAAAAAAAAAAAAACTGAGTCATAATTACCTTTGCCATGATTAATACTTTGGTGTCCTCACACAGCTTGCCATGGGTGATATTAGTGGCTTTCCTGGGTATAATATGCTCACGAAGTGCCAAAACCCAGCCGGATAAAAAATACTCGTACGCTTCCCAGATTTAATTTTAACAGTCTTGAATACGTGTTCTAACACACACAACAAACATGCCGTTCTTTGGTTTCCACTTCACTTGTTTAATCCCACAATGCATTACAGAACCGGAATATACCAAGTTCCGGGGGGAGTAATCATTAACAATGATTGGTACACTCTAAGCCTTTTGAAACTTTTCAGTTTTTCGTGAGTATAGTCAGATGTGCGATTAATCAAATAATTATAGATATCTGGGTATGTTAAACCAGTTATCCTATCCGTTTCTTCATCCATGCAGTTAACAAACAAACCATCGGGCAAAACGTATGAGTCATTTGTTAACCCTGATAACCGTAGTTTTTCGATATACTGTTGTTTATGATCGTTATCATAATTACCAGGGAGCTCGGAAAGCACTGGGATTGTATTACAGCTGTCAACATTCATATTTATATAATCTACCAGGCTAAAAACAGGCACCTCCAAAGTACATATTTGTTTTCACCCCAATATGGCGGCAGCTACTCGGCGGTCACGTGACTGCAAAATCTCTATAGCGTTGTGCAATGGCTGCAGCATGGCATTAACTCCAATGACAAACGCTAGCAAGATATAGTAGTCTCAGAAAGAAAGAAAAACCCAGACATTTAGTGTGCAATAAAATAAAGTGTGAGAAGACAGACAGAGATGGAAAGCAGGCCAGAGATGTGTTATTATAATAATAATAATAATAATAATAATAATGATAGTTTTTGGCTTAATTGTTGGCTTGGAAACTGAGTGAAGTTCCCTGAGTGTTAGACAAGCAGCATAAATAGAGCAGTCAATGCCTTGCAATGAACACACTGCATCAAGAGTCAAAGAAATTGTTTCATTTCATTTATTGATTTCATTTTGTAGAATTTTTTTAATTTATATTTTAATTTGCCTCCGTTTTTCAAAAGGCAAATCTGAAATTTCATTGTAAATTTTTCAAAAGAAAACCTAAATATGATCATTTGATTCATCGGGAACACGAGAAGGAGGGTCCCGAGGGCTTCGGTCAAAAGGCGGACGGCCAGAAGTGTTACTTTTAAGGTTAGATGGGTTAATTTTTGCAGAAAGAGGTGGCAGAAGGACGCGGGCATCCATGAGGAGTTTATGATCTGTTGATAATAATAGTAATAGAATATCGTCCTGGTATAGTTCATTCATTCATCCATTTTCTAATATGCTTAAACCAAATTAGGGTCGCGGGGAGGTTGACACCATTTCAGCCGATATGGAGGGAAGGGGGAGGGTACACCATGAGCAGCTCACCAGACCATCGCTGGGCCAACACTCGCACAACTATTCACACTCACACCCAGGAGTGATTTGAAACAACCAATTAGCCCACTGTGCATGCGCTTGGACTGTGGGAGGAAACCGGAGTACCCGGAGGAAACCTACACAAGCATGGAGAGAACATACAATCTTCACACAGAAACACTCGAGCTGGGAATCAAACCCAAATCTTTCTTGCTGTGAGGCTTACATGGTAACGACTGCACCACTGTGCCGCTCATTATTATTTTGTTGTAATTTATAAAAGAAAATAGGAAGTTAAAACGGAACATATTATGGTCTATGTATGGATGTTTGTGCTAAAATTCCCACCTTCAACAGGATCAGGATTTAAAGTTGCTCCATGATCAGAAACCTTATTTCTTTGCTGTCTGTATTCCAAGCACAAGTACAGGACTTGTCTTCTCACAATTTAATAACGGAAAGTTAGTAAGCATCCAGTGTCTCATGTCCTTTACTCATTTCTCAGCTTTATTAAGCTATTGTCTCTCATCTGGCTTTGCTGAAATATACAACTTTTCATTGTCAGTGTGACGGTGGAAGCTAACGCCATGTTTAAGAATAACATTCCCCAGAGTGAGTCTGGTGTTCGACTAAACAGGAACTGAAAATACTGTGTTTGCATGGATCTCTGCACTGCACTGCAAAAACAACTCTGACACGTTCGATGAATGGCCTGATAAGCAGCTGTAACAGGTGTTCCTATTACCCCTGCAACTGGGGCAAATATCCAGCACTGTGCCTAGTTCAGTAAACATTTTGTAATTGTACTCCGACTCTACAGTCATGCTGCGGTTGCTATGGTGAGATGAATGTGTTGTTTATGAGGAAGAACTGCTGGTGATTTTTCATGCAGGGGATATGTATCAGTGGAACAATCCTTAAACCATCTAACGGATGCATATTTTTATAAATGAGGGCTTCGTGGGGAAATTCTAACTTTATACTTAGTAGACCAACAGTAAATTATAAACTAATAAATTCCCGGGAATAATAATGTACCCCTTACATATCTCTGAATTAACTGTCATGGTGTGGAATATAATGAACTACTGGAGCAATAGCAACTTTAGTCAATTTAACGATGCCCAGACGAGTAACAACACTGTGAACGTTGAGAGGCAAATAGCCGAGGCTAGCAATTAGCGCCAGTGTTGACTGAATTGCTTATTGTATCTTAAAGTGTTTTTGTGTTCGAAGTGAGTCATGTTTACTTGTGTGTGGTTTTTTTGTGGGTTTTTTTTTTTTTTTTTTTTTTTTTTGCAGCTTCAACAATTTTGATGGTTTGATGTTTGTAATTTTCATGGTTTCGTATCTGCAACAAGGTAATGAAATTATGCTTAGCTACCTAAACAGATGAGAGTATGCTCACTGTCGAGCATGTGCTGCAATATTCAGCTAAATACACACATCCAAACTGTACACAACAACCAAAAATATAACTTTACTCATTTCAATTAAAGCCAGGAATACATTTTGGGGTGGTTTAGTATATCGAGACATTCTGAGCACGTTCACCTCACAGCAAGAAGGTCCTGAGTTCGAGTCCCGGGCTTGGTTGTTACTGTATACTTACTGCAAAATCTAATTGGCTGACTTGGCAAGTTAATGGAAAGCAGCTTCTGCATTGGTTTGACATTTATCAGTATAGCGATACATGATTTATTTCTGTTTGGATGGTGAGATGCTTTCTTGGTGTCAAAGGGAAGCAAAGCTTCATCGCTGCAAAAAGGTGCACTGTGCAAGTTTAAAAGGGTTCAAGAAACATACTGGCTCTGCAAAACAGCACTTCCTCTGTGCTGAAAACATCCTGCAGCATGAAAGAAAAGCCCGTGTCTGTGGGGAGAAAGAGGATTTTGTTTTTGACTCGATCGCACATAGGTAAGCCTATAGGTTTTCCTGAATGAAGAATCACATGGGTATGAACGAGTAAGAATGTCGCATATTCATCATAAAGCACGGATTCTATGTACAGGCTCATTAGTGTAGCAGCGGTTTGCCTCTGAGATTTGAGATCTCTGTAAGGCAGTGGTTCTCAAATAGTGGGGCCCCAGGGGGGGCGCAGTGCGATGCCAGGGAGGGCGCGTGTGACCCCAGGGAACATGCTTTTTTTTTTTTTTTTTTTTTTTTTTTTTTTTCCGTATTAGATTAAAGTGTAATTATACATCCACTACAGCAGGTGGCAGAGGCTTCCTCACTGTCAGAGTGTGCCCAGAGTTAAAACAAGAAGTGAAATTAATAAACCCATCAATAAAATTTTAACAGGGATGGAAAGAGAGGCGGAGAGAGACCGAGACGGTGAGAGAAACGAAAGTCTACCGGAAGTTAAGTTGAGGAAGTATGATGGAGCGGATGTAGCACTCGGCTTCACTGTGCTGCGGTGAGAAACGAGGAAAGACCGCTGCATTTACTGTGTCTGAAAAAATTGGCAGCGGACAGTATGAACCCAAATAAATTCAGGCGTCACTTAAAGACATCACTCCCCTATCACATGATGAGCCGCGTGAGTTTTTTCAGCATAAACGTGCCGAATGTTGCAAACAACCATCCCGCTTTGTGATTGCGACTCCAGCAAACCAGCGAGCTCTGTTAGCATCAGATAAGGTGGATTACCAAACTGCTCAGAGTAGGAAACCCCACAGCAGAGGAACTGATCCTACCTGCAGCACACACAGTCTCTGTCATGCCGGATGACGTCACTGCTGTGAAATTAAGTCCAGGTCCCAGTTCAGCATTGAGCAGGAGCTGAGAGTTCAATATCGTGCTTTAAACCCAGACTCGAAAAGCTGTGTACTGCGAAACGTGCTCATTATAGCCATTAATTTGGACGTAATCATTTTATATAGAATAAATATGTCTGTCTGTCTTCCTTTCGGATTTTTCCCTTTCACTCGGGAGTCGCCACAGCGAATCATCTGATTCGCACATTTTGATTTTTGGCATAGGTTTCTACGTCGGATGCCCTTCCTGTCACAACCCTTTTAGCAAGGGACAGAAACACGCTGACGACTTTACAGCCTACTCTTTACGAAAGTCAGCAATGGTTCTTTTACATGCCTCTCACCATAGACAGTGACAGACATGGCCCGCCTTTGATAACCCAGTTAGCCGCACTGGGGGTTATATAGAATAAATATAAACAGAAAAATAAATATAAAAATAAAAATAATTTTTTATTTAAGTTTTATATATATTGTGCTCCTGAGTTAATATTGCCGATCAATTTGAATTTATTATTATTTATTGATTTTATTTTATTTTATTTTTCAGTATCAAGTGGTTCAAATTGTTGGTCAAAAATGTTTACGGTTTAAATAAGGATACTTTTTAATTTCAGGCAAATTGATGCACTTTAAATCTTTTTTGTTTTAAGACTAAAAAATTGTTAATAAAGTTATTCTTTGTTGGCAATTGATTTATATTTCTTCATTTTTTTTGGTATACTATAATGTTTATAAGGATACAGTGTTATGCAGAGGATTACTTAGAACAATGTTTAGACAAATAACACTATTTATTTTGACCCTGGGGGGGTCCCCCCTCTTTCCAGGGGGGGCGCGACAGAAACTAATTAAGAAGCACTGCGTGGGCTGCAGAAGCACATGCTATAGTTCCATGACTGACACATCACAACTGAGTATTCATTCTGTTCCAACTGCACTACAAAAAGTCTATTTTTATCACACGAAGATATTTCTTTACTCTTTATTGATTTTTTTTAAAAGGGGGATCCTGGTGTGTATTCCAATTATGTTGGAATCACACTCCTTAGCCCACCTGGGAAAGTCTATGCAGGGGTGCTGGAGAGGAGCATCCGACCAGTGGTTGAACTTTGGATTCAGGAGGAACAATGAGGGTTTTTCCTGTCTGTGGCACTCTAACCAACTCTGTTAGCTTTCCTGGAGGGGACATGGGAGTTTGCCCAATCTGTCTCCATGTGTTTTGTGGATTGAGAGAAAGCTTTCGACCGTGTCTCTCGGGCTGACTTGTGGGACCTTCTCACGGGAGTATGGTGTTCCAGACCTGTTGCTACAGGCAATTCGGTCTCTGTATCACCGAAGCCAGAGTTTGGTACACATTGGTAACAACAGATCGAATTTGTTTCCGGTGAGGGTTGGAGTCTGCCAAGGCTTTTCTTTGCCACTGATTCTGTTCATAATTTTTATGGACAGAATTTCTAGGTGGAGCTGTGGCGTTGAGAGGTTCTTGTTTGGTGGCCATAGGATCTCGTCTCTGCTTTTTGCTGATGATGTCCTTTTGGCTTCATCAATCTGGGACCTTCAGCTCTCATTGCAGCAATTCAAAGCTGAGTGTGTAGCGGCCGGGATGAGAATCAACACCTCCAAGTCCGAGACCATGGTTCTCAGTTACAAAAGGGTGGAATGCACCCTCCAGGTCTGGAAGGAGGTCCTGCCCCAAGTGGAGGACTTGTGCAATGAATCTAAAACATATGAAAGTTTAATTTTTATCAGTACATTAAAAAAAATAATGAACTTTATCACGATATGCTAATTTTTTGAGAAGGACTAGTAATACCTCCCGATTGCCTCCCTGGTGTGATGTTTTCAGCATATTCAGTTTCACCACTGAGGATACCCCAGGGTCGACTCAGAACACGCTGAAGGAATATATCTCTTGGCTGGTTTGGGAAAGCCTCGGTGTGTCGTGCCCCCCCCGAAGAGCTGGAGTAAGTAGATGGGGAGAGGGATATAGGCTGCTGCAACAGTGACCCAACCCTGGATTAAGCAGAGATGTTTATTGAATATATTTTACCACCACTCGGCTAAGAGTAAAAAAAAAAAAATGAATAAAACCTGCTTGGCCTGGGATTTATCCAGCCCTGTTTAAGATGAACGTTTCAGTTCAGTTCTATTTTTTTTTTTTCCTGCAGAAGCTCAGATGTTTACTGAGTCAGCTTCATCAGATGAATTATTGCTGAATAAAAAAGAAAAACCACATGAATGTGCAGTAATTACAAGATATAGAGCAGGAGAATTGTATGACGGCTTCACACTGTAGTTTAATTGATCTGGTTTCATCAGACTTCATGGAACTGTCTGTCATCTTTAAAAAAAAGGCTTCAAAGGAAAGAAAAAAATAGAGAGATTATTCTGTGGCTGATTTGGTGGACTGTGATTTTGATTATTACTTTTTCTACAGTTCTGGGTTCTATAGTTACAGCGCTGAGTGTTCTTGAAGCAAAAGATCTCCAAAAGACGAAACCTTTCATCACAACCAGAGTGAACTTTCTCTGGAAACCTGTTCAGTAAATAACTTTGTGTAAAACCAACCACTCAGAACATTTCCTTATTGCCCGAGTTTATTTTTCTGAATCTCTACTGACAGTCGCCATGGATATACAACATATCTATCGTCTAAAAGTTTATTTCACACCAGCACAGAATTTAAATCGTCTTCCAGATTCATTTAATAAGCTTATCTTAAAAACCCCTGACTTATAGTTTGTATATTAACTGAAACCTGCGCAGGCAGAATGCACACTTTATATTAATAATATCACTGCAACTGTTGCTATTGTTGTTGTTGTAGTCATATTTGTTGTTGTGGTGACAGTTGTTGTAGTTATGGTGGTTGTTGTGATGGTGGTTGTAGTTGTTGCTTCGGTTCTTGTCGTAGTTGTGTTTGTTGTGATTGTTAGTTTTGTATTTGTTCTATTTGTATTTATTGTGGTTGTTGTTGTATTTATTGTTGTGGAGATGGTTGTTGTAATGGTGGTTGTAGTTGTTGCCATGGTTGTTGTAATTGTGTTTGTTGTGCTTGTTGTAGTTGTTGTAGCTGTTTTGTTCTATGTGTATTTATTGTGGTTGTTGTTTCTCTTATGTGGCTGTGGCTGTTGTTGTTGTTGTTGTTGTATATATCCAGAAGCAGCTGTTGGGCCAGTGGGATTGAGCCATGTTTTTTCCTGTGTTGCAGCATTTTAACGTGTGGCAGGAAGCTTTTGGGTCTTTGGCCGTCGACCCCAGGAAGCGGAAACACCCGGTCTAGTACTCCCAACTTCAGCCAGCCGGATAGTGTCATCCTGCAGGTTAGTGCATTATACACTAATACACCTCAAGAAGCTTCAGTGGCCTTCATCCTTTTCTAATTTTACTGGTGGCCATTTTTTCATAATTTTTTTTTATTTGTTTCTTTTTTTCTTCACATAAAAATCCCCTTTATGTCCTTGGCTGCATATTATTTTTCTTCCGGGAAGAGTCCACTTCAGCTGAAAAACATTGAAATGTTAAGTCCCGCGGTGAAATTAAACACACATATCTAGACAACGCTCATCTTCCATTCTACTCTATTAAAAGATTACTTGAATATTGAAGGATTTATCTGTTCCTTATGATTTATTATTGTGAGAAATCAGATGTAATATGTAACAGTAATTCACAGGCAGGGAGGTGGATGTCGGGGAATAGTGCTCATGACAGATTTTTATAGGTGCATTTGCATATTTTATCTTGTGTGGTTCAGCCCTCCTCATTCAAAGTATGTCCCACATAGAAGCATAATGAAAAGTAAACTAAAATAAGATTTTTATAATTTATATTTACATATTATAACCATAACAGAGGCAGGTGGGATCGGTAGACTCTCAACCATTAGCGCAGTGTAAATATACAGGTCCTTCTCAAAAATTAGCATATTGTGATGTTCATTATTTTCTGTAATGTATTGATAAACATTAGACTTTCATATATTTTAGATTCATTACACACAACCGAAGTAGTTCAAGCCTTTTATTGTTTTAATATTGATAATTTTGGCAAAAACGTAAAGAAAAACCAAAAATCCCTATCTCAAAAAATTAGCATATTTCATCCGACCAATAAAAAAAGTGCTTTTAATAGAAAAAAAGTCAACCTTCAAATAATTATGTTCGGTTATGCACTCAATACTTGGTCGGGAATCCTTTTGCAGAAATGACTGCTTCAATGTGGCGTGGCATGGAGGCAATCAGCCTATGGCACTGCTGAGGTGTTACGGAGGCCCAGGATGCTTCGATAGCAGCCTTAAAGGGTACCTGTTATCCAAAATTGACAGAATTAAAAACATATCCACTATACCTTATTATTAACTTTTAAACATCACGTGATGTCGGTAGTTTATGTATAAGTCCACATTTCATTTTCTTCTGTATGACATTCCTTGCTCACGAAGGTTCAGCGCGCGGACATGTTGGCTTTTTTTCACCGGGGTCAAAGGTCATTGTGACGTAACATCGTTGACAGTCGTATAGCCAATTGCAGAATGTCAGTATATTTTCCTCAAGCAATTCATGTTCTTTACAACAATAGCACTCCTGATCGGTTTTTTGACCAAATATTTGCTGGTTGATTTTGCTACGAGCTTCTACCGACTCTCCAATATCGTCCTCCGAGTCGTCACTTTCCTGGTCCGATTTCACTAAATGTGGATAGTCTTTCTGCAGTGGTTCATATAAATAACCTTCTGCTCCTTCTACGAAATTGTCTTTGCCCATGGTTTAAAAAAAAAAAAAAAATACTATAATGTCTGTTTTTTCCAAGTTTCCGTGAGCTTGTGTTGTTATGTCAGGTATACAGCCATAGGTTTATACTGCAATCTCGCAGTTCCGTGAGAGGCTTTGTCAACGATGTGACATCACAGGAAATGCGACGCTGTAAAAATCCTGTGCTCTGAAGCTTGACGTTAGTGAAGCCCTTAAATTGCTTAAAGCTGGTTTGTGAGAGAATATAATAAACGCCTTATAGGTGTTTTGTCACGAGCTATACACAACACGTCAAATTAGGTATATGAGCACTTTCACTACAGGTACTCTTTAAGCTCATCCACAGTGTTGGGTCTGGTGTCTCTCAACTTTCTCTTCACAATATCCCACAGATTCTCTATGGGCTTCAGGTCAGGAGAGTTGGCAGGCCAACTGAGCACGGTAATACCATGGTCAGTAAACCATTTACCAGTGCTTTTGGCACTGTGAGCAGGTGCCAGGTCGTGCTGAAAAATGAAAATCTTCATCTCCATAAAGCTTTTCAGCAGATGGAAGCATGAAGTGCTCCAAAATCTCCTGATAGCTAGCTGCATTGACCCTGCCCTTGATAAAACACAGTGGACCAACACCAGCAGCTGACATGGCACCCCAGACCATCACTGACTGTGGGTACTTGACACTGGACTTCAGGCATTTTGGCTTTTCCTTCTCCCCAGTCTTCCTCCAGACTCTGGCACCTTGATTTCCGAATGACATGCAAAATTTGCTTTCATCCGAAAAAAGTACTTTGGACCACTGAGCAACAGTCCAGTGCTGCTTCTCTGTAGCCCAGGTCAGGCATTTCTGCCGCTGTTTCTGAGTCAAAAGTGGCTTGACCTGGGGAATGCGGCACCTGTAGCCCATTTCCTGCACACGCCTGTGCTAGGTGGCTCTGGATGTTTCTAATCCAGACTCAGTCCACTGCTTCCACAGGTCCCCCAAGGTGTGGAATCGGCCCTTCTCCACAATCTTCCTCAGGGTCCGGTCACCTCTTCTGGTTGTGCAGCGTTTTCTGCCACACTTTTTCCTTCCCACAGACGTCCCACTGAGGTGCCTTGATACAGCACTCTGGGAACAGCCTATTCGCTCAGAGATTGCTTTCTGTGTCTTACCCTCTTGCTTGAGGGTGTCAATGATGGCCTTCTGGACAGCAGTCAGGTCGGCAGTCTTACCCATGATTGCGGTTTTGAGTAATGAACCAGCCTGGGAGTTTTTAAAAGCCTCAGGAATGTTTTGCAGGTGTTTAGAGTTAATTGGTTGATTCAGATGATTAGGTTAATAGCTCGTTTCGAGTACCTTTCCATGACATGCTAATGTTTTGAGATAGGAATTTTTGGTTTTCTTGAGCTGTATGCCAAAATCATCAGTATTAAAACAATAAAAGACCTGAAATATTTCAGTTGGTGTGCAATGAATGTAAAATATATGAAAGTTTAATTTTATCAGTACATTACAGAAAATAATGAACTTCATCACAATATGCTAATTTTTTGAGAAGGACCTATAAAGCTAATAGCGTCTTTTGAGCCAAACTCTGAGAAAGATAAATAAATTATGCCAGTAAGGGAGGGATTTACACTCAACCGGTCAAATCACGATTTTCCCATGTAGTATACAGGTATACCTTGACTCGTGTCGTTAATTGGTTCCAGGACAGATGACGCAAGTTGAAAATGACTTAAATTGAAATATCTTATCTCTAGGCTCACCTAGGCTAGGCTACGCCAAATTTACTTGTATAATTTTATATATATACATATATATATATATATATATATATATATACACACATACACACACACACACACACACACACACACAGGGATCCTTCATCCTTCGCTATGTTTTTTTATTTTGTTTTTTTGGTAAATATTCATCGAATAAAAATAAAGAAATAAGGAAGAATGGGGGGGAAACTTAAGGAAAATGCCGCAAAAATGAGGCCAATTATGTTAAAAAAAAAAAAACCCTAAACCAACAAAAAACAACCCAAAATTTTCCATCAAAACTACTTTCGTTGTTGTATCTGTGTTTGCACGCGCGTGTTTATCTTGATCCATGAGTTCTTCCATCCGGGAAACCGAACAACAATCGGAAGTCGAACTCGAGAAACGTGTGAGAAAAAATGCGACCAAGACGCAGGAAAAGTGCGCAACTTCCGGAAGTGCGGAAGTTGTTGATGTATGTTCTGGGGAAGTCTGGAAGTTGTTGATTCTATGTATCACCCTAAATGCTGTCCTGGGGAAGTCCGGAAGTTGGTGATCCAGTACTATGTACCTATCATAAGCACCAATGTTAGCGCTAAAGCACTAAAGCTGTCTAATCACGAACGCCATATACCACCTCCAGCGACAAGTACAACCGAACAGAAAACCCGCAGATCGGCTTATAGGCATAACCACCTAAACGAAGCTGAAGAGGATGGATGGATGGATGTGTGTGTGTGTGTGTGTGTGTGTGTGTGTGTGTGTGTGTGTATGTGTGTGTGTGTATGTGTATGTATGTATGTATAAAGTGCTAGCAGTGCTGTGAACACTTTTAACTATGAGGTAATGAGCCACTTAAGTAAGGTTTTGAAAAGAAGGCAGAAACAAGCCACGTTAGAAATGTTCTTCAAGAAAAGAAAGGAACAATCCTGAAGAAGAATCATCCATGCAAAGCAGTAGCAAGAGAAAGAAACACATTTGGCTTATTTATCTGAAACTGTTATGGAATTGAATCAGCTTTCCTCTGTCCCTCTCTGTTATGTTGGACATGTCGTCAGTGGGAGAGCAAGTTGTGCATTGTTTGAATGGCGCACTTTAATGTTTGAATGGCGTGTTTTGAGAATTTGTTTCGTGTACAGAGACAAAAAATTTAGGAAAATGTTTTTCGTAGAACTGGATTTTTCGTATTCTGGGACTATCGTAAGGTGAGGTACCACTGTATTTGTAATGGGAAAAGCGGATTGGGAATCCAAACCAATCGGAATCCGAACAGCCGTCTGGAACGGATTAAGTTCGAGTAACGAGGCTCCACTGTATTTACATCTTATGCTATTTTTTAATGTTTAATTGTTATCATAAGCATTTATAGCATTGAATATGTATTTATTGATATTATAGACACATATACATGTATGTATACATCAGTCAGAGGGAGTTGTTGGGGTGATCCTACGTCACGGATTTCGAGGGTCACGTGGGGATCTCGGTCCCAATTATCTGCGGAAAGTGAGGGATCCCTGTATGTGTGTGTGTGTGTGTGTATGTACATATATATGTATTCTTCTGTAATCACCTGAAGAGAGAGGATGGTTTAGCCACCCCTCGAAACAGATCTGTAGTGGTAAAAGTATCTGTAGTGGTAAAAACTATCTGTAGTGGGAAAGTTTCAACTTTCTATTGAAACTCTTTGTCCTGTCCTTTTATTTTAATTTGCTCTACGAAAAAGTATTGAGCACTCTCTTACGGAAGGATCTACTCAAATTCTCTACATATAAATGTATATACAGTAGGCACTTGACATTCGCGGGGGTTCGATTCCAGGCCCTCCCACGAATCGAGATAATCCGCGAGTTCTGTAACCGGAAGTAAAACCCCATGTATGACGTCACATGCGCAAATGAGCAGCTGTAAGTAAAATACTATGGATCTATTGCATGTGCTAAAATATGCTTCTTAAACACATTCTATAGACAGTCTTACTCAATAATACAGTATTAATGTAGTAATGATTAAGAAAAACTTTTCGATTTTTACTGTTATATTTATTGATGCTAAAATACAAACATTATACAGCATACGCATGAAACACCTTTCAGTATATCTTTATAAACGTACACTGTAGTTTTCAAAAATGCCCACTAGAGGAACATACTGTATTGCATTAGGCACGACACGACTGAATTCGGGTATTAACTGCATTAAGTCCGAGCAGCTCAGCCACGCCCCCCCCCCAGCCGGAGCCAAAGTACTAAACAGAATTTTAGAGTGTTAGAGTAAAAGGCATTACATGATATTGATAATCTCAGATGATTATGGAGACCCTCAGTGCAGCTAACTGGGTTATCAAAGGCGGGCCATGTCTCTCACTGTCTAGGGTGAGAGGCATGTAAAAGAACCATTGCTGACTTTCGTAAAGAGTAGGCTGCAAAATCGTCAGCGTGTTTCTGTCCCTTACTAAAAAGGGTTGTGACAGGAAGGACATCCGACGTAAAAAAAACCTCTGCCAAATCAAACATGAGAATCAGATGATTCGCTGTGGCGACTCCCGAGTAAAGGGGAAAAAGCCGAAAGGAAGACAGAGTAAAAGGCATTACAAGCCAAAGAAGCGGTGATGTTGATGTGAGTTAATCCTCTGGCGCAGAGGTGAGCGTGCTTTTGTTTATTGGGAGTAAATGAGAATAGTGAATTCAGGTGTGTGCTCCCGAGCAGCTCAGCTATGCCCCTCAGGAAGTAAACAGTGAGACGCACAGCACCAAAATCAAAGACTATAACAAAAAGGACATAAAAGAACAAGAAATGTAATAAATTGGATAAACAAAACAAAATGAGAAACTTGCTACACCACAGTAAATAGAATATAACACACAAACATTTTAAACATTACCTTACGTCATTTACTGGAATAATAATTAAAAAAGGCTTTAATAGTGGAGTGCAAGATAACAGTAGATAACAGTTCAAACGATTACTGTATTCCTCTTCAGCAATGACATGACTTCAGAGGAAAAGTCTTATTTCTTCAGAAGAGACGTCCAACCTCATAACCTTTTTCTGGTGCTTAAGCAGGCGTTTGAATGACATCATAGAACTTAACTGGTAATTAAAACACACTAAAAAAGGCTCATTGCCAACTTGTGCATGAATGAGGAAAAAGGGGCGTTACATCACCTCAACCAATCAGCAGGAAGGAGGACAGCCATTGGCTGAATTTGAATCACGTGCGAGCTGCTCGGCAGTCTGTGACTACTCAAACCACGAGTGCAAAACCGCGAATAGTCTAGGGCCTACTGTGTATATATAGGTTTTTAAACATCGATCCATGATGCTACGCTACTCAAAGTTTGATTAGCGTCTTTATAATCAGCAGCTTTTGGTTGTTGTTTCTTCGTGCCTAGTCTGCATCATCAGCAGGTATCTCAGGGTCTTTAGCGTTTCGCCCCGAAACCTGTACGCTTCACCTGAGTGGGGCAGCAAAGACAAAAGACTGTCTTCACCTGCAGGCTGGCTTCTGGTTGATTGTTGAGGTCTTCTAACGTGCATCTACACACTACTCTCCTGGCTTGTAATTGACTGTTGTCCAACTCTCCTCTTGATCCACAGCCACCTTGAGCATGTCTCTGCTGAAGCAGCTATGGTTTTTATCGCCTTCTTTGTGGCGTTAGGGGTAAGACCTATCTTGTGCAGGAAGTTTCTTGTAGATGTTGCCACAAAACCCCTGCATCCAACCTCTATTGGCATCAGGCTTGCTTTCCACCCTTTCATACAAGCTTCATCTACCAAGTCCTGGTATTTTGCCGCTTTCAGTTCGTGTGAGATGTCAAGTCTATCCTCCCAGGGAACTGTAAGCTCGATTATGTGGATGGCTTTCGTTTCTCGGGATAGTAGCAGCATATCTGGGCGCACCTGAGTAACTGCTATATCTTCTGGAAATTTCAACTTCCTCTGCACATCCACAAGAAGCTGCCAGTCGGAGACTGAAGACAGGACAGCCTCTAGTTGTAGGCTTGCTAGGCTTGGTCTTCATCTCACCTTCTTTCAGGAACTGGATGGGTTTTCCTGTATCCTGGATACTTTGATGGTTGATTTCCACTCTGTGCTGGTCCACCACTATGGCAATCTCTCTTAAGACAGTGTCATGCCTCCATCGGTACCTCCCCTCCCCCAGAGCCTTAGGACATGCTGAGAGGATGTGATTCAGGGAGCAGTTGTTTCCTTTACACAGAGAGCATGAGGCGTCCTCCTCTTTTCCCCAAATCCGCAAGTTGGAAGGCGTAAGAAGCAGGTCTGACACAGTTGCCCAGGCCTAATCTTCCTTTGCAAACTGTTCTCACCAGCTCTTGATAGCACAGGTCCTCCTTTTCCACTTGGACTGCTTTGCGAGGATTCCATTTTCTACCAGTCTTCACAGTTTCCCCTGCTTGCTGCACTACTGTGTCCTTGGACAAACGTAAGGTAGAAATGGCCCGAACTTTTGCAGTCTGGAATTCTTCAATCACAGATGACAGAGGCAAACTTAGCTTAGCTGACCTACTGTAAAGAGTTACAGTACTGTAGCTTGGTGGAACCCTCAGCCACTTACGCAGAAATCTGCTGCACAGTCATTCCATTGACTCTACTGTAGAGAAGGCCATGTCATAGAACAGGAATGGCCACTGCATTCTAGGGATAATGCCGTACTGGAAGCACCATGCTTTGAAGCGGCCTTGAAGGTAACTTCCATCTATTGTTTGAAGCCACTTCTTGAGCGCTTTTTGGACATCTCTGCTGTTTTCTATGTCTCCCAATGACTAGTCAAAGCATTTGCCCAGGCATTTAATACTCTCATCTTGGATTGTGGGAATCTTCTCATCTTGGATAATGAAAACATGTGATCCAAGCTGGCCTTTGGTAATAGTGAGGCTCCTTGACTTGGGTGGCTATTATCTATATTTAATATACAGAAAGCCCCTGATGTACATTCCTCCCCCACTCGCGGATTCCGGAAATCCGCAAATTATTGATCTGGTTTTAAAACCCTTTGTATATTACATACGCTAAAATATGCATGTTAAACACTTTCTATAGACAGTCTTACTTGTTCAGACAGTAATAATGCAGTAAAATGTAGTAATGATTCATCATCTGCAACCAATCAACAAAAGCTCTCAGCCATTGGCTAAATTTGAATCAAGTGCCAGTCATATCATGATGATGCACATACATGTATAATTTGCTGGGGCTGCCGCTAATTCAGTGCTTCTCAAAAGTGTGGCGCGGTATGATGGGGGGGGCTATGATCCTGGGGAACATGTTTTTTTGCCATACTGTACTAGAATTAGTGTTTTTATTATAATTTAATGCATTTTTAATGTTAATAGAGCTACATTGTTATGCAGAGGTGTAATAATAACAATTTTATAGACAAATAATACTATTCGCACACTGTGTGTGTGTGTGTGTGTGTGTGTGTGTGTGTGTGTGTGTGTGTATATATATATATATATATGTCGTCTGTCTTCCTTTCGGCTTTTTCCCTTTTACTCGGGAGTCGCCACAGCGAATCATCTGATTCGCACGTTTGATTTGGAATAGGTTTTTAAGTCGGATGCCCTTCCTGTCACAACCCTTTTTAGCAAGGGACAAAAACACGCTGACGACTTTGCAGCCTACTCTTTACGAAAGTCAGCAATGGTTCTTTTACATGCCTCACACCATAGACAGTGAGAGACATGGCCCGCCTTTGATAACCCAGTTCGCCGCACTGGGGGGGACAGTGATAACCTTGTGTAGAGTGGGACTCGAACCCCCAACCTTGGGATCAGCGCCATAGACCACCCCCCCACCCCCGTGTGTGTGTGTGTGTGTGTGTGTGTGTGTGTATATGTATATATATATATATATATATATATATATATATATATATATAATATATAAATTTTTTTTTTTTTTTTTTTTTTAATCCCCCCCTTCCGAGAGGGGGCATCACAGAAAATAATTAAGAAGCACTGCTCTACTTTAAAAACATTATGAAAAAAAGCCTTTGAGAGCAAAATCTGCAAGTATGCCGCCCCGCCTTTTTTTTTCCTATATCTTCTTCTTTTACTTTCGGCTGCTCCCTTCAGGGGTCGCCACAGCAAATCATCCGCCTCCACCTCACCCTGTCCTCCGCATCTTCTTTTCTGACTCCAACGACCTTCATGTCTTCCTTCACCACATCCATAAATCTCTTCTTTGGTCTTCCTCGAGGCCTTCTGCCTGGTAGTTCCAACCTCAGCATCCTACTGCCAATATACTCACTATCCCTCCTCTGTACATGTCCAAACCATCTCAATCTAGCCTCTCTGACTTTGTCTCCAAAACATCTTACGTGGGCTGTCCCTCTGATATACTCATTTCTGATCCTATCCATCCTCGTTACTCCCAGAGAGAACCTCAACATTTTCATCTCTGCTACCTCCAGCTCTGCCTCCTGCCTTTTCCTCAGCGCCACTGTTTCTAAGCCATACAACATCGCTGGCCTCACCACCGTCTTGTACACTTTTCCCTTCATTCTTACTGACACTCTCCTATCGCACATCACACCGGACACTTTTCTCCAACCATTCCAGCCTGCCTGCACACTCTTCTTCACCTCTTTTCCACACTCTCCATTGCTCTGGATTGTTGAGCCTAAGTACTTAAAATCCTCTACCTTCGTTATCTCTGCTCCCTGTAACATCACCGTTCCTCCTGGGTCCTTCTCATTCACACACATGTATTCTGATTTTCTGAGGCTAACCTTCATTCTTCTCCTTTCCAGGGCATACCTCCACCTCTCTAGATTTTCCTGCACTTGTTCTCTGCTCTCACTACAGATCACAATGTCATCTGCAAACATCATAGTCCATGGAGATTCTTGTCTCACCTCGTCTGTCAGCCTGTCCATCACCATAGCAAACAAGAAGGAGCTCAGAGCTGACCCTTGATGCAGTCCCACCTCTACCTTGAATTCGTTGGTCACACCAACAGCACACCTCACCACTGTCTTACATCTCTCATACATGTCCTGCACCACTCTAACATACTTCTCTGCCACTCCAGACTTCCTCATGCAATACCACAGTTCTCTTAGTACCCTGTCATATGTTTTTTCCAGATCCACAAAGGCACAATGTAGCTCTCTCTGACCTTCTCTGTACTTCTCTATTAACATCCTCAAAGCAAACATTGCATCTGTGGTGCTCTTTCTTGGCATGAAACCAAACTGTTGTTCACAAATGCTGACCTCTGCCCTTAGTCTAGCTTCCACTCCTCTTTCCCATAACTTCATCGTATGGCTCATCAACTTTATCCCTCTGTAGTTGCCGCAACTCTGCACGTCTCCCTTGTTCTTAAAAATTGGCACCAGCACACTTCTCCTCCACTCCTCCGGCATCTGCTCACTCTCTAGTACCTTGTTGAATGTTCTTGTCAGAAAATCTGCCTTTTTTTTTCCTATATATTTTTTGAAAAAACTGATGTATAATCAAGAATGACTTAACTTGAAATGACTTAAGTTGAGGTATACCTGTGTACTTATTCATAATAATTTGAAGCTTGAATGTCGGTCCAAGGTCTTTCTGTGAGGATCTGCTGATGCCTGTGTCGGTTTCCTCTGAGTACTCTTCTTCCACAATCCATAGTTTTCACAATCCAAGTATTCTTCCACAATCCATACACATTCCCATCAGGTCAACTGACTTCTCTGAATTGTCCATAGGTGTGAATGGTTGTCTCTGCATTAGCCCTGCAGTAGGCTGACACTTCAAGTACAAAAAGTTTAGCATAAGACTAGAAATAGGTTTAATAATCATTTTAATATTGTGTTTTATCATAGAAAGTATGCTATGAATTTAATTATATGTCAGGTATCTTGAAATTTTGATTTAATTATTTATACTTAAAATACTTTCACATTTTCAAACAATTTCACATGCGTTGAACAGATAAAATTAGACTGTCACATTTGGCTTATCTTTAGAAGGTCAGGCTGTTTTCTTGGTGTGTAATGCTCTGCTTCCTGTATCTGCGCCCACGAAGTATGGTGCTGTTAGCTTTTAAAGCTGACTGAACACGAGGTCACAGGCGTATCTTGAAAATACAATAATATAATAATTATCATTTTTTTAATCTAACATGATAAGTGGTTTTCAAAATTTGGTGCAACATTAGCTGAGGCGGTTAAGAGATGCACAGGTTCACGAGTGAGTATTTTAGTGTGTGGCGCTGGGGAAGTGAGCTGCACCTTCACTTCCTTCACATTCATTATTGAAGTGCCCTTGAGCAAGGCACCCAAACCCCAACTTCAATCCGGGTGCCCCCAATGTATGTGACAGCCCACTGCTTCGAGTGTGTGTGTGTGTGTGTGTGTGTGTGTGTGTGCGCGTTCACAGGTTTACGCATGTATGCTCGCTTTATATGGGTTAAATTCAGAGACAATTATACTATTACAAACGCTAAAGAAAAAAATTCAGAAATACAAATCTGAAAAGTGTGGCACACATCTGTGAAGTTCCCGCGTTTACACCGATTCAGCTAATATGACAGGTTTGTCTCAAATGCAAACCACCATGTTTGGGAAGGCGTAGCACATCACCCTGAACACCCCATCTCCACTATACAACATGGTGGTGGTGGCAGGATAATGCTTGTGGGGGAGGGGTAATTATGAATGCACACACACTTTTCAGTAAAATATATTTTTTAAACCATTTATCATTTTTTTTCTTTCACTTCACAGTTGTGTTGGTTCATCCCATAAAATCCCAATAAAATACATTTGTGTTTGTGGTTGTAATGTGACAGAATGTGGAAAATTTCAAGGGGTATAAATACTTTTTGAAGCCACTCTACAAGAAGTCTCCAGTTGTTTATAGTGTCATAAAGTGATGCAATTGGGGCATATAGGCCTTGTTTGAACTTGGTTACAGTTTACAGTTGTAGCTGAGGTCTGGCTCACAAGGGGCGTGTCATGCTGCCGAGTAAAAAAGTAGGTCAGTTCACTCCGAGAGAGATCAGGAGGGAAATGGGCCAGAAAAAATGAACAACTTTTACTTCTCATCCTGCAGGACATCCCCTCCAACACACACACACACACACACACACACACACACACACAAGAGACAATGACTGCATAAACTCTGTTACCTGCAGCTTCTCACATACACTCACACACATTCTCTCTCCCTCTCTCTCACTCACACACACACATTCACGTGCCAGGATTTTTTTTTTTTTTTTTCAGCCTCCGACATAAAAACCTATGCCAAAAAACAGATGATTTGCTGTGGCAACCTCTGAAACCCAAAAAAGGGAAAAGCCGAAATGAAAAGAAGAAGAAGACTGTATGTGTGACATTTTTGGTGTGCGCTTTAAAAATGTCACTTCTTGTTCCTGTTCTGTTCTTCCCTTGGTGCTGTGGATGTAACCAGCCGACGTCCAGCGCACTCAGTTTATATTCCTGCACCAAACCCTGCTGGTCCGCTGGTCCCTCGCGGACCTGCATCAAAATCAACTGAAATCAAAAGAATGTTGTGAACCCTCTGTTCTTCACAAAGAAAGCAACAATGTGAAGTAGACTTAATTCACAGGACCGCATCTGGGCTGATCCAGATGTGCTTTGCGCTTGGTGACTGTAATTTTGTTTGAGGGTGTTGGGCGGTGCGGCAGAGATCGATGGAGGGCAGTTTGGATGGATTTCAGCTTCCAGCCTCGGTGCAGACAAATCTTTGGTTTGTTTCTTCCAAAAGATGATTAGGTGGGGTGGGGTTGGTTTTTTTTGGAGGGGGTTCCTTCTCTTCCCTTTCTTTAACCTGACTGGCTCTGCTGCACATAAGAACCCTAGCAGCACATCTGGACCTTATTTAAAACTCAAAAATATTCTCACCCCATTATTCACATTCTTTTTCCATCAATTCAGAACCAGATTCTTTTGAGTCTGTCAAGATTTTCTTAAAAGTTCGAGCCTGTTTGTCTCTGTCCTCCTTTTTTTTTTTTAAGAATTCTGTGCCTTGGCAGTATCAATGCTTCTCTCCTGATAAGTTTCACATGGACTTCGTATGGCTCAGCCACTTGTGTACGTGAAAGAGAGATAGCAGTGAATCTTTGTGTTTGACTTGGCAAGGTTCAGGTGGGGGAAACCCCTCCCACACACACACACACACACACACACACACACACACACACACAGACTGTACTAGGAGCCATAGAGTACCACAAGCTCCTGTTACTGCCCTGCACAGCTGCTTTCCCAGCTGCCAAGACTTACAGTCAGCTGAAGGAACTGATCAGAACCCACAAAGCCTGGTGTTGCTTTCTCATTCTCTTTCAGCCTCGTCTTTAAACGCCCTTCTTGATCGACATTAGATTTGTGAAGCTGCAGAAATGTTCTAATTTAATTCAAAATATCTGTGTTTGTTGGATCAGCTGAATTGTTCGGAGAGATTGAGTTAGAAGTGTCTGGACACTCTTGTTTGTCCCAGAGGGAGTTTTGATTATTCTCACCTGCTCACATTGCTCTGGTTGCACCTTCCTGTAATGTCTCTTAATAATAAGTGTGGTCTGTTTCCCAAAATATAAATGGCTGTGTAGTTTAAATGACCCTCACCAGGATATGGTGATAACTCATCACTAGTTTTCCAGACCATTTAATCCTATTAGGATCACCTGGAGCCTATCTCAGCCGATATTGTGAGAAAGGTGGATTACACCCCGAACAGCTTAGCAGACAATCACAACCAACCATTCACACTCACACCTAGGGGCAATTTGGAACAGCCAAATAGCCCAAGATGCATGTATTTGAACTGTGGGAGGGGAAAAAATTGCCCAGACGAAACCGACGCAAACTCCACACAGAAACACTTGAGCCTGGGCCTCGAACCCAGAACCTTCTTGCTGTGAGGCAGGCATGCTAACCAGTATGCCATTGTGCCACCCGGGATAAAATGCATGCCAAAGATGAATCAGGGCTTCCACTGAATGTACTACTCAGCGCTGTAGGCTCTATCCAGGACTTTATTAATGAACGTGACGTTTCTTTGTCCTGCTAGTTTCAGATCTGGACGCTTCGTCCTGTCGGTGATAAAGCAGCTGCTGTATGTGTACGTTCTACACTGAATGCACACTCTGTTGAAAGAGAAGTACGTAACCAATTTTCTGGAAGATTTCCAGATTTTTGGAAAGCAAAGTGAGGAGGAAGCCGCATGGCCGGTTTTTCAGGAACTCGATTATTGTTCCAGACGTGTTGATCTTGTGTAGAAAACAAGTTTTTGAAAATGTTCAGTTAAAAAAAATCTCCCCACTGGGGTTAAGGACTGGCTGTTTTTAGCTTTCATCAGCTAAAAGTTATTTTAACGAAAGCAACACTTTTAGGTATGGTGTAGATGAGCTGTGGTCTTCTCTACGCTTCTGTTTTCTGTGTAACAAGAAGTCATGTGATTCGATGTTTAAACACCCTGTTTATTGGAAGCAAATTATGACCGACTCTTTATGTTGTGAAATTTGATGTTATATGAGGTTACTGATCATTAAACTCGTCTTCTTAAGTCTGTTTGCACTGCAAATCTTCCTAAATTCTGTTTCCCCTCCTCTTCCTCCTCCTCCTCACCTCCTCAGGTGGACTTCCCAACATCCTCGTTTGAGGTGCATTTTAGCACCCCTCCACCGGCAGAGTTCAGTCCTCAGTACGAATTCTCCCGACTGGAACAGGGCAGTCAGAGACAGCTCCAGGACATCCTGAACAAGAAGTCGCTGTTCTGGTGAGAACCACATCTGTTACCACGGGCAAACCTTTTATTTAGGAAAAAAAAAAAAAGTATATAGTATTAAGCCTCCAAAAGTACATTTTAACCCGACTCATGCATTCAATCCTTATTAATCCTGATTAATCCTTTCTAATCCTTTTATAATTAACATTTAAATATGTTTTCACTCCAGTAAAATGTCCCTTTTGATATTAATAATTGAATTCATGTTTAATGAGGGTTTTATTTTTCTTGAATTATGAATTTGAAGTCAATGTCACAGCCACATTTCTTAGCAAAAATAATATTTTGCTTTATACGGTTAAATAAAAGCTACGTTTAACTGATAACTCACAAAATAAAGAGCATTATCTCATTACTTCATGGAGTTTTATTGCATTGAGTGGATTGTGTTGTGTTCGCTGGGCCACATTGAGTGGATCATGTTGGGTTGGCTGGATCGCATTGAGTGGATCATGTTCGGTTGACTGGACCGCATTGACTGGATTGTGTTTGAATGACTGGACTGTGTTGAGTGGATCGTGTTGAGTTGGCTGGACCGCATTGAGCGGATCATGTTGGGTTGGCTGGACCGCATTGAGCGGATCATGTTTGTTTGGCTGGATCGCATTGAGCGGATCGTGTTGGGTTGGCTGGACCGCACTGAGCAGATCGTGTTGGGTTGGCTGGACCACATTGAGCGGCTCGTTGACTGGACTGTGTTGAGTTCTTTAGCTGTAAAGTTCAGTGCAGAATAATTTTTTTTCACCAATCTGTCTGCAAGCATTTGTAATAGTTCTAACAACTTGATGATGATGATGATCTTTAATTCCAGTCATTTATTTCCATTTGTATTATAATGATGTGACTTCCCACATTCCAAAAATCAAACTGGTAGACTGTTCCCAGTTAGTTGGGAAGTCCTCACCAGTAAACAGGAACAGACTGAGGACTTGATTTGTGTTGGATCACATTTTAAACTGTAATGCCTTTTATGTACATTGTTTGTGTGTGTGCGTGCGTTTATTCCTGGTACATCTGATGTGTGGATATCCTCCAACCTGGCCACCTTCCTCTGTACTCCTTTTGATCTACATTTACATTTCTGGCATTTGTCAGACGCTTGTCTCCAGACTTCCGACTTATGGTTCTCGTGTTTTTATACAACTGAGCAATTGAGTGTTCAGGGCCATGCCACTCTGTTTTTCTTGCTCTCTTTTGTTATATTCTTTGTATTTCTAGCTGGAGTTTATCTTTAAGATTTAAAGACCTTCCCTGCTGAAACAGCAGCATGCCCTCCCTGAGACTAGCTGTCTGCGGACTAATGAAGTACACAACAAACAACCCATTTACTCATTTGCCGAACTGCTGGAGCCTATCTCATCCAATACTGGGCAAAGCTGGGGTACCTCCTGGATAACTTGCCAGACCTTTGCAGGTGGCGAATGCCAGTGGAACAGCCAGTTAAACTAATGTTCCTGTTTATAAGACTGTGGGAGGAAACTGGGGTGTTACTACCCAGATGAAACCTATGCACACTCCGAAACACCCGAGTCCCGGACTTGGACCCAGGACCTGGTTGCTGTGAGGTGAACGTGCTAAAATCTACACCATCATTCCATCCTCAAATATAACTACAAACTAGTTTTTATCACCATCATCCATTACTGCTCATAATGAGATCATTAAATCTTACAATTTGAATCTCTTCCTCGAGTAAAATCAGATCCATAAACTTTGAAAATTCACTGCTTTAGAGGACTAGATCCATTTTATCTTAAACCCTGTGTCCTTCAGTCTCATGTTTTGATCAAAAACAGACAACCCGTCATCCATTTTCCTCTGTAATGTTTTGCTTGCTGCCCTTGGTGAACTGTGAAAAATGAAGGCGTGGAGGCCATGGGATTGGTCACTTACAGCATTCTGGCTCAAGTCCACAGGCTGAGGGAGTGGCATTGCTTTTTCTAATGGATGGGGTTCAGTGCACACGGGTGGTAACATGATCCAGGGCTCTTACCCTGCAGCTGGCATCCCAAGAGGAGGGGGAGGTGGAGCCGCTCCCAAAATATAGACTTTTAAATCAGAAAGGAAGGGTGCGAGGTTAATGAAAATGTTTACTGTAGTTTATTCCGTATCATCACAACCCTGTGTTCATGATCTTTAATATTTGTTTTTCCTTCCTTGCTCTTTCTCATTGGAAATTGGGTCAAATTTTGAGTGACCCCCATCTGGAGCATGTCAGTGTCCGTCGTGTCACCCGCGTCTTCATGTCCATCATACTTAATTGGAATTCTCAACTGCCCCCAACCAGTTGACTTATTTCAGCCAAGCTTTCATACTGTTGTGCACCTCTTGTTTCAGTGACATTTTGAACCTTTTTTGGGGTTTCCCTGTACCAGAAACATGGACAAGGATCACATTCAAGTTTAAAAATTGAAATAGAGACTTGTTCAGTCCTTCGTGTCATCATTAGGTGCAAAGCTGTAAAATATATCATGTAGGATGTATTGTGACACTTTTATCCATTGAGCTTGCATGCTAATGCTGACAGCTGACGTTTGGCTAATGCTCAATATAAGCACTAGCTTTGATTGTTGGGTTAGTGAATTCTACCTGGTTTGTTTACTCAGATATTGGAATCCATCTGTAGGAGCCAGTTTATTAGCAATAATAAACTGGCTCAGTTTATATTTATTGTACTGGCGGGGACTTTGGCCTTAGTTTCTTTGACCAATCAGGTGCTGTGTTTGGGGGGAAATGTTGCGTGACAGGTTGGATATACGATGAAACTGAGCAACAAAAGCAAAGAAATTCTTGGAAATCCTGCAGTGTTTGTTGTGGGACAAGTTTGGGAGGCGGGGTGTAAAATGATCTACATGGTTTTCACACGTGCGTGGTGACAGTGTTTGGTTATTTGTTTCTCATGTCTCCCCGTCATTACACTTTTTCCGCAGCTTTGCCTTCACTGTGAACATGCATCTCCACGGTGCAGCTTTTTATCGGGTTTCAAAACAAATCATCACTGAGTTCTGCTCAGATGGGCTTTTGATTTGTCAGTTTGTTTTGTCTTGAACATTTGACTTGTTTACCTAACTTGATTTTCAGACCTTTAACAGCTGGGGCTTCATAGATAGAGCTGCCTTTGATGAAGTTCGGCCTTCGCATTTTTCATGCTCTACTGCTCGACAACCTGGGATCTTAATTAATTTTTTTTATTGAATTTCATCTTATGGACCTACTCAAAACAGGCTAAACTGGTGAAGTGAAAAACAACCTGGATCACCTTCTCAGCTATGAAGCCCCTTAAAAAAGATCTTGTGCTAAAAATGACCTTCAGAATTCCCAGAATTTGTTATATAGGTTCACCTGTGTGCAGTCGAGGTGTCACATGGTCTCAGTATTATTATAGACACCTCGTATGCTGCAACACTCCAAATAAGGACAATGCACCGCAAAGTCCATCATTACAAAATGAGAATATATATAGCACTACAACACACCTGCCTAGAGAGGACTGTCTACCAAAAAACTCATAAACCGGGTGAGGAAGGAGAGACTAAAGGTAACATTAAAGGAGCTGGAAAACCTCGCATTGCAGATTGGTCTACACCTCCACAGAAGAATCCACTGACCTATATATATATATATATATATATATATATATATATATATATATATATACACAATAGGCCCCCGTTATTCGCGGGGGTTTGGTTCCGGCCCATCCCGCTAATCAAGATAATCCACAAGTTCTGTACCCGGAAGTAAAACCCTGTGTATCATATTACATCCGCGAATGATCAACTGGAAGTAAAACCCTATGTATAATATTACATGTGCTAACACATTCTACAGAGTCTTACATATCAATACAGTATTAATATAGTAAAATGTAGTAATTAAGTAAAACTTTTAAATTTTGGACTGATATTTATTGATAATAAATTTTTATATATTATGTATGTATACAGAAATCCCTCACTTTCCGCAGTTAATTGGGACCAAGACCCCTGCGACCGCCAAATTTGGCTAAGTAGGATCAACTCCCCCTGACTGATGTATACATACATGTACATGTGTACATAATATCAATAAATACATATTCAATGATATAAATGCTTATTATAACAATTAAACATTAATAACAAATAAAAATAATGCATAAGATGGAAATAAAATATAAGTACACACACACATACAGACACGCATGCACACCTCACATAAAAATCTAAGAAGTTTTGATGGGGGCTTTGGGTTGTTTTTTATTTTGCATAATTGGCCTTGTTTTGTAGCATTTTCCTTAACTTTTTCCTCTATTCTTCCTTAATATCCTTATTTTTTAATTCGATTAATTTTTTTTTAAAAATCTCATGCACTTTAACCATATGAATTGAAGCGTGAAGTAGTCCCTCTTCTTCTTTTCCTTTCTTCTTCTTCTTCTTCTCCTTTCGGCTATTCCCTTCAGGGGTCGCCACAGCGAATCATATGCCTCTGTCTCACTCTATCCTTTGCATCGACTACTCTTGCACCAACTACCTTCATGTCCTCCTTCACCACATCCATGACTCATGCCTTTCCTCTTTTCTCTCTGCCTATGGACACGCCTCCCACCTCTCCTTCTTCGACCAACCCGCCTCACATCTGCATTTTCTTCTTTTCCTTTCCTTTTGGCTTTTTCCCTTTTTTAGGGTTCGCCACAGCAAATCATTTTGATTCGCACCTTTGATTTTGCATGGTTTTTGTTTACGTCGGATGCCCTTCCTGACACAACCCTTAGCAAGGGGCAGAAACACGCTGACGTCTATGCAGCTCCTCTTGACGGAAGTCAGCAATGGTTCTTTTACATGAACCTCACACCATAGACAGTGAGAGACATGGCCAGGCTTTGATAACCCTTTGATAACCTTTGATAAGCTGCACTAGGGGGACAGTGACAACCTTGTGGGGAGTGGGACTCGAACCTCAACCCTTAGGATCAGCGATCCAGCACCTTTTACCACCAGGCCACCACTGCCCTATATATATATATATATATATATATATATATATATATATATATACGTTCACCCATTTAAAAAGATGAGAGGTTTGTAATTTTCATCATAGGTACACATCAAGCTTGAGAGACAATGTTAAAAAAAAATCCAGGAAATCACGTATGATTTTTAAACATATTTGTGAAAATGGGAGGCCAATAAGTATTGGCAGCCAGCAAAAGTTACTTTTAATACTTTGTAATGTAGCCTTGGTTTGCAATGACAGAGGTCAAATGGTTCCTGTAGTTCTTGACCAGGTCTACACACACTTTAGTTGGTATTTTGGCCCACTCCTCTGCACAGATCTTCTCTAGGGCTGTCGCTTGGCAACACGAAGTTTTAACTCCCGCCACAGGTTTTCGATTGGGTTGAGGTCTGGAGACTGGCTAGGCCACTCCAGAACCTTGATATGCTTTTTACGGAGCCACTCCTTGGTTTTCTTGGCTGTGTGCTTTGGATCGTTATCATGCTGGAAGACCCAGCCATGTTTCATCTTTAATGACCGAGGGAAGGAGGTTTTTACCCAAAATGTCACAATACATGGGCCCCATTCATGTAGCCATTGATGTGGTGCAGTCTTCCTGTCTCTTTTGCAGAAAAGCATCCCCAAAGCATGATATGTCCACCCCCATGCTTCACAGTAGGTGTGATGTTCTTGGGATGCTACTCAGCATTCTTCTTCCTCCAAACATGGCGAGTGCTGTTTAAACCAAAAAGTTCAATTTTGGTCTCATCTGACCATATCACATTCTCCCAATCCTCTTCTGGATCGTTCAGATGGTCTTTAGCATATTTCAGACGGGCCTTTACATGTTTTTTGTTTAGTAGGGGAACCTTTCGGGCAATGCAGGATTTCATCTCATGATGACGTAGT
The DNA here is from genome assembly GCA_024760905.1 of Plotosus lineatus. Taxonomy (NCBI): domain Eukaryota; kingdom Metazoa; phylum Chordata; class Actinopteri; order Siluriformes; family Plotosidae; genus Plotosus; species Plotosus lineatus. Next base: position 31,535,005 of record CM045732.1, on the reverse strand, counting down.
GTGTTAGTTATTGTAATCTTTGTGACGGTGGTTCCTGCCATCTTCAATCATTGACCAGTTCCTGCCGTGTAGTTCTGGGCTGATTACTCACTCTTCTCAGGACCCTTTGAACCCCACGAGGTGAGATCTTGCATGGAGCGCCACTCCTAGGGAGGTTGTCAGTGATGTTCTTCCATTTTCTAATAATGTTTCCAACTGTTGATATTTTGTCACAAAGTTGTTTACCAATTGCAGTTTGACTCATCCCAGCTTTGTGCAGTTGTACAATTTTATCTCTGGTGTCTTTGGGAAGCTCTCTGGTCTTGGTCATGGTGAAGACTGCAGTCTGACAGTTTGAAGGTGTATGCAGGTTTGAAGGTGTCTCTTATGCATTGTTTGAAGGTGCCTCTTATGCATCTAATTAGTTCAAACGGGTGTCATTCATACTGTTAACGAGTGGGGACCGAAATAATGTTTGTTTTCTAGCTGCCCAATACTTATTGGCCTCCCATTTTCACAAATAAATTGTTTAAAACTCATACGTGATTTCCTGGATTTTTTTTACATTCTGTCTCGCAAGCTTGATGTGTACCTATGATGAAAATTACAAACCTCTCTAATCTTTTTAAATGGGTGAACTTGCACATTTTTACATTGCCCAATACTTATTGGCCCCACTGTGTGTGTGTGTGTGTGTGTGTATATCTATCACTCTTTCTTGGCATGAAACCAAACTGTTGTTCACAAATGCTGACCTCTGCCCTTAGTCTAGCTTCCAGTATTTTTCCCATAACTTCATCGTATGGCTAATCAACTTTATCCCTCTGTAGTTGATGCAACTCTGCACGTCTCCCTTGTTCTTAAAAATGGGCACCAGCACACTTCTCCTCCACTCCTCCGGCATATGCTCACTCTCTAGTACCTTGTTGAATGTTCTTGTCAGAAAATCTACTGCTACCTCCCCTAGACACTTCCATACCTCCACCGGTATGTCATCAGGACCAACTGCCTTTCCATTCTTCATCCTCTTCAATGCCCTTCTCACTTCACCCCTACTGATCTTTGCTACATCCTGCTCCTAAATGGTCACCTCTTCTACTCTTTTTTTCTCTCTCATTTTCCTCATTCATCAGCTCTTCAAAGTACTCTTTCCCTCTTCCCAGCACACTTCTGTCATCAGTCAATACATTTCCCTCTCTGTCCTTTATCAATCTAACTTGCTGCACGTCCTTCCCATCTCTTTTTCTCTGTTGTGCCAACCTGTATAGATCATTTTCTCCCTCTTTACTGTCCAACCTATCATACAAGTCATCATACGCCCTCTGTTTGGCCTTAGCCACTGCTACTTTCGCCTTAGACTGTGTCTCCCTGTACTCCTGTTTATTCTCTTCGGTCCTCTCTATGTCCCACTTCTTCTTAACTAACTTCTTCCTTTGTACACACTCCTGCACTTCCTCATTCTACCACCAAGTCTCCTTATCTACTCTCTTTCCAGATGACACATGTCTCCCTGAGCTGAAGTTGTCCAGTCATCTGGAAGCACTTCCTGACCACCCAAAGCCATTTTCAACTCCTACTTAAAGACAACACGACACTCTTCCTTTTTCAGCTTCCACCACTTTGTCTTCTGCTCTGCCTTTGCTTTCTTCACATTCCTCACCATCAGCGTCATCCTGCACACCACCATCCTATGATGTTTAGCAACACTCTCACCCGCTACTACTTTGCAGTCACTGACTTCCTTCAAATTGCATCGCCTACACAAGATGTAGTCTACCTGTGTGCTCCTACCTCCACTTTTATAAGTCACCCTATGCTCCTCTCTCTTCTGGAAGAAAATATTTACCACAGCCATTTCCATCCTTTTTGCAAAATCGATCAACATCTGTCCTTCTGTGTTCCTGTCCTGGATACCAAACCTGTCCATCACTTCCTCATCCCCTCTGTTGCCTGCACCAACATGTCCATTGAAGTCTGCCCCAATGACCACTCTTTCACCTCTAGGGGTACTCTGCATCACTTCATCTAAGTCACTCCAGAATCTCTCCTTCTCTTTTAGCTCACTTCCTGCTTGAGGGGCATAAGCACTAACAACATTGAGCATCACATCTTCAATTTCTAACTTGAGACTCATCACTCTGTCTGACACTCTTTTCACTTCTAGAACATTCCTGACAAACCCCTCCTTCAAGATGACTCCTACTCCATTTCTCTTCCCATCCACACAATGATAAAACAGCTTAAACCCTGCTCCTAAGCTTTTAGCTTTGCTACCTTTCCACCTGGTCTCCTGAACACACAGTATGTCCAGCTTCCTCCTCTGCGTCATGTCAGCCAGCTCTCTACCTTTTCTTTGCATAGTTCCAACATTCAAAGTGCCTACTCTCAATCCTAGACTCATGCCTTTCCTCTTCTCTCTCTGCCTACGGACATGCCTCTCGCCTCTCCTTCTTCGACATCTTCGACTAACAGTAGTCCAATTTCCATCAGCACCCTGTTGATTGACAGCACTAATGGTGGTTGCTGTTAACCCGGGCCTTGACTGATCCGTTATGGGGGTAATACTTCTGATTTGCATCATAAAAGTTGGCATTGGTTTTACGTCGGATGCCCTTCCGGTCACAACCCTTTTTTAGCAAGGGACAGAAACACGCTGACGACTTTGCAGCCTACTCTTTACGAAAGTCAGCAATGGTTCTTTTACATGCCTCTCACCATAGACAGTGAGAGACATGGCCCGCCTTTGATAACCCAGTTAACTGCACTGGGGACAAACACTATACAGTAAGATCACAAAATCACAAAAAATCCCACGGGAATGTGCGAAGCAACATAGTCACGCGTCTAAGCCAATCAGCTTGTGAGATTGAGTTGAGTGGGTGGTCCCTGCCTGAACTGGGGAGGAGGGGCACTTCAGTCTGTCTTTTGGAAACAATAGACGCAGCCTGCCTTGGGTCCCTGCCTTCCGCTTGCTTACATGTGAGTTTCAGCACGAATTTTGAATTTTTTATGAATTTTTCATTTTATTTATTTATTTTTAATTAAAATACTGCGATGTACCAAGTCTGCGATGCTGAAATCGCAAAGTGGCAAGGGATGACTGTATAGGCTAGTATATATATCACACACACACACTCATACATACATATCTCCATGCCAAAGGAGTGAATACTTTTGCAAGCCACTGAACATGCTGTATACATTTATCAAGATTGATCCGAAGTAAACTTTATGTAAGAAATTCGCACAGCTTCAGGCATGTTGCCTAGACTTTTACATTCATTTTCAGTGTTTATATACAGTCAATTTAAAGTTCTCTGCTCTCTGGTGGGTCACTCCACATACTACACAAAGTTTGCCATTGTATTGTCTGTTATGACGTGGTTGAAGTCAACGGACATCACAATGGACGCACTCAGGTGTTGAGTCTGTAAATGGGCTATGATAGCATGAACAGTGTCGCAAGCAGCTGTGGGGTTGGCAGAAGGAGGAACAAACAGCTGCTAAGAAAATATGTAAAAGTTCCCTCAGCAAATAATATGGTCTGAGTCCAACAGCACACAGTTCAATGTCAGGTTCCCAGCTCAGCTCTTTGATGGTTATGTTGGCAGGGTTACACTCTTTGGTTGTTACGTGGGTGGGGTTACACCAGCAGTTATTGATGAGAATGGCAAGCACCCCTCCTTTCCACTTATCACTCGCGGTGCAGGCTCTGTTGGACCGAACAGTGTGAAACCCCGCAATGGATACATTGTTATCGGGAATATCCTAATGCAGCTGTGCCTCCATGAAGCACATAAAACTACACTTCCAATGCTCCCTCTGACTCCAGGCTAGTGCTGTCAGCTCGTCCATTTTATTCCCGTGACCTCAATGTTCCCCTTTAGAATGGACGGGAGTCTCAGGTTGTACCGTTTCCTCAGTAAGCGGAGTTGTCTTACTACCTCCTTTCTTCTCCTCTTCTGTCCTTCATCTCTGCACCCACAGTGTGTTTTTCTCCAGATTTTAGCCATTAAGTCTGGCTGCTAATCCGGCCAGCTTCACGGCGATCAGCTGATCCCTGGAGTAAACAAAGTGCGTGTTTCTTTGCTGCACTGCGGTCCTGGAAATGAAAAGTTCTGCAGCAATAAAAAGCTCTCAATCCACATATTGAATAATTACCAACAAGAAAATAAGTATAAGAAAAAGGTACAGGAAGGGCAAGAGCAGGGAGGCTGGCACCCAGCCCAGCCAACTCCAGGCGAGGGCAGAGCACAACCTGGACAGCTGGCCAGGCCATCACAGGGTAGAAACACGCTGACGGCTTTCAGCCTACTCTTGCCGAAAAGTCAGCAACGGTTCTTTTACATGAACCTTTCATCATAGACCAGGGGTCGGCAACCTTTGCTGTTCAAAGAGCCATTTGGACTGGTTTTCCACGTTAAAGAAAACACTGGGAGCCACAAATCCTTTTTTGACATTTAAAATCAAATGGCACTGCATATACAAACGCTCCCCGACTTACGTTCATTCGTTTTACGTTCTTTCACTTTTATGTTTTTTGTTGTTTTTTTTTTTTTTTCAAAAAAAGAAAAAAAGTCAAATTTTGAGTTTAAACATACCTACGTAGTACGCTGACGTAATGACGCTGCGTCCATTGTTTACAAACGACAGACTTAACGTGCCCCTCCTTCTTCCCAATTCAGTTATATAGATATCGTTTATATATATATATATATATATATATATATATATATATATATATATATATATGTGTATATATAAACAAAAATAAAAGGACAGGACAAAGACTTTCTATTGAAACTCCATTTATCACTACAGATCTGTTTCGAGGGGTGGTGAAACCCTTCAGGTGATTATAGAAGAATGATTACAAAGTGCTGGGGGAGGTACTATGTCGATGTTCTTTTATTTTTGTTATTTGCTCTACCAAAAAGTATTGAGCACTCTCCTTTGGAAGGATCTACTCAGAAAATCCTCTATGTGTATATATATATATATATATATATATATATATATATGTGTGTGTGTGTGTGTATATATGTATATGTATGTATGTGTATATATATATATCAGTTATATAGCGTGTTACCCTTGTGTTAAGACGTCGTCTCTGTGATCTTTGTGTTTACACCCTTTTGCGGACTTTTGTAACCCTAAGCAAATATGGTTCGTCAGAAGTGTAAGCCTACTAGCATGGGTGCAAGTCTCATACACAGAGATGAATTAACTATCTGCTCCGATTGGCACAATCTACCAAACACACTTAGTTAAGCAAAGAGAGTTGTACAATATGAAAAACCGAATCCAGGAAAGAGAGAACTCTCTGCTCTGCTGGTAATTCACAGTGCAGGCTGAGTACTAAACGAGTTCAACGAAGCACTTGCAAGCTGGAAGTCCGCATAACCCGCACTGTTTCAAGCAAGTAAACTACTTTCAGCAAGTGCACTACTTTTGATATTGAGCGCCTTACATATTGTAAGTGTTGATTGGCTGTTTTAAGCTTCATGTAAAGTGAGTTGGCTCAGCTTCATGTCATGTGATTCAGCTGAGTCTCATGTCATGTGACCAACCGTCGACCATCGGTACCATTTACAAGCAGAAAGATCGCATCATAGAGAATGTTAAAGGTTATATTTGAGACTGTATTTGATATTTGATGAGTGAATTTGATTAAAATTTATCAATTTTAAATTATTTTGCTTGAATTTAATTTATTTGAAATTAATGTTTATCATTTGATATATTTGATCTTATTTTACGTTATGTTTATAATAATTGATTTAGGGGTGTTTTATGAGATACAATAATGGTATTTATGGATGTATAGTACAGTATGAGCGTCAGACGTCTTACATCACTGTAACAACCAATTAAGAACGTAAGTGGGGGAGCGTCTGTAATGTTTTTCCCCTTTTTCATTCATGATAATATAAAACAACAATGTATTGCATTGATTTAAATGACTACAGAGACAACAATTCTGCTTTCAACAAAAAAATTTAGATTTAAAAAAGAAAAAAAAAACGTCAGCCTCCCCACAACCCTAATTGGGATTAAGCGGTTCAGAAAATGAATGAATGTGTTCGAGTCTTTCTTGTATTTTTATAAAGAAAAAGATTATCTGTCCCACGAACTGTGGGATGGGGTGCGGCCAGATGTGTTAACGGGCTGAGTAGCCATACGCCATCACGCCCTTCGTGGGATCTTCTTTTCTTTATTCATATTAATGTTGTTTTGTCATTCTGTAGTTTTAATTTACAAAAATGACAGCAACACAAAAAAGTACTACTTCTTCTCCTTTCGGCTTTTTCCCTCATGAAGACTTATTTTAAGAAGGAGCCTGCTCAACATTCTTTTAAATAATATTAATGCTTAATACTGCACTCACCGACCCATTCTCAGAGTGGAGACAACCACACCCAGTCTTGTATTTTGTCACTGGGAGGAGAGTTATTTAATTCTGAGAATTCTGTGTATAAATAAAGCTCATCCACAGTCTCTTACTTCAGCTGTGATTTCTATTCCTGGATTACAAACCCCAGCGGCAAAAAAAAAATCTCGCTCGCCGCGCTGCTGATGGTGAGAGCACTCCTTGCCATGAGCACAAGAATTTGGAAATCCACCAACACAGCAGATCAAAATCACTGAGACTCTCAATGTAGCCGATTAGTAAAACAATAGGTATGCACAAGAACACACACACACACACAAAATCTGCCCACCCACACCAAATAAATATCCTCCCACACCCGTGACTGTTAATTTCTATCTATGTAATTTTCAACCCTAAAAGAGCATTTTTGGAAAGATACTCACTGGGGTACCTGTGGGTGCCCAACTGTTGCAGGACTCTGCCTTAGGCAGATTCTCCCATCATTCAGGTGAAAACTGGTTTAACGCTCTACCCCTGGGGTGCTTCCGATGTGAGTAAATAAGCAGCATTTTCTTTTTGCAAATTGATGTAGTGGTTTTTGAAGATAATGTTTGTGATGCACATGTTGGCTACCGTAAAGTACAACATTACTTTGAAAAGCCACGGAGCTGCACCAGAGAGGTGAAAGAGCCACATGCAGCTCCAGAGCCGTGGGTTGCCGACCCCTGTCATAGACAGTGAGGGACACCGCCGGCCTTTGAGAACCCAGTTAGTGCACTGGGGGGGACAGTGTTTCATTTGAATTTTTTTTGTCTTTCTGTCTCTGTTACATTCTTGATTTGACTTTCTTTGAGGTCAAGATGTTGTTGAATAGGAACACAGTGCATGGTAGGAATCTAGGAATGGGTGTAGACTTATAGTATCTGGGGAAATTCTCAGGAGCACAACTATCTCGCTCGTTTGCTCACTCACTCACTTTCTCACACTCGCTCATTCACTAAGGTCTTAAACAGCATTAAATCTTCTAAATTTCGATCATCTTACAAATGTAAATGCAATGAAAGTCAGATTTTGTTAATTTTCCTGACAGTGCATTTGAAAACAAACGAATTGGTAACTGTTTTATTTTAATATTTCTTTTTTTTTTGTGCTAATTTTGCAAGGGAATTTTTTACTTCTGCATTTAACCCAACCAAAGTAAACACACACACACAGAGCAGTGGGCTGCCACATGTTGGGAGAGCCTAGAGGACAGTTGGGGCATTTCAGCCGTGATGGTGGAGAAAGGAAAGGTGTAGCTCACTCCTCCACCACCACACAAAATTACTATTATTATTATTATTATTATTATTATTAAGTTTAAGTTTAAAGTGTAATACTCGTGTTTCGAGCAGGTTTCAAACATCATAATATTTTAGCACCAGGCACCTTATAATTAAAATCTCTACCCCTTACTTGGTGTATATGATGCACCTGTACATGTGTGTATATGAATGTATATGAGTGTATATGTGCGTGTATATGTGTTTATATGTTTGTATATATAGGTCTGTGTGTAAATAGATATTTGCACATGTATAGCTTAGTGTAGTTTTTAGTTGTCTGTGTGTTTCCTCTTATAATTGCTCCTGAATAAAGAGCTGCTGAACTAATTTTCATTTTTCATACAACAGTTGACAATACAGATCTCTTATGTTTCGTCGTCTTCCTCTTCTTCTTCTTATTGTTAATAATAATAATAATAACTAAATTAATTAATTATTTATTTTAGTGTCAGGGCAGTGCTGGCCTGGTAGTAGGGTGCTGGATTACTGAGCCCAAGATTTTTTTGTGGTAGCTGTTCCAAGAAAACTTCTGAATGGATCTGTTCCCTGTGTTGTTTAGTGATGTACCCAGGTGTGACTCGGTTACGATTTAATGATGGACCCAGGTGCTACTCTGGTTACTGTTCAGTGATGTACCCAGGTGTTACTCGGTTACTTTTTAGTGATGTGCCCAGGTGTTATGTTATTCTGGTTACTGTTTAGTGATGTGGCCAGATATTACTCTGATTACTGTTCAGTGGTGGACCCAAGTGTTACTCTGGTTACTGTTCAGTGATGTACCCAGATGTTACTCTGGTTCCTGTTCAGTGATGTACCCAGATGTTACTCTGGTTCCTGTTCAGTGATGTGCCCAGATGTTACTCTGGTTACTGTTCAGTGATGTGCCCAGGTGTTACTCTGATTACTGTTCAGTGGTGGACCCAAGTGTTACTCTGGTTACTGTTCAGTGATGTACCCAGATGTTACTCTGGTTCCTGTTCAGTGATGTACCCAGATGTTACTCTGGTTCCTGTTCAGTGATGTGCCCAGATGTTACTCTGGTTACTGTTCAGTGATGTGCCCAGGTGTTACTCTGATTACTGTTCAGTGGTGGACCCAAGTGTTACTCTGGTTACTGTTCAGTGATGTACCCAGATGTTACTCTGGTTACTGTTCAGTGATGTGCCCAGGTGTTACTCTGGTTACTGTTCAGTGATGGCCCCAGGTGTTACTATGGTTACTGTGTAATGATGTACCCAGGTGTTACTCTGGTTACTGTTCCGTGATGTGCCCAGGTGTTACTCTGGTTACTGTTCCGTGATGTGCCCAGGTGTTACTCTGGTTACTGTTCAGTGATGTGCCCAGGTGGTACTCTGGGTACTGTTCAGTGATGTACCCAGGTGTTGTTCTGGTTACTGTTTAGTGATGTACCCAGGTGTTACTCTGGTTACTGTTTATGTACCCAGGTGTTATTCTGGTAACTGTTTTATGATGTGCCCAGGTGTTACTCCTGTTACTGTTTAGTGATGTACCCAGGTGTTATTCTGGTTACTGTTCAGTGATGAGCCCAGGTGTTATTCTGGTTACTGTTTTGTGATGGACCGAGGTGTTACTCTGGTTACTGTTCAGTGATGGCCTCAGGTGTTACTATGGTTACTGTTTAGTGATGTACCCAGGTGTTACTCTGGTTACTGTTCAGTGATGGACCCAGGTGTTACTCTGGTTACTGTTTAGTGATGTATCCAGGTGTTATGTTATTCTGGTTACTGTGTAGTGATGGACCGAGGTGTTACTCTGGTTACTGTTCAGTGATGGCCTCAGGTGTTACTTTGGTTACTGTTTAGTGATGTACCCAGGGGTTACTCTGGTTACTGTTCAGTGATGGACCCAGGTGTTACTCTGATTACTGTTCAGTGATGTACCCAGGGGTTACTCTGGGTACTGTTTAGTGATGTACCCAGGTGTTATTCTGGTTACTGTTCAGTGATGTACCCAGGTGTTATTCTGTTTACTGTTTTGTGATGGACCGAGGTGTTACTCTGGTTACTGTTCAGTGATGGCCTCAGGTGTTACTTTGGTTACTGTTTAGTGATGTACCCAGGGGTTACTCTGGTTACTGTTCAGTGATGGACCCAGGTGTTACTCTGATTACTGTTCAGTGATGTACCCAGGTGTTATTCTGGTTACTGTTCAGTGATGTGTCCAGGTGTTACTATGGTTACTATTCAGTGATGGCCCCAGGTGTTACTATGGTTAATGTGTAATGATGGACCCAGGTGTTACTCTGGTTACTGTTCAATGATGGACCCAGGTGTAACTCTGGTTACTGTTTTATGATGTGCCCAGGTGTTACTCTGGTTACCGTTTAGTGATGTACCCAGGTGTAACTCTGGTTACTGTTTTATGATGTGCCCAGGTGTTACTCTGGTTACCGTTTAGTGATGTACCCAGGTGTTACTCTGGTTACTGTTCCGTGATGTGCCCAGGTGTTACTCTGGTTACTGTTCCGTGATGTACCCAGGTGTTACTCTGGTTACTATTCAGTGATGTGCCCAGGTGTTACTCTGGGTACTGTTCAGTGATGTGCCCAGGTGTTACTCTGGGTACTGTTTAGTGATGTACCCAGGTGTTACTCTGATTACTGTTCAGTGATGTACCCAGGTGTTATTCTGGTTACTGTTCAGTGATGTGTCCAGGTGTTACTATGGTTACTATTCAGTGATGGCCCCAGGTGTTACTATGGTTAATGTGTAATGATGGACCCAGGTGTTACTCTGGTTACTGTTCAGTGATGGACCCAGGTGTTACTCTGGTTACTGTTTTATGATGTGCCCAGGTGTTACTCTGGTTACCGTTTAGTGATGTACCCAGGTGTTACTCTGGTTACTGTTCCGTGATGTGCCCAGGTGTTACTCTGGTTACTGTTCCGTGATGTACCCAGGTGTTACTCTGGTTACTGTTCAGTGATGGCCTCAGGTGTTACTATGGTTACTGTTTAGTGATGTACCCAGGTGTTACTCTGGTTACTGTTCAGTGATGGACCCAGGTGTTACTCTGGTTACTGTTTAGTGATGTATCCAGGTGTTATGTTATTCTGGTTACTGTGTAGTGATGGACCGAGGTGTTACTCTGGTTACTGTTCAGTGATGGCCTCAGGTGTTACTTTGGTTACTGTTTAGTGATGTACCCAGGGGTTACTCTGGTTACTGTTCAGTGATGGACCCAGGTGTTACTCTGATTACTGTTCAGTGATGTACCCAGGGGTTACTCTGGGTACTGTTCAGTGATGTACCCAGGTGTTATTCTGTTTACTGTTTTGTGATGGACCGAGGTGTTACTCTGGTTACTGTTCAGTGATGGCCTCAGGTGTTACTTTGGTTACTGTTTAGTGATGTACCCAGGGGTTACTCTGGTTACTGTTCAGTGATGGACCCAGGTGTTACTCTGATTACTGTTCAGTGATGTACCCAGGTGTTATTCTGGTTACTGTTCAGTGATGTGTCCAGGTGTTACTATGGTTACTATTCAGTGATGGCCCCAGGTGTTACTATGGTTAATGTGTAATGATGGACCCAGGTGTTACTCTGGTTACTGTTCAGTGATGGACCCAGGTGTAACTCTGGTTACTGTTTTATGATGTGCCCAGGTGTTACTCTGGTTACCGTTTAGTGATGTACCCAGGTGTTACTCTGGTTACTGTTCCGTGATGTGCCCAGGTGTTACTCTGGTTACTGTTCCGTGATGTACCCAGGTGTTACTCTGGTTACTATTCAGTGATGTGCCCAGGTGTTACTCTGGGTACTGTTCAGTGATGTGCCCAGGTGTTACTCTGGGTACTGTTTAGTGATGTACCCAGGTGTTACTCTGATTACTGTTCAGTGATGTACCCAGGTGTTATTCTGGTTACTGTTCAGTGATGTGTCCAGGTGTTACTATGGTTACTATTCAGTGATGGCCCCAGGTGTTACTATGGTTAATGTGTAATGATGGACCCAGGTGTTACTCTGGTTACTGTTCAGTGATGGACCCAGGTGTAACTCTGGTTACTGTTTTATGATGTGCCCAGGTGTTACTCTGGTTACCGTTTAGTGATGTACCCAGGTGTTACTCTGGTTACTGTTCCGTGATGTGCCCAGGTGTTACTCTGGTTACTGTTCCGTGATGTACCCAGGTGTTACTCTGGTTACTGTTCAGTGATGTGCCCAGGTGTTACTCTGGGTACTGTTCAGTGATGTGCCCAGGTGTTACTCTGGGTACTGTTTAGTGATGTACCCGGGTGTTACTCTGGTTACTGTTTATGTACCCAGGTGTTACTCTGGTTACTGTTTATGTACCCAGGTGTTATTCTGGTTACTGTTTATGTACACAGGTGTTACTCTGGTTCCTGTTTATGTACCCAGGTGTTATTCTGGTTACTGTTTTATGATGTGCCCAGGTGTTACTCCTGTTACTGTTTTGTGATGTACCCAGGGGTTACTCTGGTTACTGTTCAGTGATGTGCCCACGTGTTTTTCTGGTTACTGTTTTGTGATGGACCGAAGTGTTACTCTGGTTACTGTTCAGTGATGGCCTCAGGTGTTACTATGGTTACTGTTCAGTGATGTACCCAGGTGTTATGTTTCTCTGGTTGCTGTTTAGTGATGTGTCCAGGTGTTATGTTATTCTGGTTACTGTTCAGTGATGTACCCAGGTGTCTCTCTGGTTACTGTTCAGTGATGTACCCAGGGGTTACTCTGGTTACTGTTCAGTGATGTACCCAGGGGTTACTCTGGTTACTGTTCAGTGATGTGCCCAGGTGTTACTCTGGGTACTGTTTAGTGATGTACCCAGGTGTTACTCTGGTTACTGTTTATGTACCCAGGTGTTACTCTGGTTACTGTTTATGTACCCAGGTGTTACTCTGGTTCCTGTTTATGTACCCAGGTGTTATTCTGGTTACTGTTTTATGATGTGCCCAGGTGTTACTCCTGTTACTGTTTTGTGATGTACCCAGGGGTTACTCTGGTTACTGTTCAGTGATGTGCCCACGTGTTATTCTGGTTACTGTTTTGTGATGGACCGAAGTGTTACTCTGGTTACTGTTCAGTGATGGCCTCAGGTGTTACTATGGTTACTGTTCAGTGATGTACCCAGGTGTTATGTTTCTCTGGTTGCTGTTTAGTGATGTGTCCAGGTGTTATGTTATTCTGGTTACTGTTCAGTGATGTACCCAGGTGTTATTCTGGTGACTGTTCAGTGATGTGCCCAGGTGTCTCTCTGGTTACTGTTCAGTGATGTACCCAGGTGTCACTCTGGTTACAGTTTAGTGACGGACCCAGGTGTCACTCTGGTTACTGTTTAGTGATGGACCCGGGTGTTATTCTGGTGACTGTTCAGTGATGTGCCCAGGTGTTTCTCTGGTTAATGGTAAGTGATGGACCCAGGTGTTGCTATGGTCACTGTTTCGTGGTGTACCCAGGTGCTACTCGTGTTACTCCTTCGTGATGTACCCAGGTCTTACTTTGGTTTCATGTCTGTATCATGTGATCATTACTTAAAAATTTCGGTTCAGGGCTGTGTGACTGTTGGATGGTGTATGATCTGTATGAATGTCTTTTTTCAAGTAGTTTACTTTAAGCCTCATCGATTAACATCAGGCAGCTCAGCATATTCCTCCTGCTGGCAATAACACAGAGACGCTGGCATTGAGTTTTGATCTGAGGATCATTTTTCAAAAAATTGCACCTTAATCTAAATCTAACTTATTCGACTGTGAACGAATGCTGTAGATAATTATAGATGACGGTCTCTCTTCTGTGTTTCTCTCTGTCTGTCTCTCAGTGTGTGTGTCACTATATTTCCCACATTTTCTGCCTGTCTGTGTCTCTCTCTGTCTCTGTGTCTTTCTTCCATTTCTTTCTATCGGTCTGTCAGTCTGTCGCTCTCTCCCTTTTCTGTCTTTCTTTCTGTCCGTCTCTCTCCCCCTTTCTATCTTTCTGTCCTGTTGTCTGACTGCCTGTCTGTCTCTCAGTCTGTCTCTCACTCTCTATTTCTGTCTTTCTATTTGTGTCTCTGTCTGTCCGTCATTCCCCAAACTTTAAATTTCTTTGTACTTGAACTAAACACCTGTACAGACAAGGACATACAAGTTAACTAGTTCACTGCGTGTGTGCGTGCGTGTGTGCGTGCGTGCGTGTGAAGATATTAAGTATTTATTCGCCATGTTATGTATGTTGCCATTTTCTGTCTCTATGTTGTCAGGTTGACTCCAGAACATAAGCGCCTGCTGTGGGAAAAGCGTTACTTTTGCCATGCAGAGAGCAGCCATTTGCCCCTGATCCTGGCCAGCGCACCCAGCTGGGAGTGGGCTTGTTTGCCTGACATCTACGCCCTCCTCCGTCAGTGGGCATGTACAAACCACCTTGACGCATTAGGCCTGCTGCATGCCACGTAAGAGCTTCCATTCCTGTTTGCTCTTCACATCTTGTCAGACCCGTGTGATCAACTGTAATACTCATTCACCCTCATTTATCATTTCACACAGATTCTTAATTATATTCTATTATATTTATAGGGATCCCTCGCTACTTCGCGCTTCAATTAATGCGGTTTCAGTGCATCGCGTTTTTTAAATGAATAAATAAATAAATATTCATCGAATTTAAAAAATAAGGAAATTAAGGAAGAATAGAGGGGAAAGTTAAGGAAAATGCCAAAAAAATACAAGGCCAATTATGCAAAAAAAAAAACGAACCCTAAACCAACAAAAAACAAGCCAAAATCTCCAATCAAAACCATCCTGAGATACGAACAGGGCTGTCAGTCAAAAGTGAAAGTAAAATTAAATTAAAGAACAAATGGAAATAGAAATGGAATAAAATCTATATAAAAATATATCATAAATATAAGTATGAAATATGATTAAACATTATCCTGAGGTACACTTAATTCTCGGCTCCGGCAAAGGGACGTGGCTGACACGGAGGTCCAGGAAGAGAAGCAGAATGATGCATTCAAAGAAGAAACAAATTGACTCCAGTATTATAATGAAGTGGATAAGAGTGAAACTCTCTGGAAACCTGATCAGATCCGCTGTGCTGCGCTTGAGAGGAACCAGGAGTTTAAATACGAGACATAATGATATTGATAATCTCAGATGATTATGGAGACCCCCGGTGCGGCTAACTGGGTTATCAAAGGCCGGCCATGTCTGTCACTGTCTATGGTGAGAGGTTCATGTAAAAGAACCATTGCTGACTTGCGTAAAGAGTAGCTGCAAAGCCGTCAGCGTGTTTCTGTCCCTTGCTAAAAAGGGTTGTGTCAGGAAGGGCATCCGACGTAAAAACCTCTGCCAAATCAAACGTGTGAATCATTCACTGTGGTGACCCTTGAAAAGTGGGGAAAGCCAAAAGAAAATCATCACAGATGATTATGGATACAGAGAGAGAGAGAGAGAGAGAGAGAGAGATTGTACACAGTACAAACTCGTATAGGTTACTTATACAAGGTTTAAACATACGTTCCGCTCTAAAGAACGCCCTGTAACGACTTACAAACAAATTCAATGAACCGGCCGTCAGAAACCTAACTCATTTGTAAGCTGGGGAGCTTCTGTACTTACATTGTTGCATCTGTGTGTGTACGCGCATTTGCACGCATGCATGTGTGTGTATGCATGCATGTCCTCCTCTTCTCAGGCAGTTCCATCATAAATGTATCGTTCTGCTTCTCTTCCCGGACCTCCGTGTCAGCCACGCCCCTCTGCTGGAGCCTAGTACAGTGATACCTCAGCTCACTAACATAATTGGTTCCCAGAAAGTGTGTGTGAGGTGAAAAGTTCGTCTTCCGAACATTTATTTTCCATAAGAAACCATTAAAATGAGAATAATCCGTTCCCAGGTCCCCATAAAACATAATTTTCTACTAAATAAGCCTTAAAACTACACAAAAATATACCTTATTTTATGTATAATAAATGTGCTATTGTATTGTAATTAAAGAAATAAACTGTACTGTATAATAAAGTGGTTTTATTTACCTTTGTGATGGTAGTTGATGGCTTGATGGAATGGAGTGGGAGGAGGAGGGAGGGAGGGACTTACTGTTTGGAAGGAGTGTTTGGAAACGCCTACTGTTTGGAAACACCCTTAGCCACACACGCACCCTTAATAGCTTCCTTGTTCTTAAGGATGGGAGCAATGGTAGACTTAGCGCACTGGTACTGGGACGCTGAGTCACACAAACGCACACCTCGTTCGTGTTTTTCAATGATCTCCGCCTGTGATTTTCGGTCCCATAATAGCAAAAGTACACTCAATATGGTCCAAAATGTCTATCAAACACAAACCACTTCCGCACTCAAAGAAAGGGGGTGACGAACTGTGACGCCGTGAGCGTGCGTCAGCTTCTCGTGGCCGCCACCGTGGCGCTGTTCGACCGCGTGGTTTGATTCGTCCGCCGAAAACTAGTTCGTCAGCAGAGACTATATGCTCGCAAATTTAATGTTCTTGAGGCGAAAAGTTCGTGAGCTTAAGCGTTCGTCAGCGGAGGTTTTACTGTATTAAGTGTACCTCAGGATAATGTTTAATCATATTTAATACTTATATTTATGATATATCTTTCTGTAGATTTTATTCCATTTCTGTTTCTATATTTCTATTTGTTCTTCAATTTCATTTCACTTTCACTTTCAACCACGCCTTGTTCGTATCTGCAGATGGTTTTGATGGGAGATTTTGGGTTGTTTTTGTTTTGTTTGTTTAAGGGTTTTTTTTTTTTTTTTTTGCATAATTGGCCTTGTTTTTGTGGCATTTTCCTTAACTTTTTCCCCTAATCTTCCTCAATTTCCTTATTTCCTTGCTTTTTTAATCTGATGAATATATATATATATATATATATATAATTTTTTTTTTTTTTTTTTTTTTTTTTTTAACCGCAATGCATTGAAGCGTGAAGTATCAAGGGATCCCTGTATATATATTTATCCATCTGCCAGTAGATCTATCTGTTGGTCCACCTGTCTGTTTGTCTATTGTTTAGCTAGATATCTGTCAACTGATTTATCTCATCTAGTCCAATCAGTAAATTAAACTTGTCTGTCTCTGAGTGTTGATTCTATCAGGTTGATAGATAAATTAAGCTTGAGTGATTTTTTTTTTTTTTTTTTTTTTTTTTTAAGGAATATTACACCCTCTTTGTGTGTAAACACTGTTTCAGGTTGTGTTCCTGGCCTATTGTGACATGAGGGTTTGATGTGTGTATATTTAGGTTCCCGGATCAGGAGTGCAGGCGTACAGCTGTGCAGTGGATGGACTCCATCTCTGACTCAGAGCTCCTGGACTTTCTCCCTCAGCTTGTGCAGGTAGAATGGACTTGGTTCTTTCTCTCTCACACGCACACATCGTCCATCTTCTCTATATTACATGTTGTCACTGATATCATGTCAGGTTTTTTTTTCCTTTTTCTCTCTTTAATTAGGCGCTGAAGTATGAGTGTTACTTGGACAGTCCTCTGGTTCGCTTCCTGTTGCGCAGAGCCATTGGAGACCTGCGCGTCGCTCACTGCCTTTTCTGGTGTGTATGCTTTTTGTTTTGGATGCAATTAAAAGATTTAACTTAATCTGATATTGATGCGCGCACATGCACACATGCAAAGACCAACTTGTCACACAGCCAGTTGTATTCGACAAGAATCAACCCTACTGAAACAAAAAGCATATTGAGTTTTAACTGCCTGAAGCACGGTGCATATGGTGTTGAGTCTACATCTGATATTCATAACAGCATGCTCACTCCATCAGCTGTAGCGCCATCTGCTGTAAATATATTTCACTGCTGTTCTTACTGTAGATGTAAAATGTGTTGTGTATCAAAGGCTATAAATTGTGCTGAAGTGTACAGTGACTGGAGGTTCCATTCTCCAGCTGTACCATGTGAATGTCTGTGCAGTGTAATGGACTGGGGTGTTTCACTCAGTGGTCCTGGGACAAATGCTTTATCCACTAACCCTGACAGACCCTAAAGAGAAATAAATAAATTTATGGATGGATTTTACAGGCTGCTGAAGGACACTCTGCAGGACTCACAGTTCACCGTACGTTATCAGAACCTGTTGGCCGCGTTGCTCTGCTGCGCAGGCCGCGGCCTCCGTGAACAGTTTGATCGTCAATGCTGGCTTATTAGCATACTGGCTAAAGTTGCGCAGCGTGTCCGAGACGCCTCACCATCATCGAGACAGGTCAGAACCTCGTCCTCAACATGCTTCTCACGTTCATCAAGCTGTTTAATCTGCATGCTCTTCAGTAAAGAGGCTCAAACAAGGGCTGTTCATGTGTGTCACTTAAGGCTCTACTGAGGGAGGGACTGGATGAGGTCAAGCAGTTCTTTTCCAGAAACCGCAGCTGCCGCCTACCTCTTAACCCCAGCCTGCTCGTCAAAGGAATTAACATACAGGTAGGTATCTGGTGCAATCACAAAATATCCTTTTATTTATACATGCATGGATACATACATACGTACATACATACATACAGACATATACAGTAGGCCCTCGTTATTCGCGGAAGTTTGGTTCCGGCCCCTCCCAGAATGAAAATAATCCGCGAGTTCTGTATCCGAAAGTAAAACCCCATGTATCATATTACATCCGCGAATGATCAACCGGAAGTAAAATACTATGTATCTATTACATAAACACATTCTATAGACAGTCTTACTCATTAATACAGTATTATTATTAATTATTAATAATATTATTAATATTATTATTATAATGTAGTAAAATGTAGTAATGATTAAGAAACACTTAATTTTTTACTGTGATAATTATTGATAATAAAATGTAAACATTAGACAGCCTATATATACAGTGTCTGTGTGTGTGTGTGTATATATATATATATATATATATATATATTATACAGTAAAATACTGTAAATTAAATTAAAGTTTAATACTTTAAACAGTATTATTATTATTATTTATATGTATTTTACACACACAAAAGCAAACATCCACTACTCAGCCAAAAAAAGGTCTCCCACAGTAATATTTCCATGGATGACATTTATCTTTGATCACAGCATGTAATCTTCATAGCGTTGTTGCTCTGATTGTTCCGGTCGAGGCTCAGCAACATTAATGTGGTAATAAAATGAAGCAGCTGATGATCTGAATGTACTGAATGAGCAGGCTATCACATCAATGCACTTTCCCCCCTGATGTCTCGGATATAAAATTGGGACTTGAATAATGAGGGAGTGGTTCAGGGAGCACGAGGAATCATTTTCACATATGTACTGGCCCCCCCAGAGTCCTGACCTTTACCCTATTGAAAGTTTTCAGGATGTGCTGGAAACGAGTGGTTCAATATTTCCCTCGTCGATTCAAGACGTCGTTGAGAAATGAACCAACCCGACACTGGATGGAAAAAATGTCAAGTTGCTTAAGTTTGCTGAAACAATGCTATGACAATTGTTTGCATTAAAGCAAGTATATGAAGGCAGAATGATTACATATTTGTGTGTGCGAGCTTTTATGACAGGGCAGTGTCTATGAATTTTTTTGCTGTGGCAACTCTCGAGAACGGGAAAAAGCCGAAAAGAAGACGATGACGAAGATTTATTTTAAAAATTTTCCCCATTATTTAGTTGTGTCCAATTCCCATCCATAAGCCTTCCCTATCATCCGATCACCACTGACAAGGTGGGGCGAAAGCATGCAACTGTCACTGTGACATGTTATGTTTGCCACCTGCTTCTTTTTGGACTCCTGTGCATGCGTATTTGGGGGGCGGTCTAACACAGTTGGACAGAAAGCGCTATTGCTCCCTTATACAAATGAGCTCACAGGTACCCATGATTGGCTGCTGATTGCTGTGAGTGACAGGGAAGTGGACCACCGGAAGTCACCCACAGCATCTCAATGGGATTAAATCTGAACTTTGACTGGGCCATCCCAGGAATCTCCACTTCGTAGTTTCAAGCCAGTCCCTGGTGGATTTACTGGTCTGTTTTGGGTCATTGTCATGTTGCAGTGTCCAGTTCCACTTCAGCTTTGATTTTTTTTTTTTTTACAGGTGGCTTTACATATCCTTCAAGCAGCTTCTGATACACAGTATAATTCATAATGGATTCTATGATGGTGAGCTGGCCAGGTCCAAGTATCTCCAAACCATGATACTTCCACTTCCATGCTTCACAGATGGTATAAGGTTCTTTCCCTGGAATGCTGCATTTGGGTTCCACCAAAAATGTGTTCTGTTCTGGTATCCAAATAATTCAATTTTAGATCCATCTGTCCAAAGAACTTTATTCCAGAAGGACCTGGTCTTTGTCTATGTTTCTCTCTGGAAAACTTCAGTCTGGCCTTAAAGTTCTTTTTAACAGAGCGAAGGTTTCCTCATTGTACTCCTCCCATGAAGATCAAACTTGTATCATCTCTTTATGATAATAGAGTCCTACGCTTTCACACCAACAGTAACGAGAGCCTGCTGTAGCCGCTGTGGTGATATTTTAGGACTTTTGATGACTTCTTTGAGCACCCTGCTGGCTGCTGTGTGATTATAGACATTTTAAGTTGGAAAATATGGGAGGTGTCTGAAGTTTTTCCTCCATTGAAATAAGCATTGATGTTCATAACTTTTTTGTTGAGTAAAAATATATTAACTTATGATGTTTAATGACGTTTAAATCACTTTCCTTCCCAGAAATAAAGACAAGATTGTATATTATTATGTGAATATTTCTTAATAAAGGGTTGACTATTTAATGGGAGTCTGATTTTTTCACATCACTGCACATCTTATTCAGTTCAGTGGTTGTAGACTTGGAGCGTGAGATGTGAGGACTGTGCTGTTGTTTTGATCTCTTTCACATTGTTGAGACCAGCAGTTTTTAATAATGGTACGATTTTAAGTTGGATATGATACATAAGGAATAAAACACGACTGTACATGTGATTAGGGAAATGTTCTAATCTAATGGAGTATTACATTCTCCAGTCTCTGTGATGATTTATTGTACTTTGTTATTCCATAACTGTGTGATGCTGAGAACGAAAACAAAGGGACTTTGTGTTTCATGTGTTTTTACCTCACAGTTGTCCAGCACTCCTTCAGGCCTCAACGCCATTAAAACACACCATCTTATTTTCTTCTCTCACTCACACTTTGTTCTTTTTTCCACTCTTCCTCTGCCTTTCATTCCCTCCAGTCCTGCTCATATTTCAACTCCAACGCTGTGCCACTCAAGCTCTCATTCCAGAATTTGGATCCACTGGGAGACAACATCAACGTAATCTTTAAGGTGCTCAATCGTTTGCTAAATCTGGTTTCAATACTAACCTTGATGCCCGAATGTTCCTGATATCTGAACGTGTTTAGTCAGGAGATGACCTGCGGCAAGACATGCTCACCCTCCAGGTCATTCGCATCATGAACAAAATCTGGATCCAGGAGGGCCTGGACATGAGGATGGTCATCTTCCGCTGCTTTTCCACTGGCCGGAGTCGAGGTTTGTGTGTGTGTGTGTGTGTGTGTGTGTGTGTGTGTGTGTGTGTGTGTGTGTGTGTGTGTGTGTGAGTGAGACACGAACTCTGATTTTGCTCTGAAGGTTATGTGTATTCTGTTGGTAATAGTTGTCTGACTGGGATGTTTGTTTTTTTCTTTAGGCATGGTGGAGATGATCCCTAATGCCGAAACTTTGAGAAAGATCCAAGTGGAGCATGGGGTCACTGGCTCTTTCAAAGACCGCCCACTGGCTGACTGGCTGCAGAAACACAACCCCACTGAAGATGAGTATGAAAAAGTGAGCAGACTGAGTTTTAATCCTAGTGTATTTACAGTATTTAGCAGATGTCCTTGCATGGTTTGACTTACAGACGTGTGTGTACTTATACAAAGTTGAAACATAGTTTTTCTTTTCCTTCCGGCTGTTCCCTTCAGGGGTCGCTACAGCAAATCGTCTGCATCCATCTCACCCTATCCTCTGCATCTTCTTCTCTTACATCAACTACCTTCATGTCCTCCTTCACCACATCCATACATCTCTGCTTTGGTCTTCCTCTAGGTCTTCTGCCTGGTAGTTCCAACCTTAGCATCCTACGACCATTATATTCACAATCCCTCCTCTGTACATGTCCAAACCATCTCAATCAAGCCTCTCTGACTTTGTCTCCATGTGCTGTCCCTCTGATGTACTCATTCCTGATCCTATCCATCCTCGTTACTCCCAAAGAGAACCTCAACATTTTCATCTCTGCTACCTCCAGCTCTGTCTCCTGTCTTTTCATCAGTGCCACTGTTTCTAAACCATACAACATCGCTGGCCCCAACACCATCTTGTACACTTTTCCTTTCATTCTTGCTGATACCTTCCTATCACACATCACACCGGACACTTTTCTCCAACCATTACGACCTGCCTCAACACGCTTCTTCACCTATTTTCCACACTCTCCATTGCTCTGGACTGTTGAGCCTAAGTATTTAAACTCCTCCACCTTCTTTATCTCTGCTCCCTGTAGCCTCACCGTTCCTCTAGGGTCCTTTTCTTTCACACACATGTATTCTATCTTACTGAGGCTAACCTTCATTCCTCTCCTTTCCAGGAGAAACCTCCACCTCTCTAGATTTTCCTGCACTTGTTCTCCGCTCTCACTACAGATCACAATGTCATCTGCAAACATTATAGTCCATGGAGATTCTTCTCTAACCTCATCTGTCAGCCTGTCCATCACCATAGCAAGCAAGAAGGGGCTCAGAGCTGATCCTTGATGCGGTCCCATTTCCACCTTGAACTCTTCTGTCATGCCGACAGCACACCTCATCACTGTCTTACATCTGTCATACATGTCCTGCTCCACTCTAACATACTTCTTTGCTACTCCAGACTTCCTCATGCAATACCACAGTTCCTCTCTTGGCACCCTGTCATATGCTTTCTCCAGATCCAAAAAGGCACAATGCAGCTCCGTCTGGCCTTCTCTGTACTTCTCTATTAACATCCTCAAAGCAAACATTGCATCTGTGGTGCTCTTTCTTTGCATGAAACCAAAGTGTTGTTCACAAATGCTGACCTCTGCCCTGAGTCTCGCTTCCACTAATCTGTCCCGTAACTTCATCGTATGGCTCATCAACTTTATCACTCTGTAGTTGCCACAAGTCTGCACGTCTCCCTTGTTCTTAAAAAATGGGTCCCAGCACACTTCTCAATTTTTCCGGCATCCTTTCACTCTCTAAGACCTTGTTGAATTTTATTTTAAGAAAATCTACTGCTACCTCTCCTAGACACTTCCATACCTCCAAAGTTATGTCATTAGGACCAACTGTCTTTCCACACTTCATCCTCTTCAATGCCCTCCTCACTTCACCCTTACTAATCTTTGCTACTTCCTGGTCCTCAACGGTCACCTCTTCTGCTCTTGTTTTCTCTCTCTCATTTTCCTCATTCATCAGCTTTTCAAAATACTCTTTCCATCTTCCCAGCACACTTCTGTCATCAGTCAATACATTTCCTACTCTGTCCTTAATCACTCTAACTTGCTGCACATCCTTCCCATCTCAATTTCTCTGCTGTGCCAACCTGTATAAATCATTTTCTCCCTCCTTACTGTTCAACCTATCATACAAGTCATCATACGCCCTCTGTCTGGCCTTTGACACCGCTACCTTCGCCTTACGCTGTGTCTCTCTGTACTGCTGTTTACTCTCTTTGGTCCTCGCAATGTCCCACTTCTTCTTAGCTATCCTCTTCCTTTCTACACACTCCTTCACTTCCTCATTCCACCACCAAGTCTCCTTATCTACTCTCCTTCCAGAGGACACACCAAGTACTCCCCTACCTGTCTCCCTGATCACATTAGCTGTAGTTGTCCAGTCATCAGGAAGCCCTTCCTGACCACACAAAGCCTGTTTCAACTCCTCCTTGAAGACATGACACTCTTCCTTTTGCAGCTTCCACCACTTTGTCTTCTGCTCTGCCTTTGCCTTCTTCACCTTCCTCACCATCAGCATCATCCTGCACACCACCATGCTATGCTGTCTGGCAACACTCTCACCCACTACTACTTTGCAGTCACTGACGTCCTTCAAATTACATCGCCTACACAAAATGTAGTCTACCTGTGTGCTCCTACCTCCACTTTTATAAGTCACCCTATGCTCCTGTCTCTTCTGGAAGACAGTATTCACCACAGCCATTTCCATCCTTTTTGCAAAATCGATCAACATTTGTCCTTCTGTGTTCCTGTCCTGGATACCAAACCTGCCCATCACTTCCTCGTCCCCTCTGTTGCTTGCACCAACATGTCCATTGAGGTCTGCACCAATGACCACTCTTTCACCTCTGGGGGTACTCTGCATCACTTCATCGAACTCACTCCAGAATCTCTCCCTCTGTTCTAGCTCACATCCAGCCTGTGGAGCATAAGCACTAACAACATTGAACATCACACCTTCAGTTTCTAACCCTAACTTGAGACTCATTACTCTGTCTGACACTTTTTTCACTTCTAGAACATTCCTCACCAACCCCTCCTTCAAGATGACTCCTACTCCAACTCGGTGTCACCAATGGATTCAACTCGTTTTAAGCTAAAATATTTAATTATCAATGCACCTTTTTTAAATTTTAAAATTAATTGACAATGGTGTTTTGCACCAACCAAGGCTTTTCCTGGAATGTACCAGACATGTATGATGTCTTGCTAACCTCGACTAACTTACTGAAAGTGTCGTGCCCCCCCTCCCCCCCAATCTTGATTAATTACATGAAAAGCAACAAAATATAGAATTGAAGTACAGTGGTACCTCTCTTTACAAAATTAATCCGTTCCAGAGCCTTTTTCTTAACCTGGATTTTTCGTAAATTGAACCGCCTTTTACATGTAAAATGTGTGATTCGTTCCAAGGCCCCTAATACTACCCCCTAAACCTTTTAAAAGTTATAAAAGTATACCTTTTAAGACCTCCTTCTGCTTCAATATCGTACCGATGGTAGATGGGTTTGGCCATATTCCTTTGCAATATCACTAAACCGCATGCCACGAGCCCGCTTCTTTTCACTCGCACTGGAAATCACACGTGTGTGTGTGTGTGTGTGTGTGTGTGCGCGTGTGTGTGTGTGTGTGCACGTGTTTGTGTGCGCGCGTTCACGCGTGTGTTGACCATAACTTCTCAGCAGAGTTATAATCTTACAAATTTTTATGGAAGGTTAAAAGCCACTAACTCTGTCCTTTACTTGAAAAGCATTATGGGAGATGCAGCTCCATAATAGTCAATGGGAGGGAGATGCGTCATCCCTCCTAGCCAATGGGAGGCCAGTGGGGCAGGATGTTGGGAGATGGCCAACGGGGAGGGATGTTGGGACATGTAGTCAGTGAGAGAGCAAGTCGTGCATTGTTTGAATGTTTGAGTGGCACGTATTAATGTTTGAATAGTGCGTTTCATAAGGAGAACTTGTTTCATATACAGAGACAAAAAATTTAGGAAAATGTTTTTCGTAAACTGGATTTTTCGTATTCTGGGACTATCGTAAGGTGAGGTACCACTGTATTTTAAAGAGTGTATTTCTTTTTTATTTTGACGGATAAGGGTTTTTTTTTTTTTGACACCAAATATAATTTTAACAGACTTGCATACCTTCAGTTAATCAGCAAGCTCCATGCTAACGGTGACAGTTCTATGTTCCGATGACCCATTGGTACAACCGCTCGAATCAGTGCTGCACCCTGCTCAGTTCAGTCGGATAACGGTTAGGGCTGTCAGACTCAATGTGCTGTCGGACTATAGAGCTCAAATCCCTGCGAACCAGTTAGCTCCATGCTAATTGCAACAACCCTGTGTTCCGAGTGTCCATTGGTCTGACAGACCTAGTCCTAAGATGAATACCTTGCTTCAATCAATTGAACCCTACTGATTTACCCAGTATAGGGTTAGGGCTGTCGGGTCACAGGACTATCAGTATGTAGAGCTGAAACCCTTGCTTAACAGCTAACTGTGTGCTAACCTGCTAGTTCCTGAGATAACCAGCTGGTTCCAGAGTAACCATGCCGTGTGATGGTATAGCAAGCTGTTCAAGGTGTACCCCGCCTTTTCCATTGTTGGCTGAGATAGGGTAACTGCGAGCCTATTAGGAGGTTTGGGAAATGTGATGAGTGAGTTTTTCTCGCCAGAGATTTATTACACTCATTAACTGAATACCGAAGATGAAAGGATGGGTACAGTGTGGTGACTCATCCACACAGAAATGTTAAACAGATGTGCAGCATTTGCCGTTAAAAGACAACATTCATATTTATTAAATGGTAAATCCAGCACGTCAGTGTTTACTCCACCTCTGAGGACATGTCTTTTTTTTTTTTTTTTTTTTTTACAGGCGGTAGAGAACTTTATCTACTCCTGTGCAGGCTGCTGCGTGGCCACCTACATCCTGGGCATCTGTGACCGCCACAACGACAACATCATGCTGAAGAGCAGTGGCCACATGTTTCACATCGACTTCGGTAAATTCCTGGGCCACGCACAGATGTTTGGCAATATCAAACGGTGAGGATGCGGATCAGCACACTGACAGACACGACGCTTACAGGAACTTCATAAACGTGACGTTCTGTCTGAAACCCAACACAGCCGTGCGTTCTGATGGTGCGTTGAAGATGATTTATTCTTTGTGTTGCTCAGGGATCGGGCTCCTTTCGTGTTTACATCTGACATGGCTTACGTGATTAACGGGGGTGACAAGCCTTCGAGTCGTTTTCATGACTTTGTGGATCTGTGCTGTGAGGCGTACAACCTCATCAGGAAACACGCACATCTGTTCCTCAACCTGCTGGGCTTGGTGAGCTGAAAATCAGATGATCAGTGTTTCTCTGTCTTTCACTTTCTCTCTCTCTGTGTCTGTCTCTCTCTATCTGTGTCTGTCTCTCTCTCTCTGTCTCTGTCTCTCTCTCACGCCAGGCCAATTTTTGCCACTGGTGTTTAACACCCAGTTTATGGACTGTCCTGAAAGTGATTTGCATTTCTTGTCCTGTGCGTGTGTTCATGTGTGTTATCTACACGATTAAATCTCTTTATTTTTGTTTCTATGTTCAGATGTTGTCCTGTGGCATTCCTGAGCTGTCGAATCTAGAAGATTTAAAGTATGTTTATGATGCTCTAAGACCACATGAGTCTGAGGCAGATGCTACCATGTTCTTCACCAGGTTGGAAAGCCAAACTAATTTGTCAAACCTAAGAGGGTTTTTTTTGTTTTTTAATTCTGTAGTTTGAGCTCAGCTGTCAAAGGGTCAAGACCATTAATACAACACATGACATTTTTGTTCAGTCTTCCACTAGGGAGCAGAATAGAGAAATAAATTCAACTATTAACTTTAGCAAGATTTATTTGAAGTGTACTTGTGTGAATTAGTGTAACTGGCTCTTTAAAACAGTTACGTATGACATCAAAAGTTTATTCCAGCAACATCAGTCCATGCCTAATTTTAAAGTGTGCGCAAGTGTTTCAACTCTGAGCAAGCTCAGAGACATTCTGCCTCTCTGACTGGTTGTTCCACCTTGTTAGTGATGTGAAATCATTGGATTGGTTGGGCACCGACGTTGTGCATTACACATTATGGGCCAGTGCAGAGGCGCACAAACAACAAGCACAGAAATCACAGAAAACATTTCTAGCGTAGTTTAATGTACATGTAATACTGTAGTGTGCGTGAATTTTGAATAATCTTTAATTTCCCAATGGGAAATCCCACAATATTGCGGGGACGTTAAGTAGGAAACGCAAAGTGGCAAGGGATTACTGTGTGTGTGTGTGTGTGTGTGTGTGTGTGTGTATATATATATATATATATATATATATATATATAAAATACAGTAGGCCCTCGATATTCGCGGGAGTTTGGTTCCGGCCCCCTCTCACGAATGAAGATAATCCGTGAGTTCTGTACCCAGAAGTAAAACCCCATGTATCATATTACATGCGTGAATGAGCAACCAGAAGTAAAATACTATGCATCTATTACATGCGCTAAAATATGCTTCTTAAACACATTCTATAGACAGTCTTACTCATTAATACAGTATTAATGTAGTAAAACATAGTAATGATTAGGAAAAACCTTTGAATTTTGCACTGTGATATTTCTTAATAAAATATATAAACATTATACAGCATACTTTTTATATATATATAGTCCTTCTCAAAAAATTAGCATATTGTGATAAAGTTCATTACTTTCTGTAATGTACTGATAAACATTAGACTTTCATATATTTTAGATTCATTACACACAGCTAACTGGGTTATCAAAGGCAGGCCATGTCTCTCACTGTCTATGGTGAGAGGCATGTAAAAGAACCATTGCTGACTTTTGTAAAGAGTAGCTGCAAAGTCGTCAGCGTGTTTCTGTCCCTTGCTAAAAAGGGTTGTGACAGGAAGGGCAACCGACGTAAAAACCTCTGCCAAATCAAACGTGCGAATCAGATGATTCGCTGTGGTGACTCCCGAGAAAAGGGAAAAAGCCGAAAGGAAGACAGACATTACACACAACTGAAGTAGTTTAAGCCTTTTATTGTTTTAATATTGATAATTTTGGCAAAAAAGTAAAGAAAAAACAAAAATCCCTATCTCAAAAAATTAGCATAAGTCAACCTTCAAATAATTATGTTATGCACTCAATACTTGGTCGGGAATCCTTTTGCAGAAATGACTGCTTCAATGCGGCGTGGCATGGAGGCAATCAGCCTGTGGCACTGCTGAGGCGTTACGGAGGCCCAGGATGCTTCGATAGCGGCCTTAAGCTCATCCACAGTGTTGGGTCTGGTGTCTCTCAACTTACTCTTCACAATATTCCGCAGATTCTCTATGGGCTTCAGGTCAGGAGAGTTGGCAGGCCAATTGAGCACAGTAATACCATGGTCAGTAAACCATTTCCCAGTAGTTTTGGCACTGTGAGCAGGTGCCAGGTCGTGCTGAAAAATGAAATCTTCATCTCCATAAAGCTTTTCAGCAGATGGAAGCATGAAGTGCTCCAAAATCTCCTGATAGCTAGCTGCATTGACCCTGCCCTTGATAAAACACAGTGGACCAACACCAGCAGCTGACATGGCACCCCAGACCATCACTGACTGTGGGGACTTGACGCTGGACTTCAGGCATTTTGGTATTTCCTTCTCCCCAGTCTTCCTCCAGACTCTGGCACCTTGATTTCCAAATGACATGCAAAATTTGATTTCATCCGAAAAAAGTAGTTTGGACCACTGAGCAACAGTCCAGTGCTGCTTCTCTGTAGCCCAGGTCAGGCGCTTCTGCCGCTGTTTCTGGTTCAAAAGTAGCTTGACCTGGGGAATGCGGCACCTGTAGCCCAGTCCACTGCTTCCACAGGTCCCCCAAGGTCTGGAATCGGCCCTTCTCCACAATCTTCCTCAGGGCCCGGTCACCTCTTCTGGTTGTGCAGCGTTTTCTGACACACTTTTTCCTTCCCACAGACGTCCCACTGAGGTGCCTCGATACAGCACTCTGGGAACAGCCTATTCGCTCAGAGATTTCTTTCTGTGTCTTACCCTCTTGCTTGAGGGTGTCAATGATGGCCTTCTGGACAGCAGTCAGGTCGGCAGTCTTACCCATGATTGCGGTTTTGAGTAATGAACCAGGCTGGGAGTTTTTAAAAGCCTCAGGAATCTTTTGCAGGTGTTTAGAGTTAATTGGTTGATTCAGATGATTAGGTTAATAGCTCGTTTAGAGTACCTTTTCATCATATTATAATTTTTTGAGATAGGAATTTTGGGTTTTCATGAGCTGTATGTCAAAATCATCAGTATTAAAACAATAAAAGACCTGAAATATTTCAGTTGGTGTGCAATGAATATAAAATATATGAAAGTTTAATTTTTATTAGTACATTACAGAAAATAATGAATTTTATCACAATTTTTTTGAGTGTGTGTGTGTGTGTGTGTGTGTGTGTGTGTGTGTATATACAAAGTTTAAACATACTTTTTCTTTTCCTTCCGGCTGTTCCCTTCAGGGGTCGCCACAGCAAATCGTCTGCCTCCATCTCACCCTATCCTCTGCATCTTCTACTCTTACTCCAACTACCTTCATGTCCTCCTTCACCACATCCATAAATCTGAATCAAAAAAACATGTCCAAACCATCTCAATCTAGCCTCTCTGACTTTGTCTCCAAAACCTCTAACAAGGGCTGTCCCTCTGATGTGCTCATTCCTGATCCTATCCATCCTCGTTACTCCCAAAGAGAACCTCAACATTTTCATCTCTGCTACCTCCAGCTCTGCCTCCTGTCTTTTCCCCAGGGCCACTGTTTCTAACCCATACAACATCGCTGGCCTCACCACCGTCTTCTACACTTTTCCTTTCATTCTTGCCGATACTCTCCTATCACACATCACACCAGACATTTTTCTCCAACCATTCCAACCTGCCTGCACACGCTTCTTCACCTCTTTTCCACACTCTCCATTGCTCTGGATTGTTGAGCCTAAGTACTTAAAATCCTCCACCTTTCTTATCTCTGCTCCCTGTAATCTCACCGTTCCTTTTGGGTCCTTGTCATTCACACATATGTATTCTGTTTTACTGAGGCGAACCTTCATTCCTCTCCTTTCCAGGGCATACCTCCACTTGTTCTCTGCTCTCACTACAGATCACAATGTCATCTGTAAACATCATAGTCCATGGGGAATCTTGTCTCACCTCGTCTGTAAACTTGTCCTTCACCATAGCAAACAAGAAGGGGCTCAGAGCTGACCATTGATGCAGTCCCACCTCCACCTTGAACTCTTCTGTCACACCGACAGCACACCTCACCACTGTCTTACATCTCTCATACATGTCCTGCACCACTCTAACACACTTCTCTGCCACTCCAGACTTCCTCTCTCGGCACCCTGGCATATGCTTTCTCCAGATACACACACACACACAGAGCCTCATAATTTAATTATTCATTCATTTTTAAAGTGGCTTAATCCTAATTAGGGTTGTGAAGAGGCTGGGGTCACCATCTCAGCTGATCCCTGGACGAAGACAGGGTACACCGTAGACAGTTCACCAGGCTATTGAAGGGCCAATACTCATACAACCATACACACTCACACCTAGGGGTATTTTGTAGCAGACAGTTAACCTACTATGCATGTTTTTGGACTGTGTGAGGAAACTGGAGAACCCGGAGGAAAACCACGCAAGCACGGGTAGAACATGCAAACTTCACACAGAAACGCCCTGATCTGCAGCCGTATTTATCCTGTATTCGGATTGTAAACCCTTGAATCCAATTCACCCTTTTCTCCTCTTACCAGGTTGATCGAGTCCAGTCTGGGCAGTGTGGCTACAAAACTCAACTTCTTCATCCACAACCTCGCACAGATGAAGTTCGCCTCATCTGAAGAGCGGCCCGTTTTGTCTTTTGCACCACGAGTTCACACAGTGAAAAGTGACGGCGTCATCCGCAGCCTGTTTGTGTGCCGCCACATTAAAACCTACAGCCCCAACAAGGGTTATGTACGTCTGTCAATGAAACATCAAGCACAGATACACGCCCCCTACTGCTTTTTAAATAAATGGTGTTTTTGATTCAGGCTTTTGTGTAAATTTCTCCTTGTTTAGACATATGTGGTGAAAGTGGAGCGAGAGGGCCAGCAGGGGGCAACATTGGTCCAGAGGAGTTTTGAGGAGTTCCATGAGTTACACAGCAAGCTGCGTCTCATCTTCCCTTCTTCCAAACTACCAAGGTATGATAGTCACGTCTCTCAACAACTTTTGCTCTAAAACCGATTACCTTACAGGTTCTATAGTTGTTGGCACCTGATGAAAATTACCAGTGTATATAAGTGGGCCGGTGGTGTACTCAGGGTGCTGGGCTCATGATCGAGGGGTTGTGGGTTCAAATCCCTGTTAGACACCAAAGAAAAAGAATCTATTATCATATAGATTATTATATATCGGAATTCTCTCCATTCAATTTTTTTCTTTTTAAAGGAGTTTTGACTTAATATTAGTGTCTTGATTCACTTTTCTCATTTCTTTTTTATTTATAACAGTCTCTGGGAATCATTAGGAGAAATTGACTTTGAAAATTCCACGTATTCAGGAAAAGAAGTCGGCTCTGGAGTAATAGGGTGGATTTCTGTCCCATTACAATATTCTCACATCTGTTGTATAGTAAGGTCCGTTAGAAACTCAGTCTGAGCAAAACTGAACTTCTTTTACAGTCACGGAGTTTTATAAAACGGAAGATCTTCATTGAATGGTATTAAACTTCTTAGTTCTTCCATAAATTATGAAATAACAATTAAAATTGATATTCCTTTAAATAATTAATAGGTGATCTCACTAGAATCGTCTTACAAGAACAAAGTCTATTAAATACAAACCTGACCTGAAATAAAACCTTAAAGAAACGATATGATTGAAAACATGGTTTTCGTGGTGCAATGACACCAACAAATGGCACTCACAGCAAGAAGGTGATGGCTGCCAGCCTCCCCGCAACCCTAATTAGGATTAAGCGGCTTATAAACTGAATGAAGTTGAAGTTGTGAATATAATGGATCTGTGTGCCTGTATTTAATCAGAAGTTGTTGTTTTTTTCCATTTGAAAAATGCTTTAACTGTATTCTAAGAACCATCATTATCTCCCTGCGCTGTTATCCATTACCCATATTAAAAATAACTCGGCCCGTGTCTTTGGTTGCCGTTCTACAGCTTCCCCAGCCGTTTTGTGATTGGTCGCTCTCGCGGAGAAGCCATGGCTGACCGAAGGAAAGAAGAGCTGAATGCATACGTGTGGCATCTAATCCACTCGGCTGCCGAGGTTGCTCAGGTACATTCCACCTCTTGTTCCTGTTCCATTCTTTTTAAATATTTCCGCGGTCGTATTTATAGCTGCTTAAACATGGCGTCCAGCTTTCACATACCTTGGCTTCAGATTCATAAACAGAGTGATACATAAGGATGACCTTATGCATGTGGAATCCCTCACGTGGCTGTTATGAAGCGAGTAAACGATCTGTCTGCTCGTGTTTCAGTTAGTCTGCATTACTTCTTGGAAATCAGCTGCAGGTTTCTGAGAAAGTAAAACCGAAAGAAAACGTGTGCTTTAGATAGACAGTGTGTTCCTGCCCCTCCTATTCAGCTTACGCTTCCACCCTCTCTGCAAATGCTGTTTGACTCCGCTAAATCTCCAAGTGAAACATTTTAAGCTGTTGGTTTTTGATTTTTGTCTCCCTCCTTGCAGTGTGATCTGGTCTACACCTTCTTCCACCCACTACCAAGAGATGAGCGGCCTGTAGGAACGGCTGTAAACGCACTGGGTATTAAACCGACAGGTGACTAAGCTAAATGGTGATGAATCAACAAACATGTGGGCATGATCTAGTACATCAGAGTTCATCCACTGTCATCATGTGATTCATTGCACTAATGAGTCATGAGCTCAAACTCCTCAGCCTGAGTGCACATGTGAGCGAGGTCGGTAGTGACCACAAACAGGCCAATGGTGTGTTGGGGCCTTATCAGTAATTTCCAATGAGCTTGAAATCAACCAGCACGTGATGGGGAATGTGTAATTATCCCAAGTGAGCTGGCACAGGTCTAGAAGTATGTTGGTTCCTTATTTCCGGGCCATTTAATAAAACTGGTTAAATATTAAACGGTACAGCAAGCAGGTCAGAGGTCACCTTTCATACAGAGCTAGCTCCACATCCCTGGCTTAATATTTATTTAATGTGAGCTCTGTAAATCTCTCGTGGTGGCAGATGTAGATGATTATGCATATATATTTAATTTTAAACATAAAAATAAAAAATTTCCTCCTTGCACAGGTCAATACCATTCATTCTTCTATTTCAGAAGGTTCTTGGACTCCTGTACCTGGAAAAGTGGCCGGTGAAGTTAAACTGTCCATTTCCTACAAGAGTAACAAGCTTTTCATTATGGTGATGCACATCCGAGGCCTGGTGAGTCTTTTACTGCCGGTGTTATTTTCATTGTATAATATATCAGGAAGGAAATGTAACCCAATTCCATATTTTTTGAACAGCAACCTTTGCAGGATGGCACTGATCCTGATCCATATGTTAAACTCTACCTGCTCCCCGATCCCCAGAAAACAAGCAAGAGGAAGACGAAGGCAGCACGCCGCACTTGCAACCCCACATACAATGAAATGGTAAAGATGTATAAATACCACAAGAGTCCTAGGTTTGTTTGTGTGTGTGTGTGTGTGTGTGTGTGTGTGTGTGTGTGTGTGTGTATATATATATATATATATATATATATATATATATATATATATATATATAATATACACACACCATATTCCACGTAATAAGCGTCCCGCTCCAATTAAGACACACACACACACACACACACACACACACACACACACACCCCCAGTGTTTTTTTTTTTTGTTTTTTTTTTTTTTTTTATCTACGTCTAATAACCGCCCATGTGTACTGGGAGCAAAATTGTAGATCAAACTTACCAATTTTATTTGATCAGTCTTTGTAACCATAAAATGAGGCGTTCACTGCCTGTAAACGTGAGTTTACACAGTATTCTAAGCACTGCAGGCTCTGGCAGAGGGGCATGGCTGTCACATGTGGAGGATTGCGATGCACACACCTGATTAAACTCGCCAATCTACCATTCAATAAAGACAAACAGTGTGTTCCTCCCGTGCTAGGAGACTGTCCCTCTTTTCGACCCCGTTTCCCGTGATCTCTCTGGCTCCTGGTTCTCAGCTCCATGCCGGCCAAGCCCCTTAATTTATGATTTTCGTGTTTCTCTGCATCACCAGCAGTGACTACGTTTTCCCTGTGCTCATGAATGGAGCGATGAGCCAGATATGGACCAATCAGAAAGTGATGATGATTTTTCACCCGATTCTCCTGCTCACTAACTTGAGAAATTTAAGCACATTCCTGGCCATGTGCTTTTGTTTATGTTCCTGTTGATTGGTTCAACGTGGCATGTACTAAAGTTTACATTCATGTTGATTGGCTCGATTTTAATTTTAAAACCAATTAATCTAAAATACTAGTCCTTCTCAAAAAAATAGCATATTGTGATAAAGTTCATTATTTTCTGTAATGTACTGATAAAAATTAAACTTTCATATATATTTTAGATTCATTGCACACCAACTGAAATATTTCAAGTCTTTTATTGTTTTAATACTGATGATTTTGGTATACAGCTCATGAAAACCCAAAATTCTATCTCAAAAAAAAAATTAGCATATCATGAAAAGTTACTCTAAACGAGCTATTAACCTAATCATCTGAATCAACCAATTAACTCTAAACACCTGCAAAAGATTCCTGAGGCTTTTAAAAACTCCCAGCCTGGTTCATTACTCAAAACCGCAATCATGGGTAAGACTGCCGACCTGACTGCTGTCCAGAAGGCCATCATTGACACCCTCAAGCAAGAGGGTAAGACACAGAAAGAAATCTCTGAGCGAATAGGCTGTTCCCAGAGTGCTGTATCAAGGCACCTCAGTGGGACGTCTGTGGGAAGGAAAAAGTGAAAGAAGGGCCGATTCCAGACCTTGGGGGACCTGTGGAAGCAGTGGACTGAGTCTGGAGTAGAAACATCCAGAGCCACCGTGCACAGGCGTGTGCAGGAAATGGGCTACAGGTGCCACATTCCCCAGGTCAAGCCACTTTTGAACCAGAAACAGCGGCAGAAGCGCCTGACCTGGGCTACAGAGAAGCAGCACTGGACTGTCGCTCAGTGGTCCAAACTACTTTTTTCGTATCATTCGGAAATCAAGGTGCCAGAGTCTGGAGGAAGACTGGGGAGAAGGAAATGCCAAAATGCCTGAAGTCCAGTGTCAAGTACCCACAGTCAGTGATGGTCTGGGGTGCCATGTCAGCTGCTGATGTTGGTCCACTGTGTTTTATCAAGGGTTCAATGCAGCTAGCTATCAGGAGATTTTGGAGCACTTCATGCTTCCATCTGCTGAAAAGCTTTATGGAGATGAAGATTTTCATTTTTCAGCACGACCTGGCACCTGCTCACAGAGCCAAAACCACTGGTAAATGGTTTACTGACCATGGTATTACTGTGCTCAATTGTCTTGCCAACTCTCCTGACCTGAACCCCAAAGAGAATCTGTGGGATATTGTGAAGAGAAAGTTGAGAGACACCAGACCCAACACTGTGGATGAGCTTAAGCCGCTATCAAAACATCCTGGGCCTCCATAACACCTCAGCAGTGCCACAGGCTGATTGCCTCCATGCCACGCCGCATTGAAGCAGTCATTTCTGCAAAAGGATTCCCGACCAAGTATTGAGTGCATAACTGAACATAATTATTTGAAGGTTGACTTTTTTTGTATTCAAAGCACTTTTTTATTGGTCGGATGAAATATGCTAATTTTTTGAGATAGGAATTTTCGGTTTTCATGAGCTGTATGCCGAAATCATCAGTATTAAAACAATAAAAGACCTGAAATATTTCAGTGGTGCAAGGAATCTAAAATATATGAAAGTTTAATGTTTATCAGTACATTACAGAAAATAATGAACTTTATCACAATATGCTAATTTTTTGAGAAGGACTAGTATATATATATATATAATGTATATCATAGATATTTGATTCACCATTTTATATCCGAGCCTTCAGGGAAGAAAAAAGTCCTTTATTGTGATAACATTCTCATTCAGCTCATCAGCTGCTTTATTTTATTGCCACATTAATGTTGGTGAGCCTCAACTTGACCAACTGGAGCAACAACGCCAGGGAGATTAATGTGTTCCAAAAAATATTACAGAGCAGGATTTTTTCTTGCTTTTGCTGGGCATATTTATTTATTTAGTAATTTCTGATAAATGTACTGTTTCCTGAGAATCTGCATTAATAGCACCAATTATAGAAAAATTGAATAAATAACAAATTGGGAGAGTGCAGTGTGTGTGTGTGTGTGTGTGTGAGTGAATATACACACCTTTTAATCCACACGATCTCCTTGTTGCTCCATTTCCCACTTCCCCATCACATGACTGCTGACACCGAGTGCATACATGGTTCCTGTAAAACACTTGATGTTTATTGTAAGTCACGCCAGCTGGAAACATAAAGATGAAACATTGAGATTCCCTTCCTTTGCACACAAGCTTACAAATGGAATTGTTTGGTTTGTGTTGACCTGATTCTTAACCTACAGTTTTGAGGACCACCTTTCCGCAAACACGAAAGAAGGAACAAAGACAAAAAAAAGAAAACGTACAGATATACGAGCTGTACATATTCTGTTTACACTTTAACTCTTGTTTTTCCTGGTGCAGGGTCTCCTACTTTTTACTTTTTCTGAGAAAAACATCTTGTCCTTTTCAAAAACTTAGCGTATTGTGATAAAGTTCATTATTTTCTGTAATGTACTGATAAAAATTAAACTTTCATATATTTTAGATTCATTGCACACCAACTGAAATATTTCAGGTCTTTTATTGTTTTAATACTGATGATTTTGGCATACAGCTCATGAAAACCCAAAATTCATATCTCAAAAAATTAGCATATCATGTTCAGGTAGTCTAAACGAGCTACTAACCTAATCATCTGAATCAACCAATTGACTCTAAACACCTGCAAAAGATTCCTGAGGCTTTTAAAAACTCCCAGCCAGTAATACTCAAAACCACAATCATGGGTAAGACTGCCGACCTGACTGCTCAAGCAAGCAAGAGGGTAAGACACAGAAATAAATCTCTGAGCGAATAGGCTGTTCCCAGAGTGCTGTATCAAGCCACCTCAGTGGGACGTCTGTGGGAAGGAAAAGGTGTGGCAGAAAACGCTGCACAACCAGAAGAGGTGACCGAACCCTGAGGAAGATTGTGGAGAAGGGTCGATTCCAGACCTTGGGGGACCTGTGGAAGCAGTGGACCGGGCTACAGGTGCCGCATTCCCCAGGTCAAGCCACTTTTGAAACAGAAACAGCAGTAGAAGCGCCTGACCTGGGCTACAGAGAAGCAGCACTGGACTGTTGCTCAGTGGTGCAAAGTACTTTTTTCATGTCATTCGGAAATCAAGGTTTCAGAGTCTGGAGGAAGACTGGGGAGAAGGAAATGCCTGAAGTCCAGTGTCAAGTACCCACAGTCCGTGATGGTCTGGGGTGCCATGTCAGCTGCTGGTGTTGGTCCACTGTGTTTTATCAAGGGCAGGGTCAATGCAGCTAGCTATCAGGAGATTTTGGAGCACTTCATGCTTCCATCTGCTGAAAAGCTTTATGGAGATGATTTCATTTTTCAGCATGACCTGGCACCTGCACACGGTGCCAAAACCACTGGTACATGGTTTACTGACCATGGTATTACTGTGCTCAATTGGCCTGCCAACTCTCCTGACCTGAACCCCATTACTTTACACAGTTCTCCGGCGGGGAGTGTTCCGTTGCTAAGCTTTGTTAGGCGGGTTGTTGTTGTTGTTGTTATTGCTCCTGTTGTTGTTTTTTTAATATAAAAAGATAATAATATACAATCCAATAAAAGACCTGAAATATTTCAGTTGGTGTGCAATGAATCTAAAATATATGAAAGTTTGATTTTTATCAGTACATTACAGAAAATAATGAACTTTATGACGATATGCTAATTTTTTGAGACGGACTAGTACTTACAGTAAGTTTCATCGTGATCCAACCATTTAGCAGGAGCTCAGCACTGCCTCTACTGCCTACTAGAAGGCTCTCTAAGGCCCACTGACAGGCCTCGGCCCACTGGTTGATGTGATTGACGGTGGGGTGAGGGAGTAATGTTCATCCATCAGTTTTATTAAACAAATGTTTTTTTTATGTTTTTCTTCAGCTCTCAAAACAAATATAAGGAAATCTTTTCAGTCCTGTTACAGTGAAAAAATATCTAAATATTTGGTTATAAATGGAGGATTTTACTTCAATTTACATACATCCAAGTTGCAATTTGCTAAAATACCATTGATAGTTTGCATTAGCCTGTTTGAAATGACTGGCATTTCATTTGTAATCCTATTGACTCTCATAAAAATGTGAAATCACAAATATGATGTAGATGTTTAAATTCCAAAAAAGGCAAGGTGCTGGCAAAAATAACAGTACAGAAATATTAAATCAAATTTAAACTAACGTACTCCTGACTAAAATAAAATCAGGCACAAGTACACATACAGTAGGCTCTCGTTATTTTTACAGATCCTGAAAATCTTCAAGCTATTGTCGCGGGTTTAAAAACCTTAGTATGATCATTACATACACTAAAATATGCTTGTTAAAAACACATTCTATAGCCAGTCTTACTCATTAATGCAGTAAAATGTAGTAATGATGAAGTAAAAACTTTTGAACTTTGCACTGTGATAATATTTCTGAATAAATAAAGCGCTTAGGCTCCTTACCAGAAGCTAGAGAAGATGCAGGGTGTTTGAGTGGCATCATAGGGCTTAAATAATCATTAAAAACCACACGAAAAAAATGTGAATTCACAATTCAAGCAATCACGTTGATGACATGTGCACGAAGGAGAAAAAAGAGGCGTACACATCATCTGCAACCAATTAGCAGGAGGGAGAAACAAAGGCTCTCAGCCATTGGCTAAATTTGAATCACGTGCTGGTAACTTCCTGGTTTGCCGCTAATACACAAGTATACCTCATTAGGATTAAACGGTTCAGCGAATGAATGAATGAATGAATGAATGAAAACTTTCATTTTGTTTATTCTGTCTATTTTTGCACTTAATTCTGAAGGATATCAATAACTGTGAAGCTATTTTTATTATGATCTGTCAGATTTATGCGTTGTTTTCTTTTTCACTCTGCAGCTGGTGTATGATGGAATACCATGTGGAGACCTGAGCCAGAGATCAATCCATCTTCGAGTGCTTGGTGATGGGGCATTCTGGGAAAACACATTGCTGGGCGAAGTCATCATTCCCTTAAAGAATGTGACACCTGGACAGCATTGGGTGGACTGGCACCAGCTAAGCACAGACAGCTCTGATGCTAGCCGCTAACAGAGACAAACAGTTGTGCAGACAGACGATGGGTGAGGATCAGAATATGGCGTCCCGTTCAGCAGGTGTAATTTGGTGCATCACTGTAAAGGGAAGTGACTCTAAAGATGAAGGTTCTTGAGGAGTGTGTAGGAGTGTCTGTCTTTGCATTGGGGTGTGTAAGTTACTGCAGAGATGGAGGTATTTTCCCCACACTGGGGGTGTTCGTTGCTGATTCTCCTGCCCTGGAGACTTGTAGACTCTGTGATGGAGCGTTATCACTACATGTGCTACTTGTGCTAGGGTTATTTTTTTATTTGTTTATTTGGGTTTTTGCCATCTTCATGGCCAATGTCTGGAAACACTGACCCTCTTGAATGAAGGATCTGGAAACTTGCACATCCTCACAATTTCCTGTTAAAAGAGGTCAGATGTTAACTTATTTCTTTTTAAGTGGTTATTTTTCTGTGTCGTTTAGATCATGAAAGATTTTCTAGTAAGTAAAAAGGGAGTGTTGTAACATGCTTAGATTGATATTGCTGGTGATGGGGAGATATAGCTTGCAAAACTAGAATGCTTGAGATTCTGTAACATTTCAAACCTGTGTAGTCATGCAAGGTTGTACTCGGTCCAGCTGTCCTGCAACATCTGTAGTATGAATGAGGAAGACGGCTCTGACAGACCTTTCCTCAAACCCCCACCACCAACAACAACAACAACAACAACACCAGCACCATGCTTTGAGTAAATCCTCAATGCAATGATGAAACTGCACACTGAGGGAACCTTTGTAGATTGCACCCTAAATTTAAGATATATTACACTTCAGTAGAACCATGAGCAGTCTAGTGGCTAACATAGCTTCTTACTTATGAGAAAGAAATGAATGAAAGAAGTAAAGTTGTTTTTATCCAACAGTGCTGGCCAATGTTCAAAGGAATCGATACAACCCATGGCTAGGTGATGTGGACAGGTATTCAACATGATACCTGCAACATGTTCTCACTTCTCTTATTTGTGCAATGAATTTCAGCCAATGTACAGTAATATATCCATTCTGATTAAAATACTTGAGTTTTTCAGGTGAATTCTACAGCGGCATTGTGTATCTTTAGTATTCTGTAGGATCCACATTGTTGAATCACATGTGCACTTTACAGACCACCATTGTGTGCTTCTCACATTTGAAACATGATTGATTTGAAGTACATCGCCTAGCCGATAGCACACCACCGGATTAGGACGTTATTTACAGGTGCCCTGGACAGCTCGTCTTGAAATTAAGCCTGAAGGTTTGCAACGTGGCGGATTAAGTTTCGGTTCAGACGCAGTATCTCAACCCAGCATGAGTCTCTCCTCTGAGTTTATGTAGTTGAATGATTTCATGTGCATGCTGTGAAACTTTGCTACTGGATATATGTTGCACTTTGGGCCTTATTTGCTATGAAGTATTGTGTGCTTAGGTTTGTTCTGTGTTTTTTCTCGACATTGAACATTTTATTTATTGGAAGAAAGGGAAGCAAAGATTCACCTTAACACACAAGTATTGTTAATAGTCATGTTGTTATTATTCATTCCTTAGTGTTTGCAGAATTAAAGCTTTAATCCTTTTGGGGGTTTTTTTTGTAAATGATTCACTGAACCTGTGGTGGAGGCTGGTTTCTTTCTTATTTTGTTCTCTTTGCAAACCTCCCTACAGACTTTCTTTCATTTTACTTCAATAGTTAACCCACTGTTTAAACTAAACAAACCAAGAGACTGTTTAATGAAGGAAACTAGCTACTTGAAATTCGTCTACCATTCAAAATGTTATTGTTAACAATCTGTATGTAAATAAGGAGAATGTTTAGAAACGTGTATAATATTATGTTCTGTTTATCACCTAAAAAAATTCCACATTGTTCCCTGCCTGGAGCCAAAGGGAATGCTGAACTGTTAAAATCCATACCAGGTCCACCCCTGAGATGCCAGTTATCTTTCTCATGCTATTGTCAGAGAATTTAAACTGTTCGGTCACTAATGTGTCTTATTTAATGTGGGAGTTAATCAACTTGTTTTGGAATTAGCAGCCTGTTTTGAGTGTTAGGATTATTACTGGATAGTTGCTGTGTCTGTGTATTGTAAGAGAGACTGCTGGAGGACTCGGACCTGATGACGGATCAAGCAGACAATTTGCGAAGGACTCCAACAATGAGCACACACCATTTTTGCAAGACAAAGTAGGCAAGAATTGTACGTTCAGAGTAAACAGGATTACTGTGTTGTGCATATTAAGAATATAATTTGTCTGTGCTTTAAGGTTTCATCACACTGTTTTGATTTCCTGACTTAGCCATGTTCCTTTTAGACCATGATTTTTTTTTTTTTAATATATTATTTGCACTAAATAAAATGAACTTGAATTTAAAATGAAAAAAGGCTAATGTGCTCTATTCATAATCAGTAGTCAAGAACCTCCGAAAGAGGCACTCACTCAATCCTATTATGGCCGTGGAGAGGCTGGCGCCTCTCTCAGCTAACAGTCTGTGATGGTGGGGTACAGTCTGAACAGCCCAACAATGCATTTCATAGTAACACACACAACATACTTCCACTCACAGCTATGGTCAAGTTGGAACAACCAGTTGGCATAATGTGCATGACTTTGGATTGTGGATGGAAACCAGAGGAAGCAGATGCAAACAAATCTGAACTGACAGCAAAAGTGAAACTAGTTCCGCTTTAATGAAGCAGATCTTAATGTCGCACACAAGGCTTACACGGTCTCGCCCCGCTCTACGTTTGCTTTCACCGTGTCCACAGAGAAAATGATACATAAGTGGCTTCTAGGACATCTCCATTGCACAATGGCGACAGGTACAAAAATTGCAAAATTATAAACGTTGGTTTTTGTGGGGACCTTTGACACGTGCCCCACTTGCCCCATGATTAACCCGGCACTGAGTGTAAAGCATAAAATCATACCAAGTCTTCCCAGGTTCTTCCACACCACTCCTCTGCTATGGTCTCGCCATTGGCTTCCTGTAGCTGCTCACATTAGATTCAAAACATTAGTGCTTCTAACAACGACTGAATTTTTTTAAGACCCTTTTTCAGCATTACTTGGATTAGCACGGTTACGCACCCCGTCATTACTGAGTTTTGACTGATAGTATACGTAAACTGTCCAAGTGAACCAGTATAAGAATGTATTCACTGATCAAGACTTTAAAATTCTTCTGCAAGTCATTCTGGATAAGGGGGTCTGCTAAATGCTATAAATATAAATACAGGTCAAGTGCTTGAGCTAAAATTCACATTCATCACCAGACTGGAGAAAAATGTCATTTTGGTGGGGTTAGCTGTTGTTGGTTGTTGGTTCCAGACAGACCTTTCTCCGAGGATTTCATGCACACAGGATGAGCAGCACTTCTGTTGTTGTATATGTTTTGTTTTTAAGAAAGGCTACAGGAGTTTATCCAGACTAGCCACCTCTCAAGCCACACCGCGGTTAAACTTCCCGAGATCACATTCTCCCAATTCTGATGTTTAAATATTTAGGAGGGTGCATGGTAGTCAGAATGCCTGCTTCACAGCAAGAAGGTTCTGGGTTCGAATCCCAGGTTTGGTGAGTGTCATGCACATGGACTTTTCACTTTTGCCCTGTGCTTACACGGGCTCCCCTGGGTACTCTGGTTACCTCTCATAGTCCAAAAACATGCACATTAGGCAAATTAGATACTAGTATTATTGATTGCCTGTGGTGTGAGGAAATGATTGTATGTCTATATGTGTTATACTACTATGATCTGGTGAGCTTTTATAGGTGTACCCTGCCTTCAGCACAGGAATGGCTGAGATAGGTTCCACCCTATTAGGAGACCCTATCAGGACTATGCGGTTCAGCAAATTAATGAATGTGAACATTAAATTCAGGTAACCAAATAAAATAGATCTTAAATCAATGCCTTTTAATCATTTCTCTTGGGTTTGAGAAAAGTCCTCCACGTGATTGTGGCTCACACTAGGTTTAACACAGTGTTTGTAATTACATCATGATTACATGTCTGGTTCGTTATGTGTTGCTACGTTTATTATAGTCATTAATGTTCAAACTGCCCTGGGTGGAGTAATGATAAATGACATCGTTAGTAATTATCCAAAATAAAGGCTCCTCCTTTTGAGCTTTATTGTTCAGAATAATATAATGTAGGGAAATCTGAAGAGGCCATAACTCACTTCAGTTATAATCTTACAATGATACATAATGACATGAACATAAATTATATATTAACCTGTTTAAACCAGAATAAATTACGAGTTTTTAAAAAATCGAATATATATATATATATATATATATATATATATATATATATATATATATATATATCCTAGTCCTTCTAAAAAAAATTAGCATATTGTGATAAAGTTCATTATTTTCTGTAATGTACTGATAAAAATTAAACTTTCATATATTTTAGATTCATTGCACACCAACTGAAATATTTCAGGTCTTTTATTGTTTTAATACTGTTGATTTTGGCATACAGCTCATGAAAACCCAAAATTCTATCTCAAAAAAAAATTAGCATATCATGAAAAGGTAGTCTAAACGAGCGATTAACCTAA
This sequence comes from Plotosus lineatus, assembly GCA_024760905.1. Taxonomy (NCBI): domain Eukaryota; kingdom Metazoa; phylum Chordata; class Actinopteri; order Siluriformes; family Plotosidae; genus Plotosus; species Plotosus lineatus. The sequence goes on along the minus strand of CM045732.1, from coordinate 31,490,766 downwards.
TCATCTGAATCAACCAATTAACTCTAAACACCTGCAAAAGATTCCTGAGGCTTTTAAAAACTCCCAGCCTGGTTCATTACTCAAAACCGCAATCATGGGTAAGACTGCCAATATCGCTGATCCAAGAGGGTAAGACACAGAAAGAAATCTCTGAGCGAATAGGCTGTTCCCAGAGTGCTCTATCAGGGCACCTCAGTGGGACGTCTGTGGGAAGGAAAAAGTGTGGCACAACCAGAAGAGGTGACCAGAAAACTCTTGTCGAAAGTCAGCAATGGTTCTTTTACATGCCTCACACCATAGACAGTGAGAGACATGGCCGGCCTTTGATAACCCAGTTAGCTGCACTGGGGAGGACAGTGACAACCTTGTGGAGAGTGGGAATCGAACCCCCGACCTTTTGGATCAGCGATCCAGCGCCCTATACCACTAGACCACCACTTCCTTATCTCTGCTCCCTGTAACCTCACCGTTCTTCTTGGGTCCTTGTCATTCACACATATGTATTGTTTTACTGAGGTTAACCTTCATTCCCCTCCTTTCCAGGGCATACCTCCACCTCTCTAGATTTTCCTGCACTTGTTTTCTGCTCTCACTACAGATCACAATTTTATCTGCAAACATCATAGTCCATGGAGATTCTTGTCTAACCTCGTCTGTCAGCCTGTCCATCACCATAGCAAACAAGAAGGGGCTCAGAGCTGACCCTTGATGCAGTCCTACCTCCACCTTGAACTCTTCTGTCACACCGACAGCACACCTCACCACTGTCTTACATCTCTCATACATGTCCTGCACCACTCTAACATACTTCTCTGCCACTCCAGACTTCCTCATATAATACCACAGTTCCTCTCTCGGCACCCTGTCATATGCTTTCTCCAGATCCACAAAGGCACAATGCAGCTCCGTCTGACCTTCTCTGTACTTCTCTATTAACATCCTCAAGGCAAACACTGCATCTGTGGTGCTCTTTCTTTGCATGACACCAAACTGTTGTTCACAAATGCTGACCTCTGCCCTTAGTCTAGCTTCCACTATTCTTTCCAATAACTTCATCATATGGCTCATCAACTTTATCTTTCAGTCCTAGACTCATGCCTTTCCTTTTCTCTCTCTGCCTACGGACACGCCTCCCGCCTCTCTTTCTTCGACGTCTTCGACCAACAGGAGTCCAATTTCCACCAGCACCCTGTTGGTTGACAGCACTGATGGCGGTTGTTGTTAACCCGGGTCTCGACCGATCCGGTATGACATTCTTTGTAGTGACTCGCATATTTTATTTGGCATTTGTTTTACGCCAGATTCCTTTCCTGATGCAACCCTCTGCATTTATCTGGCTTGGGACTGGCGTGAGGGAGAGACACTGGGTTGTGCCCCCCCTCACGGCTGCATTTTACCTCAGATGTGATAATATTGTAATAGGAGACAAATCCATGCTAATTCCCAAGTTTTCTAATTTTCCTGAATATTTGACGAAACTATTGTACGACCTTAATACTGCATGTTAATTCATGGTCACACTATTAAAATAACCAACAAATCACCTCAGTGGCTTCGTATTTAAGTTATCACCAGGGCAGGTGGCTTCATGGATAAAGCAATGGCTGGCAGATCCAAGATCATTTACCCTCAATTCCTGAGTTGTATAAAAATCTCATGTTGAAAACTCCTCGCTCCTGCTCAACCCCATCAATGGCAATTATGTTATTTTATGATTTTTCTTTAAAACTTCTAGCATTCATTTTATAAGATGTTTAATTCTAATTAGGGTTTCAAGAAGGCAGATGTCCATCACAGCCAACTCTGGGCATGGCACAGCCTGGACAGTTCACCAAACCATTGACAGGCAATACAGATACAACAACCATTTCTACTCACTCTCACACCTAAACGGCCAACCAGTACACAGTACATATTATTTTGGACGGTGGAAGGAAACCGGAGTAGCCAGGGTAAATCCCAGAGCAAACTCCACACAGAAATGCCCAAGACTGGAAATCAAACACAGGCTTTCTTGCTGTGAGGCGTATGTGTTTACCCCTGATTCACTCATTTAAAGCTCTACCAAATTCCATGCTTGCACCTCCACTTCAGCTATTTTTGCATCAAGCCACAGCACGAGTGGTCTTGGAGTCTTGCGTAACGAGCACCTGTGACGTAAAACCGAGTTTTTTTTTAATGATGATCCCTAACTTGTGATTGTACAGAACAGAGTTAACCGACGGTCCCTTACTCGTTCTGATGAAATCTGCTCCAGTTTGCTGTGTAGCTCTCACGGAGAGAAGAGAAAGTAAAGGAACAGCAGAACCCAGCGTTGAATAGCAGCTGTTTTAAGGTGTATTTTCGTTGATTTGTTGTTTTCTTTTAAAGTCCACCTTGAATCAACTTTTAAAAGCGTGTGAATCCGCCAGCTGTGATTAGAAGAGGAGGAACTCCAGCACACGCACACACAGATCAGCTTCAACATCGACTTCAAAACCACAATGGCCTGTAAACCGAACTCCGGACTGGAAAGTGTGGAATATATCATCAGTTCTATCTTCATCACACCGTCATCCTCTTTTCTTTCTCCCGTTCTCAGCCGGATTAATCATCATTGTAGCGCCGCTGTGAATCTCAACATGGCCGGGGACAATATGGGCGCCGAATGCCTTCAGCGCGGACTCGTGTGGAGACAAAACCGACAGCATGTCCTTATGGTTTAAACACTATGGACACGTTGGGGGATTTGAGAACATTCAGTACGGGACAGTATTGTGAACTGTGACATTTTGTAAGTTGTAGCTAATATTTAGCGGCATATGAAACAATCGCCTGCTAATGCTAATGGAATGCAGCCGGCTCTGTCTTCTCTCCAACCACAGATATCTTTTATTTAACTTGACCAGTTAACGTCTATATACACACACTTTTGACTTAACAGTTAAGTATTAATTTTAATCCCATATTAAACTAGGATCGTTAAAAAAGGAGAAAAGATTAGTGAGAAAGTTGCCGGTGATATCAGTTGTCCTGTCAGATTTATTTCTTGGCTACAAAGTTTATATTTAATATTTTGTAATAATTAATATATAGTGATGTTTGGAAGTATGAACTCAGAGGAACATTTTTGTGAGAGGACTTCAGGCCCCAGAGGCGCTGCTAGCATGGCAGTGGGGGATGACGGCTCGGCTCGCTCCTGGATTAGCATTCTAGCAGCAGTGTCCAGGCCTGCGTGGTCGCTTCTTCAGAAATATCTGCCTTGGACCAGCAAGGCAGCAAAATCCAATATTGACTTTGGACACCAGCTAATGGCTGGTCTTGACAACCTCATGCCGTCTGAGCACAGTTCCACTCACCCGCAGGCGGCTTATGTTCACTGTCACCACGAAAATGGCGGTCTTTTCACTTCCGGTGATGTAGAACCTCTAAATTGGTTGACCGGAAACTCTCTGAGGGAATTCGGGATTGAGGACACCACCGGAAATGCATCCCCAGTCGAACATCGGTACCTCGCTTCGACCAGAAAGCTTTTCAGCCAGTTCCTGGCCCCAAGAGATGGGAAGAGCAACGAGCCTACCCAAAATAATAACGAGTCTACCCCGAATAATTTGAGTGTGTGGTGTCCAAATCCAGCCACAAGATCCAGTAACACCAGGTGGTGGCAGGGACTTTGGAGATTTGATAGCCCTCAAAGCAAGCTGCCTACTCTGTACCGGACGAGAACGTGTACTAATGCTGAAACAAAGTCCCTGCATTGTGAGGACTACCACAGTAGTGCTCATTGTGTGCCAGATTGTCACAAGTCAGCTGTTAGAGCCGATAATCCAGTAGAAGCTTTTGAACACTGCGATGAGGATGAATGGACAGGCAGTGAACGTGCTGGATGTTCACACGTCAAACAGTCGACAGACTGTACGAGTCTTCACAAGCCGGGGCTGGAATTTCTCCAGAACTCCGACAGGCTTTTACCAGATCATGAAGGCAGCATTGTTGAGTATCAGCTTGGTAAAAAATCTGCTGCCACCTGCAGCGAGGTAGCAGTTCTGACTCCTGATCAGGACAATGGCTACTCTAGTTTGGAAGAAGAAAGTGCCAATGCAAGGCAGTGTAATATGAACACTGTTTGCGAATCATTTGAAAGTGATAATTCAGCTGCTTCTCAGGCTGGCACTCATGGGCACGGAGGACAGCAGGACAAATCTGCAGAGAATACTCCTTGCAAGAGTGTTAAGAACAAGGAGGATGAGGCAGAAGAGGAGGAGAAAGCACTTTGTGCTGAGACTGTGATTGTACATGAGGTTTTGCCAGTTAAGTCCACCCCTTACTGTCAGAATAAGGCAATCGCTTTCATCATGGGCAGCCCCTGCAGTGATGAGTCGGACACAGAAGACAACAGTGTCCAGGACAGTGATGATGACGATGGCTTTGATAGTGATGACTTGGATAATTATTCTGAATCTGAGGATCTAGAGGATAGTGATGATGAAGACGAGGAAGAGGATGAGGGGGGTTCTGAATCTGATGAATTTGATTCTGAGAGTGAGAGACTGTGGAATTCTTTGTGCCAATCCAGGGACCCTTATAACCCTCGCAACTTCACAGCGCCTATTCGGACATTGCAGAAATCCTCTGTATCTGCAGCGACTTTTTTGTCGCCTGCTGGATTCCCAACAGAACCCAGTTCGCTCTCGTGTTCCTCGCCGTCGTTGTCTCCTCTTCTGGGAGGAAACCAGAGGGAAGTAGAGTCCAGTGAAGAGGCGTGTTCATCAATGGATGAAGCTGAGAGCCTGAAGCTGTGGAACTCCTTCAGTTGCTCATCAGATCCCTACAGTCCCCTTAACTTTCAGGCAGCAATCAGGACTCGGCAGCCAGCCAGGCAGTGTTGTAAGAAAGAGACCCCGATCGAGCCTCTGCTCTATAGGAAGGAGGAGGCAGAGGAGAGGATGGACAGTGGATTCTCGGAAGCAGCCACCGTCCAAGGATTTGGAAGTGCAGGAGTTGTCAGGCTGAAAAAGGTCAGTGTGATGTGTGGAAATGTTATAAATTACTTTGCAGGTGAAGAAATTCGTGTATTTGTTGATGTAGGTGTTTATTCACACTGTGTGTAAAGAAAGGGAAACTGTCTTGTGATTGATTGGATATTGTGGGTGGGAGGTGGTTTCTCTTGTGCATGTATATCCTCACTGGCTCCAAGATTTTTAATTTATAGCAGTTTCCTTAGTGGAGCAGCATGGTCAGGGAATGTGGTTTGAATGGTTGTCCTGTGTATTTGCCTACCACAGAAACCCAATAAGGCAGCCGAGTTGATTTTGATTTACTATTTTATGTATTGCTGACTTGCATGGTAATGGGCAGCAATAAATAATAAAAACAGATGTACTATTAATACCTAATCTGAACCCCATAAGGCTCATACACAACTGCTCAGACACGCACACAATAAACACAATCTAACCCAGGTAATCAGAAAGACCTGCAGGTAAATAAATGTTCACGGTGAAACACCGAAATCAAAAGTTTGACAGAACATGAACTTGTTAAATGGATAATTAAATTAACAAGACAGGTGATAGACATGAACATATAAATCAGTGAGTGAAAGTGAAGACAGTGAAAATCAAACCCAGGCTCGGGGATCTATCAATCTGACACTTATAGGCAGCTCCACCTCCAGGCAAGGTCTGAACCTATGTTATGTTTGGATTCAAGATAGTAGAGTTGCTCTATACAGTGGTACCTCACCTTAGGAAATTAGTCCGTTCCAGAGCCTCCTCCGTAACATGGAGATTTCGTAAGTAGGGGTCGCATCTTGTATGTTAATAAACATTTTATTAACATATTAAACCATTTAATTCACATTTATTAATTAAATCATTATTAAACATTTTTTATCAACACACACACACACACACCTGTCTATCTCTCTCTTTCGTGCACGTGTGCTGCGGGCCACGCACATAAGAAGTGGAATTCAAAGCACATTCCCTGCTTAACAAACTCAACAAATGCACCCACATTTATTAAACATTTACCTAATTAAACAACTTAAAAAATGAAAATAAAAACTAAAGAGTTAAGCTTCCTTCTGTCTCTGTCTGGGAGGCCAGTGGGGCGGGATGTTGAGAGACAGCGAATGAGAGAGCAACTCGCGTGTCTTGTGAAATTTTGATTGGCGCGAAGTCGAATTTTGAATTTCTTTTCGTATCCCGGGGACGGAAACTTAGGAAAATTATCTTTCTAATCCGGAGAGATTTTGTACACAGGGGTCTTCGTAAGTACGGGGCCGACTGTATGCCTTTATCAAGCAGTATGTCCGGAAGTGCTAACCTTCCACTGCTAACCAAGCGCCGGAGTCGTCTTTCAGCCCATCCTCGCCTGCTGTGTCTCCACCTGGGTTCGTTATTCGGGGTGCAGCTAGCATTGAGCTACCATAGCATATTAGCTCAGGATAGGAGATGAGCCTGCTCAGTTCTAAATGTCCAAGGACTGTACTCTCATAGCTGAAGTAGGGTTGCACGGTCATAGACGAGCATAGTGCAAAAAAGCAAAAGAACAAAAACAACATTTAAAAGAAACAATTTGACCCTGAGAACTCCACGACGTCGCCTTCTAGGAAGCGCCATCTTGACCATTTAAGGCCTGCTTCAATTTCGTACCAATGGTAGACGGGTTTTAGACATATTCATTTTGCGATATCACTCAACCGCATGCCATGAGCCCGCTTCTTTTCACTAGCTCTGCTTTGAGATGTACAATTTTATGAATATCACTACTTAACATAACACGGGTATACACTGGAAAATTTGTTTAAAAAAAACTATATATATATATATATATAGACAAACACACAGTCATCCCTTGAATATTGCGGATAATGTAGACCAGACCTGGCCGCGATATTTGAAAAACCGCGATGTAGGAACGCCCCTCTCATTTCTACCATGTTGTCTCATTTCTATATGTTTTCACGTCTATACAATACAAGAAGTGTATATTATACGTTATAATTATATGCATATGTAAATACTGTAATTTATTAATATTTAGATAAAATTTATATATATAAATACTTTAAGTACTGTACTCACCTCTGACAATAGCTCTTCTCCGCAGTGCAGGACGTTCACAAACACAATAAGATCACAAAATCCCGCAGGAATGTGCGAGGCAACAGCGCCATGCGTCTAAGCCAATCAGCTTGCGAGATTGAGTTGAGTGGGCGGGAGTCAACAGCATCATGCGTCTAAGCCAATCAGCTTGTGAGATTGAGTTGAGTGGGCAGTCCCTGCCAGAACTGGGGAGGAGGGGCACTTCAGTCTGTCATTTGGGTAGCCTGCCTTGGGTCCCTGCCTTCCGCTTGCTTACATGCGAGTTTCAGAGTGAATTTTGAATTTTTTCTGAATATATATATATATATTTTTTTATTAAAATACCGTGCTGTACCAAGACCGTGGTGCTCAAATCGCGAAGTGGCAAGGGGTGTGTGTGTGTGTGTGTGTATATATATATGTATGTGTGTGTATGTGTATATATATATATATATATATGTGTGTGTGTGAATCTCAACTCTGCAGTTTAGACCGCCCAGTTTTGGTTACTGGCCTTAGCATAGCATCAGTAGTTCGTGCCTGGATAATCACTGTTAAGGCTCAGCTGTGAAATGATGTAAAGCACTGCAAGCAGACCATTATCCCTTCCACCGCTCCATCTCCTGATGCAACACTTCCATTTTCCTCTCTCCTGGAAAGCGCAGACAAATGCACTCTCCCCATTACTCATTATCTCTCGGGTTCATTTTCAATCTCCAACTCGGTGATAGTCATAGACATCATCAGTGGTAACCGGAGAATTGTTTATGTTGATCCATCCACCATCAGCTCCAGACCTTCTCCTCTGATTGAATATCAGGTCAATCTAGAGCAGTGGTTCTTAACCTAGGTTTGATCGAACCCTAATGGTTCGGTGAGTCAGTCTCAGGGGTTCGGCGGAGGTCAAGTCACACACCTGACGACATGATGACACGCCCCGCTTGGCCATCACTGGCTGCAGGTGATCACGCTATATTGCTTGGCCAATCTGTGTTGCAGGAAATTTGGTGTTGTGATGGTACGTCGTGTGATTTCTTTCTTAATGTTTTAATCCATACTATGTTGAGTTAAAAAAAAGAAAGTGGTCGGACGATTATGTACAACATGGATTCACATATATAGTGGAACGTGATATTAGTCGCGTCCTATCTGCATGATTTGCAAAGTAGGATCAACCATGTGCTGACTGACGTATACGTACATGTATATGTACATATAATATCAATAAATACATATTCAATACTATAAATGCTTATAATAACGATTAAACGTTCAAAAATAATGCATAAGATGTAAATAAAACAAATACACACACATACAGACGCACGTGCGCGTTCACATACAGATGGGCATGCATGCACTCGGATGCGCACCTCACATAAAAATGTCAGTAGTTGTGATGGGGGAGTTCATGCATTGTATTGTTTTGTTCTTTGAACACAGTGATGTTAATGCATGGTTAACTTTGGTGCCCCAGTAAAAACATATACAGTAAAACCTCCGCTGACGAACGCTTAAGCTCACGAACTTTTCGCCTCAAGAACATTAAATTTGCGAGCATATAGTCTCTGCTGACGAACTAGTTTTCGGCGGACGAATCAAACCACGCGGTCGAACAGCGCCACGGTGGCGGCCACGAGAAGCTGACGCACGCTCACGGCGTCACAGTTCGTCACCCCTTTTCTTTGAATGCGGAAGTGGTTTGTGTTTGCTAGACATTTTGGACCATATTGAGTGTACTTTTGCTATTATGGGACCGAAAAAGACCCCACCACAGGCGGAGATCATTGAAAAACACGAACGAGGTGTGCGTTTGTGTGACTCAGCGTCCCAGTACCAGTACGCTAAGTCTACCACCATCCTTAAGAACAAGGAAGCTATTAAGGGTGCGTGTGTGGCTAAGGGTGTTTCCAAACAGTAGGCGTTTCCAAACACTCCTTCCAAACAGTAAGTCCCTCCCTCCCTCCTCCTCCCACTCCATTCCATCAAGCCATCAACTACCATCACAAAGGTAAATAAAACGACTTTATTATACAGTACAGTTTATTTCTTTAATTACAATACAATAGCACATTTATTATACATAAAATAAGGTATATTTTTGTGTAGTTTTAAGGCTTATTTAGTAGAAAATTATGTTTTATGGGGACCTGGGAACGGATTATTCTCATTTTAATGGTTTCTTATGGAAAATAAATGTTCGGAAGACGAACTTTTCGCCTCACACACACTTTCTGGGAACCAATTATGTTCGTGAGCAGAGGTATCACTGTACCTATGTCTTGAATTTGAAAAAAACAAAAAAAAAATCATATTTTATTTTTCACTAAAGAAGGGTTCGGTGAATAAGCATATGAAACTGGTGGGGTTCAGTACCGCCAACAAGGTTAAGAACCACTGATCTAGAGAGAGGTGCAGTAAAGAGTGCTTGTGGGGAATGGTGTCGGATTCCTTACAGTACTACAGGGTGCTTCAGATAAGACTTGAAATATCTGAGTGATGAAATTGTGGGATTTCTGGGACCCCAAAGGGGGTGTGTTTTTGTTTCAGAAGGGCTGTGTACGGGGTTGTGTAACAGCATCTATATTACAGACAGGATGGTGCAAAAAGCAAAAAACACTGAGATGTTAAATTGGTATCTGCTGATTTTTCTCTGCACTGATGCTACCTTGTGGTTGATTAGTTAACTGCAGCATTCAGCAGCTGTTCTTATCCAAGTGGACAGTAAGAGTGTGTGTGCGTGCTTGCGTGTGTGTGCGTGCTTGCGTGTGTGCATGCAGGATTTGCTGGTTGCCTGTTTGGTTATACAGTATCTCTAATTTAGGTTGTATTTGACATACAGTATACCTTGTGATCTCCCTTTACGATTTGAATTTGAGTATGTTTGACTTGGCAAGATGGTCAATTACCCATTGAGAGAGGACCAGATGTCCGGGTCTGCAGTAATGAAACAGCCTTCTGTTAGTCCTGCTTTGTGTGTCAGGTGTTATAGAGAGAAATAGTTATTGTACTCTGTATGATCATTATCTTTAGTGATTACTAGCTTTGTGCCTTGATATAGCCCCTCAGTTAAGTTTACATTTATAACTGAGAAAATGTTGTACATTGGCGTGAGTGAAAAAACATCAGGACTCGCTGTTTAATAGGAAAATATTTAACGGTGGAATTGCGAAGGCTGAGGCAGATAATACCCTCCCAGACAGATAATTCTCACTCACATGAAAGCCTCATTATATTTGTTGTATTAGACCAGGGATCACCAACGTGGTGCCCGTGGGCACCAGGTAGTCCGAAAGGACAATATAAGTTGCCCGCGGACCTGTTCACTGCTATTTTTAGGACAGGCCCACGGCTCCATAGCACCACTCCATTAAGCTGCATCTAATTTTTTTGAATATATTTTTAAATTGAATAAATTTCTTCACATAGATGAATATAATTAATTATTAATAATAACATAATTAAAGGTAAATTGAGCAAATTTGTAAGTTCAGAGGTGTGTATCGACCTGGTATCCCTTCACATTAATTGGTACCCAAGAAGTAGCTCTCAGTTTCAAAAAGGTTTGTGACCCCTGTATTAGACATTCAAAATATTTTTAAAGTAGAGTTAGGTTGCTGTCTACTGCATGCCACTTGTTCAATAAGGCCAGGCTTAAATTATTTTTTTGGCAATAACATGATAAAAGATTCAGCCAGGAGGGAAGATTTTTATTTATTTGTTTATTTATGTTTTTTGCCTGTGCAGACCACCCGGGATTCACAGGGAAATTTGTTTCATACATCATGCTATATTAGTATGTGATGTAAACACAGTAGAATGTAATAAATATCATATTTGAAATCAGCACACTGAACATCAAAGTTTATTCTTTTAATATTATAATCAACAGAGTATCAATGTTTCTTCAACATATCAACTTTTAATATTGCCGTCAACAACTAACAAATACCTTCATGCTGTTGCTGGCGGTTTGTAATTAACTTGTATTTGTTCAAAAATATTAGCAAACGTGTTGCTCAATTTGAAACACATTAATTTCTTTATTATTTTCACATTGGGACCTTTTAGTAGTGACCGAGAACAGTTTCTCACCATTGTCCCCTTCCATCATGCTTTCCGCCTTTAAGACAGTACTGGCCAATGAGAATCGCCGTTTCACCGAACTGGTAAAATTGACCAATCACAAGGTGCGGTTAATACTGCTTTGGTCACTTTTTAGTACGGTGTATGATAAGGGACACATGCAGGTTTTTTTCAACACTACCAGCCAGTATGTTTTTATTTTTTTGCGTTCAGGAATGCTCGGGCGGGAGGTTGTTTTTTTTTTTTTTTGTTTTTGTTTTGTTTTTTGACGCAATTTCAGCCCAACTTGTCGTGTTCATGCTAACAAAAATATTTTAAATGCTGGCCTAACTTTTTTTTTTTTTTTTTTTTTTTAGAAATTATGCAATACTGATAATTATTTAATGACTATTGGGATTTCTCTTCATTGTCTAGTTCGTCCTTTCGCTGATTCTGAGCGAGGTCTAGTTATCTTGTGGATCAGTCATCTGTGTCACTAAGAGCTCTGGGGCGGTTTGCAATGTTAGTCATGTTTTTTTATTCACAAGCTCACCGAAGCTTACAAGGGTAAACACAGTATTTTTACCATTCTACCGTGTTTCCCCGAAAATAAGACAGGGCTTATATTAATTTTCTTACCGAAATATGATACTAGGGCTTATTTTTAGGTGATGTATTTTACATTTTTCTCTATTACATGTCTTATCATATATCTTTGTTTTATATATTCTTATTTCGTTATATTTCTTTATTTTTTTAATATTTTAACCAGAACCGAATCGAGCGATTTTAGCGATTTTTATGGACGCAAGTGTATGTCCTCGTTTTAAAGCAATCGCTGATGTCATCGACTGAGCCTCAACGCGCAAGGATTGATGCTTTGACAGCGTACCTGAGGTAAAACTGCCTAACAGATGAGTCCGCGCTTTCACCTCAAACCCGAGATTGAGCGAGTAGCAGGCCAATGAATTGCTGCCACTCTCAACTAGGGCTTATTTTAAGGGGCGGGCCTATATTAAAATCATCTTGTAAAATCACGCTAGGTCTTATTTTGTGGTTAGGGCTTATTTTCAGGGAAACACGGTAGGTGGGTTACAGTATTTATGGGTGGGGGTCGTAAAACTATAAAACCATTGTCATGCCCAAGATGTGTGCCCAGTCCTGCCCAAGGTGTGAGCTCTGACAGTTAAAGATAAACAGGACACAAAATGGATACAAGGAGCTGATTAGAAGAACAAATTGTTCTTGACTATTTGGTAACAGTCTCTGAAAAGGAACAACATCTTGGTTACAATACTTATGAGAACACTTTTGTGCTTTTCCATAGGGAATCAAATGTGAATGCATAGTTAAAGGATATCAAACACCGAAATAGAAATTCCTGCAACTCTGAAAACCCCTTTCAATGACTTTCCACCAGACTGAAAGAAAACAAGTCTCCTGATGGAATCATAGCAATCGTGTGCTCTGGTTGGTTAATTTACTCCCAGGATATCAGTCCATATACTCTGATCTCAAATAAAACCACAGCTAAATATTTGATTCCAAAGCTAATGCTAGCTGGTGGACCCCCTTCCCCCAACTATTCACCCTTCATTCAAGACTGAGTTCATGAAAACAAATTGCTTTTTCAATGAAAGTATTTCATACTAAAAAAATATTTGAAAGAATGAGGATTTTAAAAAATGTATTCTTTTGACCCATGATTTGATTCAGTTGTCTGGTGTAACACTCTAATGCAGTGATTCACATAATGCCATACTGGCTCGAAATGAGGATGTCATGGTGGAGTACTGGTGAGCACGTTCTCCTTGCAGCAAGGACTTTGCATGTTCTCCCCTTGTTTGTGTGGGTTTCATCCGAGTACTCCAGCTTTCTCTTGCAGTCCAAAGAAATGCAAATTGACTTCCAAATTGCCCCCTGTGTGGGTGTGTTGCTCCTGGTGAGCTTTTCAGGGTGTATCTTGCTCAGAGCTGGCTGAGATGGACTCTTGCCTTCATGTGACTGTAATAGGATTAAGTGGTTCTGTGAAGGTTCACCACTGGTAGTTTGTGGTTTCAGTTTGTTGTTAAGGAAATCCTTATTCCCAGTAACTGTGTCAGCATTTTTTATTACGATCTAATCTTCAGTCATTTTAGCTGATTTTATTTCATTTCATTTTATTTTGTGCAGGTGACTTTCATTGAGGAGGTGGAGGAGTTCTATGCCAGCAGTGATGAAGAGCGGCGTGGGCCGTGGGAGGAATACGCCCGAGACCGCTGTCGCTTCCAACGTCGTGTTCAGGAGGTGGAGGAGAGCATCAGTTACTGCCTGTCTCCCAGCTTCCGCCTTCATGCCTTTCAAAGACTCCATCTTAGCAGCTGATTTAATAGATTTCTGCCTTTGTTGGTTTGGCTTTTTTTTTTTTTTTTTTTTTTTTTTTTTTTTGTGGTTTTTGGTTGCACGAGACGGATAATAAATGATTTACATATCGTGTTAAATTCAGGGTGAAGAAGAGAGATGGCAGAAAGACTCTCGTAGTGCGGTTTCATCTACACATGAAGCTTGAAGACTTCACTTGAGTCCTGTAGAGCGTTGACATGCAGCTTCCTGAACACCAGACTGAAATGAAGGACTTTTATTATACAGTGAATTGAAACCGTCTCAGTTCTGATATAAAAAAGATTTCACATGCCTTTTGAGTTCATCTGCAGGTTCTGATGTTTAAATCCACTAATGCACTCAATGCTCCCCTCACACACTCCCCTCGGTTTCCAAACGCACCCCGTCAACTGTATTAATGTAGCAGTGTTCGTGTCTTGATGCCCTTGTGTACCGCCAGGCGTTTATTTTGGCTGTTTAGATTGGGCACGCTGTGTAACTGTGGAGGTGATCAGAGTATGTGCCAAGAAAGACTTTTATTTTGAAAACGTATTTAGTTAATTTGGTCTCCTGCAAGAAAACATTACAGCTGTCTCCTTTCGGACATGGAGTACAGGATGTTATTACACCTCGGGGTCACATGACCCAGCCCTTTCTAAACGCAGCTGTAAAACCTGTTCCCTCTGTTGCCCTTCAAGCCAAAGAGAGCACTTTGAGTTCTGTACAGATCCCGCAGCACAGAGGAGGATCATGGGGAACACGCCGTATCTATAGCCTAACCACTGAGCCGAGTGCACTTTTGCGTTCCTGCAGCCGACGCCGGCAGGCGTTCATGTCCCGCACACGTACATTCCTGTGTCAGTATACGGCCCCAGCCTCCCACCCTCCACTCTAATTCCTCGTGCTTGAGCATCACTGTGGTGTGTATGGTGTCTTAAACTGGAGGCAGTGGCGTCTCCAGTCGGAGTTGTGGCAGTTGGATTCATGTGTGAGAATAAAAAGAAATGCAGGGAGTAAGATGCATGATGAACTGTGGGAATTATATGCTTGATGTCAAAGCATAGGTTTAATCTATAATTAACAAGGAAGTGTTTTATTTTTCTAAAGCTTTTAGGAGTCTAATTATTCTGCATATATTCTGGGTTTTGTCTGAATCAGTTTAACATGAATAAAAGTTATTTAATCTGAAGTGGGTGTGGTTCCTACTGATGTCTCAGAATGATATCTGGGTGCACCATGGCGATCACCAAGACACTGGTGTACAGAATTATAAATACAGTGGTACCTTAACTTACGAGTGTCTTTTATAATGAATTTTCCATCATACAAGTTTCGATCTCACCAAAAATCTGCCCAATCCAACCAGCAAAATTTTGATTTATAAACTATGCTGGGGAAATGGCTTTTCTTGGTCGATTAGCCTCGTACTCTTCTACATGTATTCCTTCACGCTCCGAGAACACCGTGTACAGTGTTCTCAATTATTTTCTGATGCCCCCTACAGGAAGGAAGAATTTTTTTATCCCCAGTGCCCCGACTATAGTGTTTACTGCACTTCATATCATTTGTGCTGTACTTTTTCCCTACACCATAGGGAACACAGGGAGAGTGTCACTGCCACCTACTGTAGAGGATCTACAATTACACTTAATTCTAGTACAGGATGGCAAAAAAAAAGCATGTTTCCCAGGGTCTTTAACACCCCCCCCACACACACACACACACACACCTCGAGGGTGGCATGCCCCACTATTTGTGAAGCACTAGCCTTGTGGGAACTCACCATGAGCCTTTCCTTGCTGGCATTCGTAGTGTGCACACACAAAATTCTCTGTTATGCACCACCTCATGCCTGTCTATGCGACATCTTTGCTGCAGTCAATGATCAGAAGAGTTTGTTGACTTATTGTTTACTCTTGTTTTATTATTTATTATTAATGTTAATGTACATGTTATTGTGAAAAATTTGTTTTTACATGTTCATCTTTAATATAAACAGTTTTGGAGGGAGTTGGAACGGATTAATCGGTTTTCTATTATTTCCGATGGGACTTTTTGTTTTATCTAACGAACATTTTGACTTACGAGATCGCCCTCAGAATGGATTAATTTCCTAAGTCAAGGTACCACTGTATTGAATACACTGGAGATTCATGCTTACGGTAAGGTTTGGTATTGTATAGTGATAAGGTATATATATATATATATATATATATATATATATATATATATATATATTTAAAGTACCGATCTTGATAGCATAATCTCTGTGTAAGTGAAACAGACGCTGATTTTAACATAACCGGGTGATGTTATCCTGTAAATTACCAGCAGTGTGACATCTAGAGGGTTTTAGCAGCTTAGCAGTCGAGCCCCCTCCTCATCACTAGTGATGTCAGCATGTTCTAGTGTCTCTGAGGAGATGCAGTGATGGTGAATCCAAAGTGGTTTACGCAGCTAAACGTTTTGCCGACACGGCTTTCCTGTGTTCACTGAATTTAGGAACAAAAATAAATGTTCTGCCATTTTTGCGCCTGTTGTTAGTGAAGCTCAGCACTGGACCATATTGAGTTATGATGTGTGAGGTCAGTGACGCAGCCCACCCGGTCCAATGAGCTCACGTCACTACCAGGCTGGAATACCCTATCAGAAAGCCAGCATGTCTCTGAGCACGTCAGGAGTTGCAGCATGCACACTAATGTCCCACATGGACTGATGTTGCTGGAAGGATTCAGTGATGTCCTACATGATAATTTTAAAGAGCGAGTAACACAAGTTCACCACAGCTACACTTTAAATTGATCAGACAGTGGTTATAGTGGTGTAGTGGTTGGCTTGTCCACCCCACAGGATAAAATTCCTGAGATTGGATCCTGCGCTAGCGAGATGTTTCTTTGTGGAGTTTGCATGGGCTTCCTCTGGGTAGTCCGGTTTCCTCCTACAGTCCAAAGGCATGCCCTTAAGGCTAATTAGGGGCAGTGGTGGCTATGACACTGATCAAAAGGTCAGTGGTTCAACCATCAACCGCTTCAGTGTGACTTTAGATAATGTAAGTCACTCTGGATAAGGGTGTCTTCCAGATGCCGTAAACATAAATATAAATATTTTGGTCAGTGGTGGCTCAATAGTAAAAGCTCTGGGTTATTGAACCAATTGTAATTGACCCAAAGGTTGTAGGTTCAAGCCCCACTATCACCATGCTGCCACTCTGGGCCCTTAAGCTTGATCCTTAACCCTCAAATGTCTCAGGATGAAAATGCTAAGAGCATTTAGCAAATGTGTGTTGGCTGAGATAGGCACCAGCCTCTCTGTGACTGTATTGACTGAGTGAGTGATGGTTGTTATTGTTTAAATTCCAGTGAAATATATAAAATGGTGAGAGTTTGAGCACTGTGGGTTAACAATATTATATAAATTACACTTCATTTATATTTCCAGTTGAATATAGACTTGTACAGTATTTCTATGTTATCAATGGAATCGAGTTGTGATACACCCCTGAGCTTCCTTTGTGTGTGATACACACATAAAAACACAGGCACTCATGCCCTCTACTGGGATGAACTGGTAATTACACTTATCAAATATTTTTCAGTGTACTGTATGTCGCGGGAAGACCTGGGTGAGGGCACAGTACACCCTGGACAGCTTGCCAGGCCATCACAGGACAGAAACACACTGATGGCTATGCAGCTGCTCTTTACGAATGTCAGCAATGGTTCTTTTACAAGCCTCTTCCCACAAACAGTTAGAGACATGGCCGGCCTTTGTTAACCCCGTTAGCTGTACTGGGAGGACAGCAGTGACAACCTGGTGATAGTGGAGCTTGAACCCCTGACATTGAGATCAGTAATCCGGCACCTTACCACTGGGTCACCACTGACGTCCAAATAAGTTATACTGTACATAGGGCAGTGGTGGCCTGTGGTAAAGGTGCTGGATCACTGATCCGAAGGTTGGGGGTTCGAGCCCCGCTCTCCACGGGTTGTCACTGTCCCATCAGTACAGCTAACTTGGTTATCAAAGGCTGGCCATGTCTCTCACTGTCTGTGGGGAGAGGTTCATGTAAAAGAACCATTGCTGACTTTTGACAAGAGTAGCTGCATAGCCGTCAGCTTGTTTCTGCCCTGTGATGGCCAGTGAGCTGTCCAGGGGGGATTCTACACTTGCTAAGACAGAGCGGATACATGCAAGGGCCAGTGATGCCAGAAGCATGTCAACACACCAGTACCGTAACCAGTACAGTATACTGTAAGGGAGAGTGGGGCCAGTTGAACCACACAGTCTCTTGTTCCCAAAATACAACTGTCAAGTTCTAAAGCGCCATCTAATGTTACCTGAAGTAACTGTGGCCACTTTGTTCTGAGAGTCATAACTGAAGCATAGTGGATAAGTACACTGGATTAAAAAAATACATTTTTTAACGGTAAAAGTGAAAAATAGTAAAATCTGTTCGTACCGTCATACATGCAAAAGTTTCGAGGAACTGTAGACACGACTTTTACTACTTAGAGAGGGATATTCCTCAAGTATTATCACAGCACAAGAAAACTCATTGTGGAACTAGGTCAGTCTGTGAAAATATTGTACTTTTCCATGTGCACATGGGGCCATTTGAACCATTTATTGTGTGTGTGTGTGTGTGGGGGGGGGGGGGCAGTTTAACTGACCCCACTGTTGTAGATATAAGTTGTATCTTATAAAATATTACAGATTGGGATTTGTAATTATAGTGAATATATTATTAATGTTTGTTTTTGTTTTTTTTAGAAAAGGCCTAGAATTTGTCTGTCTTCCTTTCGGCTTTTTCCCTTTTACTCGGGAGTCGCCACAGCAAATCATCTGATTCGCACATTTTCATTTGGCAGAGGTTTTTACGTCGGATGCCCTTCCTGTCACAACCCTTTTAGCAAGGGACAGAAACACACTGACGGCTTTGCAGCTACTCTTTACGAAAGTCAGCAATGGTTCTTTTACATGCCTCACACCATAGACAGTGACAGACATGGCCCGCCTTTGATAACCCAGTTAGCTGCACTGGGGGGGGACAGTGACAACCTTGTGGAGAGCGGGACTTGAACCCCCAACCTTTGGATCAGCGATCCAGCGCCCTATACCACTAGACCACCACTGCCCCAGAAAAGGCCTAGAATATGCACAAGGAAGACACCATGCCTGCAGATGTTGTTGAAGAAGCAGCTCAATCTGTTGAATATGGGAATTCCATACGATTTGCAGCAAATGCAATAAGTTTTCCCAACAAGTGACATAATACAAATACTCCCTGCACCATCCATCACAGGAAGGACAAAGAGGCAAAAGAAATTTGTGTTCCCAGCAGACCTCAGCAAATGTCATACATATTTTTTCATCTGAATAAGAGTATTTGTTCAGAGCAGATAGTATAATTTTTTTATTAAATTAATAGATCATTAATAGTTAGAAGTTCCTATTTACATGTAAAAATAAAAGTTTTAAAAATATAAAACAATTGTATGTTTTGCTTTTTGAGACTGTCACGTTTGGTTCAAGTGACCCCATCGGCTGGTTCAAGTTATTGACGTGGTAAATTGAACCAAAAATTCTAAAATTTTAAAATTATAATTTTTGAAAAAGGGGAAATTATACACACAAGCAATCTGCATTGTATCACAGCCACAATCTGTTACAATAATTCACACAAATATGAAAAAGTTAAAATAAATATTGTGAAAGTTACTGATCAAAATGTAAAATTTGGTTCAACTGGCCTCACTCATATATATATATATATATATATATATATATATATATATATATATATATATATATATATATATATATATACACACACACACACACACACACACACACACACACACACACACATATATATATATATGTGTGTGTGTGTGTGTGTGTGTGTGTGTGTGTGTGTGTGTATATATATATATATATATATATATATATATATATATATATATATATATATATATATATATATATATACATTTCTTTCGGCTTTTTCCCTTTCTTGGGAGTCGCCACAGCGAATCATCTGATTCGCACATTTGATTTGGCAGAGGTTTTTTACGTCGGATGCCCTTCCTGTCACAACCCTTTAGGGTTATAAAACATATAAAAAACATAAATATATAAAGTTCACTCACATTTATTCATTTGCCTATTGTTTGATCCTGTTAGGGTCGTGGGAAGACTGGTGTCTATCTCAACCTACTCTGGGTGATGGTTGGGTACACCCTGAACAAGTTGACTGTGCATTACCAGGCCAACACACAGTCTGGAACAGCAAAGTAATGTGCAGTGTTCTTGAATTGTGAGAGGAAACCAGAATACCTTGAGGAAACCCATACAAGCATAGGGAGCACATAAACTCCAGGAACAGCCTCGCCAAGTCTGGGACTCGAGCACAAGACCTTCTTTACATACTACCCCACCATGCAAAGTGGTAGCTTTATAAAGCTAAAATAATCTCCAGAGAAATAACATTTGTATTAAATCCTCAGAACCTCAAGTTTGAATCAGTGTAGAGTGAACAGTTTACCACCACTGTGGCTGTGTTAGGCTTTCTTAATCTCTTTCAATCTCTCTCTCTCTCTCTCTCTCCCCTCCCCCCTCTGTGAATGACTCACACCAGTAGGTAGCAAGCCAATTTCAGTCCCTGTGGATGTGTTTAAAATTTGAATACCACACATAACTTGTAGAATTTAATTGAACATGATAGTGTATTTTATTGATAAACACAGAAGTGAAACTGATGGCAGGATCCGAGTGCACTTCAGCCTTCCCAGAGCTCTTGAGACATCCTGGTGTAGTGACACTTACAGCCAATCACAATACAGATCAGGAGAGAAAACGTCATTACGTCCCCGCCCACCATGAGCTGCAGTGTGTCTAACAGCCAATCACGACAGCTATTTTCAAATTCTCCCCAAAGTATAAATTCTTTCATAAAATCTTCACCATCTAATTCATATAATATACCGATAATAATAGTTATGAAATGATAATTATATTTATATGTGGACACACACACACACACACACACACACACACACACACACACACGTATGAGCATGAGAAGAACCAACTGGAGATTTGGATAAACAGAGATCTAGCTCAATCCCAAACTACACATTCATGTCACACTGTACAGGTGTGTCTTTGCTCATAGGTAAAATCTCAAAGTTTGAGAGCGTGCAGGTAATTTAATGACGTGATCACGTCAATACACAAGTTCACAAACAAAACACTTAACACTGAAAAACTTATAGACACTGCTCAAAGCAAGTACATCTAATATAACTGTGATTAATATGTTTATAATGTATTATTATTATTATTATTATTATTAGTAGTAGTAGTAGTAGTATTGGTATTAATGTATTTATTTTTAATATTATTGTTATACACCATGGGTTTTTTTTTTTTTTTTAACTACCATCATGAACATCATTAATTTTCTGAATTATGAGGTACACCCTAAACAGCTCACCAGTCACCAGTCCATTGCAGGGCTGAAATTACTGTACTTTATAATTCTGTCAAATGATGGTGACTACTACCCTCACTGCAGTGACCTAGTGGTTAGGCGCTGGATCACTGATCCCAAGGTTGTGGGTTCAAGCCCCACTCTTAACAAGTTGTCACTGTCCCCAGTGCAGCTAATTGGGTTATCAAAGGCGGGCTGTGTCTCTCACTGTCTGTGGTGAGAGATTCGTGTTAAAGAGCCATTGATGACTTTCAACAAGAGTAGCTGCATAGCCATCAGCATGTTTCTGCCCTGTAATGGCCTGACAAGCTGTCCGGGGTGTACTCTGCCCTCACCCAGGGTCGGCTGAGATGGGTGCCAGCCTCCCCGCAACCCTAATTAGGATGAAGTGGCTCAGAAAATGAATGAATGTACTACCCTCAGGACTAATCAAGAAAAATAGGCCACAGGGGCCCAGATGCTCCTGCCAAAAGGAATGTTTATAATATGCCAATATAGCACAAGCACAGCAAGTTCAAAAGCCCCAGCTTAGGCATGCAGCAAGAACATGTCCAGACACCTAATATACAATTTTGTAAAGTAGGTCAAGGTCACTCACACACAAATTCTTCGGAGCATTCATAGCAGTGATCCAGCATTCCAAGTACGAAAACCCGAACCTCACCGTAGGCAGACGTAACTAAGATGTATCAAACAGACAGAGGGACGAACAGACAAAACCATTCCGATAGTTCCCCACAAGCAAGAGATAAAAAATAACCTTGTTTTTTTGTCATGAAATGCTCTTATTAAGGGAGTTCAGAACCAGTATTAAACTGAAGAGTAAAAAAACAGTCTGGCTAACATTAGTGTTGATCTGCATTTGTGCTCGGATCTCAGGTCTAGGGAAGGACATGAATCCATCAGTTCATATATGGCAAAAATAACAGCGTTCAGATATTAAACTAAGAAATCAGATATAAACTAGTGAACTATTACTATCTACAAATCACATTAGCTGCGTTCACAAACATCACATAAACATCGTCTGATTTATAGGAGTGAAGGATATAACCTGCGGCTCTTAAATATTATTCATTTATTTATTTAAATTTTATAGTGTATTATTTCCACAAGGAAAATTTAGCTTCCCATCCAAAGTGAGTGTGTGGGTTTGCGCACGCTCACTCACACACACACACACACACACACACACACACACACACACACACACACACACAAACAGTGAGCACACACACTTGGACCAGTGAGTTGCCACACAATGGTATAGTGGTTGAAACGTCCACCTCACAGCAAGAAGGTCCTGCGTTTGATTCCCAGCTCTGGCGTTTCTGTGTGGCGTTTGCATGCTCTCCCCGTGCCTTGGTGAGTTTCCTCCGGATACTCCGGTTTCCTCCACAGTCCAAACACCATGCACAGTAGGTTACTTGACTGTTCCAAATCACCCCTAGGTGTGAGTGTAGATGTGTGTGAGTGTTGGTGCTGTGATGGCCTGGCAAGTTATCCAGGGTGTACCCCACCCTTGCCCAGAGTTGGCTGAGAGGGTCAACAGACTCCCTGTGACCCTAATTAGGATTAACCGGTTAAGAAAATGATTGATTATTATTATTATTATTATTATTATTATTATTATCATTATTATGCACCAAACAATTTGACAAGAACGTCACTAAACAGTTTAATCCTACTAGGGAGGCTGGAGCCTAAAAACCTCACTTGGTTAACATGGGGTACACCCTGAAAAGCTCACCAGACAATCGCAAACCCACAACCATCCACACTCACACTCATGCCTCGGGGCAAT